>OU896707.1:22982665-24231927 GCA_918026855.4 Phaedon cochleariae
TTCACAATACCACAGAGTGGTTCTAGGCCATTCAGAGCTTTGTTTGCTTCTGCTCGGGCAAGTGAGTCTGCCTCTTCATTGCCCTCGTACCCAGTATGTGCTGGTACCCATGCTAGAGTCAATCTGTTCTGACTGCCCATTTCATTTAGGGTTTTCAAGCAGTCCCATACTAGTTTTGAGTTAACTTGCATAGAGTTGACTGCTTTGATTGCCGCCTGGCTATCTGAATAGATTGCAACGGTTTTGCCTTTGAACTCTCGCCTTATCAATTCTTTCACGCAATGATGTATTGCAATGATTTCTGCCTGAAACACCGTCGCGTATTTACCTAAGATCAGTGAGATTCTTGTCTTTGGCTTGACCCCATAAATACTAGCTCCTGATCCTTCCTCAGTTTTGGAGCCGTCCGTATAGACAGCAATGTCTGCATTTAGGTCCTTCCTTCCATGCCTCTCTGTCCGTTATACTTATTTCAAAAGTTTTTTCAAAGCCATATTTTGGAATTCTGCCATCCGTTGGTATTCCCATGATGGAGTCGCTTTCCAACTCTTTATATAGCTTTCGATATTCCTTACCGTGCGCGTTGCTTCGCCTTGAATATATATTTGTAGTGGTGGCAGGTTCAAGAGGATCTCTGAAGCGGTTGTTGGAGTGGTTTTCATTGCACCAGTGGCACTCAGGCAAGCTTGCCTCTGAATAGCACTGAGCCTTCGATTTACTTCAGCCTGTTGTGTCTTTGGCCACCAAACTACTGACCCATGTCGTCATTCTTGGTTGCAGTCCCCAATTTTTTCCGCACATTTGTCTGCACAGATTGAAGGCTACTGTACTTTTTCGAACAATTTCTTGTAGGTGTTGATTCCATGTTTACTTATGAGCAAAGATGACTCCTAAGTATTCTGCCTCTAGGGCAAACGGAATTTCTACCACATTGAGTACTGGTGGCTTTGATTCTTCCAGTACTCTCTTTTTCGAGGAATTCACTATAGAGGTTTTATGAGGGTTCAGGGTGAGTTCCTCCTCTTTACACCGATTGTCAATTATGTTTAGAGCGGTGTGTGTGAGCTCCGAGACCGAACTTGCGAATCTACCTTTAGCGATAACCGCCAAGTCGTCGACGTATCCTAAGCAATGATACCCTTTGAATGTTCATCCATTAGAATGGCCCATAGTAAGGGCGATAATACTCCTCCCTGTGGGCATCCCCTATCTGCTCTTGCTGTCAGAGTTGCCTCGCCAATTGTTGATATGATAATGTCATTTTTCAAATCGACATCTATCCACTGGCACAGGAGTAATGGTACTGCTTTCCTTGCTAGGGCATTAATAATTATAGAATTTGTTGGTGCGTTGTTGAAAACACCTTCTATGTCTACGAATGTAGCTATTTCTTTGTCCTCTATCGACTTTGCGAGTAGTCTGCTCAGATCATCCAGTGTTAAGTCAGTTGACTTGCCTGGCTGATACGCATATTGGCGTTCGTTGAGAGGGTTTCTCTGTAATACCTCGTCTCTTATGTATCTGTCTATCAGTCTTTCCAGTGTTTTGAGCAGGAACGACATCAAACTTATTGGGTGTAGTATATTCCATCTACTCCAGGGGATCTATGAGGTTAAAATTTATTAATAGCCCACCTAATTCCTCCATTCCATGGCAGTGGGCCTATTCGGCCTACCAATGGTGCTGTCTGCCACTATCGGCTCATTTAGAATTACTGAGGCCGGAAAGTGTGCTTCAGTGAGCATCTTCAGACTCTCCTCAAAAGTTGCTGTGTAGGTATTGAGACCTCCCCACAGAACTTTTCTCACGATTGCCTTTTCGATTTTCTGATCTCTTTGTTTTACTGTGTGACTTCAACCTTATATGTGGTCCAATTCTGGTCGAGTTTTGCTTTGTTGAATAGCCTTCGAACCTCCCCTCGTAGGGATTCGAGATGCTTGTTCCACCTGATTGTTTTATTGTTTTGTTGTCTTGTTTTTTTCCGGGCAGTTACCTTCGTAGGCGGCAACTATTGCCTTGCTTACTTGGTCTACTGACCTCTCATGACTGTCCCTTATGTCAGCCGTGGTCCTTTGTAGAGTTTCTCTGAGTGATGTTGCGTATCCTTCCCAGTTGATCTCTCTAGGGTTTCTGTCCTTTGTTGAAGTACCAGGTGGGGTAATCATGTCAAATCTTATTTGTCTATGGTCAGAACACATGCCAGTTGACGATATTATCACATGCTGTTGCTGACGAGAGAGTTATATCTAGAACTTCTTTCCTTGCTGCCGTGACAAATGTTGGTTCGTATCCTACATTAGCGTGTTACAGGGAGACCATAGTACTCCTGCTTTCCTGATGATATTCTAGAGCCCCTCTTAGGAGAATATGAATGTGATTATTTTTTTCAAAACTAAGATCAGACTTGCAGCATGCAAAAAATGAGTTGCATATTTATTTACTTATTCAATCCGAATCTCCCATTGAAATTGAAAATCATACATTCATCTTCTGATTTTTCGAAAATTTGTTTTATAATTATACTTCCATCTTACTTTACGTTTGAGATATTCACCTCTATACTTCACATGCAAGACATTGAAATGATCACCATGTAACTCTTTCACTAAATGATAAGGTTTTCCTTTCTGGCTATTATTAGTGTTAGTCGTGATTTTGTGATTCATTCTCATAGCATCGACCGTCAAAGTTATAGTATGACTGAAACTTTGATTCAAAGTAGTCAAGAATTTATTTTTTGAGTAAAATTGTTTTTTTTATAGAGGAATGGGTGAGCAAGAAGAAAACAGAGATCACGAATACAAAACAGATTGAGACGAGAGTGAAGAGGCAAGTAGTGCTCGAGGATGGAGAAGTGGTGGAAGATTCGGGACCGATTGTTACGACAAATACCAGCCAGGATACCAAAACACAGGAACATCAACAAACAGAGGTAACTCATTATTTCGAATCTGAAAGTCTCTAGTAATAACAAACACATACCTCATTCATTCATCTACGATTTCGATATATCCTCAGAGAATTTTTCTTAATAGATATCTATAATACTCGAAAAATTATGATTGAATATCACTCTTTTTCGGTGATGAAAGAGTACATGGTAACGAGAAAATGCAAAATAATTTTCAATTACGACGCACTGTAGCGGCTAAACGGAACTTTGTGGTATAGAGTTGAGTTTGCTCCCATCATCTCGAAGCAAATATACGAAATATATACAAAATTCTCTCATTCAAGACCTAGCTTTCAGTTTTCTTGAAAGATTGTGATATTTCTATCGGTTTGCAAGTTACTTGAGCTTGAGCATATTCAATTTGAAGCATACCTGATACTTTCCAGAATTATTTAATCATTGTAGGTTCGTACTTGATTTTCCTATGAAATCATCAATCATATCAATGATATTCAATATTTGGCACACATGTCTCGACAAATCCGAAATAGAGGGTGTGCAAAAAAAATTAAAATGGAATTCAATTCCAACGCCCAATGCTGAACGGAGCGTTTTGGTATAGAGGTAAGTTCGATTCAATCATCTCACTTTGGTCTCAGAAGTCTATGGTCTTATTATATACTGACCTTCCAAGGATAACCTGTATATAATCAAATGCGAGAAGTTTTGTTCAAATTATCAATATCATTATCACTATTATCATTAGTGAAATCATATTTTTTCTACAAAAACTCTGTTCGCTGTAAGAATGAACCATTTGATTTCCATTGGGAATGCCCTCACAATACGTCAATACTGAACCGATAATGAATATGCAATAAATTGAAGTAATTGTTCGCCGATATCGGCGATAAGTCAAAAGTCAATATCGAGCCAAAGATAGTTCACTGGAGTGACATTACTCTGAGAGTGATGGCCCATGTATTAATGTCTGTTGAGATGGTAGTTCACAATTTACAGGGTGGTTTCGAGTGATTCATTCATTCTGTAAAAAAGTTGTCAAAAAACTGGCGAGATGATATACAGACATTCACATTTTTTGCGATGTATCTACTGTTATCAATGTCCATTTCAGAACCGTACCGGTAGACGATACATATAATTATGTGAAAAAGGCAATTCCGCGAACATATGAAGCGCCTCATCCATGGAAGATCTATGGATTAGGTAGTGTACTATCCCAGAATTATTAATAACATATTTAAACTTCAAAGTGGCACAAGTGCCATCTCGAAATAACTATCTAATCTGATATTATGCCAGTATTCATCGATGAAACATCATCAAATTTCGAAATGTTCCACGTTTTCTATAGATTTTTGAGATGTGCCACTATTGTCGCCGGTGAGCGATATGTAGCCCTGGTATGACATTCGAGATGAAAACGCACACGTATTGAGGAAAGAAATGAAAACGCACGCTCGCATGGAATACAACACGCAATTTTTCAATTGATTCATCGTTATATCAGTATAGTTTACTTCTTTACTTTCTGTCTGTTTGAACAAATTTCGTGTGAAAAACCTGAAAACTCAAGACTAAAAAATTCTAGTGGCATTTGGTAAATAGATTTTCAGATGCAAGACAGCCTGTTTCGGCTTACCAAGTCTCACCAGTTGCACTAAGCCAGCTGACAATCTATTCACGAAGAAAAAACTCCTATATATGCTACAAAGCAAAGTTCGAATTGGAAATAAGGATGATCTAGTCTTCAGAGTCATCTAGTGGTAAAAGTGCAAAATGTGTACAAATATATCGTCTGAGAAACACACACCTTGCGAATAAGTCGAATGCAGACCCCCGAAAATTGGGCCGCATAATGATAGAACTCTGCAGCCTATCGCAACACCTGGAAATTTGAAAGTGGTTCAATGTCCCATTGACGAATGATGACAAACCTATAATCAATACCCTTTATAGAACCTCGCAGTCATGAGATTCTAGGATCCTTATCATTTGTCAGTAGGACATAAAACCGTTTTGTGATTCCAGGTATTGTGATATAGCACCAAGCACTTCAGGCTCTTGCCTTCTGAGTTATTGAGGATAATTGGTTATCAATTATGAATATTTGTTATTTACATTTGATCTTCCTTAGCTGAGGAAACAAGGAGATGACGATGAAGATGGCCCAAAACTTCTAGAAGATGCTAAGAGTAATGTTCTCGTGGCAAATGCGAACTGGGTGGCAGTGCCAAATCCAGAAGGTGTCGTCAGGGAGGTTAAGGAACGAAAAATTGTATCCAGAGAAGAGACAGAAGAAGTCAAAGAGACGGAGGATGTTCAGCATTTGGGAGATATAACCGATGAGGTGAGTAAGTTTCAGACTCATTCTGTAGTGAATTGTTTCAGCTCCTCTTCTGCTTTGTTATGTGGAATATACACTGCTTTGAAACAAGAACTTTTGCAGATATAAGAATAACAAAACAAATTGTTGAATAATTTCAATTGGAAATTTCATTAATATCTCTATAGGTTATATCATGCTATCGCCATCTAGTAGCTGTAAGTCAAAGGTGGGGTCCGAGAATAGCACTAGATTTCACTGTTGGTTGCACAAAAACTCTTAGTCATCTGTATAGACATTCTAATACCCATCCATACGTCATACATCAGTGCTCATAAAAGAACTGCCGCATATTCCAGCAACTTCACATGAAATTATGAAATTTGATATTTGGGGGGTTATCAATAGTACTGGATTTAAAAATAATATATGAAACGTTGCAATTTTGACATTTTTCAAATCTCTTGGAACGCACGAAGGGAAATTCCTATAATGTTCGAAGAACATTTTGCGTATGTATGAAGGATATGGAGAGGACGTGAGTGTTGGAGTTGTTTTTGAACTTTTGGAGGTTGGGAGTTCTTGGGAATACTTCTATTATTCACAGAGAATTCCGAAGCTTTGCCGTTCTATAGACGAAGGAGTTGTTCGACATATTTCAAGGTTGACTGGGCCTATCGTGTCGTTTGAGTGGTATTGCTAGTGATGGAATGATAGCAGATTTTTCTGAGGAATATTTTCCGTGGAAGTATACTATAAAAAAGTGAAAGGTCGCCGACTTTCCTACGGTTTTCTAATGAGATCAAAGGATTACTGGGTGTGGCATCACCCACCAGGCGAATGGCTCTTCTCTGGATGAAATATAAGAACACTAGCGTATGTTTGGTTACTGATTCCCATATGTGAGAACAGTGTTCTAAAACTGGCCGTATCTGTGATTTGTGAATCATGAGAAGCTGTTGAAGTGTGTAGTAGATTTTTGCACGGAATAAAACTCTGACTTTTTGAGAATCAGCTTTCACGATGGATCGGACATGAAATTCTCATAGAAGAATATTGCTGGTGGAAATTGTTGTACCAGACATTGTCACATCAAACAATCTGAGAGCCGCATTCCTAGATAAAATACAGGCTTGAGTTGATGTCATTTCAGCAATTGAAAATATAAACATTCAAACATTTCATACATCAAGTCTTTTAATTCCCCGTTCAGTTTACCAAGACCTATTGATGTTTGTTCTTGGATTATTCGAATGCAATTAAGTTGAGTTATTGGTATTTTTGAACTACCTACTCTGTTTTGCATTGTTTTTTGTTCATAAGTGTGTTTTCATTATTCATGATGATATTAAAATCATTGTCTGTAGGCAGTTTCGAGAAGTACAATTCTCGTCATAGACTTCACATTTTCTATTTATTAAAATTTCCTTTCAGCTTTTGCGCAAAAAATGCATTTCGTATAAATTTTTAAGAAGATTTAGTAGAAACAACAGGTGACTTTGGCAACATTGTAAATTATATTTTGAGATCTTGTTTGATACTGCCACAATAGTCAAAAGTCAGTGATGTTTCTCAACGGAATGTTGCTTTTCCATATTAACAACATTGTAAAAATCAGAATATTATGCAAGGATCATAGTTTTTGACGAATCGAATGCGATGAAAATAAACACACACTTCAGAAAATAAATAAGTAGAGGGCTCCTTTGGAGCAACAGCAAAATCGACAAGCAATTCATACTTATATTTTTTAATAACAAAATCTAACCCCCATTTCTCAATGAAATTCGTTTTCTCTGACAGTCACACAGAATGAATACGTGATTTTTTCAAGATGGCGGCACGAGCGGGTATCGCTTGAGGTCGCAAACTCAGCGTTATAATAAGGACCATATTGAGTCTACGATCCTACCAAATTACAAAACTCCGAAACTTTTTGCATCGAAACAGCCTTTTCAATATGTTTCTAATAGGTCAGTTTTGCAGAATATTCTTATAAAATATTTGATATAGTGCCCTTCGATATACCTACCCTAATTATAATTGAAGTTTTGGAATACATTTCAATTTAGCTCTTGCTATCATACCATCCTCAAAAATTTTGAATCTCTCAGGTATGTACCTCTAGCATTACCAGAGATTATAATCTCATCAAGATGGTCATATGATAGCAATGGAAAGAGCGTTGTTTTCTTGAATCATTTTGATATCGGTATGTACATACTACTTTATAATCTGCCGGCAACTTATGCAACGACAAGCTAGGATGGTAGAAAAAGTGCATAAACAAATCGCTATCAGCTTTTAATTCATGATAGGTCAAGAATCTTCGATCTTCTCGTTGTTAAAATTACTTAATAGTATACGAAGAGAGATACAGAATTGCGCTAGAACCTTCAAATTGTCACTTTCGCTTGGATATTTACAATACAATACAAAACATGACATGAATGGAGCAGGGTTGAGCAGGGGTATCCATTTTCCTGGGCGTGTGGAGTTTGAGACCCACAAATAGCAGATGGCATTGTCCAACACCACATGGAGCGATCTGCCTGGAAAAAAAATCGATGGAAGAAGGCATAGATGGGGTAGTGAGTCGTATGATGGTAGTTTTTTGGAAAAGTCCTTGGTGCCAAACACGGTCGAATCCTCTCGATATATCTAACGCCACAGCTAGTATGAGTAACATTTGATCTTCGATGGTGAAAGCCATAATGTCTATCATTAGTGATCCCTGAGCTTTCGAAATATTTGAAGTTCAATGTTGATGACTTTCTCCATATCATTTTAGAGATAACTCATAACAGGGCAATTGGTTTATAGTTGTTGGGCAGGATTTTTACATTTTTTTAATATACATATTCATTCGAAGAGTGCGAAGGGGTGCCTCATCTTTTATAGTGGTATATTGTCATACTGATATCAATATCACAAGAAGTCTGTCTCAGGATTCCTGGAAGTGGCAAATTTTTCAGAAAAGATTATACATACGTTCCTCAGTGAACTGCTCACTGAGACAATTTCAAGAATAATCTTTTGAAATTTGCACCTGTTGCTAAAATCATATAACATTGTGTCTCAGAGAGAGTAGAATGCTCTCTGAATCTGAAGGGGTGAATGGGAGTATTTTCGTTGTCACGCTGGTGACTTCATTTTGCTGACCCGTAGAATAAACTCAGCATATCTGGCTTCAAATACCGATCTTATTTCTAGCTCCTCTTCTAGTTGATGACACAGCTTGACTAGCTGGTGTTTTGGGTCTTCAACATTCTTAGAGCTGTTCCTGAATCAGATCTAGTTGTTCCAGAAGTATGTTGCTGATGCCAGCATGAGAAGTAATTTCTGTCAGAAGATTGCTACGTCTTAAAGTTCCGAAACCTACTTTATGGGAATTGTGGTATCAGCAAATATTGCATTGATGTTCACACCTATTCATCCTTCTGCTGAAACAAAATGACCATATATATGCTCGATATCTTTCATGGAAAACTTATGAGATATCTCTATCACAAAAGCTGCTTCACAAAAATTACTCGCATTTTTATTTCAAGCAAGATGCTATTTATTCATAACTGAACAACTCCCCATAAGCAACAAAGCATAGACACGGCCCGTTTTCGAATACTGCTACTACACAAATATGGTTCAGCACCCAAACATACGCACATGCTCCTAGATTTTATTCAGAGACGATCCATACGCCTAGTTGTTGATACCAGACTCACTGATTTCTTGACCTAATTAGAACGCTGTAGGAAATTCGGCGACCTTCCACTTTCTACAGTCCCTTCCATAGGAAATGTTCCTCCGAAATCTCTGCTATCATTCCATCACTAGCAATACCAGTAACACGACTAGACATGCCCAGTCAGCATATCCTTTCGTCGTACACCTCGAGATATGTCGACCAACTCTTTACCAAAACTCTTTTGTCCATAGAACGACAAAGCTTTGGAATTCTTTGCAAAAGGAAGTATTCCCAAGAACTCATAATCTCCAAAAGACTAGTCTCTGGAAGATGCGACAATTCACCAGGAATTCAATTCATTCGAAAATTTGAATATCAGGAAATTTTCGTACTCATTTATATTCATATATAAGCGCAACTAGTTATCGACCAGAACTTTTATGAATCGCCTTTCTAATTTCTCGTTCACTTACTTCAACAGTTGTTATTTCCTTGAAGATCCACTCCCTTCGTTTCGTGATATTTAGAAGGATCTATCACCCAAAATCAATGTAATATAATACCTACGGTGAGGTGTGTCCCCCTTCAAGTGTGATCACCTCGTATTTCGAAGGATAATCAAAGACTCAACTTGTTTTTTCAAAATGTATGATACTCAAAAGTACTCATCAGATGATCTATGAATTGCGTCCAAATGAGAAGGTAGATATCATTTCATGCCCCTGTCATCTAAATCACATTATAAAATCCAGAATCCATATTCTATTTGCTCAAGTCTCAAATACACAAATACATATTTTCATCAAAATATAATTCTACGGGGTGGGCTTGATTGGAAACTTGAAGAGGAAGGAAGTCCAATTTTTTTTCATGTTCTGGTTCCCACGAAAAGGGATATCCTGTGATAATCAGGAAGCATCGTGAGAACCAAGAGAAATTAGGTAGGAATTGGTGTTCTTCCTGAATTTATGGAGGTTATATGCCTTGAAGAACACCTTCTTTGGCAATGTGTTCCAGAGCATCGCTGTACGTGAACGAGTCTTTGGAAAGAGATGTTCTGCAGGTCTCCAAAGTGACCACGAAGGGGTGCGAAGCCTCAATTTGACGGGTCAATCTCGCAGGGACTGCCAAGGGAGGAGCAATTGTTGATATTTCAGAAGAGCATCGTCCATGAAAATATTTATAAAATAGAGCCAGATCGCCAATTTTTTCCACGGTGTTCCAGAGAAGTGAGTGAGTTTGTAAGCGAGGCATCACCCACGAGACGAATTTTTTGGACAGAATCCTACAGTTTCCGGGTATGTTTGGGTGCTGCACTAGTGATTCACACGAGACCAACGAGACGAGACTTTTATAAAATCTCGTCTCGTCTCGCCGATGAAATATGAAGTCTTGTCTCGAGTCTCGTCTCGCAGCCCCGAGTTTCGTCTTGTCTCGCCGATGAAATATGAAGTCTTGTCTCGAGTCTCGTCTCGCAGCCCCGAGTCTCGTCTTGTCTCGCGTCTTGTACGAGAGTCTCGCAAAAGTATCGCAATTTCGTCATGCATAATCTTGTTCCAGTCTAGTACGGGATATTTACCTTTGCCTACTTTCTAGGTATAATGTAGAAGTAGAAAGAGAAAATTACAACAAAAATAACATTGTTTATGGAAAAGTAAGTATCTAATAGGTACATACTTCCATCATACATATAAACAAGAAAAAAAAACATAGAGCATTATATATTCGAGAGTTATAAAAATGAAATAAAAAGTAACACGTATATGCTAAACAAATAAACAAAACAAAAACTTTTATCCACCATTATTTTACTTAGTTGAGAAATAGGTATCTAAGAAAATAGTTATATGTTTTACTAGGCAGATAAGAAGTCAATCTACATTTTCCTCCAAATGATATAAAAACAATTTTGTGTGATTTTTTATCGAAACCTCTAGAATTACTTGGAACGTTGCATAGCAACAAACTTTTTCTGCCTACGCAGTAAAATTACACCTTTTCTGCCTGTTAAGCGGCATGAAAAAGCCACTATTCCTGCCGCTTGGAGAAAAAAACCTTTATCAGTCAGATCAGCCTTCACAATCGCAAATGTTTTTGTTTTCCACCCAGTCGTTAAGACATAACATACATCGTGCAGATTCATTATTAAGGCAATTCTGATGTTTTCTTATAGAATTTTTGCTGAATATGTTTTATTATGAATGAAATTTTCAAGTCTGCAGTCGGCACGCAGAAATATTTACATGCGAGACTCTACCACGAGACACGAGAATTCTTGCACGAGACTTTCATTGGTCTCGTCTCGCCTTGTCCGAGTCTCGTCTCGAGTCTTGTCTCGAAAACGAGACGAGACCATGCGAGACACTCGCGGGCACCACTATGCTGCACTCCAAATATGGCAACAGTATCCCAGGACAGGTCGAATCTGTGCCTTATAGATCATATAAGCAGCTGACTGAAAGTGAAAAAGCTCCTGGTCCGAAACAGAAAACCAAGTTTTTGGGATGCACTCTTCGCAATTGAACTCACGTGATTTTCCCAAGAGAGGTTATTGCTGATAGTCATTCCAAGCATCGAAATGGATGTCTTCAAAGTTATGGTTACTCCTGGCAAGCTCATGTTGGGCACAGTGAGATCGGCTTTTCTAGAGAAAAGACATGCTTGTGTTTTGTTTGCATTGAAATCTTCCAAGTCATCGGATCCCCGTTCGAGAATTGTAGCCAAGTCCATATTCAAGTTGTCAACATTTCATGAGAACTGATGTTGGTCTCTGAGGGTCAATTTTCATAAAAACTCGATGAGAAATTTCTAGCATTTCGATATCTGCCATCATTTCAGATTCATACAAGGTGTCAATCGATCAAAATTCACACATCGCTACATACTCACTTGATATGGTCTACTTTCACTTTTGTGTGGAGATCCTATTGGCTGGAGCCCTTTTCTATTGGCTGATGCATTGTTGATAAACAATTTCGACAAGGTATGCAATAAACTATAATATAAGCACATCATGTTGGTGAAATTTTGCCTTTGACTTTGACAAATATTGATTTTATTGCTAGAATCAATTTGAAAATATTCTCGAATTTGGAATTGGTTGAAATATTTTGTATGTTCGGTAATGAGAAATGATGTGTCAGAACTGGGTGCAACATTAGCTTCATCATTTTTGTGACCGATTATGGTATTGTTCTGTTCCGCAATTTTGCTGTGGATGGCGAGTAGAAGTTTTCAATGAATTATTTAGGAGGATATTCGGGTTCTTGTTCTAGAGAAATGTAGATCTGGGATTCGGAGTACTGTACTACATAGTTTTCTATGACAATTCAGCAAATGTGTGGTCTTTGGAGTTCTGATAAGTCTTCTGAGCATTAAAAAAGAAACTGATTACTCTCCATTTATGAGATATTTCTTCAAGCGCTTTTCTGTCTCGCTGTCGGAAGTTTTCATTATCACCCTCCGCCCCAAATTTTTTTGTCATAAATATTGGAGATATATAAAACACATTCGATATTCAATTTTGTGCCCAAGAGAATTTGCGGCCATCAATTTTGCTTTATATTTTTCGTACACAACGTTGTCCCCTCCTCATTCATTGCTGAGATCATGAATGAGAATTCAGCTGATCCTAGTGTTCAAGGTCAATTGTTACATTACATATCACGTATGAAGTTGTGGTACAGCAATTCTTGCAATCCAAGGTCGTGTTGGCTCGAGTGAGAAAGTACTATTATAGAAATGAAATACCCACTTGACATTTCAAGAGCGAAAGGTATAGCCGCAGAATACTAAACGATATCTATAAGATAGGTGTCTATTATGCGTAGCTGAAGAAGTCGGTATTAAAACAACGGCCATCACCAACTATAAGGGCGTTCGTGCATGCAAACTTTTTATCGAGTCAATAGCAAGTTGCGCATGTCCGAAACTCATCATACCTATGTTCGTACTGATATTTATTTTTGTATTCTTGATATGTTGTAGCTTATGTCGTATCCATCTAGAGTTCAAAATGACGAACTAGGTTCTCACATGAAAATGAAGATAAATGGAAGTTCAAAGATAGATGATATGCACTTCTCAAGATTTATTTTAAATAAGATCGATTATTTAATTAATTTAATTATTGATTATCCATGGAAGTTCTCCGGCTATATCTTCGTATTCGTTTTCCTTCGGCGTACTTCCATAAAACCTACTTTTCTTCGCAATGCTTATAGGTAATAGTCTTCCAAATAACCCAGTTAACACAGATTAATCTCAGAGATTTTAGAGGGCATCACATTCATGTTCCACATGAGGAAGATTGCGAATGTTTTGTAATATGAAGAGGCAATAGCAATGATGTTATCAATAGTTATTTGACCAACTAGTGTATTAATGAGGGCGATTAGTGATCGATATATTTCAACGTGAGAGCAGAGCAAGCGCGTTCCTTATGATAACACAGGTCATCCAATGGATGTCCATTTTATGTCCAAAAAAAGTTCGGATGTCCATGGGCAAGATATGTACTTCGCCGCCAAATTTCAGCATACTGAGATGAATCATTTCTGAAATATCGGGATTTCTCTTATTCACCATTTGGCTATGTGAGTCTTCTCATAAATCACCCATTTTCAAGTCTCACGCTATGTGAGCTGATATTATTCCAATGTCCACCAGATCGCGCTACTGCGTCGTGAGGTCAGAGTTGGTAGAACTGATGAAATACTTCATCTCTTCGTGTCATTTGGCCTCTTGCTACCATACCTTCTCCTCCGTCAATGTAAGAATTGGTAGTGAAGTTCAACATCGAAAGTAAAGAAACGCAAGTCAGCCCTAGCCTTTCCATAACTTGAGTTTTTTCATTTGTTTGAGTAGGCCACATTATTTTTACTACATTTATGAAACCAGAATTCTAGATATTGTCTCACTTGTATAAAAGTGGATAATTCAGGTTGGTTTTCGGTAGTAATAACCGAAGGACATTGATAATTGTTCGAAAAAATTTTATAACAGATTTCGAAAACTCGTTGCTTGGAAACAGACCGACGCCGTAGGCGGAGGTCTATTGCCTATAAGCAACAAGCTTGAGAAAGTTGTTAAAAATTTTTGTGAGCATTTATCAATGTTCGATGGTTATTCGGATAGAAATTTTTCTGCTGATAATGCGGGAAAAAAATAGGAACAGAAACAAAAACAATTTATTCGAATGTGCAATTAACAAAAGAACAATTAGAAAAATGTAATGAGGATCCAGCCGTGTTAGTTTCTATAATTGATGAAGATGCATTTCTACTACGCATTCTGTTAATAATTTTATGCACTAGCGGGCCGTAAAGTGCACTTCACCGCCCGGTTTTGCGGGCTTTAAGTCACACTTTACCGCCCGCGGGCTCATTATGGCCCACGGGCCGTAAAGTGCACTTTACCGCCCGCTGTTCTTAGTTACCTTATATCCACATATCAATTCATGAAAAACCTATGATCATTTTCCTAGATTCAAATATATCCAGCGGTATATCATAAACTTCTTCTTCATCCGATTCCATAGTCTCGCTATTATTATTATCACTAATTTTTTCTTTTCAGTCAAAGAATGACAATTCAGCTCGTTTATTGAATGTATTGCTATAGACAACAACCATCAGCTTGATTGACAACGTCAAAGCTAGTTAGGTACCTATATAATAATATACTGGGTATACATATTGTGAAATTCTGTAGAATGAATCTCTTCTAGAGATCAAAGAGTTTTACTATTACGATCAATTGCAATATTCGTACTATAATTTTCATATGTAAATTATCCAAGAACATTACGCTTCTCTTTATTACTGAATTTATACGTAACAAATTAAATTCGGGGGGATATCAGTTTATCGAAAACTATAGTCATCACTTTTGAGTCAAGAAAAAAACCACTAGTGCATAAAATTTTGTATGTATCACGTGCGTGAAATGCGTTTATGGCCTTCAGCGTGTAATGGCCCTCGGCTAGCGCCATCGGGCCATTATTCACGCCACAGGCCATAAACGCCTACTTTACGCCCTTGATACATAAATAACTATTATTGTGATGTTCTTCGTCAATATTCAAGTAGGGTTTTATTGAGTTGGGATTGTTATGCCCAGTAATTTTTATAAGCTCTTGCCACTTTTGGCCAATCGACTGACCACGGTTGATCTACCGGAGTGATTTGTGATTTTTTTCTCCTTGGTTTTCAAGCCAATCGCTTTTGCAGACGTTCTTGTCCAATTCTGAATCATATTTTTTCCAATGCGCATATTATCATACCAATAATCACTTTCGGCTTTCCAGTACCGATTTGTTCTTAGAAATAATCTATTCGTTTTGATATTTGTTGTTTTCGACTAAAAATTTACTGTCAGCACACATTTTCGAACCACCTTGGCAAGTCTTGCTGAATACAGGGTTATATTCAACTCGATTCGATACAGAACCATCGTTATTTGTTTCGATATAAAAAAAGTCAGTCAAACAAGCAGCAGCTTCTCCACCTCGCCAAGCTAATTCAACGGCGACTATGTGATAAAATTTCCGTTGCAGCCCTTCAGGGGTATTCTCATCTAATCCCACAAATTTATCATTTTTGTTATTTCTTCTGCACTTAACGCCGCTGAACTTTGTTTTCGTTTTACAGGGATCCGATTGTAGTTTTCTTCGTATAGTATCGCGGGCAGCTCGCGCTTGTTGAAATACAACATGGGTCTATAATAACATGCATTTCTTTATAATATTTTTCTTGTAGCTTACTTGTTAGGTTCCACATGTTTTTAACAGTAGCTTCTTTGAAATCTGTACCATCTTTTTTTCTCATGTTCACAGCCCAATCCTTTAAAATCGACGCCAATTCTTCCACTGTCCGATTTCCATCTAATTCATATTTTCTAACATTGCAGAAGTCCATAAAGGCTTTCCATACAAATTTTTTACTGTCAACAGTATTCTTTGGTATATTTAATTTGATAATTTCATCGATATTCTCATCAGTATCACAGCCAAATCGTGACATTTTGAAATATTAATTATTTGATATGTCAAAATCGAAATGAAACATAATGTATCCATAGCAACATAATATAGTGAAAACAGACCATGGGATCTGTTTTCAGTTCAATGTTGATTTGATTGGTTGTGTTCAATCAGATGTTCACAAATTAACTGATTTTATCGGATTTCTACTTTAGCAAAAATTTTTCAATGAAATCGTGGAATTTTCGATCGGATTTGAATCAAAGTAACTTTTGATTTCGACAGCCGATTTCCAATTCCTCGACAATTTTGAATGCTTGTCCCTCTGTTTATCAAATCTATATTTCTATGAATCATTATATACAGCACTGCAGACTAGAATACTACAGGATGATACATTAAATTGTTCGATATTCAAAAAAATTGAAAGGGCATTCGTGATACATATTATGAAATGTATTTTCACGAAGTAATTTCAGAAATTCGCATTCTGATTATACAATGTGATTCAAGTTTTAAGGCACAAACTGAAATGTGCGATAGATCTTTATTGTATAGAACTGGGATATATTATATAGAAGGGTTTGTAATGTTACTTGACACATTTATTGAATACTAATCATCGTATGTCATGAACTATTGACATATATCGAATACTCTAGGATACTGGGTGATTCTAATATCTAAGAATACGACAGTCTCTCCCACATAATTAGAAGATACAGAAATCATCAAAATAAAACTCATAACAACAATTTTTAAGACTTCATGTCGTAGTCAGCAAAACGTGAAGGTAGGTGTCGCTGGCGCTGTGGTGGATCTTGAGGAAGATCTGGAACATGACACCTATTTGGTTCTACTGGTTCAACAACACATTCTGGTATTTCATGTGGCTGTGGCACTGTTGGTATTCTTGGAACATCGAATGATTGAGTAGGTCCAAAGGTAACAGTAAGCTTCGGAACCAAACTGGATCTAAGTTGGTCTACATATTGTTTCAGTGTTCGGCCGGAATCCAATGTAACCGAATAGTGGCGTTGTCCAAGAACTTTTTGAATTACGCCGAAATGCCAGACGTTCTTATTATTGATAAAAAGTCAGATCTGGACTCTTTCCCTCTCATGAAATGTACGAGGAATCCTCGAAGATGTCCTGGACTTGTGGAGTGTATACGGAAAAATAGCATCCAAACGAATTCTCAATTTCATATTGAGGTACAATTCTGCAGGTGATTTACCACAGACAAGTGGAGTAGCTCTGTAGCGGAAGAGAATATCCTGTAGCTCATCCTGGATCGGCCTGTTATCACTAGAAAGCAGCCTTCAGCCGATTCTTCAGAGTTTGAATATTCCATTCTGCGAGACCATCAGTAGCAGGATAGTTTGGAGCGATAAATTCCTGGAACATTCCTTTCGAAACGCAGTAAACGTGGAATTCTTCGCTTCGAAAAATAGAAGCGTCGTCCGAACCATCACTTGTGCATAGAGAAGATATTTTCTAGAAGATAAATGGTGGATGAACTCGTTGGTGCATCTTTTGAGATTTTCACTTCAGTCCATTTAGATCTGGCATCCACGCACATCAGGAAGTAACGGTCTTCGAATGGACCCGCATAATCGATGTGAATCCTTTCCCAATTCATCTCAGGAGGATCCCACGGGTGCACAGGCGCTTTTGGGGGGTTTGATTTTGTCAAGGCACATATTTCGCAGCTTTTGACATTCGCTCTATATCACGGTCGATGTTTGGCCAAAATACATACCGACGTGCGAGCTGTTTCATCTTAGTCGTCCCCAAATGCGTATCATGGAGTTCATCGAGAACATTGGTGCGTAGCACGGCTGGAATGACAACTCTATCTTTTCGAAAAATTATCCCATCCTCGTCGCCAATTATTGTATAGAACTGGGATATATAAGAAGGGCTTGTAATGTTACTTGACACATTTATTGAAAACTAATCATCGTATGTCATGAACTATTGACATATATCGAATACTCTAGGATACTGGGTGATTCTAATATCTGAGAATACGACAATCTCATCGTTTTAATAATAAAAATCTTTATGAACATGAGTCCGATCTCCATCTATTTATTAAAATATCTTGCTCACTATAGGATACCAATTTAGTGAGGTTGTCACTTCCTAGAAGATCATCATTTCAATCATTTTGATGATTTTCGAAATCAACAGGGTCATACATTTTTGGAAGTACATGCTTCTTTCTCCCACCCAAAATTTTAAGTAGTATTCACCTCTGACATCATCTCGTTACCGGATTATGTGAATTCCTCAATTTAGAGACTTTTATTGCTTCTCAATTTTTTTCGGGAAACGAACCGTTTTCGAAATTTATAAGCATATCCGTTCTAAAACATGTTGAATTTGTCTACATTCCGCAAAAATTTTATTCTTGGAGTTTCTGCAGTTTGTAATCTCAGTACAATTCATTGCATCTTTTGCGAATTTGATACAATAATAAAATTTGAGCGAAACAATATAGGCAAAATTAACATGCTTCTAGAACGGATATGCTTGTTTATTATGAAAACGGTTGGTTTCTAGATAAACATTGAAAAGCAAAAAAAACTCGAAATCGAACGATGCATTAAATTTCTTAACTGCGAGATGTCAGAGGCGTTCTACGAAAAAGTTTGTAGGGGATATGGAAGCCTCCCAAAAATGTATCGTCCTGTAAATTTCAAAAACCTTTAAGATCCTCAAAATTATGATATTCTAGGAAATATCAACAACACCAAATTTCTACTAGATATCTTCAAAAGTGAGCGAGATATATTGATTAATGAAAAAAAAAATTGAACTTTGACCTCCTGTAGCTCCGCTTCTGATCGAGATCGGACTCATGTTTATGAAATATTCTTGTGGGATTTCAGCATTTAGTCAAATATTCAATAGTATCATTCGGAATTTCCGAACGAGATGGCAGTTTCTGATATTCTGATCAGAGTAAGATATTCTCGGACGCATGATTTCCAAAACATGCTGGAAAATATACAGAATGAGTATATTATCACAAGGTCGAACAAAGCATTCAATTCGTGTCACTGTTAGGGCATAGACATATTGAATCATTTCAGTTGCAGTTATAATGCTTCCGCGCGACAAACAATAGGTATGAATTCCTGTGGAACATAGAATAATAATTATTCAAATTCTCTTCAATTCAGTACCACGAGTTTGAACTTCACTGAAGCGCAACTGATAATCAGCCGTCTTGAGCAAGTCGGCAAGTAAAGAGGGGACAATAATTGCCACAAGGGGGGCAGAGCAGTTAGACTGGTGAACGGTCTTCGAACAACTCGAAGATCGAGCTGAAGACATGGCAAGTCGCCAACAACATTACTGAAAATGTATTCCTGCTACATCAGGAGGAATTCATATACCCCGACCGGACGAAAGTGAATTATTGAATCAGTTAACATTACCTTCTGAATGAATCTGAGAGTGAAATCATTCATCTTCTAGTTTTGTGTTGATTTCTATACTTAAAGTGCGTATAAAACCGGATCCAATTAAAGTGATTCCATTTCAAGGATAGAGTGCCGATCGCTGAGATGAATCTTGAATAAAAAGGTAGGTAACTTAGGATTCTTTGTGTACCTAACTTGAGGTAGAGAATGAGTAATTTCTCGTTGTTAGAGAACATTCAGTATCTCTTGTTCATTGACAATTTCGGTTCAATCAATTAATAAGAAGAAATGTCTTTGTTCTTGCAATTTTTCTTACAGTATAGCTGCTAAAATAGTCTTGTATTCAGAAGGTGACTAGATACTTCGGTTTACTTCTATTAGAGAGCAAAAATTAATTAAACACCTGTACAGGGTGTAACAGATTGGATACTGGGGAAAATACTATTCTCGAACAAGATAGAAGAAAACTAATATAAGTGTCTGAGGGGTAATCCTAAAGGCAAACCCTGTAGTGGAAACCGCATATAAGTCTATCTTCGTTTCAGAGTTAACAGGTGTTTTTGAGCAATGTGTATTATTAAAAAGTGACTGAAATTTATCTATTTTCATGTATCTCTGAAGTATTGTGTCTGTCACAAAAAGTGATCCTTAGACTTCAATAATTCATCTTATATATTGTTTAGAAAATAAAGCTTTAGGTGCGTTTTTCATTCCAACATTTTGTCATGCACATGAAATGAAGAAACCATCCAACTGTTGAATAATTCCGCTGAAATATTGACGAAAATCTATAAAACTGTTGTTATGAAATGTACACTTTCAATTCGCTTCGAGAGAATTCCGCGGTTTGGAGAATATTGGCATGACAACATCTCAGGATTGTTATTTGTTTTGATTTGATTGAAAACAGATGATAATGACTATTTTTGAGGTCCTTGAGTGATTATGGAAGATGTAGTTAGTGTTAATCAATAGAATCGTATCAGTCTCTTCTGACCCAGAAGATACATGACAGACTGACATACAACCAAATCTGTTTTTCCATCTTTGTGTTGTATATGCCATTCCTGCATCGATTTCATCATAAATTCCATCAGAAAATCGGTGACGTCATGACAAAAAAGCGCATCTATCAGACTGCGGACTTTTTCCGATGAAATGCAAAACACACCCTTGCCCTCAAGAAACATGCAAGTTATATCCTGGAACTAGATATAGTAAGACTAATTGCAGTGCTTGAGAATGAATCTTTGGCACAAACTCAATGCTTTGGAAATATTTTCCCGAGTATTTTCCTGATGTATATATACATATATCGATAGGCGGTTTTACCATTGCCTGACATCAATTTTTCTCGATCTAGTTCGAGAATTGAACATTTCCTTACATATTTCGCGATTTGATTTTTCTTGTGACAACAATTATGGGCCAATTGATATAATAGCTATCTATCTACTCACTGCATCCGAAGTAAGCGTTTTTTTCCCTCATTTGAGGACACAAACCTGTTAATTTACTCCCACGGGAGGAAAAAAAATCCTCTCAGGAAAAATGAATTGGCTTAAGCTTGCTTCCTTGGTAGAGATATACATATAAGATCTCTGGTACCTAAGTACCAAATGAATGAGTGTCTCCATCACTATCTACTATAAAAAAATGACAATATCCTTTTCGAACTGCAATGATCTCATCTACTTTCTCATAATCCAAACTTACTCAATCAGAAGTATTTAAATCAAAACTTGCAAATTACATATTAAATACAAATTTAATGTTACAGAACTAGAGACAGAAGGTTCAAAACTGTCGTATTGATTTTAATTCAATTCAAATACTGTCAATTGTAACCTCTGAGACCTTGCCTACGATCTGTAACACATTGATTTAGATCGCGACTGGAGATATAGACTGCTTGAAGCACAATTTTGAGAACGGGACGCTTGTGGATTGAATCATATATATATATTCTGGGCGAGAATGGATTCCTTTGCCCCCTTTATACATAAATAGCTATTATATTTCAAGGAAACAAAGGTATCCAGCACCTACCGTTGAAATCTGAACATATTCCATGAGAAATCGAAGTATGAAGTATATGTACTCTGTTTGTATATTTTTACATATACCAACTGGTATTGATCCTAGGCCAAGGTCCTTCCTTCCAAAGTGTTCTGAACGGTGTGTTCTTTGTTGGCCTTGTTATCGACTTCATACGCCATTCCTTCAAGGAACTATGCGTAGTCGAAGCTTCGAAACTTGCCAATATCATCTCGTGGATGCTTTGCCCTGCCAGAGATTCGGAGCCACGTCCTCGCGGTTATAGATCGGCCACAATCCCAGAATTCAATAAGAAATACATTCTCAATGAATCGGAGACTCAAAAATACTTTATTCAGAGACCTATTTCAACACATTGAATATCTTAATATCTTCTGATATATATATCTTTAAGAGAACGTTTTGATCTCGGTTTTGATACTCCAAGTTCAATACCTATCAATCGATTCAAAAATGTGAGAGAGAGAAGAAGAATCCCGATATTTGTGGGTTTTCCGTAAAACTAGAACTATTTCTATAAAAATAGATGATTTTACGTGAAAAAACTATTTCCACAAAATAATATATAATGTATTAATATTAATTCGTGACTCAATACGTTTCTGAATGATATTTTCTGCTAATATTACGCTTAAATTGGTTCTGATATACAAAGCACAGATACGGCCAGTTTTAGAATACTGTTCTCATGTGTGGAAATCAGCACCCAAACATACGCAGATGCTTTTAGATTCCATCTAGGAAAGAGCCATTCGCCTGGCGGGTGATGCCACACTCACCAACTCTTTGACCCCATGAGAACACCGAAGAGAAGTAGGCGACCTTTCACGTTTCCATAGACTCTTTCACGGAAAATGCTCCTCCGAAATCTTTGCTATAATTCCATCACTAGCAATACCAGTCAGACAAACTCGACAGTCCCAGTCAGCACATCCCTTTGTCGTCAACCTTGAAAAATGTCGAGCAATACTCTACCTGAGCTTGTTCGTCTATAGAACGGTGGAGCTTTGGAATTCTTTGCCAATTGAAGTCTCCCCGAGAACTGATAACCTCGAGGATAACCTTCAAAAGTTCAAAAAAATTCTGACATCTACCTCCTCTCCCTATTCTCTCTTCCTCCCTAGGTACGCACGATATTCCACGAATATTAAAGGAATTCTTTTTCGTGCGCTCCAAGAGATAAATAAAAAAAATATAACCTTGATACGAGATAAACAAACATTGGTGCACTAGAAGTTCGTCCGTTTTTTGAAATGCCAGTAGGCTGTCATATTTCTGAATTGTCATAATTCATAATTCCGAGAATATTGTGACACACTTACTTGGTTATGAGGGGTTACTCAGGTGTAGCAAACTATATGGGTTGACGGGAAGACCAGAATTGTGTATTGAGTTGTTATATGTATCGAGTTCTTAATACATGGAGAATAAAGGAAAAACATTGACATTATTCAGCCTCTCTGATTTGAAATTTTATTCTGATTACAGATGTCACTCATCGAACAGGTTGTTTTTAACGACTCTCAATCATAAAAGTTTCCAACACAGATATATCATGTTTTCTGTCTGTAATTTCCGTCAGTTGTCTCTGTAAATGGATAGAAGATTTGAAGAGAATTGAAAGGTTCAAGATGACAGTTCAGAGCCGTCGTACGTATAGGCTTATGTAATTCTTCTTGTAATAATATATAATACATCGATAAACGAGGAGAGAAAATCCCAAAAAAACTTAAATAAAGAACTCCCTGCATGAAAATTTGGGAACTGGTCGTATTGAACCGTCTCAAATTACAAGATATTTCAGATAAAACTGATATAGTCCTCATTTATCATGGTCGAGTGATATTCAAGAAGATAAATTCATAAACACCATAAAATATGGGTGCTCGTGAATAGAAATTTCTACATTTTATTCGAGTCGAATTTCGGTGATCCCGAGAGTTGAGATGGTTGGACAAAATTCATAGTTTTTCTACTAGCAATAAGATATTTGCTCCCAGACAGAATTTCTACTCTTCTTGGTCTTTAACTAATTTTAGTATTGGAAGTTTATCCAAAACGATTTATGTCAAACTTTGACACTCGAAAAATGGAACAGAATTTGCAATAGACTGTGAAAGCGGTGTGTGTGCGAATTGGTCACATCCATCAAAACAAACCGCTCAGAAATGTTCAAATGTTGACGTAAGGTGGTGGGACCTGTTATTTTCTATCGCGAATAGTCGCTGATATTTCTTCGTTTTGAATTGCAGCTCATATTACTGTAACTTCAATTATGAAATTTGATATAGCTGCAGCCTTGTGTGGATGAATAAATCAAGCATGTCTTTTCTTTAGAAAAGCCAATCTCACTGTGCCCAACATAAGCTTTTCAGGAGTAACCATACCTTTGAAGACATCCATTTCAATGCTTGGTATAACTATCAGCAATAATAACCTTTCTTGGGAAAATCACGTGAGATCAGTTGCTAAAAGTGCATCCCAAAAACTTGGTTTTCTGTTTCGGGCCAGGAACTATTTCACTTTCAGTCAGCTGCTTATGATCTATAAGGCACAGATCCGACCTGTCCTGGAATACTGTTTCCATATTTGGAGTGCAGCACCTGAACATACCCTGGAACTGTTGGATTCTATCCAAAAAAGGGCAATTCGTCTCGCTGGTGATAGGGTGCTGCCTCGCTCACAAACTCACTCACTTCTCTGGAACACCGTGGAGAAGTTGGCGATCTGGCCCCTTTTTATAGATATTTTCATGGACGATGCTCTTCTGAAATAACAACAATTGTTCCTCCCTTGACAGTCCCCGCGAGATTAACCCGTCGAGTTGAGGCTTCACACCCCTTCGTGGTCACTTTGGTGACCTGTAGTAGAGTAAATAGACTGGCAAAAGGCTTCTAGAATAGATTTTCGTGGGCACTTTGTTGCTAAAATGTAAAACCCATTTTTTATCATTCCTAAGACCTTTGCAATGCAAAATCACTTGGTCGTCCAAAAATCGTAGTAGGAGGGGAGTGGGGGGAGCCTTTTTTAAAAAAAAAGCCAATTTTTTTTTTCATCGGTTTTCAGATCTTAGAATTGAGATAATTCATTCCTCAAATTTGTATACCCATCCGGAAATCAGAAATATTTTTTTTCAATTTATAAAAATACGTCGCAGCATTGTTGTATATGGAGCGCCTTCACACAAAACCGCTTGCCCTGCACACCCATATTTTTAAAATCATTTAACTCGCTCTACCTCGAAAAGTATTGGGTCTAGCAAAAAAAGGTTTTCTATAAACGTTAAAGACCAAACATCAGAGAACATGTTGGGCTTTTTAGAATTTTGATTGGATAATTGGTTCACGAGAAAATTGAATAAATCGAACGGCATGTCGCGATGAACAGCGGCGGCCGCAGAGACACGAGGAAGGGCGAGATTGCTATGCCTGGGTCAACCGAAAATCCACTCTACTGATGGCGATGTTGGTACGGTCGATTTTACCGTGACTTCACTGTTTTCTTGTAAATTCGAATGCATTGTTCTGGTAGCGCGGATTCCACTGAGATACCTAACTAGTGATGAGTGATAAAGTTCTTGTCTATAAATCATATTATTAAAAGCGAATAATAACTTATTGGTAAGTTAACTATATTTAGAACTTACTTAGTGAGTATTAGGTACAGTTACTATTTTTTTGTATCCTCTAGAAATGGATTTAACGAACAGCAGCAGCTCTGACAGTGAAATTGAGTCGAAAATCAAATTAAGACGTGCTTCTTTTCGTAAAACTTACAATGGACAAGACGTTTTTATTCAAAATGTGTGTCTTATTTGTTTGGAAGGAGGAAAGCTGGTTATCTCTCATGAAAAATAAAAAAAAACTATCATTGAATGCACGAAAGAACGTATGACAAATTGTCATGATGACAAATATATGCGGCATATATTCTCAAAGTTTGATGATCTAGAAAATCGAAGTTTTTTAAAATGGCACAGAAACTGTTATAAATCGTATACGAGCTCAAAGAACATTGTCTCGTACAAGTCAAAAAATAACAAACTGGCAGCTGATTTTCCAGCAGATTTTTGTAGAGCAGATATTTTTCAAAAACGTCCCTTGCGGACACCTTTTTGATTCAAAAAAGTGCGTATTTTGTCAGAAGCGATCACAGTATCAAAAACTAAGCCAAGTTATGACTCATAATATGCAAGAAAAAATAAGAACAATATCACGAAGTAACCCTGTGTTTTTTGCGAGAACTGGAGACAACGACTTAATTGCCTCGGAAATAAAATATCATGCCGCTTGCGTTTCAACAGAATTACGCAATCTCAATGACAAATCGGTTGGAAATACTAATATTGAAAAAACAGACGATAAAGCATTAGAGAAACTTTTTGAGGAAATGAAGAAGGGTTTGAAAAAAGGTAAAGGATACTGCACAAAATCAATTGGCAAAAGATATCGTGAAATTAGTGGCATTGACGACATGAGTGAGAAACAAATAGTAAAAAAATTAAATACCATTTTGAGGATGATGTTGAGTCAATAAGGTCTCCTAGGCAAAACGAGCCCACAATATTCTTGAAGAAGTTTTCGGAAGAACAGGCAATTGAGACAATCGTGCAAAACCACGACGAATCTGTCCTAGTCCTAGTTTCAGTTTTGGTGCATCGGAGCAACACATTCTAGTGAAAATCTGCCAAACTATCCGAGGTGAGATGAAGAAGATGTCGACTGAGTCCGATTTTTAAAAAATTAATGTTATATAGAGACTACAAAAAGTATATTCCTGAAAGCTTGTACTACCTTGTTAACCTTATTGTCCGCAATGAAAGTGAGAATGAAAAAGAAACTGAAACTTTTGCACGATTGGCTCAATTGCCTGTTCTTTTGAAAACTTCTTCAAGAATATTGTGGGCTCGTTTTGTCTAGGAGACCCTATTGACTCAACATCATCCCCAAAATGGTATTTAATTTTTTTCACTATTTGTTTCTCACTCATGTCGTCAATGCCACTAATTTCACGATATCTTTTGCCAATTGATTTTGTGCTGTATCCTTTACCTTTTTTCAAACCCTTCTTCATTTCCTCAAAAAGTTTCTCTGTTTTTTCAATATAAGTATTTCCAACCGATTTTTCATTGAGATTGCGTAATTCTGTTGAAACGCAAGCGGCATGATA
This sequence comes from Phaedon cochleariae, assembly GCA_918026855.4. Taxonomy (NCBI): domain Eukaryota; kingdom Metazoa; phylum Arthropoda; class Insecta; order Coleoptera; family Chrysomelidae; genus Phaedon; species Phaedon cochleariae. The sequence goes on from OU896707.1 coordinate 23,009,237, forward strand.
TTTTATTTCCGAGGCAATTCAGTCGTTGTCTCCAGTTCTTGCAAAAAACACAGGGTCACTTCGTGATATTGTTCTTATTTTTTCTTGCATATTATGAGTCATAACTTGGCTTAGTTTTTGATACTGTGATCGCTTCTGACAAAATACGCACTTTTTTGAATCAAAAAGGTGTCCGCAAGGGACGTTTTTGAAAAATATCTGCTCTACAAAAATCTGCTGGAAAATCAGCTGCCAGTTTGTTATTTTTTGACTTGTACGAGACAATGTTCTTTGAGGACGTATACGATTTATAACAGTTTCTGTGCCATTTTAAAAAACTTCGATTTTCTAGATCATCAAACTTTGAGAATATATGCCGCATATATTTGTCATCATGACAATTTGTCATACGTTCTTTCGTGCATTCAATGATAGTTTTTTTTATTTTTCATGAGAGATAACCAGCTTTCCTCCTTCCAAACAAATAAGACACACATTTTGAATAAAAACGTCTTGTTCATTGCAAGTTTTACGAAAAGAAGCACGTCTTGATTTGATTTTCGACTCAATTTCACTGTCAGAGCTGCTGCTGTTCGTTAAATCCATTTCTAGAGGATACAAAAAAATAGTAACTGTACCTAATACTCACTAAGTAAGTTCTAAATATTGTTAACTTACCAATAAGTTATTATTCGCTTTTAATAATATGATTTATAGACAAGAACTTTATCACTCATCACTAGTTATCTCAGTGGAATCCGCGCTACCAGATCAATATGTCAATGCATTCGAATTTACAAGAAAACAGTGAAGTCACGGTAAAATCGACCGTACCAACATCGCCATCAGTAGAGTGGATTTTCGGTTGACTCAGGCATAGCAATCTCGCCCTTCCTCGTGTCTCTGCGGCCGCCGCTGTTCATCGCGACATGCCGTTCGATTTATTTAATTTTCTCGTGAACCAATTATCCAATCAAAATTCTAAAAAGCCCAACATGTTCTCTGATGTTTGGTCTTTAACGTTTATAGAAAACCTTTTTTTGCTAGACCCAATACTTTTCGAGGTAGAGCGAGTTAAATGATTTTAAAAATATGGGTGTGCAGGGCAAGCGGTTTTGTGTGAAGGCGCTCCTTATACAACAATGCTGCGACGTATTTTTATAAATTGAAAAAAAATATTTCTGATTTCCGGATGGGTATACAAATTTGAGGAATGAATTATCTCAAATCTTAGATCTGAAAACCGATGAAAAAAAAAATTGGCTTTTTTTTTAAAAAAGGCTCCCCCCACTCCCCTCCTACTACGATTTTTGGACGACCAAGTGATTTTGCATTGCAAAGGTCTTAGGAATGATAAAAAATGGGTTTTACATTTTAGCAACAAAGTGCCCACGGGATAGCACGATAGGATCCCGTTTAAACTCTACTACTGCAGAACATCTCTCGTTCAGCGAGGCTATGGAACACATTGTCAAGGGAGGTGTTCCTCGAAGCATATAACCTCAAGAAATTTGAAGGGAACACCAATTCCTACCTCATTTTCCTTGGTTCTCACGATATTCTCTGAACATTACAGGATATCCCTTTTCGTGGGAACCAGAACATAAAAAAAGTACCCAGCGTTGCCGCTGTCTGATTGTTCGAATATCACTGAAATGAACCAAAAACGCTAACACTATGCTCATACCATATTCTTAATATATGCTTTTGCCAAACTTTTGCCACTTTTCGCTTTGATTATCGTGGTTCGTGGATGCCAGGTGCCAGCACTGATATAACTATAATCTAGACCGCTCTATGTCTTATCTCTGAAACCGCTTCTGCTCAATGCGCAGGAACCTCCAAACCGGAGCCTTTCATGACATCGAGCATCGAATCATATTTGTTGGTGTTCGAAAATATAAATAAGAGCGAGTAAGATGTATGACAGGTCCTAAAATGCGCATGATTCATGTTCTCCAGTTCGATCTCATGAGTGGCTTTCAGCTGTTTTTCATGGAATTAGCAGTCCAGATGGTAGTTTATGCCAGTGAATGCGTGCCCTTGGGTACGGCCAAAAACAACACTTGTGGCATGATGTCAATGTCATATGTCACAGGAATTACAGGTCACACGGACACTACTGGGTCACCACAGAACAAGTCTGATAGCGATTTCCATTGGTAAAACTGACTCGCACTGAGTGCATATTTTCTATTCCATTGGTGAAACTGGTGTCGGGTTTGGAACTGCATTGGAACACTGCGGTTCACCTATAGCGAATTCCATTGGTAAGACTGGCTCGCACTGAGTGCATACTTTGTATTCCATTGGTGAAACTGGTGTCGAGGTTTGAATTCCATTGGAAAACTGATTCACATAGTTTTGAGCTCAGTGCAAAAATTCTCGCACGAGCTCTAATAGGTCGTGCGAAATCAGTTCGGTTCTGAAAATGGCGGAAAAATTGAATATGTATGTATAGTATTAAAACCAAATTAATAGTGGAGATTTAATTAGCATCAAGTTATAAACAAAGACAAACGAACTTATCCGATTTGACCTCTAACAATGATTTCATTATAATATTATTTCGTATTCCATTGGGGATGCACCAGTTCATATTTTGAAGAAAACTATCGTTTTGCGGGTGCAAAACTGGTGCAATACCAGTGCACCACTAGGTTTACGAATGGAATTTGCTAATAATTTAGAGCTCAGTGCAACAATTCTCGCACGAGCTAATAGATCGTGCGAAGTCAGTTCGATTTTGAAAATGGTGAAAAAATTGAATATTTATAGTTTGAAAACCAAATTGTTAGTGGCATCTTAATTATCATCATCAAATAGTGATCAATAGTTGAAAGCTTCAAAAAAATTGAGGAGATTACTTCCCAGAATTCATAATTTTGTTGAAAGTATTATGCAAATTCAATCATGAAGAGATACTTATCAAAAAGAAGTTATCAACATTATTTCCATAAAACATCTTCTTTGTTTTCAATAATTGAAGTTGAAAAAGAATTTCAGGATGTGGACAAGTTATAAACAACGACAAACCAACTTTACCTCCAACAATAATTTTATTAAAATACTATTTCGTTTTCCATTGGGAATTCACCAATTCACATTTTGAAGAGAACCAACGTAGTGTGGGTGCAAAACTGGTGCAAAACCAGTGCACCACCAGGTTTACGAATGAAATTTGCAATTTGTTTCACTATTTTCTCAAAAATCACAAAATGCTCACTAGATCTCAATGCTCACAGTTCTACCCCACACATTCTCAAATGCTCACCGATGTGAGCAAATGATCACACATCGGAAACGCTGTTCATAATGATTCATATCGAGTGGAAGAGTCGACCAATGTTGCAGACCCTCCCCACTGCGGACGCTATGGGCACATTTGCTGGAGAAATTAATTTCGAGAAGAAATAAAGAAAAGGAAAATGATATGCTCCTCAGATCATTATTGCTATGGAATAATATACTCAGGTCCGAATGCTGAGTGATGAAAATAAGGTTCTCCTCGTCCATCCATTCCACTTATTCTCGCGCATAGATCACCTTCAATTATATCTCCCGATTCTTAGGTTACGTTTTTACTGTATAATTGTCTATAGAACACGCCAGTTATGAACCTCGTAGTTACCTTGACGATCATTCAACTCTCCTAATATCAGGTAAGGCATGTTGCTATTGATGTGAAAAAATCGGATAGGTAGTACCTTTCCACTTCTCGGACGATTGACGCAAAATCATTTTCCATTTCTATCTTTTCCTATGTGAATCTTGCCAGGAATTCACAGAAAACTCTTATAATATCTTATGTATGTTTTGTTTCATTTTGTTAGGTTGTTGTACCCATGAACAGATTAACCTTGGGACTTGACGAATACTACAATGAAATTAGATCTTCTGGTGTAGATTTCGGCGTCCTCTATTCTACATTCACCGCAAGTTAATATGGTATAATTGATTCTGTTACAGCTGTGTCATTGTGATTTAATTTCGTTATTCTCGATTAACCAGTGAATTCGTTGACTCATCTTATATAAATATTATGAATTACTCATGGAACACAGCATTTCATCAAGGATTTCTAGGAATAATTTGATTGTTTTCTGCAGATACGAACGAAGGACCACTCTTCGATTCTTAAGGTTTATCGAATGCAATTCATCTGTCAGATAATGCCTAAGAGTCAGTTAGTTCAGGAAGGTTAATTTATAAACTTGTGGATGAGTCAGATAACTGCAGGATAATCTATAACAAACCACAAGATTCATGTTTTGTTTCTCAATATCGGGAGTTATTTTTGGATGATTTTTTTAAACTCAATGAAATTATTGGCAATCTTCTGGAACCGATTAGGGTATGGAAAATATTTTGATAATATCGACTACGCAGAGATGACTACGTAATGTTCTTTGGATTTCTAAGCCTATCAAGCATCGAAATGTCATTGCATTTTGGCCACAGCCAACTCCATGTATTTCAATGAAATGCAATTTAACAGCCGATTAATGAACGAATATCAAATTGCGAAACATAGTTGAATAGAGAATTTTTTAGGCAGATGAAATAAATAGGCTACAGAAATATACAGGGTGATATTGAAAAAAAAAGTTGGGTCTACTTCCAATCGAACAGGTGGTTGAAGAAAATCGTCATTGGGTTTAAGGGAAGCGCCATGACCGATAATATAACCCTTGTGAATTTCAAATTTTTATCTCTCCAAATAAAAACAAACTACAGGCTGTTACATGTCTTCTGTGTCACCCAGTATAAGAGTTTCCAAAGAGAGACGATTATAAAAAATAGTTTCATTTTTGTTTGTTCAAAAATTTCGTTTCTCGACAAGTCAATACTACCTCAATATGAGTACAATGAAGGATTATCACTTTTGCGTTCGACTTTCAGAATTGGTGATGAAGGTATTCCTGATCCGTGATTTCAGTTTTGTTAGCAATTTTGGAAAAGAAAAGTGCCCCAAGTTAATCGGGAGGGCGCTTTTCGGCAGTCTCCATACTTACGGAATGAAAATCTAGTAATCAAACAACCTAGCCGATAAACGATAATTTTCGCTATCTATACTCATATAGAAGAAATTATAATGTGAAGGATCACATAACTGCCGTATCCTCGCATTTCATCGCTGACCTGATTTCGATAACAATGGTGGAATTAAAAACACACCAGGATATATCAGAACTATATACATTTATAATTTAATGAGAGAGTACCTACCCTAGTTATAATTATTACATCTACAACTCTTATAAAATAAATCAATATTTTATTATTTATCATTATACGAATTCACTGTTCTCTCATTGGAATGTGGCATTTACTGAGGAATTATATATTCATTTCGTTCTCCATTCCCATTGAAGCACCTTCAACTTTGAAATTGGAGAATGATGCCAAATAAGACGAAGTGTTTGAGAGAAAGTGCAATGGCGGGTGGGTAAATGTTCGATAGGGAATGATTATCATTACAGTAGTATTTATATAGGCACCTTCTACATACCCTTATGAACATACAGAGTACCTTTACAAAGTCTGATAATGATTTCAAGATGAAGATGATAATTCGTTCAAAAATTGCAATAATAAAAATACGCTATTGAAATGGTGATTGGATTGAAGTGGAAGATTCTCGTCTCATAAGAATGAAAGAAAACTTCACAAATCAGCTGGAGAAAGGGAGACGTTCCGGCTGCAAAGTTCCAGATCCTGCATGCATGCCTTTTGGGTCTCCATCGATTTGATGGAGGGCACCAATCAAGTTAAATTCTCCTGGCCTTAACACCATGGAAATGTTGGTAGGCCGACACATCCGTGACGGTAATACATAGAGACTCATCTCCGAGATCTAGATCGCAAAAACTTGCCTCAGTATTTTTCGGTTCAATGTGCCTCGGTGCTTAGTAATAGAAACTTCATCGTTTGATGGACTCGAGCTATGATCACTCAGAAAAACAATAACTGCATATACTAACAACTGCACTGTTAAAGTATTGAAGCTACTATAATTCAACCGCAGGACGGAGTACCCAGCCTACTCTTACTGCTATTGCAGAATTGTATCTGCATGAGCACAGGCTCTGACTGGTTATTGGTTCCAGTTCACTAGATTTTTATTTGCAGACACTTCATTAGATGTGACTCAAAGCGCCTTGGTCTGGATCAGAAATGCTTCCTGTTTCTGTGTCATAGGAAACTGGCTCGTTCTATTTCACTAATAACTATAGTCTAGCGAATGTAAAAATTCCACAAACGATAAGATTTTGTGGAAGTTTCTACATTTGCTATTGATTTCCATCAAGTAACGGCCGAGTCAATTCAAAATTTGAAGTCTAGCGATATGAAATGAGCTACCAAACTTTAGCTAATCTCTACACTTCAGTTCTGTCGAATATATAGAAGGCCTAAATTGATATGTTCATCATAATAATGACTACCTGATGCTTTCACAGTGAAGTGACCCTGTAGTCATTCCCAAGGGTAATTTGAAGACTAGCGTTCGAATTCAATTTGGCTTCAAACACCGAGTTAAGGCTAATAGAGTTGATCTGCTCTTGGTGCCGGATTAAGGCGTAACTGAAAATAAAACAGTAGCTTCGATGCCCTAGCAAATACAGGGCCAAAGACAAGGTCAAATACACAGTGGGTGTTACTCGAAGTATCGGCCGATAGGCTCTAGTTGATACTTGCTCTGATGACGATCTCAATCATCCTGGCCTAAAGCGAAGAGACAAGGAGACAAGCATAACTCAACATTACGTAGCCTTGCGAACGCGGAGTTCACAATCCTCTCTACAACTCAACATGAAACAATGTTTTATGATATAGGAAGTCCTTTCCAGTTGATATTGATTCAGTGTGAATTGTCTCAATTGTACTAACCGGTAAAATCCGATATGCTCTTGTAACTACTGTCGTCAGATAAGTCTGCACGCGATTTTCATTTCCATCAATATTGATTGACTGGACCATCCTCATTGCCATTCTTTTATGAGGGTTCAAGTAACTACAATGGTAAATAAATTTCGTACTGGAAAAAATATTCCTCATAAGATATCTCATTTTTTCCGAAAGACACCTACGTCTTGCTGATCAGACAAAAGGCTTCACAAGACCAAGGCTGATCATTCTTGGTCTTGGTCTCGAAAAATAAATGTAGTCTTGGTCTTGTTATTGGTCTTGATGTTTCAACATACACCTATTTGTTGTAAGCTACAAAACTGCAAAACTGAATTTGATAAATGTATTTCGTATTTTGAGTGAACAAAAATTAGAAACCTACCATATGACAAATTAATAACTGAAATGAAATGCCATTACATTTTCCATCAGATTTTTCTTGATATTGAGTAGATTTGGGTTCATTATTTTTTTTTTCGAGACCGAGAACTAGACTATTGGGAGAGATTGTTGGTCTTGGTATTGGTCTCGAATATCAAGTCTTGGTCTTGGGAAGATTTATTAAGTCTTGGTCTTGGTTTTGTATCAAGCCCTAATCAAACATCTCTGATAGGTTGAAATTCTTGTTATTTTCTAGGATTTCCTAACCGCCGTCCGCAGTGGCAAGAAAGATCTTCGTAAAGTTCTACGGACGGTCGAAGATGGCCACCAGGTAGTTTCGACAGGTCCCAGACTTGTCAATGAGACTTGGAGAAGCAACAAAGTTACTGATACGGAGGACACAAGAGAACTCAGCTCTGTCAGGCCTGATGGCAAAATAGTAACAGAAACTGAACGCACTACGCAACACGAAGAAGTTAAAGACGACGAACTTCCAGAAGAAGCTCCCGAACAGGATTTCCAGAAAGAAAGTTCTCAGAGGTGAGTGCCATACTTCAAAAATATTCGTTGACCAAATATATGGATTTGCCAAATGAGACTACACCTCACATGTTTCCCATGTGTATCTCCCTTATTTTCAAAGATAGAGGATTACGGTTCTTATGTCAATGTGCTACTTCTTTATGAAATTGAAAAATGCACTAAAATTTTCATGGCTCTTTTGATTTTTGAGACACCGGATGGAATTGAGGAGTTTCACTGTCTAGACGACCCCGTATCTTAGATTTTTTTCAGTTTTTCAGTATGCCTCTATTTTAAAAACCGAACTTGAAATCTGAGATTCTTTAGAAATTTGTTTTTTATCCAAATAGTAGGTCATTCAAAGTGGTCAGAATTCTCAAGAGTAAAAAACAAAAACCTAATGTTGGTCGACTACAAATATTATGGGTTTCTGTTTTTTCATGCACTAGCTGGCAGTAAACTGCACTTTTGCGCCCGGTTTTGCGGGTGTTAAGTGTCACTTTACCACCCGCGGGCCGTGGAGTACTTCTCTGTCCTCAAATTCCTTATATCCACAAAACAATTATTAAAATAACTATATTCGCACTCTAAGCTGATTCTATGATTTCCAGCGGTATATTTTACACATATACTTCTTCATCCCATTTCATGAATCTTATCACTTATCACTCTACTAACGCACTTCTTTGAAGTTTCCACCCACAGGATGACAATTTAGCTCGATTTTTTTTATGTATTGCTAGAAAACAGCCATATCAGTTTCATTGACAACGTCAAAATTAGGTAGATATATACTGGGTATGCATTTTGTAACATTTCAAGTAATGAATCTCTTTTGGTGAATAAATACGATGATCTTGATATGTGAACTACCAATAACCATTATGCTTCTCTTGATTACGACAATCATACGTTATATATCTCGTTATATATCGACTATTAGTTATTGAGATCTAGTGATTACTCTTGACTCGATAATTGAATCACTAGTGCATTAAATGTTGTATGCAACACGTGCGTAAAATGGCCTTCAGCGCCGCAGGCTATAAACGCCTTCTTCACGCGCTTGATGCAAATATTAGTAATATGACTCATCTGGAGCAAAATGTCAGAAACTTTGCGTTAGTGTCAATTTTTGATTATCATTAGTGATATCACAATGTTATGAATATTCGAAATACAGAATAACGAAAAAATATTCAGAACAGAATGGTATTTTGCTAGACTATTTCACGTTCACGAAGCATAAAAGCGTAATCATTTCATGCCAAACTGACAGACTTTGCTTCGCTATCCATGGTTACATCCATAGTTTGCTTCGCAATCCATGGTTACATTGTTGAAAACATCAACGCTGATAGACCAATCAGAATTGAAAGACAGCTAATGTTTCCGTGATAAAAGCACACGTTGTCTCTGGCTTGTGATTGATCAGATCATGTGATGAGTGAAGCAGTCACTTATAATATCAAGAGAGCTACACTTATTTACATTCAGAGGATTCTTATTTTTTATGCTCTCCTTTCTGATGTTCTACAGATATAATTAAATGTTCGACGTGGCAAATAGCCAGGAAAGTAGTTGTTTTATGTTGAATATTCAGAATGATATTATGTGCATACATATTTTTATCTGAAGAAGAAGACAAATTCTCAACTTCAGAAGATTTTGTTTTCAAATTCTTATCGTGTGTGTTCAATAGATATATTTAATTCAATGTTCTTCGTGGCATATAGCCAGGAAGTAGTTGTTTTCTGTTAAATGAATGGAGGAAGAATTGATATTCTCCTCACAAAGAGGATGCAAATTCTCAATGTATTCCTTCATGTACATATCCATTTCTTCATGTTCATAATTTATCTGAGAATATTCCTTTCAAATATTTTTACCCAATTGAGGGAATCAAACTTAAACGATGGAAACTTCATATTTGCATAGACCTTCAATCGTAGATTCGTGATTAGGTTTTCTCAATTCAAAATTTCTTTCCACGTCCTGTATGATGAATATCAATTTGTCATACATCCAAGAACATACCTCTACAATGTTTCTGACGAATCTTTTTTTCTATTCGAAAGGACATCTGAATATGCACAATGATTGCTTATGCTGAAGTGACGTAATCCTCATTGGTATAAAAAAATCATTCACAAACTCCCCAGAAATTGAAAGTTAGGACTGGAATTCTGGGATAGTGTAGGTCCACATTGAATGATGGAATAACCCAAACGGACAAACAAATTTGAACTTCTTGAAACAAAACTGGTAACCTCAGAATCACTGAACTACCTTGAAGACGATGATAATCCACATGAAGGTCAGCTCATGTTTTAACAAATCAAATCAAATCGAGATCAAATCGAGTTTATCACCATATTGAAGTGTGAACGGTGTACTAAAAACATATAGCATTCACATTTTGTCCAGCTTGTCACAAAAAAGAAACCTATAGAAAACATGTCTGATTCATGGGAAATGTTTATAAAAACTAACACTCCTAATTATTATTATTTAGTGACAACACAAAAAAATATTTAGGTACTCATCACATGTGAGATTACACAGCCAACTATTACTGATTTATGTTAGATCAACGTTTAGAGAAAATTCTTCAAAACTGTAGAATGCCTTGCCCATTGAGAACTTTTTCAATCTATTTTTCAACTGATCCATTGTATTACTAAGTTTTATTGATTCATATAATTTGTTGTTTAATCTGATGCCCATACAATTTGGATCATCCACCTCTATCTCTTGTACCATAATCATGTAGACAATCATTCGTTTTGAAAGAGGTCGAGTTCTTTCTGATAACACACTATAGAATATGGTATAAACTTGGCATTGTCAGAATGCCCAAAATGATGAAGTGTTTTTCACATTTTGGCAACCCCAGCATCAATCTGATGACTTTTTTCGTAATGGAATTTTGTTAGAAACTGTATCATAATTGTCTTAAGACAAACAATTGCTTGTGCAACTCGAATTATAGATCCTAGATTTTCAACAAGATGAAGCTCCCTCAGATTTCGTTGCACCTGTACGTCAATTTTTAGATGACAGTTTCATAAAGAGGTGGTTTGGAAGGGTAGGACTAATAGAATGTCTTGCTAGAGCCCCTGATTCATCACCATTAGACCAATTTATGGGGTTATTGCAAATCCAAAGTTCATATCTAACAGCCCAATCAGATCATTAATTCCCACCTTCAACTTTCGAACGTAACAAGATAACAGGGTCGGGAAAAATTCAGGTGAAGAGGTGCGTGGTCTAGGGTCAAGCATGCACCATCAAATTCAAAGAGGTATCACGTGATACCAGGTTTTGAAGGCTTTTCGATTGTATATCTATAACACCGCTTCGTTTGTGCAAATCGGCCAAGCCGTTTCAAACTGACAAGCGTTTGAAATTTACTTCAAATATTTCAGGAATAAATTGAAATTTCAATTGAAGAGGGAAGACTTTCAGCGTTCTCACTGTATAGCATCATCAATGGACATTTGAATTACTAAAAATTACTTGGAAGGAGCCATCAACTCGGTTCGAATTTTCTTTTACAAAATTAACGCTCTGAAGGGACCTTTCAATAATCTGAATGAATTTTTTCAACCTCTTCGGCATAGTTTGTCAATAGCTCATCAAACACCAGTGGCGGGTCCCCAGACAGCACCAGATATTCCATGAATCTCCCTATCATATTCCTTTCGGAATATTGGAATATTCTAGAAATAATCTGGAATATTCCGGAATATCTGTGGAATATTCTCTAAATATGCGAATGGGAATTCCTCAGATAATCATAGAATATACCCAAAAGAATATTCTATGTTGAATGTTCCTGGAATATTCCAATAAACATATTCTAAAATAAAAAAATTGACCCAAGTAGGGATCGAACTCGTGACCTCAAGACTATCAGAGCGACGCCTTGACCACTAGGCCAGTAATCGAATTGAATAATTTTATACATATCAAGTTCTTGCGTGAGAGCATTGTTCGAAATCGGATCATAAACACTTTTTGTTTCAAAATCTCCTCACATCTAATTGATGTTCGATCGAGGGGTAAGTACTTAGCCATTTTTTGTACACCAGGGGGGTAATGAATGCCTCAATTCACCGAAATTACCCTGCAATGCCCATTTTTCAGTCAACAATACCCCGCATTGCCAACATTGCCCTCCAATGCCCAACATTGCCCCTGCAATGCCCAACAATGCCCACAATGCCCAACAATGCCCACAATGCCCTTAGTGCACTATATAACTATCTCTTTTCATTCCATGTGTTGAAGAGAGACAGACTGATGTATTAAAATGTGAAAACTGACTTATGTCTTTTACATAGTTCCAATTCATTTTAATCTCTTAGTGAATTAATCATCTGATGGGACGAGGAATAATGAATAATTATACATATTTTATCAAAAAATCTCACAAAACAAGCAGTCGAACATGAAACAAACATAGAAACACACGCCTTTTCACAAAAACAACTTTTAGGACTATAAGACGAACATGTTTTTTCTCCTATACTTGATAACTAAGTATTTATTCCTAAAGGTACTTCTTTAGACAGTATCACAATAATTCAGAGATCATAGTTTGGTAACAGGAACACTGGGCATATAAGTCCAGATATTATAGGAAACAGTTCTAAAATCTCGACTGAAATTAAACATTTTTTTAAATTTGGAGTCATTAAAAAACGCAAACTCTGAATTCTTTCTTGAAACTACAACAAAGTTAAGATTTTCTTGAACCAAAAACAACTTGAACCTGAATATATATTCTGTTAGAGCATATCACACTGAATATCACATTAGTCAACTAGATTATGTTTTTAAAATTCGAAATTTTTTTTCGACTCCAAATGAAGATTGAAAATGTTCACTTTATCCCATGGTCGTATTCTTTTTTATACGTCCATGCTTTATCCGCTCTTTTCAGGAAAAACGGAGAATTTTCCCCAAGTACAAGTGGTCCGTAAAAAACACCCTCTTTTGGTATTGAATTTTCAATTTCTGATTTTTCTGGCCACTTGTTGAAATGTTTTCTAAAAACCTTATTCAAAATCTGTCTTGGTTCTTTTTCATTATCAGCCCCAGATACCAGTTTTTATCAAATACCACTGCATAGAAATTATCTATTTATTTATTTATTTCAGGATCGAAAACGTCTGGAACGATATCTGGTTCATTTTCTTCTTCTGAAGAATCTCCGATACATTCTTTTTCTTAGTTTTTGAATTGTCAGCAGGTATTTTCGACTTTCTTTTTTGGACAGATCTAGGATATAGAATTGTAACGCTGTATGCGATCGTTACTGATCCGTCCCTACCCCTCCTTCAGAAGCCAGCATAATGATGATTTTTTTAATTAAAATCATATTATAATTTTCCAAAGTGACTTTCACATATACACTTTTCTCATATTTATCGTAGTTTTTACTCGAATAGTCGGTTAAATCCAATTCCAATCCAATCCAAAGCTAGCTGTAGCCGGAGTTGATGACAGCATGACGCGATGCGAAACGCTTGAATGGCGCAATCAAAATGTAGGCGGAGGCATCACCTTGAACCATAGAACTGAATATAGTGACCTCGAACAGAAACGGATGCGCGCGCAACAAATTAAGCCCAAACATTGCTCCACATTGCCCTTTCAGTGCTATTTCAATACCCCGCATTGCCTAACAATGCCTCACAATACCTTGCAATGCCCATCAATACCCAGCAGTGCCCGACAATGCCTCGCATTGCCCCGCAATGCCCCACACTGCCTCGCATTGCCCCGCAATACCCCTAAGTTGTACACCGGATTGCCCCATGTACTTACCCCTCGTGTTCGATACTCACATCTCTGAAATAATAAATGGTGTATTTATGTGTTGAGAAACATAGGAATATTCATGGAATATTTCATGAATATACACCACAGAATATTCAGTTGAGAATATTTCATGAATATACCGCACAGAATATTCAGTTGGGCATATTTCATGAATATACCCCACAGAATATTCAGTTGGGTATATTTCATGAATATACAACAGAGAATATTCAGTTGGGAATATTCCTGGAAGATTCATACCTGAATATTCCCTGAACATGTCCGACTATTCACTTTGGAATATTCCTTTTAGATGTTCCAGAGGCATGTATATATTCTAGGAATAATCGATGAATATTCCGAATATACTCCTCCTTTTTAGCATATTTAGAGAATATTCTATGAATATCCAGTGCTGTCTGGGGTCGTATTATTTGATATTCCAATTTCATATTGGCCGCACTCAGAGCCGTGGACCATTGATTTAATTACAATCAGCTTATTATCTTTCTGATGAAATATGACTTTAGGCATTAGCACACTGAACAAGTAACAAAATATCTCAATTATGATTCAATCAGATTGATTAGTCTGGAGATGGACTTGTCTGCAAAAGGTCCCTGAGTTTTAAAGATCAATATAAAATTATGTGGAGATGACTCTCAGCTTCCCTTCTTCTATTTAGTAAGATACACTTTTCTCAAAGGTTTCTCAAGACGAGAGAACAAGAAGACGTGGATTACATCGCTAATGGTACAAACGTTGGTCACGAGATGAGATTCAAGACAGAAACTATGGAGGTGGAACGTCGAGGAGACGGGGTCGATGAGCCTGATCTGTTCGAGTCCCTTTCTGCAAGAGCTAGAAGGAGGGCAAGTAATAGACAACCAAGACAAAGGGGTGAGTAATACTTCAAGTCCCAGGTTAAGTCATGTCTCTACAGAGCAGATATACCATCAACCATAGAATCATGTATTTTAGAAGATACTTTTCTACTAATTCAATTTTCATTTCCACATAACAATAATGCACTCACAACTGTGGGAAGTGAGATGATATTATCATCATCTGTAAGTTATTCGGTATTTTTGACGTTCTTGGTTTTCATAAAAAAAACCTCTCTTGCACACTCTTTTACGGTTATTCAGCAGCATATTAAATCCTTAGGGATTTGAAGTAACTTCAGAGTAAATTTTTTCGCAAAGTTAAGCTAAATTTTGAACGTATCTTGAAAATGTCTGTTACAGTTGTGGCTTTCATCATCGAATAAACGATCCACAATGACGATGCTTTGAACTTTTTGACTCCCAAGAAATATGTTAGTAGTACCATTCCTTGTGTACATTTTTCTACGTTCCGTTCTTCGCACCATTTGATAAACTCAGATAACTGTTTTTCATATTGTTCTTCAGATTTTCTTGTTAATAATCGGCCGTCAGCTTCTTGAGCTGCCTTTTCGATTTGTTCCATCGCGTTCAACGTCTTTCAATCGGTGTGGCGTGTTTGACTTATATTCATTAATTTATTTATGTTTTACTTAGTTACTTGTCATAACACACGAAGATTTTCAGTTGCCGTTGCCGATGACAATCATGATCTGGATCACCATAGTTACTGAGATCGATGATATTGTAACAATCAGCCCATTCGATGATGTTTTAGAAATAGAGTAACTATACCGTTTAGTAGCATTTGAATTTTTTCCGTTATTTTTTCTTTGACGTTCCATTCATTTTAAAGTGCATGAAATAGTATGTACACCTCGGGACTAAAGTGTTTTTGAATCCCTCGACAAATTATAGCCCTCCCGTTGGTCGGGCTATAAACTTTTTGTCTATGGGTTTAAAACACCACTTCATTCCCTAGGTGTTTAATGTACTATTTTATTGGTATCGCCATCTTATTTGAGGTTCTTGTTGATTGCCTCTCATCATATACCAGAAAAACACTTGGTATGAAAGAATTCATTCAAGTATTCATACTAGATGTTCAAACTTACAATCTCAAAATGGAATATCAGCAAATTCAGCAATAATTCTCTTCTACATCCTTATTCCTCAGTTTTCACACGGTGTTCTCCGAATTTATATCAGTTATATACTTCGCACAGTATCAAAGTATTTGTTGTCATTTCAGGACACTTTTTGATATTTGATGAAAGTGATCTGAGTGGAATGTGAAGCTTCAAATTAACATTTTGGTTTTTCCGTGCTTGTGTATCACACCTACGTTTCAGACGAAATTCTAATTAAGGCTAGACAATGCGTCATTATCTTAACAATTGAGTGTTGAAATAGTGAATTCCGTCAATATATTTTTAATGTCACCGAAAAGTTTGATGTGACTAATAAATTCGATGGCATAACAAGATAGGTATACTCATCAGCTTTATGTAATGAATTCTTATGTAGGTACCTACTTTCACGAAGACTTACATGATAGAGAAGATATCACTAATCAATGATTGATGATTATAAGAGTAATTGTCTGTATCTATTGCATGATAAATTAAGTGTTACATTATGTTTTTCAATTTGTTTTCTACACATTGAAGTTATTCAGGAGAGAAATCATCAAGGCGTTTATCACAATTTCTTCAACAAGCTCTTGCTCTATATATTCGGAATATATAAAGTTGAAGCATGAACTATTCTGGATTGAATCAAGAAGTTCTTCATATTGATCTTGTGAAACCTCATCTCTTCCTACAACACCCAAAACATCACCCCCAACTATTTATCTCCGTTACATACACGCTCTGATTTATCTCATGAAAATCGATTATAATTTTCATTCCGAACACATACAGTGTGACCCACTTAAGACCGGAGCACCCTCATAAAATCTATAGTTTTTGACCGATTCCTTTTTTTTTTCGTTTCAGCAGAAGGACTATCCGGAGATCTACGTTTACACAAATTTGCAAAATAAAATTTCAATCTACAGGGCATACTATATTATTTTTTTCATGTTAAAAATTGCGAAATATCTTTAGCGATTAAAAAAAAGAAGACCCCACCACTGAAAACAGCATCTTTCAATTAGGTTGAATGCAAACTTGCATTGAAAAATTTCAATTGGCAACAAAGTTATAACAACAATAAATTTGATGGCTCACCATTTTTTATGAATATTTCAGACAAATTCTGAGAAGCGGCAACATTGTTAACACAAATATTGGAAATCATCGAGGTTTCTGGTATACATTTGAATTGATAACACAAATTATTATCGAGTTATTATCTCTAGAATGGTACCTTTTTGGAATGAAGTAATGAAGTCGGAAAAACAGCTTTTCATAATAAGTTAATCATCAATGTAAACCAACAATTTCTGAAAGCTCTTGATGTTTTTGGCTTCTGATATTATCTTACTATACAGACTATCCGATTTTCTAACTCTAATTACTTGGATGAACAAGGCCGATTTTTCGACGTTATGGATTTTTCATTTTATGAATCTTTCTTAGATGTTATAACTCGATAATAATTGGTGTTATCAATTCAAATGTATACCAGAAACCTATTGATGATTTCCAACATTTGTGTTGACAATGTTGCCGCTTCTCAGAATTTGTCTGAAATATTCATAAAAAATGGTGAGCAATCAAAATTAATATTGTTATAACTTTTTCGCTGATTGATATTTTTCAATAAAATTTTGCGCTCTACCTAATTGAAGGATGCTGAATTCAGTGGTGGAGTCGATTTTTTTTGTAAAAAATCGCTAATGATATTCGCAATTTTTAACATGAAAAAAATAACATAGTATGCCCTGTAGATTGGAATTTTATTTTGCAAATTTGTGTAAACGTAGATCTCAGGATAGTCCTTCTGCTGAAAAAAAAAAGAAATTGGTTAAAAACTATAGATTTTATAAGGGTGCTCCGGTCTTAAGTGGGTCACACTGTATAACCCGAAATTGTTGATTGAGGAAAACGAATACTTTCACAAATATTAACTGCTTCCTTATATCTAGTTATCTTTTTCCATTGCAAACTATCACTTTTGTGATGTGACTGAATGCGAAAAAATCATATGCATTTCAAAACTGAAACATTATAAAAGGGGTTTTCGATTTTCTGATCGAAAATTCGTATCACTTTCAGTACCACAGGTCCGCGAATAATGGTGACACATTCAAAGTAAGAGTTTCTAGAATGTAGAAACTAAATAGATGGGTACCGCATGACTCTAGCTCATACTGTAGGCATGGTAATCCAATGATTTCAGTTCACTTATTTTCGAATGGTAAACTCTACAGTACCTTCCCATGTTATGATTATTTATTTCCCTTTTACATCAATGAAATGAAATGGTATAGTAGGTAATACATTTTTGAATGTTATCTTTTCTACGGAAAAAACATAATTGAAATAAGAAGTATGATACACAGTTTACTTCGAAATGAAGTGTATATTGAGTTTCGATGAAATAAATAAGTGAGAATAATTTGATAATGAAACAAAAGTTCGGAGGAATATGGTTTGGAAGGTATAATAGAATATATTTGTTGATATTATCATAGTTCATCTCTTCATCTCTCGAAATAACCTAGATATCGCTTTTTTAGGTCATTTTGGAACAACCTGTAAACTGATACCGGTGGTTGAATCAATATATTTCTCTCTCAGTAGTATTTGCACAAGATTGGAACTATAATCCTGTGGCGGAACTTCGAGCACTAAGAAGGGGCGATTGATCTCACTATTGAAGGTGGATAGGTTGTAGGCTTCTGGAAATACATTCGAAGGTGAAGAATTCCGAAGGGATGATATCCTACAGATAAATTTTTTTTTGAAATATGATTTTCTAGGTGTTCCAATTTTGATCACATATGGATATTAAACTTGAGCCAGCTAGCCAGCTGTGTTCGGCGAATAAGGGTCATTCTAGGGATGACCGCTATTGATAATTCGACGGAGCATCGTCCATAAGTTAGATAAAAGAGTGATAGGTCTGCAACGTTTATCCGTTGTTGTGAGGTTTGCAGTAATGATGTCAGAGTTGTATCACTGATGAGTCTGATGGCTCTTTTCTGAACCGACTCCAGCAACCTTAGATTAGGTAGGGTTTTGGACCTGATCTCCAAACATGCGAGAAATACTCAGAAGATGGTCAAATCTCAGCTTTGTGGAAACTTTTCAGCGTGAAAGGGAAAATCTCAGTTCCTGAGAGACAGTTTTGGCTATGTTGAAATAGGTCTATGCCTAAACGAACTGTGAGATACTTTATCGACAAGCATTTTTATAGATGGACTGATAATTATGTTTAGTTTCTCCGGCCATGCCAGTACCTGAACCAACACGATTAGCCTTCTTTGAAAAAACTGCTGCTTATGTATTCGAATTGTTGAATTGTACGAGATTAATATATAGTTCCATTTCCTCATAATCGTTGTTCACTGTATGAATCTGTTGCTGTCATAGGCTTTGGTTTGTATACTCGGAGATAGAATGGAGTCCTGTGATACTCCTGCGTAGGTGAGCAGTGTATTTGTTTCAATGTCGTTAAAAACAACATAAGGATATCGATCCTCGCGAAGAAACTCTATCGATGCTGGTTGATCTGTGTCGGTGATACCCATATTGCCGATCAGAAATTATATTTTTCTTCACATATCATATATTATCCATATAGATGGCATTCATCATTGCGGGATGACGGATAGTAAAACGATGGGATGATATCAGATAGCAGGTATAGTTCTCTTTCATTTCTTAGTAATATGTTGAACTCGTTCTACCTTCCACATAGTTGGCTCCATTCCATTTGCTCGATAACAAGGTAGCAAATACATCAGCTGTTTCTTGTACATCAACAGCAAGCTATCATCATTCTTCGCCTGTGGAAAAAATAGGAGCCCTTTACTGCCTTCACTTATTCGCCTCGTCAGTGATGTTATATTGCATATGTTCCGTGATGATGAATGTTTAGTGGCAATAGCTCCAGCACAGCATACATATACCATTGGACCATGGTTTGATTGATGATTGACACTTGATGGAGTGAGAAATGGACGTGTCCATCCCGAAAATAAATACTCCTGATCTTCACGAATGGAAAAAGATCATTGCTGTTGAAGCAGACATCAGACTATCAAGAAAAAGAAGAAAAGGAGTTCCACAGATTCATAGCTGGCACTACAACCAGCTGAGATGATTTTTTGATCATCATCATCATCAATGGAGGATGTTATGTTTATAGTATATAGATCAGAATTAGTAGTGAGAGAAAGGTCTGCAGGTCTCCAAAGTGACCACGAAGAGGTGCGAAGCCTCAACTCGACGGGTTGATTCGCGGGGACTGCCAAGGGAGGAACAATTGTTGATATTTCAAAAGAGCATCGTCCATGAGAATATCTATAAAAAAGAGCCAGATCGCCAACTTCTCCACGGTGTTCCAGAGAAGTGAGTGAGTTTGTGGGCGAGGCATCACTCACGAGACGAATTGCCCTTTTTTTCGACAGAATCCAACAGTTTAGTCTTCCAGCACTATCGTCAGTTCGGTAATAATGTTTTTACTCGTTCATATTATGCATTCTGAAGTTGCCTTTGACTATAATATTTGCTGTCAAGGGTTTTCGTTGCAGAACATCAACATTTTCCGGAAGAGCTATGAAATATTCCAGCAAACATCAAATCTGTGGCCGCCTTCTAGCCCAGTACATGATAGATCGGCAGATTGCTGGCCATGGCCAAGATGCACTGGTCAAACGTCGGCCCATTGTATGGCATATTGTGATCGTTTGCCTTAAATTCAGCCGGCACTGGGCCGATAGTGTCAATTCGCATTATGTTTTTACCTACGTCATACAATATAACCTCATTATATGGCATATTTGAATCGTTTAACTATAATCTAGCCGGCACCGTGCCAAATATGAGTATGATTATATTGATTTCAGTCTCAATTGGAAAGTTGAGATAAGGACACATGGAAGACCGATAATGAACAGTTTCGACACAAGAAAACACTAAAGTTAAAAAAATCTCGATTTTGAACACCCTTTATCTCTGTAATCATTTCCGCTAGACACCAAGTGTGATACATTTATGAAAGCAGCTCTTCAGCAAGAATCTAAAAATGCAATGAAATACAGTGTGTTCCATTTGAAAATCGAAAGTTGATGCCCGTTAGGCTTCAAGGTTTCAACTTTTGAATATAATAATTGCTGAAAAATGTGTCCCCCGCCAAATTGAAATCAACCTGTCCGAGGAATTTTCAATTTGGGGGGTGACAAGTTCTAACTGGGACATACAAATATAAGCATTTGAAAGAATATCACAAGTGTAATTTCATAGATCTTGTCGATGATATTGTGATGATGGTATCTCATTGCATAGCAATGCTATAAAGTTCGCTCTCGACATTCATGCTTGGCAATTGTGAGAAACATAGATAAATTCACATTAGTGAGTATATCTTTTATTTCCAGGGTTGGAGAATGATGTAGGAGTTTCACTTCTCGATAGAAAAGATGCTCTCACCCGCAAACCACTCAATTTCGATCAAGAAGAGGAAACCCGGAAAGTTGAAACGTCGAAATGGTTAGAAAACCATTTTGGCAGTGATTCCCGTTCGTCAAACAACTCCACCATTGACGAGGAGGATCATCCACCCAAAACCAGCTTTTTTAATGTGACAATCAAGTCGCAACCGAGAGTGGAGCCTGTTCGTGATACTTTTGAATCTAATATCAAGGAAACTTCGAGAGTATATAGTCCAGTGGAGCCCGAAAGGGACAGAAATCCTATCGGGGGTTATTATAAAGGTATTATACAATATTCAGACAGTTATTTACCCTGATGATATTTTTCCAATTTCCAAAGTTTTAAAAACTGTCAACTAATGGAACAATGAACGCGCTAGATGAAGTATGAGAATCGAATTGTTTAGATCCATAGGAAATTGAACAGCAATGAGGTAATTCTGAGTGTCCAACGCTTATGAAACTTCCAATTCACTATTGCAGTGCTTATTTTATAATTTTCCAGAACGTTGAGATGGATTCACACACAGAGGAAAATATCACTTGGGTTACTCTAAGTTCAATAGTATAGCAAGTATTATACACAATTTATATGATCATAAAAGTTTGTCGCGCGATTCACTTGTGTGAATGAACTAGTACTTATTTAATTATGTATAAAATCTGCCAAGATAAAATTTTTAAAATTTCAATTCAATTAAATATTGATCATTGCGACAAGCTTTTATGATCATATAAATTGTGTATAATGAGGTTATAAGTTGATAGTTGAAATTATTTAGAAAAATTTTACTTTCTTCTTTTAAGAGCTCCAAATAAAAGCTTTTTATTGAAAAGTTTTTTTACTTTTAATTTATTTTTCAATTTTTAGTTATCGCTAGCTGGATTTTTCGATTTACTCTCAACGAGCCTCTTCATTTTTATACCCGTATTGTAGAAGTATATTGAAAATGACCATTCCGCCATCTTGGATGGTCCGCCATAATGGATTCAGAATGACGTCACATCATTTTTCGAGTTACTCTCAATGGGCCCTTCCATTTGATACCCATATTGTAGAAGTAGATTGAAAATGACCATTCCGCCATCTTGGATGGTCCGCCATATTCGATTTAGAATGACGTCACATCATTTTTCGAGTTACTCTCAACGAGCCCTTTCATTTGATACCCATATTGTAGAAGTCCCCAGTAGCACAGAATATCGGCTGCAAATCGGCTCTGCATTGGCCCAATATTTGAATATCGTAAATCGGTCGGATGATATTGTAACGATATTGAATAAATGAGCTAGACGGATCAATATGAATACAATGTTGATAGGCTTACATTTTTCAGGATCTTGAGAATCCTACATTGTATCGATATTCATAATGACATATGTGATGAAATCTATATTCCTCCTATATCCTGATGATTTATGTCTCGATATTGATAAATCTTCATGATAGATATATTGATTGCCTGATATCAGTTCATATTACAACTGGATATGTAACCTATATCGATAGAATGTATCTTGGAGGATATTGCAATAAAACATCAGGTTCAATATCGTCACGTGGACTTCTTGATTTCATATATGTATTCCATATCGAATACAAAACTGCTATTCAATGATGACATCCCAATATTCCACCAATATTGTTTGTGTGGATATTGGTAAATTATATGTATACAATAAAGAGTTGTATTCTTATGACACCATCATCTGTTTGATAATGAAACAATATTGGGAAAAATTTATTCCATATATGTGTACCATATCACAAACTCTATATGGATTCAATGATCAAATCCCGATATCCCAGCGATATTGTTCTAGTGGATTTCATCAGGATGAGGTTGCAGCAATATTGAGAAATGCAGATGATTTAGATATTG
Organism: Phaedon cochleariae; assembly: GCA_918026855.4. Lineage (NCBI taxonomy): Eukaryota > Metazoa > Arthropoda > Insecta > Coleoptera > Chrysomelidae > Phaedon > Phaedon cochleariae. The sequence continues at coordinate 23,032,231 of OU896707.1, forward strand.
CGAAATATCATTATGTTCAATATTGTGAAACCGACTTCCTGATTCCATATATTTGTACCATAACCAGATCCCAATATTTATTCGATGCTGTGATCACAATGTGCAAGCAATAATATCATCCATAAATAGGAATGAAGATAATTCGATATTGGAAATAACTATTGGGATCAATATCGTGAGGTTTACTTTTTGTTTCCATTCATGTTAACCATATCAAAAACCCAAGGTCAATTCAATGATGAAATCTCAATATTAGAGCAATATTACCTATGCATATTTCAGTAAACTTTATGTATACAATATTGTGTTCTAATCTCTTGCAACTATCATCGAGATGCTGAAAGAGCAATATTGTTAAATGAATATGATCATCATATTGCAAATAATCATTGTGTTCAATATTGTGAATCCAACTTCCTGATTCTATATATTTGTACCATAATCAGATCCCAATACTATTTCAATGTTGTCATCACAATGTGCAAGCAATATTATCCATCTTGAGTTCAGTCAGTTATATTGATATAATATTGAGGTGCATGTAATCACTTGATACTATCAACAGGATGATAAAGGGATAATATTGAGAAATGAAGATAATTCTATATTGCAAATAATCATTAGGTTCAATATCGTGAGTTCAACTTCTTGATTCCATTAATGTGTACCACATCAAAAACTCAGTGTAAATTCAATGATACAATCTCAATATCAGAGCAATATTTCTAATGCTTATTCCAGTCAACTTTATGTATACAATATTGTGCTGTGATCTCTTTTGAAACTATCATCAAGATGATAATGGAGCAATCTTTATAAATGAATATGAATTTCATATTGCAAATAATCATAGTGTTCAATATTGTGGGACCAACTTCCTGATTCCATATATTTGTACCATAATCAGATCCCAATATCAATTCGATGTTGTCATCACAATGTGCAAGCGATATTATCCATCTTGAGTTCAGGCGTAATCTCTAGATACTATCAACATGATGATAATGGAGCAATATTGAGAAATGAAGATTAGTTCAATATTGCTAGCAAACATCAGGTTCAATATAGTGAAGTCACCTTCTAGATTTCATATATGTGTACCATATCAAACACTTAATATCAATTCAATGATGAATTCTCAATATTAGAGCTTTCTCGCGCACGTTCGAGTGTTACCGTGAACGACAAGACTAGTCACCACTGTTGCCATCTTGGTTTCGTCACTAAATCTAGTATTTTCAGTAGTAATACTATAATACTATAAGTACTTCAAAAGATTAGGGCTAAACATCGATAACTTTTGTTGCATATAATTACGAAGAGTATCAGTTTAACAGTTGAAATAATCCGATCACGATGCGAAAGGATTATTATGTTGAACAAACACGATTATTTTTAATTGTGCAGAAAGTTTAAGATGCATAATCTTGAAGATTTCAAAGTTCGAATTGTATTCGATGCGATTATTTTTTGCGTAGTTCTGAACGAACGTCTAAATTTGACCATACGCTTTGTTTGTATGTAACAATATGCATTGATTAGTAAATGGAAATGGAAATAATTCTAAAAAAATGGCTGCTCCAAGATGGCGGACAAGATTTGGTCCCATTCCATTCAAAATTGGTAAATGGGGGTTTTTGAGGTCGACGATCATGATATTTTTGTTAAAATTTGTAAATTCAAGATGGCGGCTTCCAAATAAGTTTATGTTTTTGTATAAATGACAATAACTCCGTTGTTATCAACACAAAACTATAACTGCGACATGTCATCTGTAAGAGGAAAAAAAGTTATTTGTAACTAAGTCATAGTGAGCTATGAGCTTCATTTGAACAACTAAAGTTGGTGCTGATATCTCAAATTCTAGAAGAGTTAATTATCATATTTTTTTCGAATTCACTTCGAGAATCTCCCATGAGAATGTGAAATTCCTATCTGAATATTTTCATGAATAAAGAAGTTACGGAGGAGACATGAAAATGATCAAAATTTGTTTTTTGCGTATAAAACAAAAACGAATAGATTTTATCAAAATATTTTTTCACATTATAGTTGGCCTTGACAAACTCCACATTTGGTGTAATTTAACCGACCTCGTATCTCTCACCGTTAAAAAGATACCCATCGTGAGCATGGTAGGTGGGACACACTGTATAAACAAATGCGCAAAGTGGAATAATACATAATTGGTGATGAAATGTTCATTTCAACACAAGTTATGAAATGAAACGAAATTATGAATGGATGAATAAGAGAATAGTGCATTTTGTGTTGCTTCCTCCATATCACTTGGGGATTCTGAACTTGTGCACAAATATTACATCAAACAAATGATTTTATTTATTGTGGAATTTCAATTCAAGATACACCTAGGTAGGCATTCCAGTTTTTTCACATTATTCTGATATTCTTGTCTGAACAAGAAATGTATGTTTCTAGTATAACGTGTCTACTAGTACACCCGACAACACTGTCGGGCAAATACCTCAGGTCATAAAGTGACTATCTTTGCTCGACACTCACTAGCTCAGTTCTTTCAGTTGTCTCATAGAGTCTTCAAGCGTGTGGCGTGGATCGCGAGTGGTATATTAAAACAGTGGTGCAAAAAATAATAAGGTAAAATTACTTATCCCAATTATTGATACTAGTTCAACTTTGATACAATTTCGATTATGTTTTTCCTTGCCATACCATGTGCTGATGCTGCAAAATCCAAAAATTTTTTCGACCCCTCGATGCCCTCGTGCAGTTTGGTAGTTCAGTCAGAAAAATGTTTTTACCTACTTACTATGTAACAACTATAAGTTAACCTATTGATATCATTCGAGTACTAAAGTCCATGTACCTAAGTAAAATCGTGGATACTTTTTTGTTACGTACACATCAGTGTTCGCCATAAGTTATCCAGCAGCACACACAATGTGTACCTACTCATTTCAGCACGATATCGAAACAATATTGTTGAGAAGTTATTGGTACAATATTGGGAAATAATGATGGAATAATATAGGATCCCTAGATTTGGCAAAATATTGTACCTACATACCTAAGTATTGAAGATGCTTTATTGATAACGATAATGCGATTTTCGAAACATAATGAGTATTGTTAGATGATGAAACTTCAATAGGTACATTGATCTCGGGGTAGGTACATACAATGTGTTCCAATATCGATGATTTTCTCAGTTGTCTCATTCCAGCACGATATCGAAACAATATTGTTGAGAAGTTATTGGTACAATATTGGGGAATAATGATGGTATAATATAGGATTCCTAGATTTGGCAAAATATTGTACCTACATACCTACCTAAGTACAGATGCTTTATTAATAACGGTAATGCGATTTTTGAAACATATGAGTATTGTTCGATGATGAAACTTCAATATAGGTACCTAGATCTCGGGGTAGGTATACAATGTGTGACATTTTCGATGATTTTCTCAGTTGTCTTTGGAGATAGAGAGTTGCGGTTTTCACATTTCTAAATTATTTATGTTGGCCCTGTTGGCCCAACTTTGATACAAATTTTTCACGTATATACAGGAAATCCAAGATGAATATAAAAGAAAATACAGGGTTTCCTATTCAAACATAAAAAGTTGAGGTTGATTCCGGTTGAAACGGAAGTGATTTTATCAATAAATGATTAATTTGGTATACCTAGTTGCTACCCACGAAATTTCGAAATCCTATCATGATTGATTCAGAAGTTACAGCACTGGCCGATTTCTATACACTTCTCTTATATCAATCTTCAACGAGGCTCAAGGGATAATCTCTCCCTTTACCGCTTCCTGGATCGGCCACTGGCCGCAAACAGAATTCTCACAGTTCTGCTTTTCTTACGTAGAATACACTGGCGTATTTATTTGACGTCCATAAATGATTATTGTTCAGAAAATGGAGCCAACATGAATTCTTTTCAAATGAGACATTAGTATGTTCATGTATAGTTGGACTCAGGTTTTTTAAAATAGTACAGTATTGTGAAAACCGCAACGCTGTATATCCAAATACAACTGAGATATCTATCATAGAAAATGGGATAATATGTACTCACCTAAACAGGGTGAAGCGATAGTATGTTCTTCTTCGATATTAGCCAAACGTCAGATATACAGGGTGTTTCCGAAGTTGGGGCGATAAATGGAATGCGGTGTTTTATGAGACAGAAAAAATTTGTTCTGAAATTTTGTCAAAAAATGTGCGCTTACACCATAATTCATCTTTCAACTATTTTTGAACGTCTGGCAATATTGCAAAAGTCATTGGTACTTCCGGTGCTTGTGATCTCGCAGAAAGCAAATTAACGCTTGAATTGAGCTATTAACCTTTTATCAATGATTTACAAGAGTTTCAGGCAAACTTTGGAGCTCAATTTCTTCCAAAATTATTTTTTTCGTTTTGTTTTTCCGTCTCCATCATCCATTTCATTGATCGCCCCAAGTTAGGAAACACTCAGTATAGAAAAAATTCAAATACAATGATTATAAATTATAATTCTCCATGATAACTGTCACCTAAAATTATTTTCAAATCTATATGGTGTTAGCATTCCAAGATATATCGGCCGATTATGTGTTTTTTTGAATAGGACACCCTGTATATTTTCGCATTCATAGATTTTCCGTGGGAGGCTGGTTTTAGAAATGCATAACACTTGAGGTCCAGCGAAAATGATTACAGAGGTATAGGGTGTTCAAAATCTAGATTTTTCAATTTCTGGATTTTTTTGTGTCGAAACTATTCCTTATTGTTCGAAACGGCTTACATGTCCTTAATTTAACCATAGATTAATAACTCCCCCGTTAATCTAAGATTTAACAATCGATTTACTATTTACTGATATTTAATTGGAACAGATCCAGGGTGGAGCAATAGTGCTTTTGAGCTCGATCGTCAAGTTCTATACAGGGTGTTTCATTGGGGAAGGTGAATAATTCAACTATGGATAGGGGTCACTGGGGTGATTTCATAAAACCCATGGTTGATGGGTCTTCGTCTTCTTATAACCGAGATACAGGATGTTTCATCAATTTTGTCCATATCTTCATTGTCTCATAACTTTCCAACCAACCTGTATATATTTTTAAAAATTGGTACACTTGCTCAATCTACCCTGTGGAATTGATTGAGACAACAACAGACGATGAAATCCAGGTCCGGCTTCACTTAAAATTCACAAATTCTTTCTGCCAGAAAACAACACCCTATACATTCGAATTTCTCATTTTTTTTGCCATATCTGAAAAGAACATCGAGATTTCTATTCAACGATGTGCTTTTCATTCGTGCACAGACGATTTTAACTATTCATATTATGTGCTCAAAATATTATTTTTGCTCATTTTGGGGTACAAAATTGGAATCAGATGAGATTTATTAATTTTATTACTTCCTATTCAGTATACGTGAGTATTACATTTAGAAGGAGTATTTCATATCGTTCTTTGTTCCAGACTTAGTTGCAGGTCCGTCATCAAAAAAGAGAAATTCGAATGTATAGGGTGTTATTTTCTGGCAGAAAGAATTTGTGAATCTTAAGTGAAGTTGGACCTGGATTTTATCTTTTGTTGTTGCCTCAATCAATTCCACAGGGTAGATTGAGCAAGTGTAACAATTTTTGAAAATATATACAGGTTGGTTGGAAAGTTATGAGACAATGAAGATATGGACAAAATTGATGAAACATCCTGTATCTCGGTTATAAGAAGTCGAAGATCCATTAACCATGGGTTTTTTAAATCACCCCAGTGACCCCTATCCACAGTTGAATTATTCTCCTTTCCCAATGAAACACCCTGTATATAAAATCTGATTTAAAAACGTGACAAAACTAATTCGAAGAGGGGATTATTTCAAAATTTTTCATTCTTGAATATGTATAGGGTAACACGGGAACCGGCCAACCAAACATAATACCTATATAAAATAATGGAAATTCATTGCCCTTCACTACAATTTTCACAAAAAAAGAGTTGAATCACTCAGCTTATAGTAAATACGACATTTTCAGACGCTACAAGAGTAGTGATTCCTACTGCCTGCGAGAACGACATCCTATAAGGCATGTTCGTTCTTGCTTGGCGCAAGCAGCAGATAGAGATGGGGGAAGGAAGTCCAGGCCTTCAGAATGACATAATGTATGGGAAGAAAATAAATTTTTGAATATTTCTCTTTATAAGAATTTGAGATATTATTTTTTTATTTTATTATACACACCGACGTATATCTGAAAAGTTGATATTGAATATATTCCACTGTATATACTATCATACAAAGTGTTCCCCATTTCGAGATATTGCCGTTTTTAGATAGGTTCAATATCGAATATTATCTCATAAACTTTCCAGTATGTGAGGTTAATCGATATACATTGTAGCATTCAATGTGAAATCAGTCTTATTTCGTAGACTTCTGGAAATATCCATTTCTAACTCAATATCTACATAATTATATTGTATATGTATATAAGCTTTCGATATAATTTCAGGCATCCTCCTCGATACAAAATGTCAACATATCTTTTCAATATATCCACAACACTGAAAATCATTGTTGTATAATAATATGCCAGCTTAGTGATGTTCAATATGAAACAAATATTATATGTATGTATATGTATTAAGGAGTTTGAATCTCAATTGCCAATACCATATTCTCACTCGATATCTATATGAATATAAACCATCGATATAAATTTTGAGGATTATTCTGATTGAATTTCAAATTCGCAATATTGAACATCAATATCATTTCATTATTCAAATGCGAGAGTGATCCATATTGTCTATCAATATTCCCAGCATAGTGATGTTCAACATGGAATGAATATCTTCTTAAGATATAGGTATACTGAGAAGATTGAATTTCGATGGTGATTCAATATCATAATCTCTGTGTATAGCTGAATGGTATGTGAATGATTGATCGATATTATTCTGTATACAGGGTGGCCCACGGTCGATGGTACCTTAGACGTATATGGAAAACGGTACATCGGATCATCTTGAAAATTTGGTTACTTCAATAAGCGTTTGTGATCTAACGATTCAAATTATTTTCAGCGAAGCAGCGTTGCCACTTTTACCAAAAAGTAGCATCTTTGTTACTTCAAATAGAACACCCTGTATTTTATTGCGTTTTTGGATTCTTCTCGAAAAGCTGATTTCATCAATGTGTCACACTTGGGGTCTAGCGGGAATTATTACAGAGATATAGGGTGTTCAAAATCGAGATTTTTCAACTTTAGGATTTTTTTGTGTCGAAACTATTCATCATTGGTCAAAACGGCTTACATGTCCCTATTTCAACTTTTGAACAACTATCTACCGACATTTTATTGGAAAAACGCAGGATGGTCCAAGATTCAGAATTTTGATCACCCTGTATCTGTTCCAATTGAATGTCAGTAGATAGTGAATCAAAAGTTGAGATGGGGACATGTAATCCGTTTTGATCGATAATGAATAGTTTCGACACAAAAAACTCCTGAAATTGAAAAATCTCGATTTTGAACACTGTGATACATTGATGAAATCAGCTCTTCGGGAAGAATTTAAAAACGCAATGAAATACAGGGTGTTCCATTTGAAATAACAAAGATGATGATACTCTTTGGTAAAGGTGGCAACGCTGCATCTCTTGAAATATTTTGAATCGTTAGATCACAAACGCTTATTATAGTAACCGAATTTTCAGGATAATCCAATGTACCGTTTTCCGTATACGTCTAAGGTACCATCGACCGTGGGCCACCCTGTATGTGCCGATAATTATCTCTAGTCTAATGCTGATATTAAAAGTCAACGTTGTGACAACATTCCAGTTGAAGATTAATGAATATGTGTCATCAATGACTATGCTTAGTGATGTTTAATATGAAATAAATATATCTCGTGAAACTATTAGGAAGATATACTTCGTGCGCTCCAAGTGATAAAAAACTCCATACTGTCACCCAATTTCAACTCAAATTGTCTTTTGATATTAAACGGATATTAGCAATGGATATGATTTCAGACTCCATTTCGAATATGTTGCAATATTCATTCTAGATATATCCCTAACATTCAGATTCGAAAATGAATCAACATATGAATGAGCGATTGGTCGATATAATTCTTCAATATCTGATCATCGTGATGGTCAATATGGAATAGATTTTTTGTAGACATATTGTGCAGATAGATCTCTTTATCCTCATTCAATATCTAAATACTTATATTGTATGGATATGAGCATTCGATATAATTTCTGACGATATTGTGTATACAGTCTGTCCAAGATAAGGTTGAACAGCATGGGGATCTCGGAAACGGTAGGAGATACGAAGTCGCTTGAATGGGGAAAAAGTTGCGCATTCGGTGGCTCATATCAAGAGCCTTCGAAAATTTTGAAAATTATTTTTAGTTTTTGAGTTATATCGAAAAAAGTGAATTTTTGGAATTTCTATTTTATTTTTTTTCTCCGTTATTATCAGAGATACAGAAAAACTGAAAATACTTTTTTATTGCAACTTTTGATGAGGTTTAGCGTGGTGATACCGATTTTTTATGCGACGTTTCGTATTCGTGGAACCATCATCAACTTTTGTTTTTTAAATACGGTCCTGATAATTTTTTCACAGATTCTGAAAGGTTTTTTTATTCTGAATTCAACAATGTACTATACAAGGTGATTCAAATGTGTTTCGACCTATTTCTATCCATCATCAATAAAGCCATCAGTTCCACTTATTTCTTATCATTTAGTGTCAAACTTGATAGATTAGTTATTCAATACTGAAAAGTGAATAAAAAATATTTCACTACATCAGTCGATCAATGCAGCGTTCAAAATTGTTGATGAACTCTTACACGAATTACTTTAACAACTTAACTTTGACAATACCTACAGAGACATTCATACCAAATGTTCAAAATGATAACCATTATTTTCTGAACAAAGATATCCTCTTCTCACAGTTGTTTCTAAGACATTGCTAAGCATTTCTGGGGTTATTCTATTGAATGCTTCGAAGACACTGTCCCTTAGTTCTTCTTCATCCTCGAAGTTATTTGCGTGTACAAAGTTCGATATATCCCCTAAGGAAAAATCCAGCTGTGTTAAATCAGGCGACCGCGCCAGCCAAGGGATAAAAACGCACGGACTTCTCTGGAATTATGTACCGGAGCGCCATCTTGTTGAAACCAACAGAGTTCTGAACTTCCGCAATCGGTAAATCATCCAGAGCTTCCTCAAGATGATTCCCAAGCGAATTTCTATAACGTTCGGAAGTCTGTGTTTCATGGTAAATAGAAGGAACAATAATTCGTGTACCAAATATTGCAACCCACATATTAAAGCCGAAACGGTGTTGGTGTCTCGCTGTAATGTATAAATGTTCATTTTCTCGTGAACAATAATGTGTATTTTTTCTATCGAAGCTACCATGATTAGTGACCATGCTTTCATCAGTCCAGATGATTGTTCGAAAGAAATCTGCAAAATTTTAACATTTCCTGGTATACCACTCACAAGATGTCTTGCGCCTTTCGTCATCTCCTGGTTTTAGCGCTTGACATATTCTGAATTTTTATGGATGGAATTTTTGTTTCCGCAAAATGAAATGGGTTGTTGATTGAAACCAGTTGATGAGGTATTAGTGTGTTGACTAATTTTCCTTCAAAATAAGTGGAACTGATGGCATTTTTCCTTTGGAGTTTCGAAAAAACATTGATGATGGATGGAAATAGGTCGAAACACAAATGAACCACCTTGTATAATACATGGTTGAATTCAAAATGAAAAAACCTTTTAGAATCTGTGAAAAAATTATCAGGACCGTATTTAAAAAACAAAAGTTGATGATGGTTCCACAAATACAAAACGTCGCATGAAAAAATCGGTATCACCACGTTGACCGTCATCAAAAGTTGCTATGAAAAAGTATTCTCAGTTTTGCTGTATCTCTAATAATAACGGAGAAAAAAAATAAAATAGAAATTCCAAAAATTCACTTTTTTCGATATAACTCAAAAACTAAAAATAATTTTCAAAATTTTCGAAGGCTCTTGATATGAGCCTCCGAATGCGCGACTTTTTCCCTTTTTAACCGATTTCGTATCTCTTACCGTTTTCGAGATCCCCATGCTGTTCAACCTTATCTTGGACAGACTGTATAAATGTAAATTTCCCTTCAACGTTTTACCAATACTGGAAATAAATATTGTATCAACTTTGAAGTGTGAAAATAATCAATATAATGTAATAATGCCCTATCAATATTATTCATTGATATTCTTGTGGAGTGCTGTTCAATATGTTGCAGATATTGTTTGTAGATGTTTCTGGAAAATTCGTTTTCAAATGCTACTAGATATTTTCTGATAATATCTACATATATGTATATATATATTGTAAGAATATATGCCATTGATATGGTTTCTGGCATCATTTTGAATATGTGTCAATATTTGTTTTCAATGTATCCGTTACATTCAGAATCGAAGGTGTATCAACTTATAAATGAGAGATTGATCGTGATGATTCATTAATATCGTATCATCGTGAATGTTCAATATAAAATAACAATTTTTTGAAGATATATCGTGGATATTGTTCCTGGATAACCACTCTATATCCTCATTCAATATCTGGATGATGATATTGTGTGAATATCTACCATAGATATAATTTAGGGCAATATTTTGAATATATAGGTATATTTCACTTCGACATTTTTCGCGCATTGAAAATGAATGTTGTATCAACTTCAAAGTGTGAGAATGATCAATATGATTTATCAATATCCTGAAAAGGCGCTGTTCAATATGTTATAGATATTGTTTGTAGATATTTCTGTAGACTTCTTTCTCAATAGCTACTAGATATTATTCGCCAATATCCACATACATATATGTAATAATATTGGCCATCGATATAATTTCCGACATTATTTTAAATATGTGTCAATATTTGTAGTCAATATACTACTTTCATTCATTATCAATCTCGTATCAACTTCCAGTTATGACATTATTCAATGGGATCCATCAATATCACATTATACTGATGTTCAATATGAAAGATATATGTTTTTGTAGATATATCACAATATCTATTCAACTATATTGTCTATATATGAGTTTTCGATATAGCTCTGAGCTTTATTTTTGATATTTGTCAATATTTTTTTTCAATTCACTCCCCACATTGGAATATCATTGTTCCATAAACTTTCGAATACGACATTATTCCATATATGATCATCTATCATCCCAGCATATTGATGTTGGATATAATATTTATATATTCCTTAAATATATCTTGAATATCAATTTTCAATGATCACCACATATTCTCAACCAATATTCGCATAACTATATTTTATGAATATTTTATATTGATTCTGTTCCAAGCATACTGTTCAATATGTGTATATATTTGTTTTGAATCTCCTGTTAATATTATGAATAGATATTGTATCAACGTTTGATTGATAGAAACATGAATATCATCCATCAATACCTAAGCATACCGATATTTCATACGGAATATATATTTCTTGGCGATATGTTTGAGATATTGTTAATAAATAACCCGTCCATATTCCTACCCAATGTCTGAGTTACTATATAGTATGAATATAAGATACTGATATAATTTGAAGCATTCTTTTGAATATGTGTCGATATTTTTTTTTTTCAATTAGTCTCAACATCAGTCATGAATGCAATAACAAGATTATTTCTCATTATTGATCTATATTTGGTGTCAATATTTATAATATATCACTACGTGGTGATGCCAAGAATATTGCTCATCTTCAACCTACTATATTGTTGGTCAATATCGATGAGCCATCAGTTACATATATAGAGATGATGAATGATTCTCAATCAACGCACTTCATTGTTTTTTTCATATCAACAAATCAATATTGTAGGATGATTATAAATCAATATTATTTCAGATATTTTGTTGAATGATTCAACAATCTTTTTATGAAACATCGAATCAATATCAATCTACAATAGCATGTTGAATGTTTGGATCCAATATTGTGCCTACTTGATTTCTCGATATTGCGCCAATTGTTCATCTATATTGGTCCAATATCGGCCCAATATGAGTGTGCTACTTGGGGTATATGGAAATAGCTATTCCGTCATCTTGGATAGTCCGTCATATTAGATTCAGAATAACGTCATATTATTTTCCGAATTACTCTCAACGAGCCCTTTCATTTGATACCCATATGGTAGGAGTAAATTGAATATGACCATTCCGCCATCTTGGATGGTTCGCCATATTCGATTTAGAATAACGTTACACCATTTTTCGAGTTACTCTCAACGAGCCTTTTCATTTGATACCCACCCATATTGTGAAAGTATATCAAAATACCTATTCCGCCATCTTGGATAGTCCGCCATATTGGATTTAAAATAATGTGACACACCTTATCGTGCATTTTCATCCAAACTGAACGTGTATACAAAATTCCAGCTCAATCGGTTGAAGATTTCTACATCAAAATTGAGTTCAAAGATTCCACCCGAACATACATACATATACATACATCCATACAAACATACAATGCAAGTTAAATAAAAGCTTTCAGAAAAATAGTCCACTTGCCCATTGATGCTATTTGCCAGTCATCCACTTGTCATTATTCGATACAAATAGTGAATTATAATCTTCTCTGAGAAGCAGGATCATGAATCCAATCTTCTTGCCTTCTTTTAGAAACTTCACGACTATTTATATATTATTATGAACCGCCGCAAGTTTCCACTGATACAGTCCTTATTCGTGACCAAACTGTAGAAAACCTACGATGTAATCTCTGTGAAAAAAAAATTCTCCAAATGACGATCAAAGTGGACACTGACACTTAACAGGCGGAGAAGATGTACTTTTACTGCCTATGCAGGAAAATATTGTAGCCATGCAACGTTCCAAGTAATTTGGATCAAATTGGTAATCAAAATTGACAATGACTTTGGGTGAAAAAGAAATGATGGATTATTTTGGATTTTGCGTGAAATTGAAAAGAATTCGGGGAAAAAATTATATGTTTCACATGGCAGAAAAGAAGATGCAATGCCTTGGCTGGTATCCTAGCCACGGCTACGCATAGGCTATGAAACGCCAGCCGCGGCATTAAATATTGTACTTTTCTGCCTAGTAAAACAATAGTTATTTGTTTTACTAGGCAGAAAAGCACAAGATTTAATGCCGCGGCTGGCGTTTCATAGCAAAGGCGTATCCGAGGCTAGGAAGGAAATTCGTCCAATTTCACGCAAACTCCAAATAATCCATCATTTTGTGTTCATCCAACATCAGTGTCAATTTTGATTACCAATTTGATTCGAATTATTTCTTGGAACAAACTTTTTCTGCTTAGTCCGTAAAAGTACCGTTTTTCTGCCTGTTAAGTCTCATCAAAAAGCCACTTTCAATGTCATTTGGAGGAAAATAACTATTCTAAGCCATCGTTTTGTTCCAGGAGTCAGCGAGTGGTCGGAAAATCGCAAAGAACACCTGTATACCGAACGTCGCTCTCCGTTGCCATACCAATCCCCGTCCTACTCCACTGACCACCATCGTCGTCAATCACCTGTTCCAGACTATAAGTCCGCCAACTCTCCTTCTCCAGACTACCGAACTTCACCTTCGCCCGTTCCAGACTATAGACCATCGCACTCGCCGGATCGGGAGTATAGATATCGAATACCTCCACAGAAAGATGTCAATATCACTCCTACTCCACCTCGAAGAACGAAAAACGACCGACAGAGACATATGGTTGTCGAAGAGACATCCAGGTACCTACCTATTTTTTTTTTTCGAAAAATGGCAACGGCTATACCTGGCTGATGATTATGATTACTTTTGGTCGCTGGAAGTAGTTATACCTACATATATTTAGGCATAGCAAGATCTTTTCAATGTTATGACGAACTGCAAAGTCTAAATATTGCACGGTTTATACTTTATAGAATTATAGTAATCAGACCTATCTCACATTATTTATACCTACTATAGAACCATTCTTATGTGGAGGCCAAAGCCGACATTGTCACCTCCGCTATATTCTTCATATTATTATTTGTGTTACTGGGCGAATCTCGATATATTTCGCACCGTTATTCATAATATTTGTTTTGCAAGATAAGGAGGGTAATTTTTACATAGGCCTACTTGATTATCAATTAATATTGACCTATCTGATGCTTGTATGTAGGAACCATCAGAAATGCTATCATTCTCAAGGAAGGTTTATAAATATTTTGTTATACAATGAGGAAATAATATGCCTCACTATTTTACATTGACCTCATTAAATCACAGTATGAGTATACTACACTGACCAAGAATTGAAATATTGTCATGAGTAACCTATAGGCATGGTATCTGAGCGGTCTAAAAGGCGCCCAAATTCGAATCAGGCTTGGCTAAGCATTTTTCCTAAGAATAATTTCACTATAAGCTGTAGGTCCTGCTCTGTTCAACCCTTCATAAGGACGAATACACAAAAAAATTGAAAAATAGAAATAAAAAGAAAATGAAAATTGAAATATATTATTGAAAATGGATTGGAAAATTGAAATTGATAGCATTTCTGATGGTTCCTACAATTATTTCAACAATCTGTAGAACTTATCATCCAGGCCAAAGCAATGAGCGTCGAACAAAGGTGCATTCTGAATTTTTCTGGTAGTTTCAATTCCTGATTTGTTTTTCCTCAAACAGTGTTCTAATGTGGAGTTTTCGACCTTGGCGCGCTTGTGAAAACCAGCAGAAATCAATATAAGATCTATTTTTCCCCAAATATATTTTTCCAATGCAAATTCGTTTGAGAAATTTGAACACAGTTCATAGGACAATGAATGTGCTATAACTTGTTCATTCGCAACTTTCTTTTAACATTTTCACCTAGATATGGAGTCGCGAGAAGGAAGAAAATACTCGAGTGCAATTTCGTGAAATATATATACTGTTACGTTATTCGGGTGCAGAAGCGAACACGACACTATTTTTTTTCGGACTGATTTATTTTAACTAATGGCACACTATTTCATATCGAATTTATAACTACTATTTATGTAAAATGATTCATATCACGCGGTATATGACTCTCTCTCTGACACTCGCTGCTTGACTGACTAACTGCAGTTGTTTGGCCGTCCTTATATATGAGATCCCTTGGTAGGCTTTGCTTCTCGAACGTTCTCGAATGATCTTCCGTACCCTCCTTTTTGTTCTAGAAGCTTCTTAGAACAATACCTCTCTTTTCAATTGTTTCATTGATTGTTTCCAGAACATTCCAGAATCTTCTGTCACATTATTTTTCACCGCGGCATATATTGAGTGTTCGGAAATATGCTGGTGCATGTAGGAATCATTGGGAGGTTGGAGAACAGTCTGAGATAAGAGTTACAGGATGATTGTTGTACTCCTGTTTTTCGACTCCATTGATGTCGAAATGAAAGCCATTCAGTGCCCGAAGGATCATAAAGACGATCATTATGGTACAAGTCGTGAATGTTATCGGGCGAGGCGTAGCCGAGTCCGATAACACGGCGTGTGCCATAATGATTGTTTATGATTCGTATTACATACAAAATTTTATCTGATGGCATTTATATCAATACATTTTCGAAAAATTAAAAACTGCATTTTCGACATGTCACAATGACAACTATTTTTAAAGGAGTAAGTATTGTGTAGTTTCAAATATTAGTAGGTGAGTGAGCTGTGCTTTGCCATTATATTAATATTACAAATTGTAGTAATTGTTCTTTTACCATTTATAATAAATAGTTTTGTACATAGTTATGCATTTTGGATAAACTTTTTTGATCAAACCATTACATGTTTTCCTTATAGAATTTCATTATGGTACTTAGTCCCATAATGAGCTTCCTTATGTCATCAAAATTGAGTGACATAACGTTGTCATTATGACATGCCATCAGATAAACTCTTTTATGACATTCAAAATTGATATTGAATTTTTCCTTCTTGAAATAATGGTAATCGAAACAAAATTGTAAGAAAAAATTTAACCTTGTCCTGCATCACATGTTCCAACAACTTATTCTGCTTTTTAAAGACTCAGTATCGCGATACCTGTGTGTGTTACTAGAAATATCTATTGATTGAGTTCGTATTGGAGAGAAGATGAACTTATATTGTAACTATCAGAAATGATTCAGAACGCAAATCGATAATTGCGTTGGCCTATCAACTATTCAACTTTATGTTTTCATACAACGAATCTCTTATTTTTGTGTGATTTTTTCAGGCATGAGAACGGTTTCAGAAATATTCGAATAGAAGAAAATAGGAATCGAAAAGAATTGAGGGAACCTATTGCAGAACCTCCTCCAGATTATTCTCCACCTAGTCCACCACACTTTGCTAGTAGCAATAAGAAGCAATCTCAGAAAACTAGATTTGCAGTGGATACGCCGACCAAGCCTCCGAAGAGTGGAAATATTATAGGTGAGTATGCAAAATAATTAGAGAATTAAATAATGTGAAATTATCTTAGTAGCACACTTTGACGTAACTAACATGAGTTGTATCACGGAACATAGCATATCGAGTCGACGAGTATAATTCTGAGGCTGCTCTAAGGCTGCTTCAAATTCTGCCACTACACTTAGAAAATTTCATAGGTAAAATTACAGTGATGAGAGTAGGTCATGACATGTCATGAGAAATCATATTGGTACGGTATTCTTGGGCAGAACTGAACACAAAGACTTTCTAATTATGAACTGATTTACTCAACTGAAATGAAAACTTATTTATTACCGACTCATCACTATTATTTATTTCAAACGGTTTCGAATACGCGATATACAGTGTGTTCAAGATAAGGATGTCTATCATGGTGTAAAGTTATAGCTTGAAAAGTGGCAAGAAGACAATATCTTCTGTTTTCCTATATCTCTCTAAATATATCGTCAGTAAAAAATAAAAACGATCTCATCCTTATTCTGAACAGAGTGTATAGTATAATGGTATAATATAATGGTATTTTCTCGTCGAAAAAATGAGTATTAGTCGGTTTCTCTGAGGTAACACATGATTTTTTTGGTGCTGAAGTTTGCAAGATATTCGCACACTAGCGTCTGCGGACAGGCGGAAGTAATAACTCCGTGGTAGGGGAACGTTAGTTAACTTGTGTCGAGTCTAATATAAGGAGGGAATTTTTTTTCAACAATCAATCGACCTAGATGAACCATTTTTCTTGAAGAAGGAGAATTTTTCTTGAGGAAGGAAAATATTGTTTCTGCATAAAAAATGAGAAGGCGGTACATATACTAAAAATTGGAACGATACAGAGAAGATTAGCATGCCCCTGCGCAAGGATGACACGCAAAATCGTAAAGCGTTCCACATTTTTAGTATATGTACTCGCTTCGGCGGTACATATACTATTTATGAGTATATCTGTACTTGTATTAACACCAAATAAAATATTCTATTCTAACCTAACCTAACCGAACCTCACCTCTGGCCTAAACATAGAAAACCCCTAAATGAACCTATTTCCCATAGAGAATATTTTTTAGAAATCACTTGAGAACAAGAAAAAAATAAAAAAAAGATGAACCTCGCACGGATTCGAAACCCGGCCCACCGGCTTGGCATGCCGATGCTCTGCTTACTGAGCCAACCAGTTGCTTACGAGACGAAGTATGATGAAGTCATTCAGTTGGCGCCGCATAACGCCAGTCGCATCTACTGCCCACTATAACGTTCTCCCACCACGCAGTCATTACTTCCGCCTGTCCGCAGACGCTAATTATTCGCACTTTTTCTCAGTTTTTTGCACGTAACGCGGAAAGTTTGCTTTTTATCAAAGAGACCACCCCATAGAAAGTTGGAGATAGTAGATGAAATTTTATATATACATATAATTCTTCTTGCTCATGAATGTAAGACTAACGGGTGAGAATCTAGAGCAAGTTGAAAATTGACCAAATATGCGTACTTTGCGGAAAATAGCGTTCTTTGTCGGTTTTCGCAAATAATTCATAATCTACGCATTTCTTGAAGAAACGAACTTTACTGTCTGATGTGGAAGAGCTCTACTATGTGAAATTTGCAGTGAACATATCCCTCTCTGCAGCTATGTTTCCAACAGTCGCCCAAGAATACCTCCTTTCTGATATCCATAACAAAATCCGTCTTATTAAAGAGTGCAGTATGGTAACATGTCAACAACAACCATTTCATTGGCAGAAGGGAAAGGGAGGGTATAACCGTTGATTGAGGTATTGGTTTGCGAGAATTTCGAGCTCCTATTCCTTTCAGTTGATTGTAGGCTCCGTTTAACGTATATTTTTTTAACTTGAAATAGGGAAAGTACCCAACATGCTGTACCATTCAAGCATTATGCACCCCCATCATCACGATTGAGCTTATATTCTTCGCGCATTACCCCAGTAAAATTAGGTTTTGACTCGGACATTTATAATTACTGAACGAGACCTTTTTCAGTTTGTTTGAACATCTTTCAGGAAGACCCTTGATAGAATCTCATGACGTTTTGAGTGGGAAAGCGGAAATATGGAGGAAAATGGATTGATGATGCCCAAAATCGATTATTATCTCCTCACCGGTGAATTCAAGCTTGAAAATACCTATTATCAATATTATAGTCTCAAAACAATTTTTCATTACACCAATATCGAAATAATTGCAGGTAGCACAGTGTCGTCCAAATGAAGTCCTAATTTGTTCACAAAACTGACCATATGACGTCAAAAAAGGAAGTCTTGAAGACGTCAAGATGTCACAGTCATAATACGTCATATTTATACATCAAAATTATATCTCAGAATAACCTATAAGCTACTAAACTAAAAAAATTCCAGGGTATATATTGAAGGCTTTATAGAAACAGGCATTGATGACTTGGTGCCTCCGGGTGTGAGTGTATGCGAATGTAACGTTATAGCTATTCATATACATTTTGTATTTAAAATTATGTAGCGAGCGTCGGCGCGATGTAAGGTGATTTTTTTTTATGTTCTGGTTCCCACAAAAAGGGGTATCCTGTAATATTCAGAGAACATTGTGAGAACCGACTGTAGGCAAATGAAGCTCCACGTTATAGAAAAACGTATATACAAACTCAAATTTCGTAGAATAGACGATGAAAAGGTAGTAAACTACTGATTCTTCCTCTGGTTGGACGGAAGAATGTTGGACGAAAAAACGACGTCATTATGACGTCTCCTTAGGTCACTGTTCTACCTGGGTATTTGATGTAGGTACCTATTCTCCATACCTATATCTCAAACCTGTCAATATATTCATCAAAACCACTAAAGATCATGTTCTAGCATTTATTTTGTGTGTGTGAATCAATAATTATTGGAGTATGAGTGACATTTTCACTTTTGTACACTAGAAAGATAAAATTATCAACATTCCTTCGCAATCTTCTGATGAGGGGGATTCAGATTTCATTGCAAAAATTCTGGAGGAAATATCACAAGAGCTCAATAGGTTCAGTTCAAGAATAACAGAAAGTTGACTCTGTTGGGACGTCTTTATGACCTCCAGTTATATACGTCAATATGACGTCATGGACCAATAATGACTTGGGAAAGACGTCATTATGACGTCATTTCACTAACCTGTGCATCCTGGGTATCAAAAATACCATAATCGATCGGATGTGAGTGACATTTTCCATGCATATTTCTTCATTCATCAAAAATTGGTCGAAAGCACAGAATGGAAGAGAAGTCGGTATGGAGGGTACTATTATCCGGGAAGCTGTGTACTGAACATGAAGTTGCTTCCAACAAATCGTTGATATGGAGTAGAAAAAGACTTGGTGCTAGAATTGATCCTTGCGGATCCAGCATTTATTATAAAAGAGTCAGATGAAACTCCGTCGACCACTATAGGTACTGAAAACAATCAGACATGAAACACTACAAACGTGAAGGTATCTACAACCTAAGTTCATCAGGGTTATCCAAATTGAGTGTCCACCATAGGTAACTTTGTTATAATTGAATAAACAACATTGTTTAAATTATCAAAACTAGCATCAGTATTTTCAATGCTCTTTCCTAACAACACGGGATCTTGCTGGTACATCCCGCTAAGGTTCTACAAATGTCCCAATGTTTCAGACTTAGATACGATATCCCAGAGAGATGTTTCTCTCGGGACATCCATCAGATGTTTTCAGTGGATGTTCTAGAAACATCCCATTTGATATTTTTTTTATAAACAATATCTGGAAATAGGTCGGCCATTTTCAGGATTTCAGATTGAAAATAATTCATACCGTGTCATCCATTACTGTCATCAAACAAAAAACATCCTGAAAGTTTCTTTAAGATGTTTCATATCAAGTACCCTGAATGTCTCTGGTACAATCATCCCGTATCATCCCACAAACATTCTGATGGGATGTTTATAAGACATCGCAAATGCTGACACGGGTGTTGCCAGCAACATCCCAAGAATGTCCCAAGGAAAATAGGGATTTTCCAGAGATGTTCCTATCATCCCATATGGATGTTTCTACGACGTCTTACAGATGTTATTGTGTTATAAGGGTAAGTGGAGAGACCTGTATATATAAAAGAAGCGCTTGATATTATTCTTCCGATTACTATAAAACTGAAAATCGATAGATTCTGAGTGATATATGTTTGAAATATACCAACCTTTTTCGAGAAACGCCAAAGAAACGTTTCTACCCTTAGGAGTCCAGCTGGATTCTGAAAGCTAATAATTATAAATTGGTGCTAATGAACTCAATGAAGCAAACATCTCTGAAGAGATGATCGCAGCGAACTCCCCATTATTCCCAGGAAAGAGTACAGACATTTCACCCGTTGATAGTCGAATGCACGATATCGTCTTTCGTTAACGCACTATCAGACGCATTCTGCTCGGTCTCAAAACGAATAAGGCTAACGGGCCTGATGGATATCCACCAATTGTTTCCAATTATTTGCAGAATTGACACCGATTTTCTGCAAGTTATTCACCATCTTGTACAGGTCGGATGATTTTCCATCTTGCTGGAGAAGCTAGATTCCAACTAATTAAAAAAAAGAACAAAAGCCTGCCGAACAACTATTGGTCAATTGAGCTGTTAGCAAGTCATCTCCATTGAGCTCATTAAATATCTAGACCGCTCGGGAATCAATTATGATAGACAATATTATGGCATTCGCCAGTACTGAAAATCAACTAGATATTGAGTTGCCCATGTCACCCATGTATGGCAAGCTTCATAAGAAGAACATGGGGAATCTCTAGCTGTGACGTTAGATATATCGAAGGCATTCGACCATGTCTGGCACCATGCAAGGACTCCTCCACAAACTATCATCATACGGCTCATCACCTCAGCTATGCCACAGATCGCTTCATGTGTTGTTCGTCTGATATCATTGCCATCAATGGCGTTCCGCATGGATCAATTTTGGCATCCACATTGTTCCTATTTCATATCAATAATCCGTTATTGGGAGCAATCGCTTGCCCTATCCACAGCTTTGCAGACTCCTAGAATTTCCATTTTTTTCCGGGGAACTTAAAACTCACGACGATGCCAGGACATTGCTGTCAATGACAATCTTGCTGGAATCAAAGCCTGGGGAACCAACAACCTAGTTGAATTCAACGCCACCAAAACTCAAGCCTGTATCTTCTCTACAAAGGCGGAACTCAATGTACCTGATATAACCATTCTCACCAAGACCATCATATCGATGCTCGGGATTTCTATCAGCAATACTTTTTCATGGGAAAATCATGTCTGATTCATCGCAAAAGCTGCCTCACAAAGACTCAGTTTTTTATTTCTGGCGAAATTCTTCTTCACACCCCAACAAATTCTCATGATTCTCACATATGGGGTTCAGCCTCCAAACATACGCTTATGTTCTTATAGATTCTATCTAGAAGAGAGCCATCCACCTGGTAGGTGATGCCACACTCAGTTTTACTTTGATTCCATTATTAGAACAACGTTGGAAAGTTGGCGACCTTCCTCTTTTCTAAAGATACACGGCAAATGCTCCTCAGAAATCTCTGCTATTATTCCATCACTAGTAATACAATAGATGCTTCGAAAGAAACATACAATGCCAAGATAAGATCGAAACTCATAGATTGCCCCAATGGCTCCCGTTCGTTTTGGTCCCTTGCTAAAGCGGTCGGAAGAAATTTCACTAATAGTTCATTTCCACCACTGTCCAAATCCGACGGCACATTAGCAACAACATCGCAGGAGAAAGCGAATATTTTTGCAGAGATGTTCGCAGCAAACTCTACTTTAGATTCCCAAGGAAAACTGCCGCCAGACATTCCACCCGTTGAGAGTCGAATGCCCGAAATCGTCTTCCGTCAACGCACCATCAGACGAATTTTGCTTGGTCTCAAAACGAATAAGGCTAACGGTCCTGATGGAATTCCACCCATTATCCTCAAAAAATGTGCACCAGAATTAACACCGATTCTCTGCAAGTTGTTCACCATCTCGTACAGGTCGGGTATCTTTCCATCATGCTGGAAGACAGCTAGAGTCCAACCAATCCCCAAAAAAGGGAACAAGAACCTGCCCAACAACTACAGGCCCATTGCCCTGTTATCAGTGATCTCCAAAGTGATGGAGAAAGCCATCAATATTGAGCTTATCAAATATCTGGAGAGCTCAGGAATCATCAATGATAGACAATACGGCTTTCGCCACCGAAGATCTACTGGAGATCTACTTGCCTACGTCACCCATTTATGGCAATCTTCAATAGAGAAACACGGGGAATCTCTAGCTGTCGCGTTGGACATATCGAAAGCATTCGACCGTGTTTGGCACGAAGGACTCCTCCACAAACTACCATCATACGGCTTACCACCTCAGCTATGCCATCTCTTATCGAGTTTTCTTTCAGGCAGATCGCTTCACGTGGTGGTGGACGGTGTATCATCTGATACCATTAGCATCAATTCCGGCGTTCCACAAGGATCAATTTTGGCACCAACATTATTCCTGCTTCATATCAATGATCTGTTGGGAGTAACAACTTGCCCCATCCACAGCTTTGCAGATGATAGTACCCTCCATACTGCGTTCTCTCCAGAATTCCCATTTCTTCCCAGGAAACAAAGAACTCACGGCGCAGGCAGGTCAATGCTGTCAATGAAGATCTTGCTGAAATCACAGCCTGGGGAACGAACAACCTAGTTGAATTCAACACCACCAAAACTCAAGCCTGCATTTTCTCTAGAAAGGCGGAACTCAGTATGCCCGATATTGTAATGTCTGGCACCACCATCCCCACCAAGCCCACCATATCTATGCTCGGTATTTCCATCAGCAACACTCTTTCATGGGATAATCATGTCAGATCCATCGCAAAAGCTGCTTCACAAAAACTCGGATTCTTGTTCCGTGCTAAAAGCTACTTTACACCTCAACAGCTTCTCATGATCTACAAAGCGCAGATACGGCCTGTTCTAGAATACTGTTCCCACATATGTGGTTCAGCACCAAAACATACGCTGATGCTCTTAGATTCCATCCAGAGAAGAGCCATTCGCCTGGTGGGTGACGCCACACTCACTCACTCTTTGACATCATTGGAACACCGTAGAAAGGTCGGCGACCTTTCACTTTTCTATCGATACTTCCACGGGAAATGTTCTTCGGAAATCTCTGCAATCATCCCTTCACTAGCAATACCAATCAGACGAACTAGACAAGCCCAGTCAGCACATCCTTTCGTTGTCAACCTCGAAAGATGTCGAACAGCACTTTATCAAGACTCCTTCATCCATAGAACGGCTAGGCTCTGGAATTCATTGCCTGTGGAAGTATTCCCAACAACATATAATCTCCAAAAATTCAAAAAAAAAATTCCAATACCTACCTCCTGTCCCTATCCTCCCTAGGAACGCACGATGTTCTTTGAACATTATAGGGATTCCCTTTCGTGCGCTCCAATCGATAAAAAAAAAAAAATACCACTCAGACAACTCGACAAGCCTGAATGTTCCAAAAGGTACAATTTGTTGAATGTTCTTGAATTTGTTGTCGACCTAGGGATATGTTGAACAATACTCTACCAAAACTCGTTCGTCTATAGGACGACAAAGCTTTGGAATTATTTGCCAATGGAAGTATTCTCAAGAACTTTCAACCTCCAAAAGTCCAAAAAAATTCCAACATCCACCTTCTTTTCCTATCCTCCCTAGGTACGCACGATGTTCGTCGAACTTCGTAGGAATTTCCTTTCGTGCGATTTGGTTATACTTGATTATGGAAATACCCAATCCGTTACATTTCAGTTCAGTTGGCAAAATAGACCCCCCCCTTCATATTTCTCGTAAAATATAAAACTATCATCACCAAGAACTCCATTCAGAATTAGAAACATGAATACTTATATACTTATATTATGTAATAAGCATTAACGCACCTGAGTTTGGCATTGATATTTCCGCATTCCTCAACAAGATGTCAACAAGATTAATTATTCGGATTCATGTCTTACTCACATTTGCATGCACGTTTCTGAATCGTAGTAGGTAGATAGGAATATATGGTGAAAAAATAAAATCCAGAGACGGCTGAAAATTTATTGATATGGAATAAGGATTATCTTGTACCAACCATAAATTGGAAAAGGCTGATCTGGGATCTATAGGATCTAGGTACATACATTAATTTGAAATGTAACTGTACAGTCGTATTCAATGAAAAATCATATACAAGTATCAGAAAGAGAGGTTTTCGTCATTCTAGCTCTAGTTGTGCAGAACTGGCTCTTTGTGTTTCTGAGAACCTATGACAACTTCACTGTCAACATTTGAAAAACAATCATTCTCGATAGCCCGTTTCACGCAAAGAATTTTTTTGTGTCGAAACTATTCATTATTGGTCAAAACGGCTTTGATGTCCCTATCTCAACTTTTGATTTACTATCTACTGACTTCAATTTGGAACATATACAGTGTGATTCAAGATTCAGAATTCTGACCACCCTGTATCTGTTCCAATTAATAAATGACAGTAGATAGTGAATCAAAAAAGAGATACGGACATGAAAGCCGTTTTGACCAATAATGATCGAATAGTTTCAACACAAAAAAATCCTAAAGTTGAAAAATCTCGATTTTGAACACCCTATATCTCTGTAATCATTCCCGCTAGACCCGCTAGACGAAATCAGCTCTTCAGGGAGGATATAAAAATACAATGAAATACAGGGTGTTCCATTTGAAAAAATCAAGTAGTATTCTGTAGATCGTTTGGTCCGAGCACCCTGTATTTTCTGATGCAACGGAAAAAAAATTTCTGAAAAATCATCTTAGATGATTTTTCAAATTTTCAAATCGGTTCAATAATAAGTGAGCTAAAGGGGGGGGACATTTATGGTGAATCACCCTGTACAAGCCGACTTTTATCGATGTTTCTTCAAATCACTTTCACTCGAGGGTCATTATCACCTTTATATTATATTGACAAAGGAACAGTGGCAGTTCTTCTAAAGGTTTCATCATGCATCAAAGGGGCTCTCCACTAAATTCGCCTCGAAATTCGCGTTATTTTTCACCGAGAGAAAGAACAATATGCAGAAATTCAATGCTGCTGTGATAGGCCCTTTTCGAGGCTCTTATCAGAAGTTTTACTGAATGATTTCCTATTAAAGCGTGACAAACCACAAATTCATAAGCCGATGGCGAGACAATAGACAGTTTTTGGCCGAGGTGCATATTACATTTTTTCATCGCCCTCAAAACACTTGAGGCGGATTTAGCAGGCGCACAAAGACAATTCATTTTATAACTGTAAATATTATGTTCAATTCATAAATGTTAAACACTGTAGTCCATATGAGATGATTTATCGAACTCATAAGTCCTAGTGCACAGTGCATAACATCTCAAAATGCATAACCTTGAAGTTCACAATTTTTAACTTTCATTCATTACACATCAAAGTGAACACATTGTGCATGAGCATTAGCTAAATCCGCCTATTCCACATCACGGTCCTATCCACGCGAGAAATCTATCGGATTTCGTGAATAATTAAGTTGACAACAGCAAATGACAGTTGTCAACTCACTCTACGCGCGGACCAGGGTTGTCAGTTAGATTTTTTTTCCATCATTAAATACCTTGTCAAAGATTCAGTAAATTTCAATATATCTGATGGAGATCTATTTTATGCCGTATACAAATTCCAAGAGAGGATAATGAAATAAACCTATGACGTCAAAACATTATTTACTTTTAGTAAACAGAAGAGTAACCTAATTCCAACAAAATAGAAGCAAACGAAGCATATAATATTCTTATAGAAAAATAATTCTCAATATAGTCTAATCAAACGGTATTTCAGGGTGGAAAGTTCTGGTGTAATTGTTTTCATTGGCTTATTCTTCATTTCTTGGTGTGCTCAACACGAATCTAAAGTTGTCCACCAAAACTTTCATCGGCAAATATCAGAAAATACCAAAAGAGCACACAAAATTATGATTTTCAATGGTTTTCAGCTTTCAACTCGCAAAGGAAGCCGTTCACACAAAAAATCAACGAGTAGTAAAATCAAGAGGAAAAAATTATCTACAATTCATGTCTCATGATACTTTTTGGTATGTCATCTGGTTTCCATGCAGAAGAGTGTTGAAGTTTTAGTGGAATCAGTGATTTTTGGAAAAAAATAAAAAATTCAACTAATTCATAGTTTTTATTCCAAATAGATGAACATATCACTGTCAAATGAAATTCTCCTCCTAGACACAGACTCCGTGGCTTCTCCAGGGCAGCTTTCAAGTTCTTCTACGCCTGTTACAAATAATCATTGACTTAATTCAATAATTTCAACAATATATCAATTAGATTTAAAAGCAATACCTATTGAGGATTTCTTCGACATTTTTATACGTACCGACTTATTTATCGTTATTGATTATTGGTCGAAAACACAAATGAATTGTGAGAGGAAAAATGAAGGTGCGAAATAATTATTCATGTAGTTACCTTCCAGAGGATCAGACAACTCCGAATCATCCTCTGCTTCTTCTTCAATGGCTGGCCATGTTATTGCAGCTATTTCCACAATTTTTGGGACCCACAGTTGGTCTGACAGGTTTTCATGCACTTGTAGGATATTAGATTCAAAACTGCTTCTGGAGCTGGTGACTGTAGCGTTGGTACTGGCTTGGTTTTTTCCAACCTCATTGCTCGAGATCTTTTGTGGTTTCCGAGCCACTGTTGCACTTGAAATTATACTCTGTCATGCTGCAGCTTCCATACATGAGCACCGAACATAAACAGAGACCTTTATGTTCGGTCGTTGATTGATATATTACGCTTATGCTGGGAAGATGCCCAACCTTATGGGGCAAAACGAGGTCCAAAAAAATCTCACAACTAGATGGCGTACCATAGTTCGAAATCTCACATAGTGGCGGCGATAGTGTCGAACGATGTCGGAACAATACTTCGTAATTTGACGGGCAGGTGCGCCACTTACGAAGAGAATCTATTGGAATGCAGATGGCGTGCGACTTGGAACAATGAAACAATCCATAATCCGGAACGCTTGTATCGAATCCATGATCAATCAGTACGATTCTAACTAATATGGCGGTAAATTCGAATTTGTTAGTAATAGTTGTATTTCTTTTATTCGTCTGAGCTAACGAGCGCATCACGGACGTGAGATCATGAAAAAAGTTTATAGAAATCGAATTGGAGTGAATCACAAAATTTAATGTCCCAACAATAAATGCTTCCATATTTGGCGATTGTGGAATAGACTGGTCAGCGGATATCAATATATAAGCTGCTCATAAATTTGATTGAAATTCACGAACCCGGACCAGTGTTGTCACCTTAGTGTATTTTACCCTAGAACTGAATCTAAATGGGTCTGTTTGAGTGGAATTTCATATTTCATTATGTCGAATTACTGAATCAAACGATAATTCACTGTCGAAAATCATTTTCTTGTCAGAGCTATGTACAATTTTTGAAATTTTTATTATTGAAATTACTGATATTTATCACATGAAAAACGCGGAATATTGCGTGACAATTCTATACCGCTATCAATCCAAAGTATTTTATACTGGTATATGATCCGACCTATGTATTGCCGAAACTTGGAGTGCCAATAATTTCCTTTGATTTTTGTGGGGCGGCCGACTCGGTGCGTTTGTCGGCGATAGGGCTGCCAAGCCGTCCTTTGTCGCCCTAACAACACAAGTATACATCCTAGGGACTTCCCAGGGGCGTCCCTAATTTTATACAAGGACATCCCAGAGATATCCTTCGTCGGGACAGAGTACATATTAGGGACGTCCCAGGGACATCAGCTGGCTGACAAAAAAAGCATCCAAGGGATTTCCGTCGGGTACGTCCCTGGGATGTACCAAGTACGAAGAAAGGATATCCCTAGGAGGTCCCAAGGATATTCCAGGGAAATCCCTCCGACAAAAGAAAAAAATGTAGGTCGAGTAGGGCTTGAACTCGGGACCTTTAGCTTTTTCGGAAACGCACCTTACTCCATTGGCTGATATGCCTTCTGAAGATCTATGTACCAAACAGATTTTTAAACAGGACCAAACTGCAGAAACCTCAATGAATACAACTTTGTTAGGATTTGGGTATAATTATTATCATTCGTGGATGTTTAAAAATGAGGGGCATTATGCATTTACGATTTCTGTTTGCGAAAAATGGTCATTTCTTGAGAAGTTCTGACTTTCTTTATTTTCATTACAATCATTTACCGGAAAAAAACCAAACATTTTCATAAAAATTCAACTCAATAATTTGATGAAAGTCAATGACTCTGATGTGAATAGATATCAGATATACCAAGAGGACACGAATTGGATAACCTATGGATGTGCGGGACATTCCCTGGATACCCCAATTATGTCCTTGTACCGTGTGACAAAGAGGGGAAGTACCTAGTACATCCCTGTGTTGTTAGGGCGGAGATTCTGAGCGTTCCGTAGTCTGTACTCCGTTGTTCTGGAGCGGCAAAATCGATTCTACTCAGAAAAAGTTACTGGTATCACAAAATATCAACGCCGATTTCATGATTATATATTATATTATATCGTGACATATAGACTGGAAATGTAGCTGTTTTCTGTTGATTTTGTTTTTATCTCTTCAAATATACCAAAAAAGAATTCATATTTTTCAACAACTAGATACAGTAAAAAATGGTTCATAAGCTTGCAGCATCAACTCTTGTAATCCAATAAATAAATGAATTCTATATATTATGTTCCAATAGTTATGACTCACTCTGTATATTATGCCTATTATAGATGATGTATTTTATTTCATTAGTGAACCATTAACAATCAAAGGTTCTAAGATATCTGACTCTGAGAAATTATCACAATCAGATTGATTATATTATCAATATTTTGTAATGTCTTATTAATACAAAACTTTAAAATGGATACAAATTGAGTAAAAGAAATAATCAACGAAAAAGGCGTGAGATGTTTTTCCAGATAATATACAAATTATATTGGTCTAGCTAGGCCGCAGTGTTGCCAATGGCTTATGATGAAAATGTCCACCGCCTGGAACGAAAAGATCCGAAATTGTCCGACGAGAGAATTCAAAATAACTTGAAGAACAGGCGGTGAACTGATGATATTTTCATATGGAACATTTTTTTATGAGTTTTTCCTCACGCCATTTGTTCAATCAAAACAGGAAGTGGATATGATGTGGAAAATATTATGTATTTTATTATAAAGTACTTTTTCATACATAAAATATTGAAAACATAAAAAACTGAAACCAGATTATAAATACCTATACTTATAGGAACAGTTTGAGTCTAACATGTTATTGAATAAAAATAAAACATTTAAATAATAATAATAAAAAAATTAAACAAAATTTTTGAATTCTGGTCAAAGTGTAGTTTGCAGGTAGTTTGCAAGGACTATAGTCTATAATCCATGGGTAGTTACTAGTTTCTAGTTTGGTCATTTTGAAAATTTTGAAATACGTTGTTTGTTGTTTTGTAGGTTAATAACACAGAACACACTCGTGTCTTGTGTCAGTCTCAGTTCTCAAACATTCTTCTTCTTATTATTAGGTAGAAAATTGAAATGTTCTCTAGGCCAACCAACAACTAATGTTGTTCCAGTTGTTCTGTGCCTGGGCCTTCAGAATGGGTCATCATCATGATCTCGAAAATGAATTATCCGCTTCACATCCAATGTTCACCAAAAGATCCGAAAGTGTCCGCCAAATTTCAGGGTTAGAAAATTATCCGCCACCTCATCAAAAGATCCGCAAATCGGACAATTGTCCGCCGATTGGCAACACTGAGCTAGGGTCTAGGCAAAGTATGACAAGTTATTCACAAGGGAATTTAGAAAAACGCCACGGAGTAGGAACCCAACTGAGTGAGAGATCATAATATGTTCTTCTCTCTTCCGCAAGGAACCGAGGAAAAAATCAATACTGTCCATGGGATTCACCGACCGTAGCAAACATTTTTTTATCGGAACCGGTCGGGCGGGTCGGGTCTCATCGTAGAAGACAAGGATTAACAAAAATTTCTGGAGCGATAGCACGCGGTGGGATGGGATCTGTAATTCTGTACAAAAGTGTAGTTATCTGTACAATTAGTTCCGACATGTTCTGTGTGCCTAGTGGAGTCGCAGTGGGCATCTTCCCAGCGTAAGCGTAATATATCAATCAACGGTTCGGTGGTATGGGGTAAGGATGCCAAATGGGCTGTTCATGGACGTATCTTCCCAGATAGCACAAAGACATCTTTAAGACATCCTAAAGACATCGTTTTCAGACGTTCACAACGTCTTTAAGACGTCTATGGACGCCTTAGAGACGTCTGAAAGACGTCCTCTATAGGCCGGATGTTAAAAATCACGACGTCTTTAAGATATCTTTATAATGTCTCTTCTGAGTCTTATAAAGGCATAGAAAAGACATGAGAAAGACCTCATTTCTGAATGGATTTCAGGGTTCCTGTGGGGATTAATTAAAGTGGAATTTGAAGTATTTGGATGGTAAAAGTATTATTCAACAACTGTTTTCATTCCTATGTTTTTCAAGTCAAAGTGCCAGTTATGAAGCAAACATGTAGGTACATACAACACAAAAAAATAGTTGATCTTTGTGACATTTATTTGAAAAGTACAACTACCAAGGACAGGTTTGACATTTCCAGAAAAGAAGTTGCTCGTCCACCCTGTTTGTGATAGGAAAATTGAGAATATTCATTATGTTTCATATAACTGGTCTCTTCATTTTTTTCCCAAAACAGGGCATCTCATCTACAGGAATACTGATTGTATTAGTCCCTCTGTTGATTGCTTTTTGTGTCAACCAAGCATATTCATATCTCTTGGAAGATCCCACATACTTCCTGAAAACAATGATATAGAGTTGAGTTTCAGGAGTTTACCAATATCATTATTAGGGAGAGTTCTTCTTACCTGACACACACAGTGGACTGTAAACATAATAAGGCATAATACTTATTATACTTCAATGCAATCATTTGCATCCATTTGACCAGCCAAAACCAGGTGGCCCGCATTTATGAGCTCAGCTTCATTTTGGAGACACTGAATCACTGAAAAAGTGTAGACAGATTGAAATGCACAGGCTAATGGCCAAATCATAAGAATTCTTGTTCAATAATGATAAAAACTTACTGCTTATCATTATGTTGGTATAGGTTTTAGGTTCAACATTCCAACTGGAGGTAGGTAGGTGTTCTACTGTTAAACATCAGAGATATTATTGTCCTCTATCAAAACACAATGCATGAACCACTGGAAAACACGGATTTAAAAAATACACAAATATCAAAGCTGAGATTGATTGAGAACTCAAAACGAAATTAACATAAACACAACTCTCAATAAACACCATCACCAAAACCAAACAATGTAAAATGTAAACAATCAAATAGTACTGGCATTCGCCGTTCTGGCTCTGGCGCAACGATCTCTCATTCGCTTGACATGGCGGTATTTTCAAATCATCCCACCCGATTTATAAAATAACTTACTCTGAACAATCTATAACCTCTATGTATTACGGTGAAGTTATAAAAATTATGAAATTGAAAATATTCTATTACCCAGAATCAATATGATCATACCTATATTTTGTATCAAAAGTTCAACGCATATTATGAGAATAGAACCATAACTATATAAGTGTGGAATTCAGAAATTCTGAGAGTGGAGAACGTTCAGATATGACACACTAAAAGTCATTATGATTAATACTTATTATAATATACCAAATATCATTATTGCTCATTTGTATTATTACGATGTCTTTAAGACGTATTCAGGACGTGGGAATCAGATATCTTTAAAACGTCTGAATGATGACATCTTGTAGACGTCTTATTCAGGGAGTAAGACGTACAGACTAAGATAGGATTTAATTCAGACATCTTAAAGACGTCTTGTGCTATCTGGGTTCCTTCTCGTTAATTTCATACACTGCAGTAAAAAAGGTGATGCCAGCATTGATAACAGTATTAGCATTCGCCGTAGGATCTTCGAAACTTTGAACAATTACGATTAAAGCAGGATTTTTCGATGGTTGGAGGAAATTTAATTTTTTCAACTTTGAACGAGGCCGAGGTTGTGTCACATCCTCCCATGGCATATAAGAACTATATTTTGCACTTATAGAAATGCTCTGGTGCACAGTCAGTTGAAAATATGAGTTCCGAAACTGCTCCTTCACTTGGCATGAAGAAGTATACATTCGAATGTACACCCAGACAACGACCAATCATGATCACCAACAATTCTACATCTTCACCCACAATAACTACAGAATTATGCTGTGGTGCGAGATCCATTGCTGTGGTGACAATAAGTGTATCTGCGTCCTCTTGTGCCTAATTTGTGTGAATCCAGGCTGCCGAAAATTTGTTCTTCAATATTGAAATGAGACGGATTTTGTTCTTCATATTACCAAGGAATTTTTCTTGTGGCACTGTCGCGATCATTGTTTCGTCAAACATGATATCAACTGATATCTGTTTGCGTGATCTTCTTGTTCGCTCAGCATGTTCAGTACCATCTTGGTAAGGTAACCATCGAATACGACTGCAGAACTGTCTTCGTACTTGGACTCAACAAATGCAACATAACTTCCACAAATTGATGAACATCATTGACCCCTGGTCCACACCACCTCGTGGATCAAATATCCTCCATCTAAGACGTACACACACCCTTGGAGATTTGTCTGTTCAGTTGGTGTAAATGCTTTGTACAAGGCAGACTTGGTTCCTTTTCTCATTCCATAGTCATCAAACAGAGGCAATGGATACGGGCACAGTTCATATTTTGAGAACTTCTTCGAGTTCTTTGTCAGATTGTTTAGCAATTGTGATTCTTTGAAAAATAGTCATAAGATAAATCGGAATGGTTTCATTACTTATTTTGAATTCCATTGGGAATGCACCAGTTCCTTCGCGAGTTGAAAGCTGAAACAATTTGAAACATGATTTTTTGTGCTTTTTTGTATTTTATGATCACCAGCACCAGAAGCAGTTTTGAATCTCATATCCTACAAATGCATGAAAACCTGTCAGACCAACTGTGGGTCTCAAAAATTGTGGAAATAGCTGCAATAACATGGCCAGCCATTGAAGAAGAAGCAGAGGATGATTCGGAGTTTTCTGATCCTCTGGAAGGTATAACTACATGAATAATTCTTTCGCACCTTCATTTTTCCTCTCACAATTCATTTGTGTTATCGACCAATAATCAATAACGATAAATAGGTCGATTACGTATAAAAATGTCGAAGAAATCCTCAATAGGTATTGCTTTTATATCTTGTTGAAATTATTAAATTAAGTCAATTATTATTTGTAACAGGCGTAGAAACACTTGAAAGCTGCCCTGAAGGAGCCACGGAGTCTGTGTCTAGGAGGAGAAATTCATTCGACAGTGATATGTTTATCAATTTCAATTCAATTATCAATAAAAACTATGAATTAGTTGAATTTTTTATTTTTTTCCAAAAATCACTGATTCCACTAAAACTTCAACACTCTTTTGCATAGAAACCAAATGACATACCAAAAAGTATCATGAGACCTGAATTGTAGATAATTTTCCCCTCTTGATTTTACTACTCGTTAATTTTTTGTGTCAACGGCTCCCTTTGCGAGTTGAAAGCTAAAAACCACTAAAAAACATAATTTTGTGTGCTCTTTTGGTATTTTCTGATATTTGCCGATGGAATTTTTGGTGGACAACTCAAGATTCGTGTTGAGCACATCAAAGAGCATACTATAAACCACTGAAATTAATTACACCAGAACTTTCCACTTCAAGCTGTTTTTGTGCACCATTTGATTGAACTAATAGTCACTCATAAGATTTGAGTATATAAAAATCAGGAACGAATAGTGAAAGTGAACAACAAAACTACAAAACGAATAAAATAACACACTGTCATAACAGAGGTATATAAAAAAATTATTTTGATCTGAAGTATTGTCCTTTTTTTGGTTTATACATCATTAGTAATATGTACACTTATTACTTCTTTTGTAAAATCAATTCAAACGGGGCGTGCCGAAATATCATGAAAATCATAAGTGTATATGATTAACTGCAAATTGATAATAATATAGGTGATTATAATAATAACTAAGTGTCGAAATATTTTTCAGTAGATCTACTGAAAATTCAGTAGAACTGGCAACCCTGCAACGGACCAAAAGTGGTTGCGGACGAAAAGTTAGTGTATGCGGTTTTTCGTTCGACGTAAAATAACTTCACACTACACTGTTTTACCACTAACCAAACCGACTTTTTAAACGCCTCGACAAGTGTTTCGCTAACTATGTTAGCATCTTCAGGAGAAGATTAAAACTGAAAAATAACTTTATTTCCAGAAATGAAACACCCTCTGTTTATGTTCATTTCGGAATATGAAATTTTTTGGGATCACAATACAGCATTACAATATTCATATACAGGGTGTTGACAAATAAGTCTCACAACGAAAAACTGTAGATTCCTCATACTAAAAGAAACATTTCTTTCGTCTAGAAAATTTTTCTCTAGGCTTCCGTTTTCAAGATACAGGGCGTCAAAAAATAAAAAATGTTCAGTTTAATTAAACATTTTACAACACTTAATAAACTTGACGATTTGAGAACCAGCAACGAGACCAGCATACGCAAGAACCTGACATTTGATTGAACATATTCTTAGACAGTTCTGAGGTGTTTATTTCCAGTGGATTTTCAGACGATAAAATCGGGATTTTGTATGTTCTTATTCATAAAGAGCCATTTTTCGCAGAAACTATTCACTTTAGAGCATTGAGACAAGAAGACGTTTTTGTGTGGAAGATATTGGCGCTTCAGAATCTACTTCGAAAATCACAATTTCTCCAGTGGCATAAATGTTTGGGGGGTTAAACCCTTACGAGGCGTTGAATTCTCCTCCACTGACATGTCCAAGGAAATTGATCAAGAGCCCTAAAAGTAGTCATTATTGATGATGAAGTGTGTACGAAGGCTTAACTCTGTAGCTCAAAAGGTTCCTAAGATAGTAGCAAAAAACAGATTTTTTTGTATTATTTTGACGCCCTGTATCTTGAAAACGGAAGCCCGGAGAAAAATTTCGAAAGGGAAAAAAATGTTTTTTTTTTCATGAGGAATCTACAGTTTTTCGTTGTGACACTTATTTGTTAAGACCCTGTATACAATATATGTTATTTTCTATTTTTACCTTGATAGAAGATTATATCTTGGTAATATGGACCTTGTCAAGCTTTTTTTGAATTATTTTTCGAAAACAGCCCATCACAAGAAGGCACAAAATGTTTGACAAGACAAGTCATTTTTATGAAATGTATGCTATTGAAGCCATTCAATGGTGAATTTCAGATGTATTGAACTGTGCTTTCGTGAGTTACTGATGAATAAATTCATTTTTTCTACAAACGTCAAAAAATGACAAGGTTCGCGCATTGATAACAAATTGCGAAGTGACACTTTTTTTCAGTTTCCTACGTTACCATGATACCTTGCACATAACAATGCGCGAAGTAAAACAGTGCGCGAAGTACCTACTTCGCGCATTGTTATGTAAAATATGTGAGATATTTTTATTCCAACTTAATGGTCCTCAATCGAGCAAACATCCACGAAATCATTCATTTCTGAATGTTCAACCATAACTTTGTTTTATCTCTTGGAGCGCACGAAAGGAAATTCCTAATATGTTCGTGGAACATCGTGCGTACCTAGGGAGGATAGGGGGAGGCTTTTTAAGCCAGTTCAACACTATTTTTTATATCAAGCTGAGCATATTTTTACTTCAGAACTATATTTTTTGACGTTTGTAGAAAAAATGTTGTTTGCAACTCGAGCGCGAAATACTTTGGTGATCGAGATCTGATTTTTTTAACGAGGCATAGCCGAGTTAAAAAAATAGTCGAGAGCATTTCGCGCTCTAGATACAAAAATAACTATTCAGTCTCCTGGAATAGGTCGATTTAAATTTTGGATTTGCCACATTTTTCAAAGAAAATGGAATGAACAGGATGATCAACGTTTGAGTAGTGACGTCCGCGACAATTTTTTCAAATAGAACACCCGATATATAATAACATTTATGGAATCTTTATAAAAGGTTACATTCAGAAATATATTACACGATGGGTTTCTATACAGTACATCTGTTAAATTAAGTGCTTTCGTAAAGTACTGAATACATTTAGTTTTGACCAAACTATATATCCATTTTTGAGGAATATATACCTGGCACATGTCGATTTCGCTTCTCAATTTACCACATTCATGAGGAAAAATTAGATATACAATACAGTACATCTGTTAAATTAAGTGCTTTCGTAAAGTACTGAATACATTTAGTTTTGACCAAACTATATATCCATTTTTGAGGAATATATACCTGGAACATGTCGATTTCGCTTCTCAATTTCTCACATTCATGAGGAAGAATTAGATATACAGGGTGATTCACGTTTGAATTATGATTTCCGCAACAATTTTTTCAAATGGAGCACCCTATATAAAATGTGTACGATTTCAACCCGCAACGCCATCCCTACCCGTCGACCGATTTTCAAATACAAAAATAGTTATTTATTATACAAGGGAAAAAAGTAGTAGATTTTAGCTCCAGGTTGTGTTGTCTCCCGACGCGTAGCGGAGGGAGACAAAAAACCGTGAGCTAAAATCTAATATTTTTCCCGTGTATAATACACTATTTTTTTCAGTGACAGAAGAAAGGACGAATCAATATTGAGAAGATATTACATTATTTCGAAATCTGAAAATCAGCGACGTGAAATTTCAAGTTTTTAACAGTAGGGACACCTGCGTTTTATAGACATCTTTATCATTCTTTTGAAGTAATCAAATATCTGATGTCACTTCTGTCAGTTCAATTCTGTGATTTTATTTTAAAAAAATTGCGAATTCAGTAGTTGTTTAGTAATATACGAAACCGCGAAGTCGAATGGAAGATAAAAGGACTTGCATTTCTTTCTCGGAGACGGTATTATTGACTCATTTTTCGGAACTATAGCACAACAAAAGCCATTAACAGAGTATATATATATGTGATATATATCCGGGAAAGAAGTACTCACTTTTTTCCCACGGGAAAAAAGTAATTTATGAAAAGTGACATTTTATAACCTGCCAACAGAGATGAAATGCCAAACTTTTTTCCCGTCACAGAAAAAAATATTTATATTTTCAAGGCCAACTTTCGTTTGTTGAAAAGGTCAAAATATCAGAAACGACTGTTAGGCAATTTTTTTCCATGGGACACCTGGTATATTAACCTACATCAGGTAGATCTTGTTGCATTCGTAGCTCCAATGATAGGTTCATCCAAATATAGGATGAAATTGTTGTTTTCAGCTGAAACATATTGAAAATAATCAAAGTTTCGTTGAGATGCCAATCCCAGTTCAGAGAATATATAATCTTAGGTCAATGTTCCATTTTTTTCCCTTTCGATTCATTTAAAATCTACAAACATAATTGGAATCACGAACGATCGCACTCATACTCTGATTGTAATTAGTTACGAAATATAGTTGAGGTGAAGAATACTCTAAATATGCGTTAGGACCCTATGCATACCGTTGATTAATATATATCAACGCCTATACATAGGTGAACCCCTCATGCATACACCTTGTGGACGCGTTCTTTACATCTTATTGGGACCATATTGGGAAACTTTTTTCATTATTTCACCTCCATCAGCTTCGGATTCATTGTGTATGCAGTCGAGACACTCTTTGCAATATTTGTTAAGAAATGTAAATGAATAAGGCAACATCAATATATTATGAATATGTGAATATATGTAATAACAATTCTTCTCTCGTCCACGTGTGTTGATGTTTCCATTGCCAATATCATGCGTTTATTTTCTCTCCCAGTAGTATGAATGATAATGAACAAACAATGCATAAACCCACTATTCAGCAACCATAATTTCTCTCCGCAGGCCAATCAATCCGCAAGTTAGTCGGCAAGATCCGATCAGCGAGTGCTGAACGAAAAGCGCGCCAACGAGCCAAAAGATCTCCGAGCCCTTCTTACCAAAAGGGTCACGTGATCGACAGCAACATAGGTCACAGCATGGATAGACTAGATAGGATAGATAGGCAGCAGGCACCGGTCCAGAGGTAATGTAATACTTAGTTATTCAACACACTCGCATATGTTGAAGGACCAAATATTGTATTCTTTTCAGAACATTTAGAGTAGTCATTTCGCAGTAGTAATCGTCACTTTGAACCGACACTTATTACTTTTTATTGACAATTGTCAGGTTAAACTGATAAATTCCACTTTGAACTCGCAGTTGCTACTTTGAACTCACAACCGTCAATCTGTTAACTGGCAATTGTTACTCCAAAACTGGACTTGCATTACCAATGTCAAGCGATAATATTGTTCTTCAGTCAATTCACGTGTAGGTTGTACAGGGTGTCAATTTGAAAACTTCCCACCCTTAATATCTTCCTCCAAATCGATCATATGGAAAAATTAAAAGACAGGTCGATTTTATTCTCAGGTTAGCATTTAAACAGAGATTATTGTATTGATTCTCCTTACAGTAAAATTGGTCAGGAAATTAGGTAACAACTTTCCATCGTTTCAACAGGGGCAACAGTATTAGCCATTATATACATACCAACTGGCCGTCGACCTAACGAGAGGTCCTTCAGCTCATTAGTGTTATGTGTAGGCTTTGTAACTAACTCCATAACAAATCTTAGGAGCAGCACTGTTAATTGAAACGCAACAGCGAATCGTGTCGAATCATCTCCGGCCGAGGCTACAAAAATTATAATTTATTACCCGTTTGATACACTCACCGGCAAAAAATTTGCCCAAATTGTTCACCCTGTAACTTTTTTAATCCTCTAGTCCGATTTTTGTGAAATTTGAATCAAACCGTAGAATCATGTTCTGGAATGTTGGCCTAAATATTTGTTCTCGTGAAGAGCTGATGATTTGATCATTATACAGGGATATCCTCTGGACATTCATTGTAAGTCCAGAGGCCACAAGTTTGGATGTTCATTGGATATCCATCCTGTACATCTACTGTACATGAATTGTATAACTATTGCACATGAATTGTACTACTACTGGACATGAATTGAACAATTATAGTACACCTATTGTACAAACACCGTACATGAATCGTACATTTTAGGTACAAGTTTTGAACAATATGAATAAAACTGTCCCCCTATACATTTCGAATATATTTTCTTTTCTATAATTTTGTCTCAAGAGTCTAAAGTGAAGCTGTTTTAGCCCTGCTATGATACATTCATAGTATTCACTTCTACAGCTCAAATGGTTGATTCATACAACGTTGATGATTTGATCACAATTTCAGTGCATTGGGTTAACTGATAAATTTAAATCACTATTGAATATTTCATATCATATAACGATGGATGATTTCTATGAGAAATGATATATGAGAGGACAAGCACACATATTCTAAAATATTATGTAAACATTGAAAAAGTAATCATTAAACATAACCTCAAATTGACCTCGAATAATTTTGAACGGGTACCTACGTTGAAAAAGGTGATAACATTATGAAAATGTAACTATGGTTATATTGCTGCGTGAATCTGCTTCAAACAATACAAACTTCTGCATACAATAAGAGCAAACACAATCGACGGAAAACATAACGAACAGACAATAGAGAACACTTAACAGAGATGGCGATGGCATATGCATTCTTTCAGTCCACTAGATACATGATGGATATCCATTGGAAAGGTGTCACTATATAGGTATACATTTGATGGGCGATTAGGTTTTTCCAATGGTTGTACAGTTCGTGTCCATGAATATTCGGAACTTTTTCTGATAACCATTTTAGTAGTGTCAGTAGTATTCCATTGGATAGGCATTTTGGTTCATTCAATGGATGTACATTTCTTGTTCATGGGCATCCGAACCTTTTTTGGACTTGGAATGGACATTCATTGGATGGCCCGTGTTATTAGAGGAAATGTCTCAGGGATTCAAATATGAAATGATATATTGGGTGATATATTGAAAAATTCAAAACCGGAGCTGACCGGGAAATGAAATATATTTGAAAAACCGTTCTTTCCTCATACCAAATTTCATTTCGATACACCGAAGTTATGACTCGTCTAATAGATCTATTTCACACATTTAGTTTGCATTCAACAGGTACTATCTGGGAGAAGATCCTTTTGCCGGAAGCATATATGGGAGGGAACACAAATACGAGGGTGCGAAGCCAACATCTAGAATTTCTAGAAGACCGCCAAAAGAGGTTCAAGAGGAGAGGAGGTAGGAGGTGTTTTGTCTGGAATGGGCTGGTTTTATAGTGGTAGTAGTTAGTGGGTAGTTGAACTAAATTATGTTTTTACCAAATAAATGTATAATGTTATTTCCATTCGTAAGGCTCAGATTGGGGTCTATTAACATTCGAAGGGTGGTGGCAAACTGCTGTTGTATATATGTATAGACAACGTGAATTTGAGACAGATAATACAGGGTTACTATAAATGATATGATCGAAATATTTTTTCATCTTTGATTGTATGTTCTATTCAATAATATATGGCATTATTGGAAATTTCTCAGGAATCCTAAATCGAAGTAGAGTAAGTACACAGAACTTGTAAGGCGTATGATTCTCTTACTCTCAATGGCAGACTTATGAGACGGCGGACATTATAGAAACAGGGTGTTGCGAAATTCGACCGACAACGCTTGACAAGTGATAGCCCTCGTGATTTCATGATCACAAAGATAGGGACATTCGGTCTTCAAGTGTTCAGTTCTCGAGATACAGGGCGTTGAAATTTAAATAGGTTTTTCGCAATATCTCAAGAAAAATTTGATATAATGCATATAGATTCGGTATATGGTTTTATCTTTCAATGGTTAATTTTTTGACCAGAATGACATTCCGAGAATTTCAACCAAAGGTGCCCTACAGAGGGTTGTGATAACTTTTCCTCCCATATTTTGTACGCCACTGATGAAATTTCGATTATTTCCGTTATCGAGATAGTTGATTCAAAATAGAAGTTTGCATAGTAATTTTTCATCTTCTTCAGTAATAGAAGATAACAAAAATTTTAGTTTTCTCTTTATACGTGGAATAACTATTTCTGTTCAGGTATTGAATGAGATCTGAATAGTATCTAATCTACTAAACACTCTACTACTCAAAAAAAATATTTTTGCAATTTTTTACTCCTGAAAATGATGAAATATTACTATGCAATCTTCTATTTTGGGTCGAATATCTCAAAAACTGTTCATTTCAGCTCAGTTGAAGGATGAATTTCTTGAACAAAATTGAACAATGAATTCGAGGAATTTGAAATAACTAAAATTTCATCAGTGGCGTAGAAAATATGGGAGGAAAAGTTGCCACACTTCCCTTTAGGGCAACACTGGATAAAATGTCCGGAATGTCTTTCTGGTCAAAAAATGACCCATACAAAGATGGAACCATATACCGAAGTTGGAAGCATTATATTCAATTTTTCTTGAGATATTGCGAAAGAACTATTTTTATTTCTCAACTTCAACGCCCTGTATCTCGAGAACTGAACACTTGAAGTCCGTATGTCCCTATCTCAGTGATTATGAAATCACGAGGGCTATCACCTCTCAAGCGTTGTCGGTCGAATTTTGCAACACCCTGTATATGCGGAAATGAATGCACATTTTTTAATGCACATACCTTCAGAAATACACTATATCTTGAATACGAGGTGGAATCATTCGATGAAAAAACAGTTGATTATACAATAGTCCTCGCAGAATATTTGAAAATCGAGTCGTGTTAGCGGCGGAAGAGTAACACCTAACGAAATTAATTTTCAGCAACCTGGACCACTCTGTATACCTTAATGCAAAGGGGTGAACACGACGTTCGATTGTACATGAATTAAATGTTCCATCGATAATTGTGGGTATAAATCTGAGTGAGATGCTGATATTTTTTACCTTGACCAAATGGGTAATATGTGGCACACATTCCTTGAAACAAATATACTCTTTATGTATTTTCAAGAACTATAAAAATATTGTCGGTCGGTGTCACTGTGATCTACGTTCATTAATAGACAAATAGCTAGATGACCTTGAGATACCTATTATTACCTTACGAAGTCGTGTTCAATGTTAGGTGAGGTTGTGGAATGATCATTCATGAATAATTCTTCGAACAACTTGATAAATATGGGAATGCTTGGAAACATGACAAATACTATTGCTTTTACGTGTTATATTCCCATGAGGATGTATGAATAAGGATTCAATGAATTCGAATAATCATCGGGCACTAGTAATAAATGAAGAATATTTGCGGATTTTCAGTTCAATCGTGTTCGACAATGAGTTTTCAGATATTGAATTCTGGACACAAAAACTTTGTCTTATCTCCACTAAGAATATTTGAAATATTCAATATGAGTCATTATAATTTATCATTGAGACATAGATTCTCACTTCTATAGCTACTATCTATTCTCAGATCCAATCCAAAATCCAGTCAATTTTATTTCACGTTATGTAACAGGTAGGTACCATGAAGAAACTATCTATCAAAAATATTTCTCGATGCCCGTCAGGAAATAAAGGGGTAATACTTTCAATCCCTCATTTGAGGTCTTAGGGTGGCACTTTTGACCTATCAGTAATTGAAACCAAAAAGTGATTTTTTTTCTCGAACGACATAGCAAAGGCTTTCAAGGTATATCACATTTCATATTTCGATTGTAACAACAAATTATCGGTCAGCGAAGTTGACATTCTGGAACTAGAGTACTGCTACGGAAACGAGAGTACCGTGTTTCAGTATTTTTAGTTTAAGCTATATTTCCACTCCTGAAGGGTACAAAATAGTATACAATCGTGGTTTGTGGCTGAAATTATTTTCGACTCTTCAGCGAATTGTAACCCTTTCTCTGGTAGCGCTACCTATACCTTGAGGATTGAAAGTGCCACTTTAGTCCCTGGATATATAATCTACTATTTACCAGTGGCGTAACAACACATCGTCAAAGTCCCGTGGCAAAAGCATGTGTGGGAGGCCCTTACTCAATGTGAAAGTTTATGTATAACAGATCAACCAATCTGTAGTTTATTGTTAATGAATTAAAATTACTACGTAAAATATGTACAAATGGTATTATAATAATTGTGTGCATATATGTCGTTGTTTTTCCATTAAC
The DNA here is from genome assembly GCA_918026855.4 of Phaedon cochleariae. Taxonomy (NCBI): domain Eukaryota; kingdom Metazoa; phylum Arthropoda; class Insecta; order Coleoptera; family Chrysomelidae; genus Phaedon; species Phaedon cochleariae. Next base: position 23,076,070 of record OU896707.1, read on the forward strand.
TTCCAATTCAACAAGAAGCTGATTGGAATGGAATAACAATTTAATTGGCATAATTTTGATTATTGAAATTCCATTTTTAGGACTTTCTGATCAGCAAAAGTGTTTATGACATCATCAGAATTCAAATTTCGGGCCAGGGAATGTTCGATGGAAAGAATTGCTAAGTTACCTAATCTTTCTTGTCTCATAGAATTTCTGGAATATCTGGAATATACAGGGTGAAATTTAAGTATCTGGCGAAACTTCAAGGGGCGATTATTCGAATGATTCTAAGTCGTTCATATAATCATAGGCCCTAAAATGCTTCGTTTTCAAGATGAAGGGTGTTGTAGTTGGGATTATTGATTGTTGTTTTTTATGATTACTCTGCTTTAGCTTTGATAGCAACATTCAGTCTGGTTGGTATATGAAAAAAAAAAAAATGAAAATTTCAGAATAATACTCATTCAGGTTATTGGGTAATCCCAATGGGTGATTTTGACGGCACCTACTTTGACATTTTGGGACAAATCAATTCTTTATAATTTCCTCAGAAGCTAAGTGTTATATAAAAATTCATCATAGGACAAGCAAATTGTATTTCCATTGTTGTTCATATTGATAAAAATATGGAAAAAACGTAGGTATCGTATTTACCATAATTATTATCGAAATGGTTACCCACTGCGACGCAACTGGAATCATTATTTCGAATCTAATCACACCAAAAGAAGCTTCTTGATACTGTTAACAGAATCACAAAATTTCATTGTTATTGGGAGAAAAATTCTGAGTAATCAATGAAAATACGATTTATCATTGAAATTTTGACACCCTGTATCTTGAAAACGAAGCATTTCTAGACCTATGTTCATTCAAATTTTTCGTCTTAGAATCAACCAAATGATAAACTCATAGACCAGTGACTTCAATAACAACCTGTGTATCATGGAAGCTTGAAAACAAAAAATGTTTCATATTGATTAATGAATCGATGAGTTCTTCAATTTTTTATCAATAGGTAGATGACAAAGCAATAACATCTTCCTCCTAGATATATGTATTCACCTAGTATGTGCGTACCTAATTGATATACTTTGTTGTCCTATGAATTCAACAATTAATAAATTTCACCTCTAGCCGCCCATCCTTGTATTATATCCTTGTCACAATTCATTAATAATATATAGTAACATTCAACATCGTAACAGTTGAACCAAGTATAAGGTGTTCTATGAGTAAACAGTCGAGAATTCGAGATGTATATGTGGAAGATGGTCGGACCTTTTATAAAAATGTCGCCCTTCAAAATGAACATTTCAGTAGGGCTCTGCAATGAATAATTCAAGAATCGAGTAAAACACTAACTTTTCAACCTCAGATTCTCAATATTCGAGTGATAGCATTAGGAAATATGTACTCGGTAGCTTGATAACGATATGAATTTCACTAACTAACTATACAAAAGTATACTAATTTTTTGATATGATAGTATTGATCACTTAAGACCATAATTTATTCTGTTGATAACAACGATTCCACACACTATTTTATAAGGAGGTTATTGCCACTTCGAGGGCAAATATCTCTGAATGGAACCAAAATCATTTCTACCTGTGATTATTCAATTTTGAGTTCCAACTGTTGTTTAGTTATTGGATATCATGTGATAATATATTTTTAACATGTCGTTGTCAAATGTTTTACCCATGTCTAACTCTATTACTCATGAATATATTTGCTCTCATATTTTCAATTCCAACATTTGAATAAACATTTTTTGACCACAAATGTTTTGTTTTCATTGAGACTCACCTAATTCATATTTGCGTTCGAACTCTGAGAAAACAAGAAAGTTAACTCTGAGTTCTATTTTGCATTCCTGAAAAGATATCTATTCTATACCTGTACCTCCATTAAAAATATCGATTGTTTTTGTCCCACCTACTCACCGATAATATTCAGTTTCTCCAGTTTCAATCTACATTCCTTACCAAATATGTTTCATCCACATCAACCCACTGTAATAACAAGACAGAATAAAAAAAATGGGAAAGTCTGATTGATTTTTCAATGATAATTCCTGTAATGATGTAGGTTCCATTAAAATATTAGACAATCCATATATAGACGTATCCCCTTCTTTGAATGTTACAGATCGCAGAGCACGCTTGGTCGATTCAGTAAATCAACAACGCGCTTGGTGAACAGTCAACCACTAGGAGAAAGGAATTCTCAGACACTGCCTAGGCACCTGAACAAACAAGAACCCACATCTAGACTGGGTAATAGATCCAACAGTACAATCAACGTGTCCATTATCAATACATTATCATCACCAAGAAAAATAGAAGGACCTACGAAGCCAGCCAGGACTTACAAATCGAATTTATCGAGGAGCAAAAGTTTGAACGTGCACGCAGGCCTAGATCCTTCCATACCAGGCATGTATACGAGCAACCCACATTTGAACAATAACCCAATAGGGCTCAAAAGTCCTGGATTAATTTCAAGTCTTAATAGAAGCCAGAGAGACATCAACGAGGACGTCTACACAACCCGTTTTGTCAGAAACGGCAATAGTGAAAACGTGGACAGCAAGAGGGTTTTTTTATCTACCCTTAGAGATCGAGCCCCGGAATTGTTCAAAACACTGGAGGACAGTGACAAGTATTCTACCCCTCTGAGAAATGGAAAGAGCTATAATGGCGACATTTTCGAGCCTCCAACCAGATTGAGGGACAGCAAACACTCAACATCTGCTCCAAAAACCTCTCTGATTCGTAGAGGGAGTTCCTCTAGTACCGACTTCTCGGAAACGTATCACACAACAACTAGGAACGAGGATCCTCGGAATCCAAGTATTACGAACACAACCAAAACTTTTAGTAAAAAGACAATTCCGGCCCATCATGGTAGAGGGGTAGAGACTGTCGAGTCCAGTGAAACTAAGATAACAAAAAGTAGTCATTATAGAGGTGGCAGTGAACCTCCCAAAATGGTCCGCCAAGAAAGGTATTATAACAGTTCTGGATCTAAACCTGTGGTGATTGAAGTTCGAAATTACAAGTAGGAATTGATTCTTGTGCCTTATTGGTTAGTTATAGTGTTCATTTTTGTCCATTTTATTTAATAAATTGAACTCACATTCTGATGTTTCTAACTCATCTAATTTAACTTTAATCTATACATAGACATATAATTATTGTTGTTAACATTATATTTATATATACTGTAAAATTGTCTTTCTGAATTTTTATTGTAGGTGTATGATTTTTGTGAGTAGACCTTGATGAGAAATCGAACGTTATTCAAAATTATGAGCGATGAATAAAAAAGCATATCGATGCAAGTGAAATTATGTGGTAGTCTGTCAAGTAGTCTTCATCGAATAATCAGGAACATTTTAACCTATTACTTCATCAATATCGAAACTTCGAAATGAAATCATATTCCTTATTATTATGGAAGGGTAAAATGAATAAGTAGATCCATTGCTGAAAATGTGGGTTTTTAGCAAACTTCCAAGAGAAAAATTCGCTTATTCACCTTATATATATGAGTCAATGACATTGACAATATGATCTTTTGCAACAAATTCTCATTAATATAATTGATTCATAAATGTGAATACATATAGTTGAGGTGTCATTAGATTGTTGTGAATGGAATTCACGTACGTATTGTGTCCAGAAAAATATTATTCTCTGTGCTCATGTTACTTCTATCTTCATGTATTAACACGATTTACACAATATTGTTCATGAAGAAATAATGGAAGGTATAGCATTATTCTGAAGAACAGTGGAGAAAACAACTACTTTCCTGGCTATTTGCCACGTCGAACATTGAATTATATCTGTTGAACATCCAAAAAGAGAGCAGAGTTTATAGAAGTATACCTACTTCTCATATACATTTCAATTTGAGAGATGAAGTCAATTCTCAATTTCAATGTTCAACATATATAATTCAATGTTCCACGTGGCAAATAGCCAGGAAAGTACTTATTTTCTTCGGTTGAATATTCAGAATGATATTATGTGCATATCTCTATATGAAGGAGAATTCAAATTCTCTACTTCAGAAGATTTTGTTTTCAAATTCTTATCGTGTATGTTCACAAAATGTAATTAAATGTTCGTCGTGGCATATAGCCAGGAAAGCAGTTGTTTTCTGTTGAATAAACCGAGAACGAATTGATATCTTCATCACAGAGAGAATGCGAATTCTCTATGTATTTTTATATATATACAGGGTGATCCACGGTAGATGGCCTATTAGAAGTATCTGGAGAACAAAACGACAGAACATTCTGGAAATTTGGATGCTTTGATAATTGAACATCCTCTATCGGTCTGAAATATTTTCATAGATACAGTGTTGCCACTTCTATCAGAAACAACTAGCAACTTCGCTATTTCAAACGGAGCACCCTGTATTTCATTTCATCTTTAGATTCTTCCTGAAAAGTTGATTTCATCAATGCATCACACTTGGAGACAAGCAGGAATGACTACAGAGATATAGGGTGTTCAAAATCGAGATTTTTCAATTTAAGGATTTTTTTGTGTCGAAACTATTCATTATCGATCAAAACGGCTTACATGTCCCACTTGATTCACTATCTACTGGAATTTAATTGGAAAAAATGCATGGTGCTTCAAGATTCAGAATTCTGATCACCCTGTATCTGTTCCAATTAAAATTGTCAGTACAATTTTATATCATGGGAATATTTGACTGTATCTGTATCTTCCGTTTGAAGAAACTTTGTTTTTATTTAGCCACCCTATATTTCGTTGATATAAAAAAAGTTAGCACTGATTCAAAAATTCGTGCAAAAATTTTCCAGCAAAGTTTTCAGAATGACCAAAATATGTTGAGAATTACAAGGAGAAAGGAAGGTTATACATTTAGATGAAATAAAATACTACAAACTGAAACTATCATTATATGGATGATTCACAACGTTGAATATTGAATATTTAATGAACATTCGTAAGACGTACAATATTGAACCTACAGTATGTACAGTGTGTCCGGAGATGAAACCGACAAGATTCATGGGGTTATAGGGACTGTCAATATGATTGCAAAATGCCATAAACCAAGGTCCAAAATCGCTTCGTTATTGACATACAGAGTGATTCGTGGATTTTGACAAAAAATTCAATCCGCCATATCAAATACAGGGATTAACCGATTAGATTCAAATTTGGTACACGGATTACATTGAAAAGCATCAACAAGTAGCCCTCTGATCGAAACCAATATCAGGACCGGAATGATATTTTTTCCCTATTTTGAGTTATAGTGTATAATAATATCCGAAAATTTCAACTCAGATTCGAAATCTACGGTGAAAATTGTATAGGAATTTGTAAAAAATTCTCCTGGCATCATCGTAGTCATTCCGTAATTAATTATTATTTTAATATTTTTCATTCAAAAATCAATTATTGTCGGATAAAGTAGGTACCATCAAAATTGGTAATATAATAAATATTAAACAAAGGATGATATGAATATCGTTATTTTCTTCAATCAGTTCGTGAATCGTAGTAGAATAAAATACTCTCATAACCCGAAAAAACTGAAGAATAAATTCGTATCAGGACTGGAATGATGTTTTTTATGATTATATTTCTGTAAGAATAGATGATCTGAAATAACAATAATGGAATTCACTGAGAAACGTGAAAAACTTGTTGAAAAATGAGTAGCTTATAATGTTTGTGTAAAAAGAATACTAGGCTTGTGTCAAATACAGAATTTCATTATGGAAAACCATTGTTAAGCTGTCATAAGCGTTTGTTTTATTGGTGTTCATTCATTATTCCAGTGTTTTTAGGATCAAACTATAGTTCTGGGAGTGTGTTTATGATGCCGTTTCATTTCACTAATGAGGAATACGCAGATATTCTATTTGTGTATGGGCTTCACCTGGTGATGTTCACCTAAATTTCCTTGTCAATACTTGACCCGAATCTATTGCAAGGTATAAATACCTGGGGTAAGTGGTTTCAGCATGATGGTGCTAGACCTCAATTTTCAGTTCCAGTTAGAAACCATCTCGATGCCAATTACCCCAATAGATTCCAGTCCTGATACGAATTTATTCTTCAGTTTTTTCGGGTTATGAGAGTATATTATTTTACTACGATTTACGAACTGATTGAAGAAAATAACGATATTCATATCATGGTTTGGTTAATATTTATTATATTACCAATTTGGATGGAACTTTATTCGACAATAATTGATTTTTGAATGAGAGAAATGAAAATAATAATCGGAATAACTGAGATAGTGCCAGGAAATTCTTCAACAAATTCCTATACGATATTTACCGAAGATTTCGAATCTGAGTTCCAAATTTCGGTTTTTATTATACAAGGTGAGTTATTCTCACAAAAACTCAACAGAGGGGAAAAATATGATTCCGGTCCTGATATTGGTTTCGATCACAGGGCTACTCCTAAATGCCTCTTAGTGTAATCCGTGCACCAAATTTGAATCCAATCGGTTGATCCCTGTATTTGATATGGCGAATTGAATTTTTGGTCAAAATCCACAAATCACTCTGTATCTCAGTAGCGAAGCGGTTTTGGACATTCGTTTATGGCATTTTGCAATCCTATTGACAGTCCCTATAACCCCATGGGTTTTGCCGGACACCCTGTATATCTAGAAAGAAAGATTTTCATCCAACGTACATAGATGTTCAATTCTTGAACTAAAACCACCATGGGGGGAATATGGATGTTTCATGATGTCGAAAATTGTACATCCATATTAGACGTACGAAACTGAACTTGAACGTGCATTGACGTACATTTTGTAAATGTACAAACTGGATCCAATCAAGTTCATCTTCTAGACGTTATGAAACTACCATCTTATTCATGATGTCAGATATTGTATTTTCAATGGACATCCATCAGACGCACAATATTGAACTAACAATATTCATTCAGAATCGGTCATTCATCGAACATTGCCGTTCAAATCGTAAGCGTACAATTTAGATCCAATTCTGTACATTTCTTGGACGTTCTGAAACCTACAAATATGAATGTTCTGGTAATGTCGAATATCGAACTCACAATAGACATCCATTAGGCGATCCATTGGACGTCCCTGTTAGGTTCATGGACGTTTTGACATCATTTGGACCTAAACTGGACGTCCAGTGAACATCTTGTGCTGTCATTAGTGCTGTAGCCCAAAGGATAAGATAACTTGGTAAACTTTGTTTGGATTTGCATCATTTACATTGTTGAAATGGACATCGAAGTCCCCTGCGATGATTATTTAAATTTCCTTCTGATAATGTTTAATGCATTGCGAAGCATTTGACATCATCTGAATTGAATTATCAACATTCCCATTTTCAGTTGATCTGTATACATACATCATAGCAAGTTCAAAATATCTCAGGTATTAGGCAGATATTCACATATTTCGCAAATAGACATTTTATGATAAACATTTTTAGTTGTGGTATGATGAGACCATCATGTGTGAGTACAGTGAAAACTTACTAATTGAAAATCTTCTATGATTAAGTATTTGATACCATCGGAGGATAGCCAATGCTCTGAGATACAAATGACTTTTATTGTTGGATAAGTCTGAAGGAAGTGTTCTATTATCAGCGTTTCGTTCGATATACTTTTGGTATTTATATGAAGAACAGAGATGCCCTTTCCCATATCTTCTTTCAATGAAATGTGGGATTGGAATTTATGTTGACAGAGGATCCACTCTTGCAGTTGTTCTTGGAATCCTCCTAGGAAATAGAAACGAGACGAAGGTCCCATTTGGCCAATGTTTTTTCTTCCAGGTTCACTCATAGAATTGTTGGTTCATTGTGACCTTCATTGTAGGATGAAGATCCGGGCGCTTTGACTGAAACTTCTCACATCAGCAAACCCCAAGAAACTTGACCTCTAACATCTTTTGTAGGTCTTCGGTCTTAGTACCTGATCTCAACTTTGTGATTTGAAGAGTGAAGCTTCAACAGTCGTAACCTTCTCATTTCTTACCCACCATGAATATCTGCGTTTTGTCGGTCTTTTGTATTTAGTCTGCATCTTCTTTGGGTGCGATCATATGTCCGAGACTTACATTGTTATCAATAATAAGTGTTTGGAGCTCTGTCATTTCATGCAGAGTGTTTTCGCATCTAGGACTGCAGTATGCACAGCTATTAGCTGGATTACATGTTTACTCACCAACTCTCCAGTGTGTCAAGCACCTGATACTATATATTGATTGACTATATATAAAGAAATTTGTAATGAAACTTAGTGCCACTTCATACCTTAAAACAACGGCTCGGACGATCTGGACTCTGGAATCTGGATTCTGGATGAATGGAATGATAAATGGAACGTGATGCACCTCAGAAATTATTTGCGATCGCTACTTTGAAGTTGATTGAATATGTTTGGCTTTGAGAGGCACATTGGACTCGCATTTTATAACTATGACTTCTTAATTGAGAGTGGTTCAAAATTGAGTGTGTCCGATCTTTGAGCGATTCCGTGGACGATATCTGAAGATACGAAGCTTTGCCAAGTACTCAAGGAGGCTAATTTGAATTTGAACAATTGCATTATAATGGCTTGGTTCAATTTATGACTAGACTATCAATATGCTTGAATATAGAACATGAAAATGACGAACACATGAAAACTGATAAAGTCGTGACATATACTTTTTGGTGCAGAACTTTAGTTACCTATATCACCCTGAATCTAGCGAATTGCAACATGATAATCTCGATGTTTTTGCGTGAAAGTCAAATGCAAATAAATTCATTAAGAAATTCAAAAATAAATCAAATAATTCATATGGATTCACAAAAGAGTTTGTAAAACGGAAAGGAGGCTCGATAATTCGTCCCTGAAAAAATATGTCTCTGTAGATTGATATCTCATCATTCAGCATACTGTATGATGTTTATCTTGAAATCAAACTATGTTTCAAATTTGATATAGATTTCTCGAAAACATAAAGAGCTATAAAGGAAACGAGAAAAAATTCTTGTCATTTCAACGCTCTGTAGATCGTTAATATACCAACCCTCTTCAGACACATGTTGAAAAAAGTCTTATTCCGACAAAAAAGAATACGCTTCTGAAATTTCGATATTTAAAATACCCTGATGTTAAATCCATATGTTCAATCCCGAAGAGAAATAATCATGGACATTTCACTTACTCAAGATGGAATAAAAAAACAATAAGAAATATATGACTCATGCTACGAAAGCGCTGAACGGACATGATACTTTTTTTTTATAATTGCCAGTTTGAACTGGCAATTAGCTATAATTGCCAGTTTGAACTGGCAATTAGCCATAATTGCCAGTTTGATCTGGCAATTAGCCATAATTGCCAGTTTGATCTGGCAATTAGCCATAATTGCCAGTTAGAACTGGCATTTAGCTATAATTGCCAGTTTGAACTGACATTTAGCTATAATTTCCAGTTTGAACTGGCATTTAGCGCTTCCGTACGAAAGAATCTAGTCATGTTTTCGCCATCTAGAGACGCCAAGAAACGCGAACGATTATTTCGACCAACGCAAAGGGCGAGTGGACTGACTGATGATGACTTATTGCCATTCAATTACTCCACTGTGTCGTTAGATACCTATAGTATATTGTTAAACAAGGACGGAATGATAGTGATTTTCCCCTAGAATGAAATTTGCAGCCTGAGCCGTAGGCGAATGATGCTGCAATCATTCGAGTGGGAAATTAGCATTCCCTGCAAGTTATACACCATAATTTTTCTACGGCTGTGACAGATAACGGCGACATTTTTGATTTCTTCGTCTTGTAGCCATCTGATTTCCTCTCAAGTAATACGCATCTATTAAACAGGCAATTATGGCTAATTGCGAGTTCAAACTGGCAATTATGGCTGAATGCCAGTTTGAACTGGCAATTATGGCTAAATGCCAGTTCAAACTGGCAATTATGGCTAATTGCCAGTTCAAACTGGCAATTATGGCTGAATGCCAGTTCAAACTGGCAATTATGGCTAATTGCCAGATCAAACTGGCAATTATAAAAAAAAAGTATCATGTCCGTGTAGCGCTTTCGTATCATGCAGAGGAATGACTTCACCCATAATAATTGTTTGTGATCGCTGAATAATCGTTGATACAGCGCGTCTTATTTTGGTTGAGTTGAGACTGCCAGGTTTTTCGGTTGTTATCGAAGATAGAGGCTTGCGGTTTCCACGTTCTTGTCCTACTTCTTGGTAAGACTTGAGATAACCTAGTTAGACTTGGCATATAAAACTACTATTACCGTGTATGAGATACAGGGCGATTCAAAAAAATCATTTTATATAACTCAGTTATCACTGAGAATCGAGAATCGTCCATCGCACCGCTTCATTGAGTATCTGGAAAAACGCTGGTACATGTTGGAATAATCAGGATGTTTGATTGAAACATCTGGACCTGTGATCTGGAACCGCGATACAAGGAAATCGATTGCGTCTGGCCTGCTTAATGATATCTTATTCCGATCAGGGAAATATCATTACAATATCAATCATTGAAGGTAATTTCATATGACGACCCCAAACTGTCAAAAAGTGAGCTGTCTTATTTTGAGACATCAATGTGAGTGAAAAAGTTGACGTCGATAAAATGTATTGGTATTGGTATTGGTAGGTTGGATGGTGACAGATGCGCTGCGACCCAATTAGATCTATTGTGCCCCATCTGCTCCTGCTATATCAAGGATTTCTTGTTCATAGCAGCCCCTCGAGATTCAACTCCTTCAGGAATTTGAGGATTTTGAGGGGGTCTAGCTGTGGTGTTTCTTCCACAGTCATCTGGTGTGCTCCCAGTATGTTCAATCTTTTGTGATGTACAGCGTCACACTCCATCAGTATGTGATGGGGTGTTTCTGGTTCTTCCTCGCAGAATCTGCAGGTGCCGTCCTCCTGTAAGCCTAGCTTCCTTAGGTGTTCTTTGAGTCTGCAATGCCCCGTTAAAAATCCCGTTATTGCTTTGAGACTTCCTTTGCTGAGGTTTGTCAGTGTCTTAGATCTTTCTCGGTTGAAATTTCCAAGGAGATCTTTAGCCTGCCGTAGTCCTGGAAGTCTTCTCCATTGTCTGGCTCTTCAGGCTCCTTCCGCCTTCTCAAGTTCTCCTTGGAAATAGGAATTTCCAAGGCCGCAGAATGGCTCTGGTCCGATCAGTGGCGTTGGAGCCCCTTGTCGTGCCAGAGCGTCTGCTTGTTCATTCTTCTCCACTCCGATATGCCCTCGCATCCAGAGGAGGATAACTTTATTGTTGCTGCCTAGCTCATTCAATTTGCTTAGGCATTCCCATACCATCTTCGAGTTGATGTAGGGAGAGCTCAACGCTTTGATGGCTGCTTGGCTATCGGATAAAATCGCGATGTCCTTCTTCCGGTATTTCCTGTCTAGGTTGAAATGGATGCATCTTTCTATGGCGTGTATTTCTGCTTGAAAAATGCTGGGGAATTGTCCCATGGATTCGAAGTATTTGGTGCTTGGCCCAAAGACACCTGCTCCAGTTCCCTCGGGTGTTTTAGACCCGTCCGTATACCAAGTAATGGTGTTCCTTCCCAGTGATTCGATGGATTCTGTGCTCCATTCGCGCTTGTTGCTCAGCTCCACTCGGAAGTTCTACTCAAAACTGAACTTCCTAGTGATTTGGTCTGTTGGAAGATCGGCGAGGTGTGCGATCTCAGTGGGGGGTGAGCCTCTTACACTGTGCGTTTTCCCTCTTAGTCCGACCATGGCTAACCTGAGATGTGCTCCATAGGCAGTTTTCCTCACCACGATGTGTAGAGGTGTGAGATCCAAAATGACCTCTAGTGCTGCTGTTGGAGCCGATCTCATTGCTCCTGTTATGCAAAGACATGCCAAACTACTGCTCCGTAGGTGATCATTGGTCTCACTAGCATGGTGTACATCCATCGCAGTATTGATGGGTTACACCCCCACGTTTTGCCTGCAAGGTTCCTGCACACCATCAGTGATGATTTTGCCTTACTGGCGATCTTTTCTACGTGTCTATTCCAGAGAAGCTTTGAGTCTAGGATGAGCCCTAGATACTTCACTTCTTGCTGCCATTCTAGGTCTTCTCCGTTTAGACGGACGGCTCTTAAGTGCTGGACCTTCGTTCTTCTAGTAAAAGGTATCAATGTGGTTGTCGTTAAGTTAATTCTCAACCCCACTGAATGGCACCATCTTCTGGTAGTCTCTAGCTCTCTCTCTATGAGGTCGCGGAGGGTCCCTTCAAATTTGCCTTTGGCCATGATGACTATGTCGTTCGCATATCCAAAGCTAGTTACTCCGTTCTCAGTAAGAATTCCGAGTAGTTCGTCTACTACTAGACTCCACATCAAGGGTGACAGTACCCCTCCTTGTGGACAGCCCCTGTTCGTACTGATTTGGAAGCTGCTCTTGCCCACTTTCGTTTTTCGCTGTTCTTGTGGTCAGCATTTGACACATCCATCTGGATGTGGTTCTGTCCACTCCCTTGTTCATTAGACCTCTCTTTATTGCTTCATGAGAGGTGTTGTCAAATGCCCCCTCTATGTCTAGAAATGCGCATACAGCGATTTCTTCATGTTCAAGTGATCTCTGGATGTTTTCGGTGAGCACGAAAAGGGCGGTCTCGGTTGATCTGCCCGCCCTATATGCATGCTGTCCTAGGTGCAAGGGCACCCTCTCCAGTATCTCACATCTGATGTAGTTATCTACGATCTTCTCCAGTGTCTTCAGGAAGAAGGATGTGAGACAGATCGGTCTGAATGACTTCGGAAGGGTAGGGTCCTTCTTTCCTACTTTATGAATGAAAGTCTCGTCCAGCTGCTCGGTATGTACCCTTACGCCAGACTGAGTTTGGCTGCCTTGATAATGAACGGCAGTAGTTCCTTATGCCCTTTTTGTAAAAGGGCTGGAAATATACCGTCGATTCCAGGAGATTTGAATGGTTGGAAAGAGTCGATTGCCCACTTCAACCTTGCCGGAGTGCAAATGGTTTTTGCAACATCCCAGTCTTCTCGTTTTGCTCTGCCTGGTTCTTCCAGTGTTCTTTCGGGATCATATGGTGTACTACCTAGAAAGTGCGTCTCCAGTAAAAGGAGAGCTCGTTGCTCTTCATCTTCTGTATAGCTACCATCTGATCTTCTGAGAGACATTGGTCCTTGCTCCCTGCCCCGCGCCATGGCCTTGTACAGTCTGGCTGCAGGTGGACTTGAAGTGATTGTCTCACAAAAGTTCCTGAAGCTATTTCTCTTAGCTTTCCTTATTTCTTTGTTATGTCAAATGTATGTGACCTTGTACCTTTGATATCAAATCTATTAGTAGTAGTGATTCGTAGTCATCTACTGGCTCCATTGAAGTTTGTTCTGATTTGTCCTTCATCTACTTCATGTGATCACTCAAATGACTATCAGTAATAAGCCGTGAGTTCATATCTGGTAAAGGTGATTCGAAATTGTTGAAATTTTTCCATTTCATATCGAATCAACCGAAGATTGGTGTTCTGGACAAGGATTTGCGACGAAGTCCTTGTGAAAGGTGAACACTTGGTGAAGTATAGCACTTATATTTTTTCACCAGAGACGACATCAGAGTCAGATAGTTGCTACAGGAAGGAAGAAATATTATCATGTTTTGAGCATCAAGTTCTGATCGTTAAGCCTAGTGCTGAAGGACACTTTACCATTTTGATATAAATAACGACCTTGAAGATATTTGAAATTGATGGATCAATTAAAGATGACAACATTACTTCCTTGAATGAACAAACAAATTTTGATTGCCAAAAATTTTCCAACGCCCTCATATTCTAACGAGAATTCTCTTCCAGGTTAGTACTTTGCCTTATCTTGAATCCTTAATCAGTTTACCTGGTTGTTTCTAGAAATTTTTTGTAAAAATTCTTGTTATTCAATTGACAAGTGACTCATTACGGCCCTGCTTTTCTTCTCGTATTTTGCCTGATATTCTTTGTTCATGCCACAGGACAGTTTTGTGTCACTTGTCATTTGAGACATACTTCACGCATCCCATGTCAAGTTAACCCACCCATCCTTCACCGCTTCACCACGTCATGTTAACCATGATTCTCATGATGGTCCCCATTCTAACTCTAATTACTTCGATGAACATGTGTTAGTATCCTCCATAAAGCCCCCTTTGGCCGTGGGCAATTTGCCTCTCATTATTTGTAATAATGTAAATTCTATTGTATAATATCATGTTGCCTTCCTCTTTTTCACTTCCACGTGCGTATACATAACCTAAGGTATGATATCTGTAACTATATTAAAAACTTTTCTTGCTTCTGCTGATGATGGACTATTGATAGTCCGAAACATGTTCAGACACTGATAATTCAGTTAATAAACTTGTGGAGATGACTTAGTGTGTCTTGCTCATGAATCTATCCACTCCACTTTGAGATACCATGGACTTTTACCATAAATTATCAACGTATTTATTGAGGCCTAGTTGTCGGATACATGGTCTCAAGGATATTTCGCCTTCAGAACTGTCAACGCCGAAATAAAAGTGTACTCTTTCTTTTAAGCAATTTTTATTCAATATAGTGTCGCTAGTCGCTCAATTCATAATTGCATAATGTTTGTGAAATAATATTAGTCCAGCCCATGAGGAAAATTCAAAGACTTTCTAGTGCCAATTTTTTAGATGATGATGGAAGCGGGTCAATCAAAGTGGTAAATCCAGCCCACTTCACTGAATAGGAATCATCAATATCAAATGTCTTGAGAGGGGTCATTAATCTTCTGATTACTTTTGCTCTTTCCTGTAGAGAGTTTGCATTAATGCAAAATAGGAGTAAGCTGTTTTCATCACCTGAAAAGAATTATCAATTGAATTAAAATAGGTACACCAACAAGATTTCGAAAATCGAAACGATATATAAGTTCTACAGTATGTCAAACTTTGAGCAGCATCACCCCTTATACAGAGGGTATTTCATAATGTGTGGGATTCACTTCGAGAGGTGATTGAGCGTTCACATAAACAAAGGTTGTTAAAGGCTCCCTTTGCGAGATAATGAGCGTTCACGTAGCAAATATTCATAGTATGTTCTTTTGTCCACCCTGTATGGCTTATCGTTGTGACAAAATTTAGTCTGTTATGTGACTGTGATAGTGTCACACTTCCAAAATAATAAACATCTTGGTTATAGATGCCTTGAATGGACTATTCGATAGCTACATTACATTTTGGAGTTGAAGGTTATTCCGTTTTCCTCGAAAACAGTGTACCTTAACAAGTTTCAACAGTTCGTGTTTTTTTTTCTACAACATTGCATCTCTTTGTTAATATTCTCGAATGAAATTTCGAAGAATCACACAGCAATTCCCCTTAACGATGCCAATGCGAGTCAGATCGACTAAGCTATCAAGTCAATCACCCTCAGGTACACAACGGTTTACCCAAATATCCAAAATTGTTGTTTGCTGGTAATTTAGAAATTCAATCGAAAATATTAAATTTTGTATTTTTAACTCCAAAACCTTGTATCTTGCAAACGAAGCCATCTATGAGCCATGTATACAGGGTGTCAATTTGAAAACTTCCCACCCTCAATATCTCCCTCCAAGTCGATAATATGGAAAAACGAAAAGACAGGTCGATTTTATTTTCGAGGGGGACATGGTTCTAAAATATTTTCAGCCCCGCGGCGTTGCCGCTTCTAACGAAAATAAGCAACAACTTTGTTATTTCAAATAGAACACCCTGTATTTCATTGCATTTTTAGATTTACACTGAAAAGCTGATTTCATCAATGTATCACACTTGGGGTCTAGCAGAAATGATTACAGAGATATAGGGTGTTCAAAATCGAGATTTTACAACTTTAGGATTTTTTTGAGTCGAAACTATTCATTATTGGTCAAAACGGCTTTCATGTCCCTATCTCAACTTTTGATTTACTATCTACTGACATTTATTTGAAACAAATACAGGGTGGTTCAAGATTCAGACTTTTGATCACCCTGTATTTGTTTCAAATAAATGTCAGTAGATAGTAAATCAAAAGTTGAGATAGGGACATGAAAGCCGTTTTGACCAATAATGAATAGTTTCGACTCAAAAAAATCCTAAAGTTGTAAAATCTCGATTTTGAACACCCTATATCTCTGTAATCATTCCTGCTAGACCCCGAGTGAGATACATTGATGAAATCAGCTTTTCAGGGAGAATCTGAAAATGCAATAAAATACAGGGTGTTCTATTTGAAATAACAAAGTTGTTGCTTCTTTTCGTTAGAAGCGGCAACGCCGCGGGGCTGAAAATATTTTAGAACCATGTCCCCCTCGAAAATAAAATCGACCTGTCTTTTCGTTTTTCCATATTATCGACTTGGAGGGAGATATTATGGGTGGGAAGTTTTCAAATTGACACCCTGTATATGGAAACTTTTTTCATTTCTTTGGGACGCCTCATTACCTCTCGAAGTGTGTCCTTCATATTGAGAAACACCCAGTATATGCTTATTATTCATTCGATTCTGAATTTCGTATTGCTGTGGTGTTGATATGATCAATTGAAGAAGCAAAAAACCTATTTGATCAGGCATCATTCAAGCAAGAACTCCATATCGTCAATTGAGAAACCTCTTACATATTATGTCCCAAATTCTCACGATATCATCTTTCATTGGAAATGATATATTATGAGAAAAAAAACTTGAAAATTATCATGATATTATAATTTCATTCTGATACTTCTGGAACACTTATTAATAAAAGATTTTCTTCAAGTTATTATATCCAAGTTGTTATTGTTTGTACAAGAATTCATAGGTTTTGAATGGTTTTTGTTCTTGAAGAATATTTTACACGATTTTCCATTACTCCTACCAAACAATCGTAATGAAGTCATGAGAAATTGTTCAAAACATCTTGCTGACAATGAGGAAAACTTTACTCAGCCTAGATCTCATAGTTCTAAGATCTAGGTTCTTTTATACGACTAGGGCACTGTCGCTAGTGAAGCAGCGAACGAAATTATCGACATTTCCGCCTCTGGAAGCAAATAACACCTAGTATAATAGTGAATAGTATAATACTGATCTGATCATTCGATTGAGGGAAATATCTAAGTCAAAATTCCTACTAGGGTAGACTGGAAACAGAAAGGGCACTGCATATTATACCCACCGAGGGCATCATCTTCTATAAAGATGGATCGCGAATGGAAGAATGCGCAGGTGCTGAGGGGCAGTTTCCGAGGGTAGCCCATTACGATACCCTTGGGGAATATGCCTCGTTTTTTCAGGCTGAGCTTCAGCAGCCAGCAAATCCCCATATGACAGCCAGCCAGCGTTCAAGATATTCACCTCGTATAAAGAGACCTCCTCCTGGAATCGAAATGGCCGATGGTCTGACCAGAGAGGGAGCGGAGGGCTCGGTGATTGGTCTACAGCCAGTCTTAAGGTCACTCGATTCCAGAGCAATTTCAGTATGAAGGGAAGGAAAGGGAAGGCAGACTGATGCCATCTTGGTTTCCAACAGGAAGGAGTTGGAACTGTCGGAGACCTCTGACAGGGCACTACCACTTGAACAAGCACGATTGGGATTGTGGAGGACCCTGGGGTTCAGACGATGATGAAACTTTTACTCACAACCTCACTGAATGCCCGGCAGTAGTGGCAGCAAGGGGTATCCATTATGGTGCCAGTATCCTGAATCAAGCTCATGTTGAAAAAATTCGCCAGAGGGAGATGGTAAGACGTCATAATGCCGCTATTCTCAGGTAATTATTGGTTCATGACGTAATCGACTTCAGAGAGACCTAAAAATTACGTCATGTCTCATGACATATATTACCGGAGCTGATCAGATTTCTGAATCTTGATTCACCCTGTATTTGTTTCAATTGGATGTCAGTAGATATTGAATCAAAAGTTGATAGAGGGACATGTGAGCATTTTTGACCGAAAAATCTTGATTTTGAACATCCTCTCAAGGCATCATCTCCGTAATCATGTAATCGGCTAAACCCAATAACGAATAGTTTCCACAGAAAACAAACTGAAATTGAAAAATCTAGATTTTGTTTAGGGGTATCCCGATTTGGGCACTTGCGCGGGGTATCTTCCTTATCAGTAATGATAGAGCATTGCGATTTTCGCGACAGTGTGCTACTTTTTCATGAAATTGATAATGGTGCAAGCAGAATTGTGATAGCTCCTCCGGTTGTCGAGATACAGGGTGGAATTGAAAAATATATCTCTTTTCAGTTATCTTTGAACTCATCGAGAAAGTTATAACTTGTTCCTCGTAAAATCCAGTGGCGTAGTTATTTTTTTGATGGCACCTTTTGTATTTTAGTTATGGAGCAAATATATGTTTTTTCGAATGTAGCACCCTGTATATTATTTCATATATTCATCATGCAAAAAGTGGGCTTTCCAAAAATATATAACTGTATAAAAGTATCTCCATAAACAAGCTCAGAATTTCAGTAAAATCCAAAATTGAAAGATCCGGAGATCGAGCAGGGGGCCATCTTACAGGTCCGTAGGTACCAATCCATCGTTGAGGGAAGTTATCATCTGAAAATGGCCTCAAAAGGGCAGAGTTGTGGCTGGGGGCACCGTCTTGTTGGGAATAAACGGAATTATGAAGAGCCAATGAAACATTTTCCATCAGTTCTGGAATAACATCCTCAAGGATAACTCGGTAACGACGTGCTGTGAGACCTCCTTCATAAATTCTCTAGACTATTCTTCTTCCAAAAATAAAACATGAGACCCCAACTTCGAAGCGTCCCTGTTGTGTCCTCTCGAAATTTGAATGTTGATTTTCTGCGGACCAATGTCTTGTACTATGACGGTTAAAAATTCCCGCACTTGAAAAATAACCTTCATCGGACCAGATAACAAGTCTTCCGGATCCATCGGCAAGGATCTGTTGTAAATACCATTGACAAAATATCATTCGGCGCTCGGCATCGTCAGGGTGTAAATGTTGTTCTATCTGGAATTAATAGGGATGATACTTATATTTTCGCAAAATTCTTTGGGCATCAGACTTGGATACACCAGTTGCTTCCTCTATTTGCTTGCAAGGAGATGAGGGCATCGCTTCTACATAACCCAACACGTTTGTTTTCTCTCTCTACCTTGTTTGGTATTTGCCTTAGGACGGGGCTGGAAAATGATCCATATTCTACTAAATTTGATTTCAGGCGGGAAAATATGTATGGAAAAGGTTTTTTTCTTTCTGGATATCTAATATAAACAAATAAAGAATCCCCAAGGAATTATCGTAAACATATAGCGCTCAAAATATGTTACCTTTGTGAATATAATTCCGAAGCTTCTTGCGGATTCTCATTAGATTGTATAAACAAATCATCATATCATACTTTTCAATATGTCTATAATGTTCAAAGAACATCGTGCGTTCCTAGGGAGGATAGGGACAGGAGGCAGGTATTGGAATTTTTTTGAACTTCTGGAGATTATATGTTGTTGGGAATACTTCCTCAGGCAATGAATTCCAGAGCCTAGCCGTTCTATGGATGAAGGAGTTTTGATAAAGTGCTGTTCGACATCTTTCGATAGTCCACTTCATGCTCAATGAATATATGAAATAATATAGAGGGTGTTCTATTTAGGAAAACATATGTTTGCTACATAACTGAAAAACAGAAGGTGATATCAAAATAACTACGCCACTGGATTCTACAAGAGAAACTCTATAAGAACAAGTTTCAACTTTTTCTATAAGTTCAAAGATATCTGAAAAGTGATATTTTTCAATTCCACCCTGTATCTCGACAACCGGAAGAGCTATCACAATTCTGCTTGCACCATTATTGATTTCATAAAAAAGTAGCATACAGTCGCGGAAACCGCAATGCTCTATCTTTACTGATAAGGGAGATACCCCGCAAAAGTGCCCAAATTGGGATACCGCCTGTACATCCTATCATCTCTGTAATCATAATAATCCACTGATCCCCCATTGTGATGCATTGATGAAATCGGCCATTCAGGAAATAAATCATTAAAGGAAACCATCATCAGCGGATATCTTGAAATTCTCTGAAGATATGCAGACAGTTTTGAGGAAAGTTCTCATAGAACCTTATAAGTGTTGTATTTGATTGTTTTCTACATATCTGACGGTTTGGCGAATATCGAAGGAGAACACACTATTGCCTGAGATCGTATTGCGTAGAAATACATGTCGAGGAGAATATAGTTTGAAATCGATTAACGACTAGAAAATAGAAGAGTGGTGCTGCCCGTTACCACCGATACAACAAGGCCATCAGACTCTGACGTGAACAGCTCGTGACGTCACCAAGAGAGGCCAGTGTTTTATTTTATCGCTTGTCGACTAACGCGTCAGTTCGTGTTAATTCATCGGTGATTCACGTATGTTTTTGAAACGGTCCCGAATTCTTTTGTTGTTTATTCATCAAAATAATTGGCGGAAAAATTACTGTTTTGTGAAATATTTTGTGTTGTGATCGGCGAAATAACAATGCCTTTCACGTGTAGTGTTCCCTTTTGTCGGGGGAATTATGTGGGTGGTTCAAAAGTTCATGCTTTTAGTTTCCCGTTGGACGAGGAGCTATCGAAAATGTGGGTATATGCAATTCACCGCGAGGATTTTACTCCATCTCCATCCAAGTTCAGTAGTAAACAGAGCTTAATTTATAATGATGAATCAATAATAGAAGACAATTACTCTCTTATAAAAAGTATAAGTAGAGGAAAAATAGAAAAGCTATGATTGTGCAGTTAGTTTTGTATTGGTATATTATAGTCAACAAAATCATCTCTGAATTCGAGGAAATTTTCTTGAATGTTCATAATAAACGGGAATTTTTAATTCTCATTCTCAAATTTCTTTCTGAAAACGGTCATTTGCCACGTGGCAATGAATGAGAATTCATTCCAATGATCAAATTGCAACTATCATATTAACATGAACTACAAACACTCTACTCGAAGAGGTAAAACTGCATTTATCATGATATTTATCATGAAAATATTTGACTAAAAACTTCCAAATTTCACCTTCTTTTTCACCTGTCTTCTGGATGGCATTTAGAACAAATTCCCCTTCTTTTTTCATCATATTGGACAATTTATATATAATTCAACTATAAATATGATTTTCTTGAGATTAGTCCATATTTAGTGAAATGAAGGAAGAATATCATTCAAAATAATGGCGTGTGTAATGCCATTCGAAAGCAATCTATTGACATTTGACATCTCGTATTTTGATTGACTATTGATTAAATGGTCATCTGGAATGCTTGTTCACTAAATATGAAAAACTCGCCATTAAAATCATATTTCCTGTTGAATTTTTTATATAAAAATGTGCCATCGAAGTACATCATGAGTATATAAAGTGTCCAATGACAAAATAAGAGCAAGTAGCTTCAGATGCCCCCAACACAAGGGGAGAGAAAAGGGGAAATTTCGAACTTTTTCTTGAAATATCTCAATAAATAGTGGTTTGTTCACATTCTCATTATAAAATGCGGTTTATCAGACAAAAATACGTGAGTACCGAAAAAAAATTTTCAAAAAAAAAACCATCGCATGATAAATGCAGTTTTACCCTTAAAAATTACTGTTTCAAGTGTAACGATCCACTTGGGTGAAAAATCCAACAACAGAAAATTGAAAACACTCACTGGTTATTTTTTCAGGTAATAGGAATTCTCCAAGGTAAATATAGGTAATTGTAACAAACGGCATGTCAATCAAAATAAAATACATTTTCCACAATTTTCTTTCGATCAATCTCACGATAAGTTTATGTTCTGCGGGCCCTGTATAAGTTGGTGTGAAGTTTACCTTCACCACAATTTTTGCCAATATATTCAATTGGAATGGGTTGCTGTAGGTGGATATTTGTGTTTTATTCTGGTTTTTGCTCTAAAACTTTTTTTCCATAATAAAATCGAATGGGGTGCGAAGAAGGGCTCAGTTGACGACTGGCATCCTTTTTTAACCAAAAGCCCTTAAAAAAACAGCAAAATCGGCTCAATGATGATCTAAAACTAAAATCGAAATACGCGGTCGCCTTATAGAGCTATAAGCGCTTGTCGTTTCGAGCCGCTGGTTTGGCCTCACTAAGTTACGTCACCCACGGAGACGTGCTGCCTCGAGTTGAAAACAGTGTAAATCATAATGAACACTTACAGATGTGAATGATTGCATTGACAGTAAACGGAATTTTCCACTTGTCAAGAACAGTGGTTTTTTAGAACGTTCCATGATATTCAGCAAGGACCTTCTGGTTCTGATATCACAATCAAGCCAGTTTGATTTGTAACATCCATCTCTAATTGCTGTACTCTGAAATGATAATCTCAAGAGTGATTCTGATATAACTTCTGAAGTATCTTGATTTTCACCTTTACTATTATTTCGTTACCATACCAACAGTACATAATGAGTTGAGCCATCATTGTTATGAAGAAGATGAACATTTTCGCAAACTGTATGTTGATATCTGGCATCTGGAAATATGTTTGATATCCACATAGCTTTTTAGGCATTGAGTAGGTACACTCGTCTTCAGTGAACATGTCGCGGTTGGACGGTATGGGCCTATCCTACTGCAGCGGTGATTAAGAGAGCGGACAACGTCTATGTGCGACATGTTCTCTGAAGACGACTGTACACCTATCTGATGATAAATATTTCTTTCTACGATCTCATGGAGAGAGGACAATCTCCAGACAATCAGAAACTAGTTAACCAACATGAATAAACCAATGGATACATGTAAATAGTCTATTTAATGTTTATCAGTTCACCTACGACCACTATAAGAAATATGCAAAAACACACGATATACGGCTTCAGTGAGTAAGCTTATTACGCACGGTAACCGAAACGCACAATTTGATTGATTTACAATTATACAGTATGACTGAAAAAGTTGACAAGAAATAAAAAAAAAATGTATCATTATAATTTTTGGAAAACAAGTTATTCCTCATATAAAGTTCTGCAAGGCTAGATTTCGAAATTGTAATTAGCAGATATAGTTTTCTTCATCCTTATACTGGGTAGGTTTGTCGAAAATCACCTTCATTTATTTTATCAATTTTGCTCAAGAATATACTTCTATTTTCGACAATATGGGGAATTATTAGTGAGAGAAATTGAGTGAAATTGAAAAGTATTGTTACGTTATTCGGGTGCAGAAGCGAACACGACACTATTTATTTCCGAACTGATTTATTTGAACTAAAGAAACACTAATTTATATCGAACTTATAACTACTATTTATGTAAAACGATTTATAACACGCGGTATATAACTGTCTCTCTGACACTCGCTGTTTGACTCCCCGACGGCAGTTATTCGGCCGTTTATATATGAGATAACTAGACAGGCTTTGGTTCGAGAACCTTCTCGAATGATCTTCCGTCTTCTTCTTTTTGTTCTATACCTTTTCAACTTCAATTTCGGAATCGGTGAGTTATATTTCGGAAAAAGTAATCTCGATTTCAGAATTGGTTAGTTCGATTTCAGAAATGGTAAACTCAATTTCAGAATCGGTGAGATGAATTTCAGAAAAAGTCCATTCAATTTCAGAAATGGTAAGTTGTATTTCAGAATTATTATTGGTAGGTTCAATTTCAGGAGATGAAACCCGTTTATATGTTTGAAATGTTTTTAATTGCAAAAGAGAAGATTGTTTACAGTGGATGGAACGGTGTTTGAGAGCCCTATGTTGAATCAGATTGAACATATATGGGGTGCCTCAGAAGTGAAGAGCTTCTTGCAAGAGCATCGCCAAAGGGTCATAGCTGGAGATCCGAACAGATTGCTCAACCAGATAAAATTCAGACTGCGATGTCTTGAAGAATGTGCAGATCATTCAATGAAAATGATAACACCTCAAATGTGTTGGCATTCTTATAATCATGTGCAACGCCACTATCTTCCAGCGATTCAAATGGAAGGCATCTGTGGATTAAATTGTTTTTGAAAAGTTGAATATTATAAATATGGATTGTTAATCTCACTTGCAATTGGAAACATTTCGAACAAATATAAGGATTTTTTTGATGATATTGAACCTACCAATTCTGAAATACAACTTACCATTTCTGAAATTGAATGGACTTTTTCTGAAATTCATCTCACCGATACTGAAATTGAGTTTACCATTTCTGAAATCGAACTAACCAATTCTGAAATCGAGATTACTTATTCCGAAATATAACTTACCGATTCCGAAATTGAAGTTGAAAAGGTATAGAAGCTTCTTAGAACAAACCTCTCTCTCTAATTGGTCCATCGATTATTTCCAGAACATTCCAGAATCTTCTGTGACGTTATCTGTCACCGCGGCATATATTGAGTGTTCGGAAATATGCTAGTGCATTGGGAGGTAGGAGAGCAATCTGGTATGCGTGATACAGAATGATCGTTGTACTCCAGCCTTCCTGCTGATGTTTCTAAAGCCCCTCCAAGGGGAATATCATTACACTGCCCTTGGAGTTCCAGCAGCATACCAGAATTTCAACTCCGGTGAATCTAAATGAAACCTCTAGCATGTTCCTTACAATTCTCCAATTCAAGCCATCCAGTCCACACCCCAGCTTTGGAACAGCTATTTTCTGTATGTCCTTCTCGAGTATGATGCTTCGCAAGTCGACTAGCGTCTCCCAGAGGTCCTTGTAAGTGGGTTTCTCAGAAGATCTTCCTTTCGTTATAAGATAAAACAGAGACCTTTTTCCTTCCGCGCTGATATCATCTATTTCTAGTGCTCGACCGACGGAGGGACCTTGTTGATGAAGCTCCTCTAACTTCCCGAAATTCCTCATGAACTTGTTCGCTATTCCTTGAGACATCTGAAGATCCTCGGCGACGCAGTGAGCTAGTGCGTATTCTACAGGAATGGCAAAAAGGTCGCGGTGCTCCTCCTTGGTGACGCCAAACCTTGCTTTTGATGAACCACTGTATGTCCCAATGAATTCGTCGAATGTAAGCTCCTTTTCTTCCGGGCAAAATTTGTTGAACTTGTTGATCTTGTGTTCCCTCGAATGGTGCTAGTCTGTTGAAATGAACGACTCTTGGTTTGCCACTGGGTTCTTTACTCATGCGGTAGATGACATCGTTGATCTTCTTCTTGACGGTATAAGGTCCTTCCCAAGATCTCTGTAGTTTTGGACAGATACCTCGTTTCCTTTGTGGATTGTACAACCACACCAGGTCTCCTTCTGCGTATCCTGCACACCCAGCTCTGATGTCGTATCGGTCTTTCATGCGATCGCTGGCGATTTTCAGATTTGAACGAACCAATTCATGAATATCATTCATCTTTTTCATCAGATTCGTGACGTAATCTTCCTCCACTATGTCCTCACCAGGTCGACATCCGAAGACCAAGTCACATGGAAGCCTCATCTCTCGTCCAAATAGAACCTTCGCCGGAGTCTGTCCTGTAGATTCCTGTACTGCAGATCTGTAGGCCATCAAGAAGAAAGGAATATGTTGATCCCAGTCTTGTTGGTGTTGATCTACGACTTTGCAGAGATACCTCCCTATGGTTCGATTCATTCGCTCCACCATGCCATCTGACTGTGGATGCAATGGAGTTGTTCTTGTTTTCTTGATTCCTAACTTCTCGCTCATCTTCTTAAACACTTCACTCTCGAAGTTCCGGCAATGATCAGAGTGAAGTTCCAATGGCACCCCAAAACGACTGATGAGTTGATTCATTAGGACATCGGCGACAGTTACGGCTTCCTGGTTAGAAATCGCATAAGCTTCCACCCACTTGGTAAAGTAGTCCATGCAGACAAGGATGTATTCATTTCCATTATCAGTCACTGGAAACGGCCCCGCAATATCCATAGCAATCCTCTCGAAATGGCTTCCAACATTGTACTGTCTCATTGGTGCCCTTGGTTTACGATGAGGCCCATTGCTGGCAAAGCACCAATGCATTTACGGCACCACTCCCTGACGTCGTCACTGCAGTTCACCCAGTAGAACCGCTCCCGTACCCGCTGCAGTGTCTTCCTCACTCCTAGATGTCCCCCTGAAGTTCCATCATGTACATATCCAAGTACTTCCGACACTCGGCTCCTAGGAATGACCAACTGCATTCGATTATCCGACCCATCATCGCTCTCGAGATTCCTCGTGAGCAGGTCATCTTCTAATACCAAGGAGTCCCACTGACTCCAGTACGCCTTCAAAGTCTGTGAAGATGGTGCTACTTCTTGCCAAGAAGGACGGCGATTCGCTTTCTTCCATTCTCGAAGCTTCCGAAGTTCTGGGTCCTTTTCTTGCTCTTGCTTGATTGCTGCAGGTAACCAATCTTCATCGACAACGGTGGTTCTGTAAAGGGCTGCTTCCTTATCCTCCAAACGACTACAATGTGAGCACTCAGGTGGACATGGCCTTCTGGACAATGCATCTGCATTCTTATGGCTCGTCCCCACTCGGTGTGCTATCTCGAAGTCATATTCCTGGAGCCTCTCGATCCAACGAGCTACTTGGCCTTCGGGGTTCTTGAAATTCAGGAGCCACTTCAATGCAGCGTGGTCCGTCCTGAGAAGGAATTTTCGCCCATAGAGGTACTTATAGAAATGCTCCACTGATTTCACCATGGCCAATAGTTCCCTCCTGGTAACGCAGTAGTTTCGTTCTGCCTTCGATAGCACCTTGCTGAAGTAACCGATGACTCGCTCTTGCCCATCTTGATACTGCGAAAGGACTCCACCAATGCCGATATTACTGGCATCTGTGTCAAGAATGAATTGTCCTAGTGGAAGTGGATACCCAAGAATCGGTGTCGTGGTCAAGCGTTCCTTCAGAGCATCAAAGGCGGCCTGGCATTCTGGATCCCAGTGGAAGGGGCGTGCTTCCTCGATGAGACGAGTTAGAGGCTTTGCGATATCCGAAAACATTCGAACGTATCGATAATAAGTGCAGAGTCCAAGAAAGCTCCTGAGTTGATGCTTATCTGTTGGTACTGGCCATTGCTTCACTGCTCGTACTTTCTCAGGGTCGACTTCCACACCCTACCTTTCTACGACGTGTCCCAAGTAGTTAACCCGTTTCTGCAGTAGATGACATTTCTTCAGATTGAGTGTGAGGTTTGCAGCCTGAAGTCTCTTGAAAACTTCCTCTAGGTTAACCAGATGTTCTTCAAAAGTTTTACCGATCACGATGATGTCATCCAAATAAACTAGGCATGTCTTCCAGGAGAGTCTTCTTAACACATTCTCCATGATTCGTTCGAAGGTGGCCGGAGCATTGCAGAGTCCGAAAGGCATTACCTTGAATTGCCATAACCCAGTGCCAATGGTGAAAGCTGTCTTTTCCTTATCTGCCGGATCCATTTCCACCTGCCAATATCCACTTTTCAGGTCCAGAGTGGAGAAAAGATTCGATTCCGCCAACGTGTCGGGTGTGTCGTCAATTCGAGGCAAAGGATCGTTGTTCAATCGGCGATAGTCCACACAGAAACGAGTGTTTCCATCTTTCTTCTTTACTAGTACCACTGGTGAAGCCCAAGGACTATTGGATGGCTCGATTACCCCGTCTTGTTCCATTTCCTGGATGATCTTTTCTGCAATTTCTCTCTTGGCCTATGGTAATCTTCGAGCTGGTTGACGAATCGGTCTGGTATCTCCCGTATCGATTTTGTGACTGACGATGTTGGTTCTACCTGTTTTTCCATCGGCAGGAATGAAAATGGATCTATACCTCTGTAGTAACTCGGTTAACTTTTTTTTTCTGTCGGTTGTTGAGTGAGTCGCTTGCAGCAGAGACGAGTTCTTTATACTTGCCGGCCCGGTTGGTTGCTGTCACCTGGTGGATTATGGAGGCTGCCGGGACACAGGTTCCAATCTTGTTTCCTTTGCCAATCGTCACAGGGTAGTTAATTATGTTGCTAAATCGAACAGGTACTTGGTCGTCTGCCGACAGTAAAGCCTTGCCGACTAGAATTCAACGTCCGACTTCCTCGTCATGGTTCCAGGGTTCCATGATGATGGGACTGCCTCGCTCCAATGTACCCTCAATCCGCGCTGCGACAATGGTCTCGCTCCGTTTCGGTAACAGGACGTCCTCTTCTAACGTTACCCCTGCCGCTACCTCCACCCGTGGATGTAAGAAGATCTCTTCGGCACCCACCTTGAGTGTTCGGCTTCTAAAGTCCAGTTGAATTCCTTGCGCACCCATGATGTCCATTCCCAGAATAACATCTTCTTCAATATCTGCCATGATAGCTCGATGTGGAAATTTGACGGTCCCGATCGATATATCCACATCGATTTCCCCATAAACGGTGGCAGCTTCACCCGTAGCAGTTCTCAGACGCCATCTTGAGTTCACAAGTTGCTTTCTTGAAGACGTCAGAAGTCCACGTCGCAGGATTGTCTTCGATGCACCAGTATCCACCAACAATGCGCATTTATTTCCGTCGATCTGTCCATCTACGTAGACGCTGCTGTTATCACGCCGTAGGGATGCCACAAAGATGAGAGGGTCTTGAGAATGACGTGTCGAAGCTGCCCTCTCGAAGTCGACCCGTTCTTGTTTTCCTGTGGCTGCGTGGAAGATGGTGCTTCCTCAGCAGCCTGCTTGGCACGTTTACAAGTTCGCTGGAGGTGACCCAACTCCCCACAATTCCAACAGCGAACTGGTCTCCTCTTCTTATCTAAGAGGCCCTTGATGGCGTTAATCAAGGCTTCATTTGGATCTTGCCTGTGGCTCTCGGCTTCTCGCTTTCATTCATAGCTCGTACCTTCGCAGATCCTCGGGAAGCTTCTGCTGCGGCCTCAATCTCAAGCGCAGCGGCCAGAGCACTGGTGAGGTCTTTTGGTCGAGTCAGGCGAACTGCTTTCTGCATTTCGATATCCCGCAATCCATCCACGAACGTTTGAACAGCTAGACATTCCATAAGGGACTCTGGGGCTGACGGATAGGCACAGTGGACCAATCGGGCTACATTTACTTCGAATTCTTGAAGACTCTCGTTCGCTCTCTGTCGACGGCTCTTCATTTGTGATTGAAACACTTGCTGAAGATGTTCGTGTCCATACCGCATTTCGAGGCGTTTGACAGGATGATCGTAGCTATCAGCTTCTACCTCCGGAATGGCTTGCAAGATGTTCAGTGCATGACCCCGTAGAGCTACTGTAAGAGCTACCACTTTCTCCTTTGATGTCCACCCATTGGCTTTGGAAGCTGCTTCGAACTGCTTCAGATAGTTTGGCCATGAAGTTTTTCCATCAAATGTAGGCGGCTTCACTCGATTGGTAGTAGTCACTGCATCTGGCCCTACTGTGGTTTCAATCATGAGTCGTTAACCATTTCCAGACTTCTCCAATACAGCTATTCTTTCTATTTCTAGCTGCAGCTCTTTCTTAATTTCTTCTATCTGGGTGGTGAATTGGGTCGAAACCTGAGCTATAATTTTATCCTGCTGAGACGCGATCTGTTCTTGCTGAGCAACGATCTGTTCTTTCTGAGCAACGATCTGTTCTTGCTGAGCAGCGATCTGAGTCAGAACCTCTTCCCGATGTGTTGATATCTGGGTCAATATTCTTCTCGTTGGGCTGATATCTGGGAGGCAATCTGATCTTGCTGAGCAGAAATACGTGCCAGCACCTCTTCTCGCTGAGCGGTCATCTGAGCTAATACCTCGTCTCGTTGGGCTGAGATTTGAATGGCTATTTGATCTTGCTGAGCTGAGATCTTCTCCTGCTGAGCACTCATCTGATCTGCTATCTCCTGTCGCTGAGCCGCTATGTCCTGTCGCTGAGCCGCTATCTGTTCCGTGATCTTCTCCTGCTGAGCCACCATCTGGTCCGCAATGTCCTGTCGCTGCGCCGCTATGTCCTGTCGCTGAGCCGCTATGTCCTGTCGCTGACCTGCTATTTGTTCCGAGATCCCAGTCAACATCGATTCCGCTGAAGCTGGTTCCTCGAAGGTGAACTTCTCTGGATCTTGACCTACTCTCACCATATACTCTATGAGACGATGCTGAAGTGTAGCCTTGATCCCTGTTGTGTCGAGATCTCTCTCCTCCAACTCGCGTTTCGAGTCCACCACTCTCAACTCGTGTAGTTTTTTCATTGCAACGGTCTGTTCACTTCACACTGGAATATCCCTCTTCTGACACCAATTGTTACGTTATTCGGGTGCAGAAGCGAACACGACACTATTTATTTTCGAACTGATTTATTTGAACTAAAGAAACACTAATTTATATCGAACTTATAACTACTATTTATGTAAAACGATTTATAACACGCGGTATATAACTGTCTCTCTGACACTCGCTGTTTGACTCCCCGACGGCAGTTATTCGGCCGTTTATATATGAGATAACTAGACAGGCTTTGGTTCGAGAACCTTCTCGAATGATCTTCCGTCTCCTTCTTTTTGTTCTATATTATAGAAGTTTCTTAGAACAAACCTCTCTCTCTAATTGTTCCATCGATTGTTTCCAGAACATTCCAGAATCTTCTGTGACGTTATCTGTCACCGCGGCATATATTGAGTGTTCGGAAATATGCTAGTGCATTGGGAGGTAGGAGAGCAATCTGGTATGCGTGATACAGGATGATCGTTGTACTCCTGCCTTCCTGCTGATGTTTCTAAAGCCCCTCCAAGAGGAATTTCATTACAGTATGTTCAAAAACTACATATATTTTCAATGAGAATCAGGTTTCATTGGTTACTTTGAGCAAAATTCATATTCTCGACATACCTCGTATACGAAAACAAGATATATTATATTTGCATTCGCGGTTTCAGGTTTTGGAGAACTTTTCATATCCTGTATACATATATACATATACAAGGTGTCTGTAAAAGGGGACATGGCTCGGCTGTGGACTCCTGGGATAAAAACAAGTTGATTTAGGTCAACTTACCTATATCCAAAATCGTCTCGTTGCACGGAAAAAAAAGAATTCAAGCAAAATTTAATTGAATGAAGCAAATAAAAGTGTCATATATGCACGACAAAATAAAATCTTGAAATGAGTAAATCTATATCTTGTTTCAGAGCGACTTTGAAATGAGTAAATATGTCTTGAATGAACTCTGGATCTTATTCAATCAAGCACATCCATGAATTGTACGTGGAGAGATATTGAATTGGCTCAAATAATCATTTTGTTCGATTCAAAATAACTAGATATTGATTCAATCGAATATTTAGTTGATTCAATGAAATATTTGGTTGATTCGAAGAAATATTTGGTTGATTCAATGAATTATTTGGTTGATGCAATGAAATATTTGGTTAATTCAATGAAATATTTGGTTAATTCAATGAAGTATTTTGTTGATACGATGGAATATTTCGTTGATTCAAGAGAAATTGAATTTTCATTCGACAAATTGTTTTGTTGAATCAAATTCAGTATAAATTCGGGAGTTTTCTGAAATTTCACATCAAAAGAATAAACTAAACTAGGAAACTAGTCACCTTCTAGCATAGATCTCTATTCTTCACTCCCCTTCAGCTGATGCAAAATTATTTCGGATTGCTAATCATCCTAAGTTCGATTTATCCAGCTGATATTTCAAAGACGAAGAATCCGGCCTCACGTATATAATGAGTTCGAGGCATGCATAGACGAGGCGAAATGATCGCCATCTGGAGGCGAAAATGTAACTTGATGTAGAATGAACAAAATATTTCATAGATATTACATTTTTCGTTGCTCCATTCAAGCAAATGATCCGTTCGAACGAGTTCATAGCTACATCGGAATAAGAAAACTTGTATGTTGTTTCAAAGATATATTCTCATCGAAATGATCATTATTTCATCAAATCAACAAAATGTTTATGGTTGAATCAACATCAACATTATTTTGAATCGTCATAATTAGTTTTTGAGAAAACCATATATTTTATTAATGGAATTGATATTATACTGTTGATTCAATTAGACTACATTCTTGATTTGAACAAGTTGCTTCCATGAAATATTGATGTATCTGGTTGATTCAACAAAAAATTGCTCAGTCCAACAAAAATAATTCAAGCATGAATAATTGGTTGATGCAACCAATCCTTTTTTCCGTGTGAGTTGGTACAAGGCGTTGAAGTTTTTTTGGAAATAAATAATTTTTCCCATTAAAAGAGTAGGCTGAGATCGATTTTCATAATTTTTGGCATGGCATGTTCTGTGACTTTAAGTCACGTTTTGAAATGTTTTTGATAATCATCAGTGACCTGCAAAGGTTTCCAACAACCATGTTGCCGTACAAATTTGGTGATAACTTTTCAGAGTTCGAACTGGCAACTTCCAGTTCATTTTTCCAGAAAGATATTCCCTTCAGAAATATTTTTTGTATCGTATTAATTTTTGATAAGTCTCGAGGTTCATTTGCAAATAAATAATTTCTGATCTGAAGCATCTTATGCATATTTTAGAAAAATTATCTGGTTGGGACATCGCTTGACTGTAGACTCCCTGGATGAAAATAAGTTGATTTTTGCTTACCTATATCCAAAATCGTTGCGTTGAGTTGGTACGAGGCGTTGAAGTGCCCACCTTAGGTCCTGAATAGTTATCGCAAAATTTGTAACGCGAGAGTTCTTGTAAAGCCTGCGAGGACCAGCAACATATCAGTTTGTTAACAACAAGAATACATTTTAACCATGATCAATAAAAAGTCCGACTAATTAGATTAATTTTATGCGCAGGATGCATCATATCAGAAATTATTTATTTGCAAATGAACCTCGAGACTTATCAGAAATTAACACGATACAAAAAATATTTCTGAAGGAAATATCTTTCTGAAAAAAAGAAATGGAATAGAATTGCTATCTTTATTGAAGTCGGTCAGTCCCCACTATAGCCTATAACATTTAATCAAGGTCTATACCTTTTCAACTTCAATTTCGGAAAAAGTAATCTCGATTTCAGAATTGGTTAGTTCGATTTCAGAAATGGTAAACTCAATTTCATAATCGGTGAGATGAATTTCAGAAAAAGTCCATTCAATTTCAGAAATGGTAAGTTGTATCTCAGAATTGGTAGGTTCAATTCCAGAAAAAAAATCTTTATATCTGTTCTAAATGTTTCCAATTGTATGTGAGATTAACAAACCATATTTACAATATACAACTTGTCAAAGACAATTCAATAACATAATTATAATCTCAATTTAATCCACAGATGCCTTCCATCCGAATCGCTATATATATAAGTATACCTTTTCAACTTCAATTTCGGAATCGGTGAGTTATATTTCGGAAAAAGTAATCTCGATTTCAGAATTGGTTAGTTCGATTTCAGAAATGGTAAACTCAATTTCAGAATCGGTGAGATGAATTTCAGAAAAAGTCCATTCAATTTCAGAAATGGTAAGTTGTATTTCAGAATTATTATTGGTATATAGGTTCAATTTCAGAAGATAAGATCCTTTTATATGTTGAAATGTTTTTAATTGCAAAAGAGAAGATTGTTCACAGTGGATGGAACGGTGTTTGAGAGTCCTATGTTGAATCAGATTGAACATATATGGGGTGCCTTCAAGTCAGAAGTGAAGAGCTTCTTGCAAGAGCATCGCCAAAGGGTCATAGCTGGAGATCCGAACAGATTGCTCAGCCAGATAGAATTCAGACTGCGATGTCTTGAAGAATGTGCAGATCATTCAATGAAAATGATAACACCTCAAATGTGTTTGCATTCTTATAATCATGTGCAACTCCACTATCTTCCAGCGATTCAGATGGAAGGCATCTGTGGATTAAATTGTTTTTGAAAAGTTGAATATTTTAAATATAGTTTGTTGATCTCACATTCAATTGGAAACATTTCGAACAAATATAAGGATTTTTTTCATGATATTGAACCTACCAATTCTGAAATACAACTTACCATTTCTGAAATTGAATGGACTTTTTCTGAAATTCATCTCACCGATTCTGAAATTGAGTTTACCATTTCTGAAATCGAACTAACCAATTCTGAAATCGAGATTACATTTTCCGAAATATAACTTACCGATTCCGAAATTGAAGTTGAAAAGGTATAGAAGATAATAGCGTTGCACATGATTATGAGAATGCAAACACATTTGAGGTGTTATCATTTTCATTGAATGACCTGCACATTCCTCAAGACATCGCAGTCTGAATTCTATCTGGTTGAGCAAGCTGTTCGGATCCCCAGCTATGACCCTTTGGCGATGCTCTTGCAAGAAGCTCTTCACTTCTGACTTGAAGGCACCCCATATATGTTCAATCTGATTCAACATAGGGCTCTCGAACACCGTTCATCCACTGTAAACACTCTTCTCTTTTGCAAATAAAAACATTTCAAACATATAAAAGGATTTCATCTTCTGAAATTGAACCTACCAATAATAATTCTGAAATACAACTTACCATTTCTGAAATTGCATGGAC
Source organism: Phaedon cochleariae (assembly GCA_918026855.4). Classification (NCBI taxonomy): domain Eukaryota; kingdom Metazoa; phylum Arthropoda; class Insecta; order Coleoptera; family Chrysomelidae; genus Phaedon; species Phaedon cochleariae. The sequence continues at coordinate 23,110,508 of OU896707.1, forward strand.
TTTTTCTGAAATTCATCTCACCGATTCTGAAATTGAGTTTACCATTTCTGAAATCGAACTAACCAATTCTGAAATCGAGATTACTTTTTCCGAAATATAACTCACCGATTCCGAAATTGAAGTTGAAAAGGTATAGATCTTTCGAAAAAAAAAAGGACGTTTAAAGAATTAATACACCATCATTATCTCATCATGCGTCATATATAGCTTTCTATTGTTTTCCTCAGCTATATTGTTTCGAATCAAATAGTCAAGGAAACTACGATAGATGTTAAAAATTGATTCGAAGACAAAGTTGAAAGATTTTTACTTATACGTTGAAAATTATCTGTGAGACGTGAGCGTGTAATCTCAAAATGAATCACTCCAATTTCATCACTAAAAATGGCTTGTGTAGCAATGATGGCACAAGTAGGTACATATATGGTCATTTGTCAGAGATCAGCGTCCCTATTCTCAAATGGTGAGATATTTTGTCGCATGCGAGATTTGTACATTGTCGAACAAAAAACGTGAGAGCTCATTCTCGAATGACGCATTCGAAAATTTTCGATAGACAAGTTGTCTTAAGCAGTCGACATTTTGATGTCGAATGCGAGATTGAATATTTGACTGATTTCTTCACTTGTTTTTTTGAGAAAGGCAGCTTCATTAATAGAGATTGAATATTCGGAAAATCAAGAAAATCATCAACGGCCACGAGAGAACGTATATAGGAATGCGTTCAGATTTTTATTGGACATAAAATATATAAGAACATTCAGGTAAGGAATAAGTGAGAGTCCATTGCACTGCTAGTGCTGAGTGCTAGAACCATTTGTGGTACAGGGACATGGGTCTTCTGCATGTATTTTGCCAGATAAAAGTGGATCATCCTATTCTTCTTTCATCGAGTTGAGTGTTTCCTTTTGAGATGAAGCACAATTACTTTTTTCTTTTCACTGCCATTATTATTTCAACATAACATTGACATAACCTCCATAATAACAATAAAGAAACCACACCACATTGGCACAGAACACATTCGAGAATCGTTAATTCGATGTTGCCAGTTCATGCTATTCGACAAAATTTGTCTCATGCGAGTCTAAAGTCGAAAGCAGTCGAGAATACCACACTTGAACGTTGTGCGACAATTTCTATCGACATATGTCGTATACGACATATTTCGTTCGACATTCGAGAATAGGCCCCCTCGAATGGCGCAGGAATTATTCACTGCGTCATTCTTGCATCAGAAAATAAATGGGTAAATATCTATCATCATACTGATGAAGCGAATATGAAATCATTCACTGTAGCTAAGTGTGTAGTAAATTTAGTACTTACACTCATGAATAATTGATTGAACTCGAAATCAAACATTCGAGATAAACCTTACTATAGTTATGCGTGAAAAATATTTCACTAACAATATTTTGGGAACTAAACATTCCAACTTGGCATTAAGTCGGAATAAACGTAATTTTGATCAACTGTGTTGAAATCATCCAGCAAGTAGTTCATATCATTCAATAGTATATTGTTTCATCATTTCGTGATCATTTGATGATTATTTCTTCATTTCTACGGCAGTAACAGTCAACAACGGAATTTTTCATTTCTGTGGCTTGTAGTCATCTGATTTACCGATATGTAATGCTCATCTACTAGAAACTAGTCATTGCTAGAAATTCGATATTGCACAGTAGATGAGATTTTGGGAAATTGAGTGTATAGTACTTTTATTATGGACTGACGTTGCTGCCATGTGTGAGAATTATACAATTATCCAAATATCTGAAATATTGTTTCATTTTATATTTGTGGGTACAAGAAAAATCATCACGAGATTGTCCTGATTAAAGACGTGAATCGTTCAGGTATTCCCCATTACAAAATAGGCGATATCATGAGAATTGTTTCTACATCAATAGTAATATTATTTTTACCAACTTTGACTGAGATTAACCAAGATTCTCAGTGCAGCTCCATAGTTCAGTTGTATTACATGTTTCATTTATCTTATAATCTGATCGATTTTATATAAAACCCACATTCATATAGAATACATGGTCTCCATTGGCAGATATACTATTTTTTCATTTAATAGACATGTGTGGAAATTTTTAAACCTGTGCGTACAATGACACTAGACAGTGTTATTCCGCATACTTTCGAATAAAAGTTTCTGAACGTTTACTCTAATATTGCGATTAGGAATAGGTTAGTTCGTTGAAGATAGATAGTCTCATCAAGTAACTTTTAACGATATATTTCTGATCCGATGACCATACTCTACCATACTCTTTCTTAACTCACAGGAGGAAGTTCATGAACGCTTGTTATGAATTATTGAGGTGAAGACAAAGAGTCCGAACAAGATTCTTAATCAGGTATGGATTTGTCTAATGAGAGAATAATTTATTCAATGGCACCTGAATTCTATCATAATCTTAAATACTCACTATTAAATCGAAGACTTACAAAAACCAGCTGGAACCCAATATTACAAATAACAGCAGCACTAGTCATGTACTCGGTCAGAAATGACAATGAAAATACATTCTCTAGAGCATCGATGTATCTAGAAATATAAAACCATTATTAGCTTCCATTGAAATCTATGTATCTCCGCAAAAATACATTGGAGAGATTTGATGAGAACATTGATGAAAATGAAAGGCGAAACGTTATTTTGCTGAAAGGATTACAATATGATAAATGTGGAAGACAAGGACTGGAATGTAATGACGACAGAAAATGTAATGATAGAAAATTGGGACTAACCATGAGGGGGCAACACTCGAAAATGAAACGAAAATGAATTATTGAATCATTTTTTGCAAATATTGCTATATTAAATACAGCATTACATTAAAAATTTTAAATTTGTAAAAATTATCTTAAAGCACATCAATAACACAGTATACAATCAAATGGGAACCAAACAGGACAACAACCGACAATAATGGTAAGATGAATGCATGAATTAACAACAGACTGAGACAGAAAAATATACTGAAATGAAAACAAAGCATGAGTCAGAAGTAATCAAACAATCAAAAGTATGTACAGCAGTGAGACATACGCAATTACGCACCCTCTACAGAAAAAACTTCAATGATAGAGGAATGCGATAGAGATGAGGTGTTCAAGAAATGAACAGAACTGAAAAAAGTAGGTAAAACAAAAAATAATCTAACATGAGGATAAATAGTACGAAGGCGTAGAAGTGCAACAGTTCTATTATTTTTCAATTCCGAATTTTAACTCGGAATTCTGACTTGTTACTCGCAATTTCGAGTTGTAACTCGAACTCGGAATTTCGACGAGTAACTCAGAGTTCCGACCTGTAACTCGGAGTTCTGACTTGTTACTCGGAATTCCGACTTGTAACTCAGAATTTCGGATTGTATCTGGGGATCACGAACTACCTTCAGTAGCACAAAATGTGAGGGGAAGTTGACTCTCATTGGCCCAATATTGCAAGTCTATATACTGGCTGAATTATAATGTTACATAATGAAATAGCTGCCTGATTCAACATAAAATACAAAATAGACAGTTTCTGATTTTTTCAAATCGTGTTGACCAGGAATGGAAATATATTTGACAGTTGTATATTAAACAGCATTCAGCACTCCGTGCGAGTTATACACTATTCGTTTTCTACGGCTGTGACATATAATAACTAAATTCCTGATTCCTTCAGGTTTCAGACATCTGAATTCCTCTTGGTTGATGCTTCATTAGACAGAGCTGTCATTACTTGGAATCTGACATTTCATGGGGAATGACATTTATTGTAATATAGCTGTAGAAAACATATATCCCAAACAGATTGGGTAATTAGGTACTCATTCAATATCCCAAAAGTTGTTTGTTCTACAAACGTCAAAAAATGAATAGGTTCGCGCATTTATAACAAATGACGAAGTTACACATTTTTTGTCCTACATTACCACGACACCCTGTGCAAAGCAGTGCGCGGAGTAAAATGATGCGCAAAGTTCATACTTCGCGCATTGTATGTAAACTATATAGTCCTCAATCGAGCAAACATCCAAGAAATCATTCATTTCTGGATGTTCAATAATAATTTTTTTTATCTCGACAGAAAATTCCCATAATGTTCGTGTAACATCATGCGTCCCTAGGGAGGATAGGAAGATGCCTTGAGGCCAGTTTGACATTTAATATATAGTAGAGCATATTACTACTTCAGAATTATATTTTCTGACGTTTGTTGATGAATTGTGACTGCAACTCGTGCGCGAATTACTTTGGTCATCACGAATATTTCTTTCAACTCGGGTGCGCCTAGTTCAACAATTCAGTTCTCGATCAGCAAAGTAGCATTTCGCGCACTGAATACGAATATATCTATTTCTGGGGTCACAACAGTTGCAATAAGGAAGAGAGAGTAGAATAGTCCAAAATTGTCTTCCATTGCTTCTGGCTGACTTATTTCCAAAAATAGGTATTTAAGAATAAGATATACCCATCACAAAACTGTTTGCCCCTTCAGAATCTGAAGAGTGAATTAGCCCCTTGTAGCAACCAAGTATAGTAACACACAGCCGACTGCTCTGTAGGTTGTCTGATGAATAGTTGCTGGGTTGGGCCAATGAAACCATCATCATCAAGTTTTACCAGTAGAACTTTATTATATTCATGAAAAGACAGAATCCAAACGAGGTCTCATGTAACAGGATAGAAAGCATAATGTATTATGATGTAATGATTCACATAAAACAACAGATTACATGTGGTAATATAAATTATAACACTCAGGGGAGATCTCGCTTGGGGAAACGTATATCAATTAATCAAGAATAATCTTGGCTGAGGGCTCTATAATTAATTAACCAGTTATGGAGGGTTCACCTTCAGCGCGGTAAAAAAACTGGTTACTGTATATGTAGGTGAGTAGGTGGTTAAGGGAATTCGAGAACCTACAATCAAACCTGAACAAAGGTATTCAGGTAGGTCTGGGTACAATGTACAGTTGGAATGATATGCGCCTCATATTCGATGTCCGATACAGAGTTGTGGGAGAGAGTGGTAGGAGACAGACTGGCTGAAGATATACCACTAGCAGCCCTATGTGAGTTGGAAGTTCTAATTAATATCTTATAGGGCTCAAGAATTATAGGAAAAAGAACAGGAACCAAAAATCTTCCTGAAATGTTATAAAAATGGGAAACACTCACGTGGATGGAGGTGGCTGTTGTAGAAGTCGTCAACTCTGGATTAGGCAGACGATGGCAAGGTGGTCGATTTTCCGGTTGGAATACAAACAAGTCGATAGTTGAATAAATCACACAAGCGATAATGACCGTATACACACAACAGCACATCAAATCTTCAACTTGAATTACAGATGATTATCAAATGCCCCAACTCAGGGAGCTTCCTAATTCGGACAGTTGGAAAAAATGCACCGGACATAAACAAAGAGGAAAAGAGAGCTCGCACACGAAAAAAAAAAAAGGAAAGAGGCAGCACCTATCACTGATTCGAGAAGATTCTGGATGAATCCGAACTCGATCAATTACCAAGGCCGTCTCCAATGAGGAAGTTGCTATTCTCCGATTGCCCTTGAGCTATAACCTATAGCAATATGCGAAAAAACTTATTTAATGTGAACATGAGTGAATGAAACATTTGTACAGCATGATGGCTGTAGCCCGCACTCTTGATAGTCTTCGGGCAACTTCATGTGGCTACTCAAATGCACAGGTTGGCATAATGCACCTGATCAAAATGTCACTCTGGACCTCCTAAATTAGGTGAATTAAAATTGAAGATAAAATTCCTGGAATATTCATATCATTAAATATCAAAGGCGTTGCTTATGTTGTGGTAAGTCTATCTCTCAGAACTATAGATATAATTATTTTATGCCGAACTCACAGACTTTGCTTCAATTGAAGAGAGTATTATTATTTATACAGGGTGTCCCAGACAGGGAACATCTAGGACTTCGAGAGTAGTAAAATATCGTAATTTTGGTGTTTTAAATTGAATGATATCATGTCGCCCGATGAACTTCTTGGTTTTGGTCACCAGATCTCAGATTCAAAATGATTAATGGCACAACCTTTTTATTTTGGCATCCCCATGTTCCTCCCAATGAAACAACACAAACAACTTCAAATTATCATCTCAAGATTACAATTTTCCACCGATAAATGAAAATTGTAATATACATTATGAGTATAGCGACTTGAAGTAGGAATCAATCATGTTCTCGCATCCTGTTGCATATTATATTATTATATTGCATATTGTGTTGCTACTGCTAATGCTTTCGCTACTGCTTCTGCTGCTGCTGCTTCATAGTCTGTCGCTGCTGAATAATGTTGCTGTTATAGCTGGAATATGTCAAATTCAAGGTGGTGCCGATCCAACATCATCTTTAGTCTAAGAGGGAGGGAGGTAGGTCAGATTCATCATCATGGCTATAAAGAAGAATGTATGGCGTTTCGGATGATCTTAGCAGATAATGTTCTTGATACGGATCATCATTGAACTGGTAGCAGTCATTCATATCCTCGGAGATATATACACTGGAACCGCAGTAGACTGCATCTTGATACTCTGGTGCGAGGATGGATCGTACTGAAAGAGTTTTAGAATTAAAATCAATCAAGGCGGCGCCTCCATGATCTTGGTTAGGTATTCTCTGACGGCCAGCAATAATATCATTCAACAAATATATGATATTGTGATATCAGCCACTCAGGGTCAATTTCCCTCTACGATATTGTGCTACTGAAGGCGAGTCGTAATTCCGTGATTCAGTCCAGAATTTCGAGAAACAATTCGGAATTCCGAGTTAGAAGTCGATATTCCGAGTCATACGACGATTTTACAAGTTGCAAATGGAAATTTCGAGTCAACAGGTCGGAACTCCGAGTTACAAGTCGGAATTCCGAGTTACAAGTTGAAATTCCAAGTTACAAGTATGAATTCCGATGCACAATTCTAAATTCAAAAAGAAAGAAAACTGTGGTACTTCTATGCCTCCTTAGTAGATGCAGTTATGATTTATGGTTTGGTTTACATGGTTGTTGTACGGGGGTTCTCTGTGTTGATAGAGAAATATTCTGAATTCATTCTTGGGTCTGATTATTCCTGTACTCCATACATCGTCCTCCTTCTTTCTTCTTGAAAATAACTCCATCAGCAATCATCAGATCAGGTACTCTCTTTGTAGGCCAATCATAGCATACCTTACTTTTGTCCATTTGTTTGTCAATATCTCTTGGTTTTGATGAAACATCAATGGGTAATAACTCACTGTTTTCTATCTGACTGGTGCATCTTGAATTTCGTGCAAAAAGTCATTGCGCAGGACTACATCGAATTTTATTTGGTGTAAGCATAAGCGTTTCGTAGAAATAGCTGTTACTCTTAATGCTTCAAAGAAAAAACCATTGCAATCTATTGGAATAGCCAGGCGGTAATCAAAGCCAGTTAACTCAATGCAAGTTAACTCAAAGCTTGTATCGGACTGCTCAGAAACCCTGAATGAACAGAACAGACCGACTCTAGCATGGGTACCAGCACATACAGGGTACGAGGGCAATGGAGAGGCAGACTCAATTGCTCGAGCAGGAGCAAACAAAGCTCTCAATGGCCCAGAACCCTTTTGTGGTATTGCGAAAGCTATACAAAAAACAAGTATCAAATCATGGATGCAAACCAAATCTCAAGAATGGTGGAACAACTCGCCAGGAATGAGGCAGGCAAAAGAGTTCATTGAAACTTATCGCCAACATTCATTCATATTTAGTGAGCCAGAAACAGAGTACAACTAGTGTAGTGTAGTAAGAACTGCTGTGCAGGTTCTGTCAGGAAGAGAAGGGAACAGCAGTACACATACTTTGCCACTGTGAGGGCTTGTCAAGACTAAGGTTCCTAATGCTGGATGAGTCTCATAGAGAAGGTGGGGCTAGCCAAAGAACTCTTGCGGTGTGAAGGCAGATATCCCGAAGGCCCCACTCTAAATTTAATCTAATCTACTCTTTATGCTCTTCATGATTAGACGTGTTTGCTACTTCCACGGCTGATTCAGCCCCATCATCTCCCTACGATTAATTTGGACTTGATGTCACATGTCTGAGTTTCCAAGATTCGTGGAAGTCATTGAATTAGGAGTTGATGAAATTTGTTGCATTATCGCTGATTAACTTGATCGTCCCTTTTTGTCGACGGATCTCTCCATAATGGTCCACTCGTCCACCAGTATCAGGAAATTATTTTGTTTCCCCTCTAATCTAAACTGACAATTTCGAATAATTCCTGGGGAGTATTATGTTATTTCATAGAAGAATTTTATTAGTTTCTAGAATGTTCGAGATATACTTCATTCTTTCGGATTTTTCCCTTGATTTGTGTAGTAATGTATGGAAATAAACTTGTTCCATTGCTAGTTAATCCTATAGATTTTTGGTGGAATCACAATCCAATGTCTTCTGAATATGACTCCATGTCGAGTGTGCAGCTCTTCTTTGAAGAACACCCCAGAAGGGACGTACCAGGAGTGGAACTTCTTCTGAATTCATGATGAAAATAATTTTGAAATCGTAATTTACGGGTCCAGTACCAGGTGTGAGTGTTACACTTTCATCTGCTTGAGTGAAATACTTTTTATAATCTCGTCATTGACATCACGAGTTGAAATGTTGAGAGAAATGAAAAATGTTAGAAATATCTTGACGACAAATCATTCACATACCTGATAATCTGGATATGGTGTCTCACGCAGTCTCTGACACTTTGATCGTCCTGAATATATCCGTCGAATTCTTTCTTCATCGAGTTATGAAATAATTTCTTCAATTTTTCATTTAGAATATCGATTTGGGCGCAGCCGATACCTATCAAACTCACGGCTAGAATATCTAGGGAAGAGTTGTTGCTTGCCGCGTTAACCATTCCTGTGGAATAATGTGAATTTGGTCAATGACAAAATGTCGTTTACGAAGTGTCGAAATATGTTATGTGACCTGGATATTCGGTAGAAACTGACATTCTTTCTTGGGGTGTCGCGTCAATTGGACGTGGAAAATTGGACGCACGACTATTGGTCGCAGTCAATTGGACGCGGCGACAATTGGACGCGGCGACAATTAGACGCGGCGTCAATTAGACGCGGCGACAATTCGACGCGGCGACAATTCGACGCGGCGACAATTGGACGCATGCGTAAATAAAAATAATTTTATAATTCCAATGAAATTCATTGTATAAAATATGAAATACTGATGGGCTTGTATCCATAATTATAACAAATACCTGACAGGTTAGGTTAGGTTAGGTTAGGTATTTGTTATATTATAGATATGAGCCCTGCATATTCCATGCAATAAATTTCATTGGAATTATAAAATTATTTTTATTCTCGCATGCGCTCAATTGTCTCCGCGTCCAATTTTCGTCGCGTCCAATTGTCGCCGCGTGCAATTGTCGCCGCGTCCAATTGTCGCCGCGTCCAATTGTCGCCGCGTCCAATTGTCGCCGCGTCCAATTATCCGCGTCCAATTTTCGTGCGTCCAATTGACCACGTCCAATTGTCGGTAATCCCTTTCTTGGCCATATTTATTGAAGTAATTCGAAATTAATCACTTGTGCCGTATTCAATATTTTTTTCATCACAGGACCTTATACCCCTCGGCTGAAGCCTTGGGATATAATCTTGGTCTCTGGGAAATGAAGATATTCTTCACTACCTCAGTGAATACAAAATTATTATCATCTCTCCAATGATGTATCTTCGAAGATATTGAAAAACAACTATATCTCACAGTATGCTTTGAGTTTCGTATCTCACTTCGACTTGTCATATACATTATTTTATCCAACACTTTCTTTGAGAATGCAATACCAATTCAACTCCCATCAACCCATTTTCAGAAATGAGAGTTCTCTGATGGTGGAAATGTATTATTCGATTCAAGAAGTGAAAAAAGTCAGAGATAATTGATGTCGATATTCATGTAGATTCAGGGTGCCATAACTATTGAAACATAGGATACGTAACGCCACGTGTAAATAATTCCTGATGATGGAATCGATTGTTAACTTCTGTTGACGAAATTTCTTTGTGATTTTGATTCGAAAGTATGACATAAAGATAGTCTCTACGCGATATATTGGTACTCCTGATTGAACAAGAAATTCTTACTCGTTCTCGAGAAAACCCAATTTGCTACGAATATTTTGAATAAATATCTTGCACGAAATACAAATCTTCCCTTCCTTGGTAAAACCCAATTTAGCAGTTCAAAGTCTCGGAAGGAGCATTCAAATATTATTTTATTTATTGAGAGTGTGATTTGGACTGTCGATAATTGGTGCTGGAAAATGACATTTCTTGCCAGTGAATTAATCTTGGTGTGGATTTAAACTCAATACTTCCTCGATTGAAACGCCCTGTATCTTTTTCCACAGCAATATTTCATGATGGCATATTTGATCCTATTGCCATATTTTGATCCAATCAATCTGCCGTTAGCCTATGTCTCAATAGTTATGACCCACCCTGTATACAGTGTGTAACTTCAACTCGCAACACTCGCTCAATTTGGTATCCGTTTCTCGATTTTCCAAAATAAGAATTTCAATAGCACCTAATGAGGTCTTTTCGAGAATGTTGACATGTTTTTTTCTCGTATAATAATTGACTATGCATTTGAATGAGTGTGTGATTAAGAATTTCTATGGTAAAGATTCGTTAGGATTTGAAATACATAAGGCCTGTTCATTTGTGCTTACTCTACCTGCTGAACTTGATTTTTTTTCTATGACTTTCTCTATTTACATCATGCTATGAATAAAGACAATTATAGACGAAAATACAACTTTGTCAAGTTCAGAAAATACAAACGAACAGGCCTATGATGTATATTTATAACTAAAAAGCAGCGGGCTCCGTTAAGATTCCTGCAGAGGGAACCTGAGTTCACAGCTACGCCACTGCATAACTGAGATACCATCATACAAAATTTCAACCCAATACTTTATATGGGGTGTGAGTTATTTGATGGCAAATTTTAATATTTTGACTTTTCCAATTCAACCTGTTCCAAAATCTAGGGAGTTGATATACCAGTGAGGTAGTCATTTCAATGAGGAACATATCAAATAGTCAGATACGAAGTTGCGTCGTTGTTAGTTTTACAGGAAGATATCTTGACGTCTACCAAAAACGAATGGAACTGAAGTTGAGGATCACCATTGTTTTTCACACATTGTACGTACCAAATAGTTACTTCGAAAATTCCACACCATATATTTTGGACCGATTGAAAGCCTGTATTTTGTATCGCTAGCAAATTATGGAAATATCTTTCTCCACCTTGAGGAAAGGAGCAATAGATTACACTGGACAATTTTCGAAGTTGAGTTGATAAGTTCCTTGTGGGGAAATATATTTTTACCATTTTTGGCTGAATAAATAGTACTTCCGAGTATATTCAAATCAACTTAAGTAAAATGCATTTGAGAAATTGAGCTTCCCACTTATTTCTCATTATTTTGTGTAAATAAAGAAAGTTAGTTGTGTTATATTCAACATAACTTTGTGATGGATATGAATCATATCAATACTACGATACTATCATGCTTCATGAGACAAAAGTTATTCAAGAAGAAAACTCAAAATTCTAGATATTTCTCAGCTGAAAAAAATAATATTCAGGAAACAGTACTCCACTATATGTCTACTCCAAGACGCACAGGTTCTGAATTTGAGGAAACTATATACGAACCACATAATCACCTATATGTATAGAAATTAAGATCTATTGCAAAAGACAAAACACAAGTATCACACTAGAAATCAAAGTAATGATAATGGAGCGATAGCTTCTACACATAAATCTACAGGTCAGAGATGTTTCACCTATTTATTATATATTATTATATATATTATATATATATTATCTTCCTACCTGAAATATATAAATCCTATATTCACATTATGAATTCTTTTAAACTTATGAAAGAGTTATTCAAAACTCTTTTATTAAATCTAGCAATAATCACGATGAATGAAATGATTGAGACATGAATAACTTTATCATACTGTCTACTATAATTATATTTATATACCTAATATACATTTATCTTCCTTATATATTCATTTTATCTTGAGTACATGTATTTTTTCATGAAATTTTTTGTTTAGTATTGTTTCTCCCAAACAACCTACATTGAGGTTACATGGGATACATCCATATCTTTGTTATAGGGATTCCCTTTCGTGCGCTCCAAGCGATAAAAAAAAATATATATAATTAACTGCTGTATATATTCATTTTCTTCTTTGAATAAACATTATTATTATTATCATTATAATTATGTAACGAAATATATTTCTACCAACTTTAGTGGAATGAAGTTAGTCAAGAGAAATATTTTGAACATCCACCAGCTGCCTTATCGATATTTTGCGTAACTAAAGGCGATATTTTGTATTTTATCAGGCGTAATCTTATCCTAGTATCTTTTTGAATTTCTCGAACACAAATATTCAGAAAATTTCCAAAAGGGTCGTGTTCTCGAGCGAATTTTTGATAATAATTGAACCTTCCGTGATATTATAAGTGAATATCAACTCAAATGACAGATAGCTGTTGTAACGGCATTTATTTCCAGGGCCCTTTCTTTGGCGCTTGTTCGGACAGAGCTGACTCTGGTACTTGTCGGAGGGGTCTCGGGCGCCAGATTGTTCATGATGTGGTTCATTCCATCTGCTTCTATAAATTCCTCACTTTATTAGAAGGCCTGGGTAACAACAGTAGAGACAGGTACAGGAGGTATACCTACCTGGGTACCCACAGTATAAACCAGCGATCAATGTTATTGAATCGACCTGGAATCAATCACATCAATCAATCAAAGGAGCCAAGGGAGTGTAGGCTTTAATTATAAACCCTGGGATCAGCCTGGAATACTGGTTGCTATTTTTATTCTGGATAATTACAGGAATCAAAGCAAATATTTTTGTCGAAAACGAAAACTATTTCGTTAAGTCTACCTGGAGAATCGGAGACACAGTTCCAAACAAATTGAACACATTCAATTCAATTCTATCTTTTCTTTTTCTTCAGTTTTCTAATTTTTGCAATATCGGAATTCTAGTATGGTTGATTACCTTTATCCATTCATGTTGATATTTCATGAACCACAATCCACCGCCTGACAGGACACAAAGCACAGGGATACCGCTGCATAGGACTGGAATGCTCAAGGAAAAGAAGAAGAAGAAGGATTGACAACTAGCTATGCCAGTGTCAGCCGTCAGTCAACAATAATAAAAATGAGCAATTTGACAAATGAAAATATTAAAAATAATCAAACAAATTATTGGAACTATTGGGACCTAAACACAATGACAACAGAGAAAGGAATATAGAATATTCTATCAAAAAAAGTTTAGTCGCAAATACACATTTCTAGGTTCGTTTCACAGGTCGGGTGTGTATCAGTATGAAGAACAATTGCTTGAAGCGCACGAAAGGGAATCCCTATAATGTTCAAAGAACATCGTGCGTTCCTAGGGAGGATAGGGATAGGAGGTAGGTATTGGAATTTTTGTTGAACTTCTGGAGGTTATATGTTGTTGGGAATACTTCCTCAGGCAATGAATTCCAGAGCCTAGCCGTTCTATGGATGAAGGAGTTTTGATAAAGTGCTGTTCGACATCTTTCGAGGTTGACAACGAAGGGATGTGCTGACTGGCTTGTCTAGTTCGTCTGACTGGTATTGCTAGTGATGGGATGATAGCAGAGATTTCCGAAGCACATTTCCCGTGGAAGTATCGATAGAAAAGTGAAAGGCCGCCGACCTTTCTACGGTGTTCCAATGAGGTCAAAGAGTGAGTGAGTATGGCGTCACCCACCAGGCGGATGGCTCTTTTCAGGATGGAATCTAAGAGCATCAGCGTATGTTTGGTGCTGAACCCCAGATGTGGGAACAGTATTCTAGAACAGGCCGTATCTGCGCTTTGTAGATCATGAGAAGCTGTTGAGGGGTAAAGTAGCTTTTCGCACGTAACAAGAATCCGAGTTTTTGTGAAGTAGCTTTTGCGATGGATCTGACATGATTTTCCCATGAAAGAGTGTTGCTGATGGTGCCAGACATAACAATATCGGGCATACTGAGTTCCGCCTTTCTAGAGAAAATACAGGCTTGAGTTTTGGTGGCGTTGAATTCAACTAGGTTGTTGGTTCCCCAGGCTATGATTTCAGCAAGGTCTTCATTGACAGCATTGACCTGCCTGCGCCGTGAGTTCTTAGTTTCCTGGTAAGAAATGGGAATTCTGGAAGAGAACGCAGTATGGAGGGTACTATCATCTGCAAAGCTGTGGATGGGGCAAGTTGTTACTCCCAACAGATCATTGATAGTGTAATGATATTCCCCTTAGAGGGGCTTTAGAAACATCAGCAGGAAGGCAGGAGTACAACAATCATTCTTGCTCTCCAACCTTTCAATGATTCCTACATGCACTAGCATATTTCCGAACACTCAATATATGCCGCAGTGACAGATAACGTCACAGAAGATTCTGGAATGTTCTGGAAACAATCGATGGAACAATCAGAGAGAGAGGTTTGTTCTAAGAAGCTCCTAGAACAAAAAGAAGGAGACGGAAGATCATGCGAAAAGGTTCTCGAACCAAAGCCTGCCAAGTGATCTCATATATAAACGGCCGAATAACTGCCGTCAGTCAGTCGAGCAGCGAGTGTCAGAGAAACAGATATATACCGCGTGATATAAATCGTTTTACATAAATAGTAGTTGTAAGTTCGATATAAATTAGTGTTTCTTTAGTTCAAATAAATCAGTTCGAAAATAAATAGTGTCGTGTTCGCTTCTGCACCCGAATAACGTAACAATTGGTGTCAGAAGTGTGGGATATTCCAGTGTGAAGTGAACAGACCGTGGCAATGAAGAAACTACACGAGTTGAAAGTGGTAGACTTAAAACGCGAGTTGGAGGAGAGAGATCTCGACACAACAGGGATCAAGACTACACTTCAGCATCGTCTCAAAGAGTATATGGTGAGCGTAGGTCAAGATCCAGAGACGTTCACCTTCGAGGAACCAACTTCAGCGGAATCGATGTTGGCTGGGATCTCGGAACAGATAGCGGCTCAGCGACAGGACATAGCGGCTCAGCGACAGGACATTGCGGACCAGATGGTGGCTCAGCAGGAGAAGATCACGGAACAGATAGCGGCTCAGCGACAGGAGATTGCGGCTCAGCGACAGGACATTGCGGACCAGATGGTGGATCAGCAGGAGAAGATCACGGACCAGATTGCGGCTCAGAGACAGGATAATGCTGATCAGATGGCAACTCAGAGGGAAGAAGTTCTGGCACAAATTACTGCTCAGCAAAATCAAATCGCATCGCAGATCTCAGCTCAACGGCGAGAGGTATTGGATCAGATATCGGCTCAACGGGAAGATATATCAGCTCAGAAAGATGTACTAGCTCAGTTTTCTGCTCAGCAAGATCAGATCGCCTCCCAGAATCAGCCCAGCGAGAAAAGGTATTAGCTCAGATTTCTGCTCAGCAAGATCAGATAGCCTCTCAGATATCTGCCCAACGAGAAGAAGTATTGACCCAGATATCAACAGATCGGGAAGAGGTGCTGACTCAGATTGCTGATCAGCAAGAACAGATCGCGTCTCAGCAGGATAAGATTATAGCTCAGATATCAACCCAATTCACCACCCAGATTGAAGAAATGAAGAAGGAGCTGCAGCTCGAGAGAGAAAGAAAAGCTGTGCTGGAGAAATCTGGAAATGGTCAAGGACTCATGATTGAAACCACAGTTGGGCCAGATTACCACCAAGACTACTACCAATCGAGTAAAGCCACCAACATTCGATGGAAAAACATCGTGGTCGAACTATCTCAAGCAGTTCGAAGCAGCTACCAGAGCCAATGGGTGGACATCCAAGGACAAGGTGGTAGCTCTCACAGTAGCTCTACGGGGTTATGCACTGAACATCTTGCAAGCCATTCCGGAAGTAGAAGCCGATAGCTACGATCATCTCGTCAAACGCCTCGAAATGCGGTATGGACACGAACATCTCCAGCAAGTGTTTCAATCACAAATGAAGAGCCGTCGACAGAGAGCCAACGAGAGTGTTCAAGAATTCGAAGTGGATGTAGCCCGATTGGTCCACTGTGCCTATCCGTCAGCCCCAGAGTCCCTTATGGAATGTCTAGCTGTTCAAACGTTCGTGGATGGATTGCGGGATATCGAAATGATGAAAGCAGTTCGCCTGACTCGACCAGAAGACCTCACCAGTGCTCTGGCCGCTGCGCTTGAGATCGAGGCCGCAGCAGAAGCTTCCCGAGGATCCGCGAAGGTACGAGCTATGAATGAAAGCGAGAACATAGCCGAGAGCCACAGGCAAGATCCAAATGAAGCCTTGATTAACGCCATCAAGGGCCTCTTGGATAAGAAGAGGAGACCAGTTCGCTGTTGGAATTTTGATGAGTTGGGTCACCTTCAGCGAAATTGTGAACGTGCCAAGCAGGCTGCTGAGGAAGGACCATCTTCCACGCAGCCACAGGATGACTAGAACGGGTCGACTTCGAGGGGGCAGCTTCGATCTGTTATTCTCAAGACCCTCTCATCTTTGTGGCATCCCTACGGCGTGATAACAGCAGCGTCTACGTAGATGGACAGATCGACGGAAAGAAATGCGCATTGTTGGTGGATACTGGTGCATCGAAGACGATCCGGCGACGTGGACTTCTGACGTCTTCCAGACAACAACTTGTGAACTCAAGATGGCGTCTGAGAACTGCAACGGGTGAAGCTGCCACCGTTTATGGGGAAATCGATGTGGATATATCGATCGGGACCGTCAAATTTCCACATCGAGCTATCATGGCAGATATTGAGGAACATGTTATTCTGGGAATGGACATCATGGGTGCGCGAGGAATTCAACTGGACTTTAGAAGCCGAACACTCAAGGTGGGTGTCGAAGAGATCTTCTTACATCCACGGGTGGAGGTAGCGGCAGAAGTAACGTTAGAAGAGGACGTCCTGTTACCGAAACGGAGCGAGATCATTGTAGCAGCGCGGATTGAGGGTACATTGGAGCAAGGAAGTCGCATCATCATGGAACCCTGGAACCATGACGAGGAAGTCGGACGTGGAATCTTAGTCGGCAAGGCTTTACTGTCAGCAGACGACAATGTACCTGTTCGATTTATCAACATAAATAATTACCCTGTGACGATTGGCAAAGGAACGAAGATTGGAACCTGTGTCCCGGCAGCCTCCATAATCCACCAGGTGACAGCAACCACTGATGGGGCCGGCAAGTATGAAGAACTCGTCTCTGCTGCAAGCGACTCACTCACCAACCGACAGAAGAAGAAGTTAACCGAGTTACTGCAGAGGTATAAATCCATATTCATACCTGCCAATGGAAAAACAGGTAGAACCAACCAACATCGTCAGTCACAAAATCGATACGGGAGATACCAGACCGATTCGTCAACCAGCCCGGAGATTACCACAGGCCAAGAGAGAAATTGCAGAAAAAATCATCCAGGATATGGAACAAGACGGGGTAATCGAGCCATTCAATAGTCCTTGGGCTTCACCAGTGGTACCAGTGAAGAAGAAAGATGGAAACACTCGTTTCTGCGTGGACTATGGCCGATTGAACAACGTGACGAAGAAGGACAGTTATCCTTTGCCTCGAATTGACGACACACTCGACACGTTGGCGGAATCGAATCTTTTCTCCACTCTGGAATTGAAGAGTGGTTATTGGCAGGTGGAAATAGATCCGGCAGATAAGGAAAAGACAGTTTTCACCATCGGCACTAGATTATGGCAATTCAAGGTAATGCCTTTCGGACTCTGCAATGCTCTGGCCACTTTCGAACGAATCATAGAGAATGTGCTGAGGGGAGTCACCTGGAAGACATGCCTGGTTTATTTGGATGACATCATCGTGATCGGTAAAACTTTTGAAGAACATCTGGCTAACCTAGAGGAAGTTTTCAAAAGACTTCAGGCTGCAAACCTTACACTCAATCTGAAGAAATGTCATCTACTGCAGAAACGGGTTAACTACTTGGGACACGTCGTAGGAAGGCAGGGTGTAGAAGTCGACCCTGAGAAGGTACAAGCAGTGAAGCAATGGCCAGTACCAAAAGATAAGCATCAACTCAGGAGCTTCCTTGGACTCTGCACATATTATCGACGTTACGTTCGAATGTTTTCGGATATCGCAAAGCCCCTGACTCGTCTCACCGAGGAAGCACATCCCTTTTACTGGGATCCAGATTGCCAGGCCACCTTTGAAGCTCTGAAAGAACGCTTGACCACGACACCGATTCTTGGGTATCCACTTCCACAAGGACAATTCATTCTTGACACAGATGCCAGTAATATCGGCATTGGTGTGGTCCTTTCGCAGTATCAAGATGGACAAGAGCGAGTCATCGGTTACTTCAGCAAGGTGCTATCGAAGGTAGAACGAAACTACTGCGTTACCAGGAGGGAACTATTGGCCATGGTGAAATCGGTGGAGCACTTCTATAAGTACCTCTATGGACGTAAATTCCTACTCAGGACGGACCACGCTGCATTGAAGTGGCTCCTGAATTTTAAGAACCCCGAGGGCCAAGTAGCTCGTTGGATCGAGAGGCTTCAGGAATATGTCTTCGAGATAGCACACCGAGTGGGTTCGAGCCATAAGAATGCAGATGCATTGTCCAGAAGGTCATGTCCACCTGAGTGCTCACATTGTAGTCGTTTGGAGGATAAGGAAGCAGCCCTCTACAGAACCACCGTTGTCAATGAAGATTGGTTACCTGCAGCAATCAAGCAAGAGCAAGAAAAGGACCCAGAACTTCGGAAGCTTCGAGAATGGAAGAAAGCGAATCGCCGTCCTTCTTGGCAAGAAGAAGCACCATCTTCACAGACTTTGGAGGCGTACTGGAGTCAGTGGGACTCCTTGGTATTAGAAGATGACCTGCTCAAGAGGAATCTCGAGAGCGATGATGGGTCGGATAATCGGATGCAGTTGGTAATTCCTAGGAGCCGAGTGTCGGAAGTACTCGGATATGTACATGATGGAACTCCAGGGGGACATCTAGGAGCCAGGAAGACACTGCAGCGGGTACGAGAGCGGTTCTACTGGGTGAACTGCAGTGACGACGTCAGGAAGTGGTGCCGTAAATGCACCGTGTGCTTTGCCAGCAATGGGCCTCATCGTAATCCAAGGGCACCCATGAGACAGTACAATGTTGGAAGCCCTTTTGAGAGGATTGCCATGGATATTGCGGGACCGTTGCCAGTGACTGATAATGTAAATAAATACATCCTTGTCTGTATGGACTACTTCACCAAGTGGGTAGAAGCGTATGCGATTCCCAATCAGGAGGCCATAACTGTCGCCGATGTCCTAATGAATCAACTCATCAATCGGTTTGGGGTGCCAATGGAACTTCACTCTGATCAGGGCCGTAACTTCGAGAGTGAAGTCTTTAAGAAGATGAGCGAGAAGTTAGGAATCAAGAAGACAAGAACAACTGCAGTACAGGAATCCACAGGACAGACTCCGGCGAAGGTTCTATTCGGACGAGAGATGAGGCTTCCGTGTGACTTGGTCTTCGGATGTAGACCTGGTGAGGACATAGTAGGGAGAGATTACGTCACTAATCTGATGAAAAAGATGAACGATATTCACGAATTGGTTCGTTTTAATCTGAAAATCGCCAGCGATCTCATGAATAAAGACCTATACGACATCAGAGCTGGGGGTGCAGGATACGCAGAAGGAGACCTGGTGTGGTTGTACAATCCACAAAGGAAACGAGGTATTTATCCAAAACTACAAAGATCTTGGGAAGGACCTTATACTGTCAAGAAGAAGATCAACGATGTCATCTACCGCATCAGTAAAGAACCAAGTGGCAAACCAAGAGTCGTTCATTTCAACAGACTAGCACCATTCGAGGGAACACAAGATCAACAAGTTCAACAAATTTGTCCGAAAGAAAAGGAGCTTACATTCGACGAATTCATTGGGACATACAGTGGTTCATCAAAAGCAAGGTTTGGCGTCACCAAGGAAGAGCACCGCGACCTTTTTGCTATTCCTGTAGAATACGCACTAGCTCTTTGCGTCGCCGAGGATCTTCAGATGTCTCAAGGAATAGCGAACAAGTTCATGAGGAAGTTCGGGAAGTTAAAGGAGCTTCATCAACAAGGTCCCTCCGTCGGTCGAGCACTAGAAATAGAAGATATCAGCGCTGAAGGAAAAAGGTCTCTGTTTTATCTCATAACGAAAGGAAGATCTTCTGAGAAACCTACTTACAAGGACCTCTGGGAGACGCTAGTCGACTTGCGAAGCACCATACTCGAGAAGGACATACAGAAGATAGCTGTTCCAAAGCTGGGTTGTGGACTGGATGGCTTGAATTAGAGAGTTGTAAGGAACATGCTAGAGGTTTTATTCAGATTCACCGGAGTTGAAATTCTGGTATGCTGCTGGAACTCCAAAGGAACTCCAAGAGAGAAGACAGTGCCATGCTATTTCTACCATACTGCACGTTGTAAAAATGAAACCAGTTGTCCCTATCTTCATAACGATCAGAGTGCATCCCCAACTATGCCTGCGAGAACTAGTATCCAAAAGCACATGTTCTCAAACTCAAAAAAATGTGGACAAAATTATATTCAACCCTAAATGGGCACTGGAACAGAATCTTCTACTTTTGCCAATGGTACTGATTGAATTTGACTCTAAAATATCCGATAACAAAAAAGTGATGACCTGGTAAACATCCATCATCTCGAGAGATAAATAAGTTATCCAAATTTCATATGATAAGCAAAGGGTTGCAAAATATTCAGGGTTGTTATGATGTTTATCGGAGTTTACTATCAGGAATAGCTTTGGAAAGTCTGGAATCAATGAATTACTCAGCTCTCTCAGGTTTTTTGTGTTATCAGTCTCAGATACTTGAATATTAATCAAAACCGGTCTATTAATGAAGCTGGTTCAAAAACACATCATTACACTCTCATATATCACACAAATATATCGACATCAGACAAACACTATCCGATGACTACATGGTGATATACTGATGCTTGATGTAATCATAGTAATATAACGATTTTGGTGGAATTAAATGCAAATTTGAGATTACTGAATGATAATTGTTATAGTATGGAGATTATTTCCTCGACTCAGTTTATATCATCTATATTTTGCTCGAAATTTTCAGAAAAAAAAGGTTCATGAAGTTCTTTAACTTCAATTCCATCAATTTTTGGTTAACTAGAGAAATATCTTCCTGTAGAACTTATGACAAAACTTCGTATCAGAGTATTCGAGACGCTTCTCCAATGGATACAGAGTGAATTGAAAAAGCAGAAATATTGGAATATGACATTGAATAACTAAAATCCTATTTGAAATATGGCCTTGAAGTTTCGTATGGCCGGGTATTCCAGCTATGGCTGAATCAATCAGGCTATCCAGTTTTCTGATAAAAAATGCATAGTAGTTAAAATGTTGACCCCTTCAACAAATACTAGTTGACCTTGATAATCTGAATATCTCAGATATTTCCAGATTTCGAACAGAGCTCGTTGAATACTTTTATGAAATTGTTTTGGGAAATCGGGAATGGATTTCTAATTAGGAGAGTATTGCTAGTTGAAATCGCACACACTATACATATCCAGAGTGACCCATTTGGAAGCAGGACACCCTCATGAATTTTCCATTTATGTAGTCATTTTGACTATTTTTGTTTTCAAATGTGGAAGAAAAAAGGTGTATTTTAGTGCTAAGCAGTGTTCACTGTTTTTGAAAACTAAGGCCTACTAGATCACATTCAGATGCTGAAATATCCAGAATCCATATTAGCGATTTTCTTGGTTTCTAAAAAACTTAAAGCTGCTCAGCTCCAGAAGGCGCCTTTTCTTCCTTCAAATTTGAAAAAAATCATCAACGTCGGTCCATAATTGATATAGGGGGTGGCCTACAGAACACTTTCAAATGGGTCATTCTGTATGTAAGGTTAACGCGCAACTTTTTGTCAAACAGCAAACTTCCAGGTAGCAGAATCATTTAAAATCATGGTTTCCTCAAAATGCACTTACCTATGACTTGAAAGATGTACATGGCCATCCAAAACTGTCCCAAATCATAACTGAACATAATTGGCAGGTCAGTTTTGATCACTATCGGCATGATACTATACATTGTGACTGTTATTAAACAGAGAAACTGATATATTATTCCCAAAGACCTTGCAAAGTTAACTGATTTATGTATCACAATGTCCATTTCTTCTGGGTGAGAGTTGAATTCTTTCACATCCAGATATTTGAGCAACTTCAAAAGGCTCTTAGATTTCATTTTGAACACTGTGAGCTTTAGAGAAAATGATAAAGGTGGGATAAGAATTGATATGATCTCCGATAGAATTTGGTAGTTATCCACATGTTTCGAGCACTCCATTGCCATACTCAAATTGAAGAGAATGGTGATACAGTAGGAAATATAGCCTTTGATGATATGAAAGGTAGTTGGAGAATGTGATGGCCAATGACCTGTTATGGTCAATATTCTCTTCGGAATTCCAATTGCGTCGTACATTTCTGATGACGATGAAAATCCAATATTATCCATGATCAAACCCTACAAAAAAGATTGAATTTCAATTCAGTGTCCAGTAGGAACTGCGAAGATATTTACACAAGAAGAATATCATCATATCCATGATTTTGGTCGAGTAACTGTTCAAAAAGCATACGTGTTTGAGTAAGTACATATATTATATCGACTATCTAGAGTTTGAAAACGGTATATTCCACATTATGAATGTTAAAGGCATGAGTGGTTGTGAAGTTTACCTATATTATCGCATCAAAGCAACTTTTGGTGATTTTTCAGTGTCTTCAGTGTCTTGAAAAGTTGTTCCTTGAATGAAAGGTTGAAAGTCGAATGCTTTGAAATATAACATCAGCATTTCACCAGGTTGAGAGCCAATTCACAGTACAAACCGATTCATGTTCAACCAAAATATTAGTTTGAAAAAACCCAACAAGAGCAAGAAAATTATATTCACAGAACATCGCCAAAAACAAAACATTGGATGTTTTCAACGATATATCATTATGTGAAATACTTCACAAACGATGAGATATTCACACAATTTGTGATAACACGATATGTTTCAGTAAGCACAGTACCTTCATCTTGAGAAGTACTCGTACAATATGAATTTCAGTTGGAGAAGGTAGGTAGGTACTATATTGGCGAAACAAGTGGCGTTATTAACTCGAGATGATTTCTGTCGCTTCATTGTTCACGAAATTGTGTTGCCGAGTCCGTCAGGACGAGTGGTACTGCTGTACGGCAACACGATTGAGTTAACAATCAAAGACAGAATTATAATAAGATATTCAGAACAGAGTAGTATTGTGCTAGACTATTTCACGTTCACAAAGCATAAAAAGTATTAATTATAAATGAGTGATTTATTCTGACAAGTACAGCCATAATTATTTTATGCCAAACTGAGGGACTTTGCTCCGCTATCCATGGTTACATCGTTGAAAACATCAACGCTGATAGACCAATTAGAATTGAAAGACAGCTAATGTTTCGCGATAAGCACACGTTGTTTCTGGCTTGTGATTGGTCAGATTATGTGATGAGTGAAATAGTCGCGAAAACATGAGCTGTCTTTCAATTCTGATTGGTCTGACAGCGTTCATGTTTTAAACAAAGTAACCATGGATAGCAACTCAAAGTCTGGATGTAACCATGAATAGAGAAGCGGAGTCTGTCACAATGAATTATCTGGCGATTTGGTATCGGCTTGTATGTTGCAGAGCCACTTCGAGGAAATTCGTTTCGTAAGTAATTCTTAGAATCTTTGCCAATTTATTATAGTGAGTAATAGTGGTGCGTTATAATGACCCATGTTGTTTCTTTCAGACACTTTCAATTGCTCAAAAGCAGTTCAAAAATTATTATATAATTCAATAGGAGCAGATAAAAGTGATTTATTTCACTGCAGAAACACAAACTCATCATTTTTTATTCATTTCGAGTGTTTGAGAACGCGCAGTGAACAACTGTCTCATTGACATTGACATTTTGACATCATGGGGGGACAGATCCATCAGCATGTAGGCCTCCTATTTCGAGCACGTAACGTGCCCACCTCTGCTAAGAATTGTTTCAGTCATACCAATTTCGCGAGCGAGAGAGGCCGGCCTCCTAAACGATACCCGTCTCACACTATCTGGTTTCAAAACGATGTTCCTGAGATGCGCTTCAATACGGGAAACACTGCTACTGCTAGGCATCCTGTGAGGATGTGAGTAGCTGACTCAACCTCCAGGCACCATCTATATACATTCAGCATAATTAGTGATACCCATAATTTCAAGGTGCCTGTTCAGATGGCAGTGCCTCGTGGGGAGCCTTACAACTAATCTGATTCCTTTTCTACTTAATGTTGCCTGGTCTCTTTTTCCATGCATCCTGAAATTTTGTTCTTTGGATATTCATCATGGTTGAGACGCTTGAGGATCCAGGAACGCCAATTTCTGGGCTATTCGCTTGTCTAGCCTGGTAGGCGACCCTTCCATTTCCAGGTAATCCGATATGACCTGGGACCCGAAGATGCTTCACCTTGTTGGCTGTGGATAACCTTTGAAGCTCATCAATGTACTCCGACACCAACAGCGAACTGATTCTGTATAATGAGAGGCCCTTGATCGCCGCCAGGCTATCGAAGCATATCGTGATTTTCTTGTCATGGTAACCTCTGTCAATATTTATCTCTAACACAGGCAAGTATGACAAAAATCTCTGGCAACTTTGGCAAAATCCCCCAGGGCGTAACTGAGTTTCGCTTTTGGAGATTGCCCATATACCGGCAGCTCGTGCTGATCTACCTATCTCGGAGCCATCTGTGTACAAGATGATTTCAGTGATCGAACTGCTCTTAGTCCCCTGTTTTTATGATGATTGACTGGAGATTTTTGCTGAATATAATAACAGGAGTGGAACTGTTCCCTGGCATCTCGAGGAGAAAGCTTTCCATGTCCTTTCCTCGCTCCACCATTGGTTGGTGGCGTATGTGAATATTGGACGTATAAGAGTCGTGTGATTTCAGTAAAAATTTTGGTACTGCGCCCCCTCGTTCTTCCAAATGCTCTTACGCATGCCCAGAATGTGGCCGTGCTTCACAGAACTTTATGTTCGATTTGTTCGTTCCAGTCCAGCTTGGAGTCTAAGATGACGACCATAAGGTACTCGACTGAACCTTTGTATTGCAGGGACCTGCCGGAAAAATGGACGTTCGAGAGGTTCCCTGCCTTGCGTTTCCTAGTGAAGAGGACTATAGTTCCGCCTTTGTAGGGTTCACACTCAGATCGACCGAACGGCACCATCCATCCACTCAGTTGAATGCCCTCTGTATTAACCAGAATGACTATGTCGTCCGCGTAGGTCTGAGTGTAGTACCCCAAATCTTCCATTTCTCATGGGAGACCATCCACCACGAGGAGCTGTTTCACTAAAAGATTGACTGACTGAGTTATTGCTGCTGTGCGAGCTGTTTCTTCTTATAATGTCATTGTATTGGTTTCTGAAATATTCTTCCATCTTCATTTCTTTAAATTGTTTCCAGAACAATCCCTCTCCCTCTCTAATTGTTTTCATCGAACGATCGAAAATTCTCCAACGCCACGATAAAATCACCATGATTTTCATCAAGGTCACGTACTTTGGGTGGATTGGTGAATTTGAATACTTTGCATACTTGATTCGTAGAACAGTCCATCATTTGATGAAGATTCATCAGTTGGTGAATTTAGCAACATTGTGATTTGATGATGTTCGGAAATATGCTGGTACATGTCAGAATGATTAGAATGTTTGAGAACAGTTACACGTGATACAGGGAGATTGATGCCGACTTTTCAGAGAAGTATTTACACTCTCACTTGAGATATAGTGTGTTTCAATTTGGTCCACCCCACCCCTGAATCTCGTATCCCTAGGACAATTCAAGATTTTGTTTCACTCATAATATACTACTCAAAATTTCCTAATTTGTAGAGCAAATAAAATATCAATCATAATTTCTTAACGATCACTAAAACGGATAAAGCATTTTTGTGAAAATTCGAATGATGTCAATCAATCCATACTAGCCAGAATTACTTCTATGATAATTTTCAAAATAGTATCTCATAATGGGTGTTTTTTTATCTACTTAATTCTTGGATAATTGCATTTCACAAGTGACCATGTTTTATAATTCTTCTAGGCATTCGAATAATACCAGACATGATGATAGTAAGGAATAGATCCTCTGGGCACATTCAGGCCAAGAAATATGCGACGAAGAATAATAACAGTTTGCAGATAGATTCCACCAGAAGAACTGAGGAGAGTTGAAAATAACTTGCGGAAGAGATATGAAAAGTGAATAGAGAATGAGAGAGGTTTGATCATGAATACAAAAATATGAACTTGTCAGAAATGGTTTCTGTTTTATCTCTTTTAATTATTGGTATTGTTTAGTTTCTCTTCTTCTTTCTATTTCTTAGAAAAATATTTGAATTTCTATTGATTTCATTCGTTCGGGTTTGATTCCCAGCACGAGCAAGGAACTTTTTCCAATATTTTATTTACGAATTAGATATTGTGAAGTTTAGCAGTATCGGCTGGGGATAGTCCTGCACGATTCGCTGTTGCGTTTCAATTAACAGTGCTGCTCCTAAAGTGGCGCATGGAGTTAGTAACTAAGCCTACACAGAACACGCAGAAAGAGATGGTGATGTGGTTGTGAGCATCAGAGAAGAAGTAGGACGGTGTATGTAGGTGGTTGTGGTAAACTACCAGCTGAGCGTGAGAGCGGGCCAGCTGCTTACTGGACCTCGGTCTCTAACGGTGGTTAACGAGAATAGCTAGCAGGCCTGCCACTGCACCATATGATAGTGAGTACATTACTAGCATACAAAACACAGCTGAAAAACTCTGAAAGAGAGCTGATGGGCGGTACCTGAAAAGCATGTAAGCCAGCTCTCTCAAGCGAACCACATCAGTCATCGAAAAACACCTTTGGGCTTGCAAAAAGGTCCCATTAGGGACTAGTTGCTGACGTGCAAACGTCCTCTATCAGTACCAGTACCAGTATCTCACTCTGAAGACACATTATCTAATTCTGACTATCATCATGCCTTGTATTATTGAAATGCTTATGAGTGAGATATTGTTTTGAAAATTGATATAGAAGTATTTATGACTAGCCTGAATCGATTTTCATAATCAAAATGCTTCTAAAAAAATGCCTGATCCAGTTTCTTTGATTTTGCTGAAGTTTTTATGATCGCAGTGTGCCAAGAAATTGTGTTTGAATTTTTTTTGCTCGACAAAGTAGATAATTCAGAGTAGAATATTATATGGAAAAATAAATTTCAAATCGCTCTAGGAATACAAAAGTACAGGATTTGGGTGTACCAAATTATAACACACTGTATATCACCTATTCAGTTCATGAACAAAAACTAACTTGATATGATTTGAATTATTTATATGACCTGTTCGTATTGATGATTTTCAATGGATTAAAATCATTTTATAGTCTCACAATCAATAGTCAAGGCTACAGAAGATGAACAACAGAATTTAGTAATCTCGGTTTAAAGATACGCAATTTGATCTCAATTATGTATAACATACAGACAGTATTTATATATATCTACCATTCATCTTGTATGTATTCGTATATAGTATTGGTTAATTTTCCCTCTTTTTATCTTAGCTTACAAAAATGAATTGAGTATTTACCTATTTGGGTGAAAGTCAGGAAAAAAAGAATCATATTTCAACAGCAGAAATTGTTTTTTCCAATCTCAAGAACAATTTTAGAACAATTTTAGAACAACTTAACAACAATTTATGTTGTATGTATTCGTATGTAGTATTGGTCAATTTTTCCTCTTTTTATCTTAGAATTGAATTGAGTAATTCCAGCTTACGAAACTGAATTGAGTATTTACCTATTCGGGTGAATGTCAGGAAAAAAAGAATCATATTTCAACAGCAGAAATTGTTCTTCAAAATCTCAAGAACAATTTTAGAACAATTTATCTTGTATGTATTCGTATATAGTATTGGTTAATTTTCCCTCTTTTTATCTTAGCTTACAGAATTGAATTGAGTAATTCGACCCATTTAGGTGAATGTCAGGAAAGAAGAATAATATTTCAACAGCAGAAATTGTCTTTTCCAATCTCAAGACGTTTGACCCTGAAACATTGTAGCAACCCGAGATGACCCTTCTTCCTCAAGAATAAATGCTGATAGTCCAATAAAATGGTATTTTCACGTTGAAAAAAATCAAGTAGTCGGTTTCTCTACGGTCATATATGTTTTTTGAGGTACTGATTCCGAATCTGAAGATTGCAAACGAAATTTCCGGGAGCATTTCGAGATATTCGGAGAAAACAGCGAAATTTTCGCACTTTCTTCAGTTTTTTGCAGGTAACTTGGAAACTATACATTTAATCATGAAGACCACCCTATAGGAAGTTGAAGTAGATACAATTTTCTATAAAAAAATAGCGTTCCCTATCGGTTTTCGTAGATAATTCATAATCTAGAGACGGAGAAACACTGTTGACTGCTACATCCCATTCCTACACGTTGTCTAGCTATACCAGTGAATTTGTGAAACCCGACCACGTTCGAGCATCTTCGTAATATTCGCAGATACGGCCTGTTCTAGAATACTGTTCTCACATATGGGGTTTCGCACCAAAACATACGCTGATGCTCTTAGATTCCATCCAGAGAAGAGCCATTTTGCCTGGTGGGTGACGCCACACTCACTCACTCTTTGACATCATTGGAACACCGTAGAAAGGTCGGCGACCTTTCACTTTTTTATTTTTTTATCGATACTTCCACGGGAAATGTTCTTCGGAAATCTCTGCTATCATACCTTCACTAGCAATACCAATCAGACGAACTAGACAAGCCCAGTCAGCACATCCTTTCGTTGTCAACCTCGAAAGATGTCGAACAGCACTTTATCAAGAGTCTTCCATTTATAGAACGGCTAGGCTCTGAAATTCATTGCCTGTGGAAGTATTCCCAACAACATATAATCTCCAAAAGTTAAAAAAAAATTCCATTACCTACCTCCTGTCCCTATTCCCTAGGAACGCACGATGTTCTTTGAACATTATAGGGATTCCCTTTCGTGCGCTCCAAGCGATAAAAAAAACAAAAATACTAGTGTAAGTGTCCCGTTTGTACATACTTGTGGACTTCGTGAATTCTGGAAGCTTTTATGAGATTGAAATCCTCTTCGAATTCTGTAGATTTATTGTGATTAGTGAAACCTCAAAGGAAAAATGCCAATAACGTGGATTGTGGAAGCCGTGCAGATAGGAACCATTTGCTTATTCTTATATATTCCTAATGTGAAGAACTCTCTGCATTAACCTACAGATAATGAGTGATAAGCATTTCACACACAGATGAATGATCTAACAAGAGAAAGAAGAGAAATATGGATAGCATCACATTTATGGAACACTGTAGAATAGTTAGCGATCTGGCTCTATTTCATAGATATTTTCATGGACAATGCACTTCTGGAATATCAACAATTGTTCCTCCCTTGGCAGTCTCCGCGAGATTAACCCGCCGAGTTGAGGCTTCGCACCTCTTCGTGGTCACTTTGGACACTTGCAGAACATCTCTTTCCAAAGACTCGTTCATCCAACGAACAGCGAGGCTCTGGAACACATTGCCAAGGGAGGTGTTCCTTGAGGCATATATCCTCCAGAAATTTGAGGAGAACACCAATTCCGACCTTATTGGTTCTTATACGATGTTTTCTGAACATCACAGGATATCCCTTTTCGTGGAAACCAGAACATAAAAAAACACAGTCTAGAAACATATTGTTTTCAATACAAACATCATTTATTCAACAGCAAAGACAAATATTCATAGTGAGTATATCAAAATGGTCGTCGTCGAATACTCCACCTTCTACTCTAACACAATTCTACGCGTTTCCTCAGATTCTGAGTTGCTCGTCTTCTCATCTTAGTCCTGAAAGTGGTGATTCTGGTTCTTCTCAGCTCATCAATATCGATCGGTACAGTTTTGAAAATCAAAACTTGCATAGTTCCCAATAAATAATAATTCAGCGGAGAGAGATCAGGTAACCGCGCTAGCCAATGTATGTCTCCGTTATTGGAAATTACGTTGTCAGGGAATAACATATCTGACAGACACTCGGCAACCCTTCTTGTGTAATGTGGATAAGCTGAAGAATTTAACAGTTTTGTTCGCATATTCAATTGAACTGTCAAAATTCAGTTTGTTAAACAAAACTGTATCGTTTCTTCCAAAGCACTCTTCGCAAAAATGGTTTTTCCTAATTTTGATCAACAGAAAAGATTCGATCATATCGTGTGATACATTATTGTGATCAGAAAGAAAAAACTTCCCAAACATGCAAACATAAGAAAAAACAAAGTTGAGTGTTGTAACTTTGGCATCAAAAACATCATGAAAGATACAATGACTGATTCAGATTCCTTGTGAAAAAGTGCCTAGAGAATGTCCTGGTCAGGAACGTCTGGGTCTTTTTGTTTTTGTTGAAAAAATAAAAACAAAAATTACAAATTTTTGTTTTTTTTTCTAATAATTCAAAAACTGTGAATGACACATCGAATTTTCTTGCAGATAAATGTTCAGCATGAAAATGCGCAATTATACCCTGATTCAACCGACCTCGTATCTCTTATAATAACTGAGATCTCCATGGTGGAGCTCGAAAAACGGGCACCCTGTATACACTGTGCCATCCAAGAGGAGGATGTTTATCAGGGTGTTCATTTTTATATTTTCGTGGCGTTATTTGAATAGATATTGAATAACAAAAGACACTTTCTCGTTGCCACTGTTTGAGCTCTACAAAACAGCAATGAGAGATTTGCTGTACCATCATCAGCTTCACCTCATGATATTATATATCCTTATCTTGGACTATCCATATGTCACAAAAGATCTACATAAGTCATGAGAGAATCTTCATGGAACATTGTATAGTCAGTGGTCTGATTGAAACAAAAATAAACAATGTTAAGATGATGATGATAATTTAATCAGATTATTCGAGAGCTTTCGACACTATAAATCATGAGTTGTTGTTTGCTATACTACACTAAATAGGTTTTTCCCAAATTTCAATCAACTTTCTCAAAAGCCACCTCACAGATCGCGAACAATTCGTTGAAACCAGTCTAGGAAAATCTGATATGAAACAAATTGCATGTGGAGTGCCTCAAGGCTCCATTCTAGGTCCTTCACTGTTCTCAATTTATACATGTAACATCACTAGTTGTTTAGTTGGATGTAAACCCTTCATGTATGCTGATGATACCCAAATCAAATTCACAATATCATCCGCTGATATTGACTCAACAAATCTTTTAATAAATGAAGAATTATCTAAGCTCATATATCATTTCCAGAACAACATCAACTTCAGGTAAACCCATCAAAAACACAAATTTTGATTTTTGGGAAAAATAAAGTACAAATCGAACAAGACATTGATATTGAAATTGCGGGTAATAATATATCTTGCGTCAAAGTTGCTAGAAATTTAGGTTTGGAGTTAGACACAGACTTGCGGTTCAAAAATCATGTTAGCAAATGTGTGAAACGGGCGTATGCTAACTTGAAAATGTAATATCCTCATCGTCAAGTTTTTGAAAAATCCACGAACGTTATGCTTTATGCTCACCGAATCATTAGTTCTTTCTCATTTTAACTATTGTGACGCTGTTTATGGTCCTTGTCTGGATAAAATAGAAATTAATCGGATTCAAAGGGTTCAAAAATCATGTCTTAGGTATATTTATGGTATAAGAAAATATGAAAGTATCTCACATAAACTGAGAGAAACTAAATGGCTCTGTATGTCTGCTAGGAGAGAATTGCACTCTGCAACCTTATTTCACAAAGTTATTCTTCACAAGATAACATTTCGCAGTGATATTCACAATCTGAACACTCCCTTCAGGGGAATAATTTCGCCTCCATCTCATCAAACTACAGTATTCAGGAGGTCCTTCAGTTATAAAATTTACAGATTATACGACCAGGTTCCTGTAAACCTAAAAACGTTTTCAATCTCGAAGTTCAGGAAAGCATACAAAAATTCACTAATTGATGCTGCTAGATAAATCATATTCATTAAGATGATGCCACTTTACGCTCATTTCATTATTCATGTGCCAATTTTGATGTTTATTGCCAGTCGCTGGGACGGCACTCGTATCAGTTTTACTGCCTGTCATCTCTATTTTGCGGTATGATCCGATAATCATTTCCCAATAATCAGTTGTTCCTTTATATTTCTATATCCTGTATCATTCTGCGAATAAACATTATCATTATCATTATATTATTATTATATATAAACACTAGAATACATTTTTGTATATATAGAATTCATTGAATAAACAACTACATACAGAATTCACGAAACCATGCTAACTTCCATTACAGATTACTCCACATTCGTAGTAGGTGCGTTTTATTGGCAAGATTCTTACACCGGAATGACAATTCATGTCGTTTTATTGAACGAATTTCTGAAACTGGTTCCAACTTTTCATTTCGTCTTCTCATACGGAATGACAGGAAGACGATTGTGGAGGGAGTATATAAAATGGTGGAAATGGTGGTATTTTATATATAATCTAACCTCAAAATCTGACCTAAAATTGCCGTAAAGTGAACTGGCCTCAGGAAATATATTGGAATTATTCGCAATTCTACCCAGAATACTTTCAAAAACTTCTGGACTCATCCTGAAATGACTTTTGAATGTTGAAAAATACATTTGCGGTATAACTTGATAAACAGCAAGATCCCGAAATTATCCTAAAAGAGATCAGCTGAATGTCACAACTTTCAAAAATGAATCACATCGTTTTATTGGTCGTCAATTCTACTGCCACCAGTGGGAAACCAAAAAAACGCACCTATAAGGTTTCCATCGTCAGCACTTCAACTTTTGCACCAATACAAGTTAATTTTTTTAGGTGTTGGAAAGGAATATTCTCAGATGAATCATGAACATACAAAAATGGATATATATTTATATAAAGTAATACATTGAGAATTCACATTCTCTATGTGATGAGAATATTTACTCTCTTTCAGTTGATTCAATAGAAAACAACTACTTTCCTGGCTATATGCCACGACGAACATTGAATTATATCTATTGAACACACACGATAAGAGTTTGAAAATGAAATATAAAAACTTCAGAAATTGAGAATTTGCATTCTCCTTAAGACAAAATATGTACATGCACACATCATTCTAAATATTCAACATAAAACAACTATTTTCCTGGCCATTTGCCACGTC
The DNA here is from genome assembly GCA_918026855.4 of Phaedon cochleariae. Classification (NCBI taxonomy): domain Eukaryota; kingdom Metazoa; phylum Arthropoda; class Insecta; order Coleoptera; family Chrysomelidae; genus Phaedon; species Phaedon cochleariae. Next base: position 23,144,017 of record OU896707.1, read on the forward strand.
GAACATTGAATTATATCTGATGAACATTCAAAAGGAGAACATGAAAAATAAAGAATAAAATCCTCCGAAATTAAGAATTGACATTCATCTTCAAATCGGATGAATAATATGATGGATAATGATATAGGAATATGACTTACCAACATATTCAGCATTGACATGAAAATTGGAATGTATAGGAGAAGTATACTGGCATGAACTCTTATCTTGATGAGCTTGAAAACTTCCAAAAATGATCATTCATATCAGTGATATGGGAAATATTATCTCTCACACACAGGTTATATCACTTTATTGCAATGAAACCATTTCGGATTTCTGAATCCTCATCAGTAACCATGATGTCCACTTATTCTTACAGCTATTCTTCATGATATACACAATTATCATCTCTCTATAATACAACCAAAACCGAGCAAAACTATAACGAAATGACATCTGAGAAATTTTTGTAGATCCTTCACTTTTGGTGAAATATCTATCTTTCCAAAAGTTCAGGCATCATAACTTTAGCTTGAAACTTCAAAGCATTTTTTGATTTTTTCTCGAAAAATTAGATTCCTTGGACATCGGAGATAGGTATCGTTTTGTATTCAACCAGCCAGAACTACACTGTACGTAAGTCCATTTTTGCTATTGGCATGGTAGGCACAATTGTGGAAATTGTACCATCCTCAGAGATATAACAACAAGCCTCAAGTGACTTATGTTATGAAATATTATTTTGCATCATTTTTCCAAATATAACACTCGACTCGTGAATTGGTAAAAAGTTTTGAATTTGGCGCGTGCTCTGAAGCGGCAAATTATCCGAAGATGATCGGAAGTCGTTGGGTTTCCAACATTCACTGGTGTAGCTAGACGCTTGTCCCATTCTTACAACTGTCCTTCCTACTCGTGAAAACCTTCCCCACCTTGTGCTGTTCTATTTTGTACGAAGATGTGTGCAACTTGTGAAGAGAACTGCAGCAACATCGTTCAGTATGATTCATCACATCTTTGAGGTTTCACCTTTCTGCACTTCTTACATTTTATACAATCATACTTCTATGGAACCAAGAAAATATCTTTTACACGAAAAGAACGATATCTATGGAATTCTGCAGGTGAGTGCAATGGAACAAAATGCATCTGATGTAAATTTTTTTGTCTATAATATACTTCCGGTTTAACTGGAAATGCCATCAACTTCTTCGATTCAAATGGGACATCCTATATATTTTTAGAGATTTTGAAAGAGCTTGTTATTTTGAATTCATACATACTGCGAGTTTTTTAGTGTAAAGAATTTTTAGAAACGAGGAATTACTCACTGTTAGTTTTTCAATAGGTGCACATTTCATTATTTTAGAATAATGAGAAACAAAATTACTTCGAATGTTCAAAATGCTCGCCGTTTACTTGCTGACAATATGCAATCCTATTAACAAATTCCTGAGTCACTCTTTCCAAGATTTCTCCACGTATTAGTTCACATTCATCAATAATTCTTTGTCTCAATTCCTGTAATATTATTAGTCGTCTAGCAAAAACACGTGATATTAGATAACCCCAACAAAAAAATCTAACGGGCTGAGATCCGGAGAACAAGCAGGCCACTCTATGAATCCTCTACGTCCAATCCATCGATTTGGAAGATTCGCTTCCAGAAAATTCCTAACCCGTCTATCATAGTGGGGAGGTGCTCCATCTTGTTGAAACCAAACATTTTGTAGTAATTCACCATTCTGTTGAAGTGCGGGAATAGTTTCGTCGTTCAGTAGATCCAAATACTTGTCACCATTCAAGTTTCCGTCGATAAAGAATGGGCCTATGAGCCCATTTCGACAATTCCCATGCAAACGTTCAACTCCTGTGGATGCTGATGGGTATGTGCTTCATGAATCCAATGAGGACCAATATCTTGGGTTATGGCGATTAACTGTTCCATTTCAACAAAAATTTGCCTCATCGGGAAAAACTATGTTAGAATCAAAATTTTCGTCGACATTACAGAAAATCCAGCCGTCGGTCAAAATCATCGTCTGACGGTTCTTGAACCAACTGTTCCTTATACGGATGATACTTTTCACTTTTCAATATCTCTTCTACAAAACGTCGACTAATAATATGGTTTAGGGCCAAATTTGTGGTGGAAGTTCGATATGATTCTTTTAAATAGAATGCAATATTTTTTTTAACAGTTTCGTTCGTTGCAGTCTGCGGTCTTCCATACTTAATTGAACCATTCTAAATTGAGAAATTTATTTCCGTCAATTAGAATTTGACACTCGAAGAACAAGAGGCGTACTGAACAGTAATCGTTTATTTATTACTATGCATACAAACAACATCAATTAGTTTATCTAAATTCTTATTCGCTTTAATGCAAAAAACTCAAAGGACGTTGATTAAAGTGCTATATTCCTCGTTTTCACAATTTTTTTCACACTGAACTCAGTATGTATGAATTCTAAATAACAAGCTCTTTCAGAATCTGTGAGAATATATAGGGTGTCCTATTTAAATTAAGGAAGTTGATGGCATTTCCTGTTGAAACCGGTATAAACAAAAAAATGTACATCAGGGACATGTTGTTCCATTGCACTCACCTGCAAATTTTTAGAATCATCGTTCTTTCAGTTCAAAAGATATTCACTTGATTCCATACTGTATCCCAACCCTTTATCCTGTATATATTCATACTTCAACCCACCCCAGGTTGGTTATTACCTTGCTTATAGTAATGTTTATGGGTTCCTCTTCCAGACCACCAGATAGAGTATGAGGATACCCTGGAGCAGAAATATTACAACACAACAGAACACAAAATAGTGGAGAGGAATGTGGCAACTACGACCGAAATACGTCTTCAAGTCCAAGCGCTCTAACAGCTAACAGCTCTGTAAGAAATTTTATGCTTTTTTGAATTGTGCATAATGCGTTCTCTCAAGAATTTAGTATATTAGGAATAACCATCTGCGAAATCAGACGAAGAACGCTATTTTTTCAATAGTACGCAATTTTGGTCAATTCTTAACTTGCTCTAGCTCCTCACTCGTTGTAAATTCATGAGCAACAAAAGTTAAATATACGAATTTTTATCTACTCCAACTTTCCATACGGTGGTTTTTTCGATGAAATGTATAGTTTCCGAGTCACAGGCAAGAAACTGAAAAACGTAGGAACGGATATTTCGGAACGCTCCACGAAATTTTGTTCGCATACTTCAGATTCGGATTCAGCACCCCCAGAAACATTGAATCGTAGAGAAACCGGGTACTTGACTTTCTTCCACGAGAGGATATGTATCGTTACCGTTTTGCTAAGCTCCATCAATCATAGATGTAGGCCCTAAGGCTGAATCTCATATTATTGATACTGAATAATTTTCTCTGTTAGAATTTTATGCTCGAAATGGGGGAGTCATGAAAAAAGAGTATGTTGAGAGAAACCTCTAAAATGTCATACCAATTATGGAATACGCGGTCAGGGTGAAAAGGTTGGGAGGAGATGATCATTGAGGCAATTTAACGACCTAGGCGCTGATTGGCGAACAAATATTTTATTTTTGGTCAATTGAATGTTCTTGTACTTGAATTTCTTCATCAGTAGTTGAGCTCTAATAATCCCAGAAAATCACATGAAGAAACAATTTGATTGCGATGGTCTCATTATTCTATTCACTTCATACATGATGGCTATGTCATGAGCCTGATGAAAGATGAAGCGAAATTTGCATTTAATTCTCGAATTGAGACCTCCAGGATTTTTTCAACATAAATAATTTTCGTTGCATTGTTAGAATACTAGAAATAGTGAATAAAAATGTAGGTCTTCTTGAATGATCATCGAAATAATAATCATTGAAAACAATAACATGGGATATTGCTGATTTGCATTATATGGTTTCAACTGTATTCAACTGATCATCTCACGAATATTTTCACACTCAGTGACTTTCAATGAAATGTGAAACGATGATTATTCGATTTGCAGTCGTTTAATTGACCCAATCGATTGAAACCATATTTTCAGGCTGATGTATGTTATGTATAAATATATATAATTTCGTCATTCAGAATACACAAAATTGTGGGTTCTATGTGATATACATCTATATCATATAATATACATCCACAACAACTCACCCGCGCTTAGAGAACTGTTATTGGGTATGGAAAATGATTTCATTAAATATATAGGAATTATGTATTCAAATTGGCTTTGAGAAAATATATTGTACACTATAATTTGTTCTCTTATAGAACATTTTTCATATCATTCCTTCAATTATTCTTGAACTCTGAATACCTACGACCTAGTTCATATAATATTAATGTACAAAATAGATAATTCAGGTCCCTCATGAATTCTTCACCTTTAAAATAAATTAGATAATACTTTGCGTTGTAAGGGCCCCTTCGTTATTTTTTTATTTCTCACTTCTAACATAACATTCATTATCTACCTGATTTAGTCGAATATGCAAAACTCCTTACGAATTAAATCAATCATTGGAGCATTGCAATTTTTGGAATAATCAATAATCAAGTATATAGCTTTGTATTATCGTATTTTCGTATATTATCATATTCTGCGAATTCATCTGATAGGTTGATTAGAATTCGCAGCCTTTCTTAACTCATGTTCTGAGAGTTTTCTGTTTTTTAATCATTTTTGTGTCAGAATTGAGTCAGATCGGGCATTCATCATTTAATATTTCAACATATTTATTGCCTCGGCCCCTTTTCATACTTTTCTTGAGCTTGGAGTATGTTGGTATGAATATATCAATAATTCGATCGAAATCCATACAAACTAAGCCCTATTGCCTAATAATTATTTTTTCTATTGACCAAGCGTGAGGAGTTTACGAGTGAAGATGTTCAATTAAGAAGTCAAAAATATAAAGATATAAATATAAAATATCGGAAATGAAAAATACATAAATGAATATGAAACAAATCCGATCATGAGCAACGAAACAATAAAATTCAAATCACATTAAACCCAACCTAGATACTTATAAGTATAACATATAGAGGTAAGTCGGAAAACCTAGAACTGAATGATTCGACTCTGAATAATACTTGCATGGCGTCAATACTTTTCGTTGCAAGTTTTTAACGATTTGATTGGCTGTCGCTGCAGACGCCATTAGGAGGCATATTTTCTGTATGTTCACTTTGGGTTTATTTGGTTTTTGCGTTGATCCAGTAATTTATTCATCTAGTTCACTTTCGCTTTTAAAAAATTTCGCATTTTCTTCATCGAATAAAACGTATCCCAGCGAGTACAAAATCATCTCAGAGATGTTAAAAGTACGAGATTTCGAGACATTGAACCTCCACTGCGATGTTCTGTTCACACATGAATAGAACTAATATAGAACAGCCAATGTCCGCCGCAGGCGGCAATTATCGAGATGTCCTTGATATGTCACAAAACTACCTTCTCCCTAGTTCTTTTCAAAGCCTTTTCATGGACACAACAAAACATTTTCAACGCGTCTTGCGCACATTAAATCGCTGTAAAAAAACATTTTCGAGGTACTTTTCTGAAGCCTTTTGTCAAAATTAACTTTTGCATTAGGATTCCACTTCCCTTGAATGAAAAAATGCATTAAAAATAGATTGAACATGAAAATATTTTCTTGATATGAAATTACCTTCTTAATCGGTATCTGAGTAGTGCTTACTACACACAGACATATAATTGGAAATAGGTTTCCCAATTTTTGAAATGTTCTCCACAATGCATAATTTTGCAACTGCGGAGAAGCTGTGTATTGATAAATTCGTACTTTTATATATTGATTACACTGAGGCACCGAACAACACATCTTGCATCTGATGGTCATTATTACAAACTAAATAAGTCTTCTAACACAATAAACTTCACCAAATTCTTTTCTGTTCGATAGCAGCGTGATGTAAGCGTGACACGCTGCAAATGCCAATTGCGAACAAGAAGAACAGAATCGAAAACAAATCAGAATTCATCGTATTGTGACGTAAGCATGAGACGTTGTGGTGGGGCAAACAAAGAAAGGGCACAAAAGAACAAAAACAATACTTTCAATATCCTTCTAAGACCTCTTTCGGAAGTGCATATTACGCCTCAAAAAAACATCCTCATGCCTACATTTCTGAAACATCCCAAAACATCCCAGGGATACCTCTCAGTAGGCAAACAAAGAAATTCCACAGAAGAACAAAAACAATACTTCAATATCCAAAATAACATCTTCATGCCAACATTTTCAAAACATCCCAAAACATCCCAGGGATTTTTGTGCTTGCTGGGATAATATCCACGTTGAGTGATTTCTTCAGAAAATCGAGCGGTATGTATCCATATTCATGGGTCCCTACAGATTTATCAGTTCTGTGTGAGGTATGTATTGCAACTGTTCATCCTGTTGAAACTATAGTGATAAACATTTTCAGGTATTTTGCCAGATACTCAATTGAATTATTTCCTCAGACACATTTCGAACCTAGTATATGTAGGAAAAAATCTGATACGATGGAAGCCGTAGGTTGGAAGCTGATTCTAGAACCACTATATTTTCTTTCACAAAGCCTTCATATCAAACGGAATAAAAAGCTCCTCTCGAGAGAAAATTGCTGATGAAATCCTGATCAGACATTGTGACAAGTGTACTTCAAGATCTCATTGAAAAAGTGACTATTACTTCCTTGAAGACCAAAACTGCATCAGGGAGGAAGGGGAAATCAAAACAAAGACAAAGGGGTTCCTACGGATTGTTCCCTGTTAGGTATTGTAACTCGTCAATCTGTTGAAAATTTTGTTATTCACATGTTCTGGAAAATACTCAAATAAGAGCTTTTTTAGACACATTTCGAATCTAGTATGTGAGAGAAGATCAGATAAGATGAAAGCCGACAACCCGTAGACTAAAAGACTTACCCTAATAGCACACAACGTCCTAGAGACGTCCCTATTTGGTACAATTCACGTCCGAATGTCCCGAACCAAAAATAAGTGTCCTTGGGACGTCCCATCCCGTACATCTTATGCAATGTCCGAGCAAGGACGTCCACGGAATGTCCCAGCTGGTACATCATTTTAAATGTCCTAGGAATAGCATCCCTTAGACGTCCTACGTGGTACGTATTGTAGAATGTCCATGCAAGGGCGTCCTTGGGATGTCCCTGATGGGATATGATTTTGAACGTTCCTTCAGGGACATCCATCGGATGTCCCGAGTAGTACATATTCTGGCATGTCTTCAGACCTTATATAATGTCCCTTCTAGACAACCATGAAATGTCCCTGATGGTTTATTCCTTCGAATATCTCTGCACAGACGCCCTTGATATCTTCAGGATCGTATAACAATCGAAATGTCTCTTAGGGACATCCTTCGAATGTCCCTTAGGGTTATCCGTCGGATGTCCCAAGTGGTACATGAACTGTATTCTCCCAATGTCCTAGAACTAACGTCCTATGGACGTTCCAGTTGGTACTTTCAATATGTTGTCCCTACGAGTACGTTAACTTACACCTCGCCGACGAATGATTGCTCGTAGGCTATAAGTACTCCTCGTCGATGTTCTTCACGTAAGTCCATTGGACATCCTTGGGACACTTTTTGGGGACCTTCTACGGACCATCAACTCAACTGGATGCCCTAATCAGTTATGCAAGATCTGGTCCTAGAGGGACCCAGAAAAATTCAAATTCAAGAATAATTCCAACGTCCCTGGGACATCCTATGGGCATCCAACTGATATCCCTCAGCGTTGCTGATAGGTTGTTCTATGGATGTCCTAAGAATGTCCTCTGTAGTGCTTGATGAGGAATCCTGCAGGATTTAGGTATTCGATAGTTGTCCCAGGGACATCCCTCACGGACGTCCCTAGTTGGTCCTCAAGTGGGACATTTGTGCGTCCAACAGTCGTTTGATGGACGTCCACGGTACCAAATTCGAACGTCCTATGGAAGTCCTGAATGTCCCGACAGGACGTCCTAAGGATATCCATGGGGCATAAGTGTATTATTGGGGTATAGTCCGGCAGATAGGTGAAATTATTGTTAGAAATGCGCATCAAATGATAAAAGCAATCAATTTGGTGAACATATCCCAGCAAACATTGAACTACCAGGGGCCCATTCGGATGATGCACCCCAATCAGCACAAGTACGTCTTATGGACGTTTTGAAAACGTGCACTCTGGACATTCAGGACGTTTTGGGGACGTCCATTTCTGGACGACGGACGTCCATTGTTACTAATCAGGATGTTTTGGGGACGTCCAGTTTAGGTACAGACTAGGACCTTTTTGGTATGAAAAATGGACGTATTGAGGACATTCAGACAATATTAATTATTGATTTTCTGACCCATCTGAAGAGTGAAATACTTGAATATTAGTAAACATTTATTCGCAAACAATAATATGAACAGAGATTCAGGTAGCTGTTTCAATTTCACTCTTCCATATCGTATATCAGCAGCTGCATCTCTAAAAACGTCGCGTGATTCATCCAGGTACGCAGGCGCGATGATGTCTTTTTCTGATTGGCAGCCTTCTGGTGTCTTCTTCACTGGATCTGTAAATAATAATAATATTCAATAACATCTTCTGTGAATACCATAAACCATAAACACACACCCTCTTTCAACGTGTAGTAGTCAGTATAGCGGAATACTTCATTATTTTTATTTCATCGAGAACTTATTCTTAACATAAACTGATTCTTAGGTAGGTACCAAATCAGCCAAAGTACGTCTTAAAGACGTCTTTAAGACGTACATGTCGGGACATAAGTACGTCTTAAAGACGTACATATTACGCCCAAGAGACGTCTTCAAGACGTCTTTAAAACGTACATTTTCCACTAATATGTACGTCTTTGAGACGTCTTTTTTAGGTGTTTTTGGTCCATGACCTCAAATTGATCTTTCAAATTACGGAAAAATCACATAGTGCCAATTGATTTTCACGTGTGCACTGAAGTTAGCAACAAGTGCAGACAAGCAAAAAAAATAAAGGGAAATGAACGACTTCATCAAACGGTAGACACAAGCGGTCACCCATTCAAGTACTAACCGCGCTCTTTGTTGCTTGACATCGATGATTATACCATATTCACTTCTTCTGTTACTCTATTTGTTCTATATATCACAAAACAAGCTTTTACTTAGTTTAACATGTCCTTGCATGTGTCTGTTTGTAATCAAAACGTGCAAGTTAAATTTGACTCACTTTAAATCGTCTGATTGATTTGAAATTTGGCAAGTGAATATTATTCCGGTGACAATTCGTTGTGATATTATTATTGAATGGAAAAAACAGAATGGCGGATCCAATATGGCGGACGATTATCTCATTGATTATGTTCCGATTCGAATCAAAATTCAATATTCAAGATGGTGAATCCAATGTGGCATAAGGTTTTCTGATTATGGTCTGATCTGATTCAAAATTGGCAACTGAAGGATTTCGGGACCAGAGATTATAATTCCTTTTGTCGAAAATGAAAAATCCAAGATGTCGGCTTCAAAATGGCGGACGAGTTTTGTGATTATAGTCCGATTTCATTCAAAATTGATTACTATGGGACTTTTGGGGTCGAAGAATATGATTTTTTTGTAAAAATTCGAGAATCTAACACGAAGGCTCCAAAATGTCGGACGAAATAATTCAAAAACATCACTTTTGTTGAGAATAAGAAAAAACTGAACAATTGGAAATAAAAAACGTGAAGAGATGACATTTTGTTTTTCTTCAGAAAATAACTTACATTATTGTTCTATAAGTCGAATTGACGTACTGGAATGTACGTCTTTAAGACGTCTTTTATACGACATGGGAGGAACGACGTGGATACGACCTAAAATGTACGTCTTAAAGACGTAAATTCGTGTACGTCTTTAAGATGTACATGGATTCACATCTTAAAGACGTACTTTATACGTCCCTGGACGTGAAGACGTAAGTAAGTCGTAAAATGTACGTCTTCAAGATGTCTGGTGCTGATTGGGTACCTATATAACCTCTATGAACCTTGCACGAATTTTATTATGTTTTAACTATATATATATACAAAAATATAAACTTTTGTAGATGATGGAAAGAGGATTAGGTGGAGCTTTGCATGAGATCAAATTATTTAGAAAGGTATCTAATGTTTTCAACTCCAGATTTGATGTTCTTACTCAAGCATCTTCAAGCGAATGAAAATAAAACGATAGCGTCGATAGCCATACACTTGCCTTCATGCTGCTGTTAGCACAAATAAACATCTCGATGGAATATGGATGGAACTCGAGATCGAAGTTCACCAATTGATAGATGATATCCGCAAAGATTTCACTTATTATTCACTGCTTTTACAGTCAAATAACCCGAAAAGTTCAGAATGTCCTTGGACCTGAATCACAGTTTAATCGGCACTCGGCAGTGGTCAACTGACGGACGCTATCTTCCCATTTCCCATTTCCCTTTCCCATCATCTTACGTTTTCGTTTCACGTAACACGCACAGTGTTGCCGGATGAAAATTTGTCGAAGCAGTAGATGGGTGGGGAGAAAACAGTAGATCATCAAAACTGAACAGAAGATTTTGATAATCATCACAATTTGCTATCATAAATGAAAAAACATAGTCACCTATATAATAAAGGAAAAAAATCATATTCGGTCTCTATACCTATCAAAAATCGAACGAAGAATAACAAAAAATGATGAAATAAAAAATAAAATTTGTAAAAATCGCAACCAGGTTGGAAATAAAAGCTAATTTTTACTAATCAGACTGTAGTTGCAGTATATTTTTATTATACATCTTCTTACTGTGATGTCCCATCAATTTTTCATTGTTGCATATCAGGTAGTTATGTCATATCAAAACATGACCAATCAGACCATTGCTTTGAATAGTTGAACAGTAGAACGGAGACAAAAACAGTAGATCTACTGCTATAATAGTAAGTCTGGCAACGCTGAACACGCATGCGTTCTACGATTGCTTTACATATTCAGTGATTCAATCAAATCTTATAGGCATCTTCGGGTTTCGAATACAGAACTGTTCTAGAATCGTTCTTGAACTGCGCAGAACTAGTGCGCAGTCGTTTCGAATCCTAGGACTGTTTCAGAACGGTTCACGCATTATGAAAACCCGAACGCGGCATGAAGACTGAAAGAAGAGAAGACTGAGAAAAGAACAACCATAATAACCTCTATTTAGGATTTGTGAAAAAACAGCCGTTTCATTTTCATAAATCTGATAAAATTTCATTCAAATTATGGAAATGTCAGGTGGAGGTGAGTACATATTATAATGGTTCCCTATTTGGATATCTAATATTATTTTTTATTCAGATTTCAGTATGGAAGAATTCATCTGCATTCAAAAAGAAAATCTTCAGACTGAAGATAAATATTTTAATAGGGAAAGAACTCTGAAGCTCCTTGAGCTCTACAAATTATATAAAAAAAGAGTAGGCACCTTCGAGGTAAAATCTATGAAGAAATTATGGGAAGTAGTTGCAAGAGAAATGTCTAACCAATATAAAATCACTATTTCCTCCAATAAATGTGAAAATCGATTCAAAGTATTAGAGAGGACATACAAAAAGGTTATTGACAATAACAACCAAACAGGTAGAGGGAGAATGAAAAACTTTGAATTTGAAAGCGAAATGGATGATATTTTTGAAAGAAAAAAAAATATTCGACCAGCAGTACTCTTATCCAGTGATAGAACTTTTAGGGAAAAATGTCCAGAACCTTCAAGTTCTACTATGATTCCCTGCATTTCTATTCCCGATGATCAAATACTCATTGATGAGCCCTCCAGTTCTTCATCACAAAATCCCCCACAGATAGATGCAGCTCAAAAAACAATATCACCAGGGAAACGTAAACGTGTAAGTGTTCCTAGCTGCACTTACCAGAAACGTAATGACATTTTGATAGAGCTTAAAAATGATATAAAGCATTTTTATGACAGAAAAGACAAAAGAGAGCAGGAAAAGCTTGATATTTCCAAAAAAAGGCTACAAGAAAAACAAAAGAAAAATGTCTTACTAGGGGAGTATATTCAATTTTTGAAATCAAGCCAAAATAAAGATCTTCTGAATAAATAATTGATGATTCTCAAGCTAGTGTATTATCTTTACATATGAATTTGTTCCAGGGTTCCTTTTTTGTTTTGTTGAAGTTTATTGTTCGTTTTGTTTTTATATTTTTCTATTTGGAATGCTCATTAGATGAGATATTTTTCATGTTTATTTTTTTGTAGTACAGGGTTGAGCAAATTTATGATATATTCAGTTTCAAAAGACCAATTTGCTCAACCTAGTACCTACACCTTTTGTACCTGACTGAATTATTGTGTTATTAGGAATAAAGCTAATTTATATTTATTATATCTCAAATATAAAAAATCTCATGTTAATTTGAGATTCTGTATTGAGATCTTTTAGCTTATAATATTTCTTGTATCTACTCTACTAGTACAGGAATTATAATATAATTAAATCAAAATGTAATGTTTTATTGAAGTATGGGTATATGAAAAAGTTACATTTCCATGCAATAAAAGAGATACATTTAATTTTATCAAAAATTGCTCAATAGTCATATGTCTAATATGGCAGCTATATAATTTCTGTAATTCACACCAATTTCATTCCTCTCATCATTTTCATCATTATCATCAGCTTCATTTCCAATATTTTCTTCATTATTATTCTGCTGCAATTCGTTGAATATCATATCATCCATGCACATATTATGTAAGACACAGCATGCTCTTACGAAGTGGCAAATAAATTCTATTTTTCTGCTCTTCAGATGGTAGAGCTGACGAAATCTTTGCTTGAGAAGCCCAATTGTATGCTCGACGAATACTCTGCAATGGCTAAGTTTTTTATTATATTTTTTTTGCACATTTGTTACATTCCCATTATCTTTGAAAGGAGTTAATAAATTCCTTAGACAAGGGTAGGCACTGTCACCTAAAAGAACATAATCTCTACATTTCTCTGCCAAATTTTGGGCTAAAGGGCTAGTCCTAAAAACTCTAGCATCATGAACACTTCCTGGATAGCCTAAGAATACATCTCTTATTTTCTTGGAGTTGTCACAAACAACTTGCACCTGGAACAATGATTATATATGATATACAATATTCATATCTGTGGAGAAGCATATTTGTATAATATTCCATATCATTAAATTCTTTCTCATTAGAGGGGAAAAGGGGATATGTAATAAAATAATTACCTGGATAGAATAATATTTCTTCCTGTTCAAATATGATTCTGCATCATCCATAGGTGTGTCAATCCGTATATGAGTGCCATCTATGCAGCCAATGGCATTAGGAAAACCCATCTCTGCAAATCCCTCTGAAATATCTCTGCATTCCATAGCTGATGGCCAAACAATGAAGTTGCTTGACATATTTGAGAGAAAAGTTGCCACATCATGAACGATTCTGTGGAGTGTGCTGACAGATAAATTGAACCTATCTGCCACATCTCTAAATGAAGTTGATTCATTGCTGGCAAACCATAAAAAGGCCAAAATACATTTCTCACCACCAATTCGTTTAAAGCCTGTATCTTTATTGGAATAATATTCTGAAGCTTCAAACTCTCCTTTGAGTCTATTCACAATATATCTGGAAACCCTGTAAAGAAAGGAAGAATACTGTAATATATAATATGAAAATTTTAGGAAGATTCAATATGTGAATATATTCCATCATACCATTTCTAGCTAGATTTTCAACATGTTGTACCTTGTACCCACATGGCACAGAGCACATACATGAATTTCGATACCCACCTGAAATGTTCAATGAATTGTCTATCTGAATATAATGGCACAGTCTCCTCAACATATCCTTCATTTTTCGGTTTGTCTAACAAAAGTTCGGGAATTATCAGATTAGGTACAATATTTTCAGCAACTTCAGCAAGGAACTCTTCACCACTGCTTCCTGAGGACGATGAAGAACTACTACTATCAAATAATTGTACTAAATCCATGATGAATGAAAATATTGAAAGGAGCAATAAACAGCAAAATAAACAAAAATATAATTTATACACTTCTTTCTTCTTTGAACTTTGAAGTTATGTTTATGTACTTATGTGATATGTGACATATGACGTTATTGACGTTACAACAGACAGAATCCAAAACTAAATGAGAATGAGCATGCGCCAAAAATAATCCCAGAACGGTTCACGCTCGAGAGCAGGTACAGGTTTCGGATAGTTCTAGGACCGTCCCAGGACGATGATGAAAAAACCCGAACGCGTAACGGGTCTGTCCTAGAACAGTTCCACAAAACCCGAACGCGACCAATTCTACTGCGCAAACTCCTGACAGTTCTAGAACGGTAATTGTTCAAACCCGAATGAACCTATATAAAAGCGCGGCTTGTATGAATACTTCAGTGTGGGTTTAATAATGGTCGAACTGTATAGGTATCATTCGCCCGCTCTAATTTGAATCCGCATTCCGGAATAACAACGTTATAAGCTTTTTATGACGTGAAATTTGGTCTGATATTTCCAATAGCTATAGGGAGAATACTTTGCACAGAAGGTATACAGGGTGATTCAAAAGTAAGCGGCATCCTTTCAGAGGCGTATTCCTTGCATGAAAATAAGGCAAAAAGTTCCTATTGATAAGGATCCGAAAATGCTTCCTAAGGGAGCTACGGCCCTTTGAATAGGACACCTCAAAGACGGTTTTTTCTCTATAACTTTAAAATCCTTCACAACAAATTTTTAAAAATTGGTGTACGGCATAAACATTCGATGGTAAATAGGACTCCGTATTAGAAATTTCAGAATTTCATTCAGGGGCGTCACATGCGGGAGAGGGTAAGTGTAAAAATATCCCTTCTTCTCCGGATATTCAGGTTACTGTGATTTCGTTTGGAAATTATTTCGAATACGGAGTCCTATTTACCATCGAATGTTTATGCCGTACACCAATTTTTAAAAATTTGTTGTGAAGGATTTTAAAGTTATAGAGAAAAAACCGTCTTTGAGGTGTCCTATTCAAAGGGCCGTAGCTCCCTTAGGAAGCATTTTCGGATCCTTATCAATAGGAACTTTTTGCCTTATTTTCATGCAAGGAATACGCCTCTGAAAGGATGCCGCTTACTTTTGAATCACCCTGTATAATTAACAATTATCTCGGAGACCATCGAAAACACACAGCTCGCACAGATTAGAGGAAAAATTATTTTAAAGCATAATATATGATGAGTGACATAATAATAACATACCTACTAACGTTTTCATATAACAGAGATGGGAAACTCCTTGACTATGAATTTTCATTGATGTAGATAACTCAATAAATAATGGTCATAACTAGTCATGATAATGACCATCAGATGACGTCATATTGACGGCATATCAAGGAGGTTTATATAACGTCATATTGAGTACGTCAAAATGACGTCATTTTGAGGTCATATGACGTCAATGACCATAAATGACCATATATTGACGTACAAATGACGTCAGCTTGTTACCTGGTAAGTAACCATCAGTTGAAAATACGATGATGGCCTTATTGTGATGGTAAGATGTCTGTAAATAATTTAACTCTAACGAGTCGTGGCCCTTTGCTGGCCAACATCCTGTTAACTGCTTGTCCCTCTGGTGGATTTTCTAAGAACGTCAACATCAACAATCAGCTGATCATTCAGATCATTATTTTGGTTTGTTGTCGAATTCTTGTGCTCCTTACTTTCCCTAGTAGTTATTTATGGTAGCAGGAGTATTATCAATCAATCGACAGATAATATATAAGATAGATTCTCCAATTATGATAATATTGGGTGAGTATCAAGCTACCGATCTAGTGTTTCGAATTTCATGATTAAATGTACACCTTGTAGCCATATTGATTGAATGCATATATTTGGTATCTCATAACCTCATAATATACCTAATGATCATAATAATTGGAGTGGCTTTACCTCTCCAGAAGCATATATAACTACCATGTTGAACTCGTTCATTGCTTTCAAAAGCAATCTGAGTTTTTGTAAACCTGTCTCTATTATAGAACTAAATAAGAATAAAGTTCCAACTACAGAAATACCTGATGAGCCAAACAATAATGGGAATTGAAAATCTCCATGTGTTATGATCAGACTATATTGGTCAAGTAATAAACTCATGCAACAGTATTTCGTTTTCCATGCTCCTATGGAGGAAGAATTCTGATATCAAGAAAGGCCACTTATAATAACTGATGATAAATTATATATTTCAGGAATACCTCGCAACAAAGAATCAATTTTGAAGGAATGCTACCCAATATAAGATGTAGTTAACATGTATACCAGCCAGTAAACAGTCACTCTGGGAAGTTTCATCATGGGAGAAGAGATAGGTTGAGAAGATATCATTGTGTAATTCATTAAATTTTTATAAATCTGGTGTGTGTATGTTCGATATGAAATATGATGAGAGGGTCATTATATTGAAAAATATTGAGTTACTAGCACTTTCTGATTCATTGTACCCCTAAAACCCCTATCTCGATAGTATGTAACCATGTAATTATATCGGAGTGTGTGATCAAATAATTTATCATGACAAAGAGGTTAGGATTGTTAAAAATATTTTATCTTCACTATTGTCAGACATATGCACCATGCAACTTTCGTTTTCATTATGGCTGCTATAATTGTTTCGTGTAACATTGAATACAATTGAAAATTCACTTCACAGTCATGTGTGACATGTTGAAACATTCTCACATGAAACAGCCCCAAAAAACAGTACAGATTTTTCAATCCAGAGGGTCATGTTGATAGAAAATTATAATTCCAGTCGTGATGACTGAAGTATCAATACTTCTTTATAGCCATGAATAACACACTGAATAAAAATGCACAGAAAAACCAAGAAAACATTTTTCGTTACATACCTATAAGTGTTATTGAAGGTTTTCATTTAATGTTAGACTCGTCTTGACATGAGTTTCAGTGTATGGTCACGATTCAGTATCAATTGATCGACTGTTGCTATACCAATTCAAAAACTCATTTCGACGTCGTATTTGAGACGTCTGATGAAAACCGTAATATGATTGAAATATGTAGAGGTGAATGTGTACCGGGACGGATGTACCACACTCATTCGCCACATTCGGCGCTTTTTTTGAAAGTACCGATTTCGGGATCCAGATGCTTCTGGAGAAATTCACAGTACCCATTTCAGTCAGTGCACTTAGGATCACAAAATTGTACTATTGGCCGCTGTCCAGTTCTCATGTCGAATCGTATGTGTCTACCTCTGTGGATACTTGACAGTTAATGATCTATGAAGGTACTCATAAACTGTGTACTGATTTTTAAGTCTAGATCCTCCCTGCGGATTCTGTTTACTTCACGAAGGTTGGCTCCAAGCCTATGTTATTTACGACTATCCCTCATTATTATATTTATTGATGTTCCAACTTCCCCAGCCCAAATGGTGGGTATTTGCAACACATCAAATGATCAGTTGCCTGTTTTTTCTCTTGCAGAAGGCGATTAGTTCTTGCCCTGCTGCTGAAGGAGAATGTTTCCTCAGGTCGCCTGGGAAGTACGCAGAGCAGACTACTACGTCTAAGCTGCTGTCCGCCACCAGGACCGAGAGCTGAGCTGCAACCAGCTCAGGCATGCAGAAACCTGTTAACATAAAATAGTTGGAGCTTCCTTCTGATCGTTTTGGTGTTGACTGATGCTCATTTGAATTACTAAAATTCGAATTTTGTCAAAACCACGAGAGTAATAGAATTTCATTAGTGGTCAATTTTTTGTAGGAAACAAGCTACGCAAATCAAATTTCATAAAAAAAACATTCTCTCTATCGGCGTAGGAATTTCAGAATTTCATTTAGTTGAAAATCAAGTTTTACGCTCATGAAATGATATTCATTCTAATCATGATATGGGTTTTAATGACCAATAAAGCTACACCAAATTACCAAATTGGAATAAAATCTCATGGGTCCTCTCAAAGTTATAAAGAAAAAACGATATTGAAATTGTAACTCCAGTGCAACCTGGCGCCCAAACAAATCAACTTTGTACAGAGGTGAGTTTGCTTGTATCGAATTGTTTTAGTCTGAGGAATATGTGGTGAGTTCCTGCGAACACCATTCTTTATGGACACCCTGTATATTTGAAATGTTGAGAGTGTTTGAGTAGATTTTAGTATCACAAGGTGACATTATATGGAGTGAAATAAAGGGTATAATAGTTCTGCTCGAGATTCCAGATCACTCTTTAATGATATCATAATTCGATTTCAATTTGATATGGTATTGACAGTTTTTTTATCGAATGACCACCTAAGGGCAGAGATATTGTCAAACTGGTAGGAAATACGTGTTATTTGGCTTATTCCTTCACATGGCTTTTTCTATAAGTTAGCTCTTATCACACGTCGTACTTGGTGTTTGAATCTGGAAGCTTGAGATTCCTGGTTATTCGTCCCAGGTCTAACTTTGCGGAACTCGAGCCTCAGCCGAATTTGACTGCAGTTGCCATCAGCTGCTATTCGCAGACATCAACACTTCGAGCAGTTTGCAACTGACTTGTAGATATCTGACTTGTGAACTCAAGTCATCGTCTTTGGATTTCACACAAGTTTTCAATGGGGAACTTATTTTTTAATTTTAATAATTGTTTTTGATATCATCCAGCACATTTTGATATTGAGTGTTTACGTCTGAATTCCCGCATCTCATTGCATCTCTTGCATATGTAGGTATACCAGCGCTTCTGCATAGGGGTTGGTAATCCAACTCACACCTGATTATTGGTTGTACTCTTTATTTTTCCTAACGTGGGATCGTGGAATCTGAGTATATTAATGAGCACCACTTTGCATTAAGACATAAGTATTTTCGAGAAACCAAATTGTATCGTTTTGTACAATTCGTTTTGCTGATAATAGAACTGGAGATGTTATAGTTATATCGAGTCAATTCTTTTCATTGTCATCAAACCATTTTGATAAATTTGGTAAGTTGATAGTAACTTAGGGTATTTGCCAAGGGTACATTCATCAATAGGATAGAGAACGCTAACAAAGTATATTACTCATTGAACAAGGGATTCATGAATAAAAGAGAACTATCACGAACAACGAAAATGGAAGTCTACAAAACCATTTTCAGACCTATACTAACGCACGGCTGTGAATCATATCATAGAAGAAAATATTGAGAGAAGACAACTAGCGTGGTGGGCACATCTACGAAGAATGAGAAACATAACACAGGTCAAAAGGATATGGGAGTCTGGATCCGAAGGGAAAAGGAAAGTAGTATGTTGCGCTCATTTAATTGAAAATTCTTATTTACGATTTATTTTCTTCTAATCGAACCCACCTATCTCCACTGTAGCGAGAGGTAAACTACCCGTCTATCGTTGAGGTAGGTCGCAAACCGAAGACGATAGTCACAGTCTATGTCCGTAAGTATTCGCTACAATCTTTCAGGCGAAGGTCTTCGCAATCGAATTGTGTACTAGATTGTTGACGAATAGACCTTCAGTAAACAAGAACATAAGTATTGTATCAGATAGTCAGGCTGCTCTCAGAGCACTGAGCTCCAGCAAGATGAATTCCAAGCTCAAATGCACTGAGAAAACTCTGCCAAGTTAATCGTTTTCTTCAAGAAAGTCGATTGAGACAAGACAATTTTCACCAACGGTAGAAAAATAGGGTACTTGAAGTAGGCAAATCAATATTTCTCAAACAATGTTTCTGCTGTTACTGATCAGGACACTTTTTTTATGTTCTGGTTCCCACGAAAAGGGATGTCCTGTAATGTTCAGAGGACATCGTGAGAATCAATGGAAATAAGGAACGTATTGGTGTTCTTCGTGAATTTCTGGAGGTTATATGCCTAGGGGAACACCTCCTTTGGCAATGTGTTTCAGAGTCTCGCTGTTCGTTCGATGATCGAGTCTTTGGAAAGAGATGTTCTGCAGGTCTCCAAAGTGACCACGAAGGGGTGCGAAGCATCATCTGGACGGGTTAATCTCGCGGGACTGCCAAGGGATGAACAATTGTTGATATTCCAGAAGAGCATTGTCCATGAAAATATCTATAAAAAAGAGCCAGATCGCCAACTCTTCTACAGTGTTCCAGAAAAGTGAGTGAGCTTGTGAGCGAGGCATCACCCACGAGACGAATTGCCCTTTTGTGGACAGAATCCAACAGTGTCAGGGTATGTTTGGGTGCTGCACTCTAAATATAGGAACAGTATTCCAGCACAGGTTGGATCTGTGCCTTATAGATCATGAGCAGCTGACTGGAAGTGAAATAGCTTCTCGCCCGAAACAAAAAACCAAGTTTTTGGGATGCACTTTTAGCAATTAATCGCACGTGATTTTCTCGAGAAAGGTTATTGCTGATAGTAATCCCAAGCATCGAAATTGATATCTTCAAAGGTATGTTTACTCCTGACAAGCTTATTGGAACCCCATTCGAGAACTGTTGCAAAGTCCATATTCATGTTGTCAACATCTCTGCCTCGATCGTTTCTGATTTGCATGGCTGGAATTGGAGCCCTGGCAGAGAAGGCGGTATGGAGGGTACTATCATTCGCGAAGCTGTGTACTGGATATGAAGTTGCTTCCAACAAATCGTTGATATGGAGTAGAAATAGTGTTGTTGCTAGAATTGATCCTTGCGGAACACCAGCATTTATGATGAGAGAATCAGATGAAACTTCGTCGATCACTACATGGAGAGACCTGTTTGAGTGGAAAATAACTAGCTAGCAGAGAACATAGCTGTGGAGGCAAGCCATAAGATGGAAGCTTGGTGAGGAGTCTAGACTCGATCAAATGCCTTGGGGATATCAAGTGCTTTGGCTAGGGTTTCACCATATTTTTCAATAGATTGCTGCCATATATGTGAGACAAAAGCGAGCAGGTCACCAGTTGATATAAATATATCTTTATTTAGTTGAAAAACTAATTCATTCACAATAGTAAATACATTCACATATAAATAAACTTAGATTAACATGAAAAAATACAATCAGTCTGAATAAAAAATACATACGTGTAAATAGATACTAGGTACAAAAAAAGTAATAATTATATACTAATTTTTCATTAAATAATCCTTCAATCGTCTTTTGAATGTATTTATCGAACCACTCCCTCTAATTTCATGTGGGAGGTCATCAAAACAATCTACTCCGTTATAAAATAAGGAATTATGTGTACTATTTTTTTTATATTTTTCAACTTTTATATTGTTTCTGTATCTTGTATGATATTCATGTATTTCAGCCACATATGATAATTTATTCTGTAGATATACAGGTGAATATGCAATTTTGATTTTAAAAATGAAAATTAGTGTTTGATACTAGAAGAGTTTTTTCACTGGTAGCCATTGTAGGATTTGCAACATATTTGCTATCGGTGTTATCCTTGAACATTGTGAGATTATTCGCATAGCACGATTCTGCATCTTTTGTAGTCTGTTTATTTCATTCTGGTTGAGAAAAAATAGAATGGTGGAACAGTAATTTGAATGTGGAAGGATTATGGAGTTGTATACTAATAGTTTAGACCACTGGCTTAGATATGGGGAACATCTTAAATAATTGACTTTGATGGCGGAAGCAATATTGCATATCGTTGATAATACCAGAATGTTACAGGTATTTCATGAGCTCGATGTTGATAGCTCTTTCCATGATCTTTGAAATGATAGAAAGCAGTGCGATCGATCTGTAGTTGCTAGGTAGGGTCTTTATGCTTTTTTCAGGAACTGGTTGTCCTCTTGCAATTTTCCAGTTGGACGGGAATATCTTCAATTTGTGAGAGTAGTTGAAGCAACTTGCAGAGAACATGTGTTAGTTCTGGAGCACATTTCTTGAGAACAATCGGTGGAATTCGAAGGAGCCATAAGCTTTGTTGGTGTTGAGACCCAATAAAATCTTCCTTATAGTACGTTGGCGAGAGGTGATCTCGGGTTTATGACTGTCAATTGGCGTTATGTTTGGAGGTTGTTTTCCCGATGAATCCAGAGTAGAATTTTCAGCAAATAAATGCGCAAAAATGTTGGCTTTCTCCTGGGCAGTTGTGACTAGTGTTCCATCTTCCTTGGTTAGAGGAGGAAACGAGGTGGAAGTGAAGTTTGTCCCTACAGCTTTGGCGAAGGACCAAAATGAACGGGATCCATTAGGACATTCATCAAGTTTTTATCTTATTTTGGCATTATGAGCATCCTTTGATGATCGAATTGTCTCATTGCATATGCCTCTATCCTTGACATATTCTGCTGTAGTCTCAGGGCCTGGATTTTGCTGCCTGTTTGGAAGCGATTGCGCTAAAGCAGTTTCTACTGAACCAGGCCTCATCGAAAGATGTTCTCCTTGCAGTGTTCGGTATTTAGGTTTGCATCCCCAACATGATGATTTCAGAAATAGTCTCAGCACATCGTGTTGGATCTGGTGAACAAAAACTCTCTTCCATGGAAACGCTGATAAAAACATACGACGACCTTCCCAGTCGGCCAAATTGTAATGCCACATGAGACGGGTAGGAATTGTGGTGCTGGATGGTACATGGAAAGAGCAGGTTGTGGAGATGAGGGTGTGGTCTGAGTTTTCAAGTGGAGCACAAACTTCTATTCTATATGGATCAGGATTACTGGGGAGGAAAAGATCTAGTGTATTGGAAGACTGGTTGTTGGCATCTGGAATGCGGGTTGGCAGTTCGACTAGTTGTTCTAGACCATGAGTCTCCCGTGATTATGATTTCAGCTGCTGCTTATAATCTATAAGGCACATATCCGACCTGTCCTAGAATTCCCATATTTGGAGTGCAGCACCCAAACATACCCTGAAACTGTTAGATTCTGTCCAAAAAGGGCAATTCATCTCGTGGGTGATGCCTTGCTTACAAACTCACTCACTTCCCTGGAACACCGTTAAAAAATTGGCGATCTGGCTCTATTTTAAAGATATTTTCATGGACGATACTCTTCTGAAATATCAACAATTGTTCCTTCCTTGGCAGTCCCCGCGAGATTAACCTGTCGAGTTGAGGTTCCGCACCCCTTCGTGGTCACTTTGGAGACATGCAGAACATCTCTTCCCAAAGACTCGTTCATCCAACGAACAGCGAGGTTCTTGAATACATTGCCAAGGAGGGTGTTCCCTAAGGCATATAACCTATAGAAATTTGGGAAAGACACCAATTCCTACCTTATTTCCCTTGGTTTTCACGATGTTCTCTGAACATTACAGGATACCTGTTTCCGTGAGAACCAGAACATAAAGAAAATAAGTCACTTATGACAAGCGAACAAGTCACTAATATTGCCATTTAATGAGTCACTAATATGTAATGACAAGTAGATGAGTCACTAATGACGAATGAATAAGTCACAAATAACAAGTAAATAAGTCGATTATGACAACTGCTGTGTTCACTAACAGTTATCGATATTAGATTCAATGTAACAGCTGGTAACAGGTTGATAGTGGTAGGTATACAAGAGCACAAATAATCGTGTGGTTCTTGACTTGTTTCTATGTCTCAGATAGTAAACAAGTTTTCACTTTCCACTATTGAATATTCACATAGGATCAGTGATTTTTTTCCTTTGGAAATGTATTGAATCCCCAGAATGCCTATTGCTAACAACAGAGTGACCTGGATATCAGAGAATGAAAGACAACGAGGAAACCGACATCCCTGCCAAGCAATCGAACCGACTTTAATTCCATAGGACCAGAACCATGTATACTTTGGGATCACCGCAAGTGCGGCCAAAACAACGTGCTGGTCACAAATACCAGGATCATCTCATTCCAAGGCGTTTCTGCCCAAACCATCGGAGAATATCACCAAGCAGATCCTAGAATAGAGCTATGGTAACCTGCAAATTTTGCCACAACTGCTTACGGGACACTGTCATCTGAGATACCACCGAGAAAAAATGGGTCTGAACCGAGGTCTGAACCAACAAGCAGACTGTCGGTTCTGCTGTGTGGAAGACTAAACGGCTGAACACTTACTATCTTCATGCTCTTGCTTAGATAGAATAAGGTTCAACATATTTGGCTTCACCAATTCAGAACTCATTGATTTAAGACAAATCAACCATGGACTTTATACAGAAGTGGATTATACAGTGAACTGTAACTTCTGGAGTTGTAGTGCTCTTGAGTTCCAGTAAATCAGCAAGTTTTCAAGGATCTTATTGACAGAAACTGTACTAATTATTTTATATTATCAAAACCTATCAATATCAAAATAATAAAATATAATGAGTGTTTGAATGAGTTTTCCTGTTCTTCCAACAAGTGCCCCCTTCATATGGAACCCAACCTAACCTCACCTAACCTAGTGACTGAATATTTCATCAATATAATCGTTGTAGAGACAACTGCTAGATCTCATAACTAAGAGATCCAGGATGAACAAAGTTGCCCAAATTGTCAGCAGTAGCGAGACAGTACTGTTTCGACCCACCAGGTCTCATCAGCCGCTCTATGGTCTGCTGACAACTGGGACAACTCTACGATTCGGGTATATCACCTATTTCGAAGACGCAGGATATAACATGAAGTTATAGTCATGTTGTAGCCTGGATCTTTCAGTTATGAGATCTAGCAGTTGAATAGGTGGTGGAAATATCCACTCAAGTATGTCAGGTAATGCCATCTGTCAGCAGAGTGGTTTACTTGTAGTACCACTCTGTAGCGTATAGACGTAAGGGTCTGTACGTGTGACTATAGATGGCAGCGCCATACAGTGTGTGTCGCGATCTATAGATCCTACCTTAGAGCTTTGCCACTAGATGTCTACAACATGACTATAACTTCATGTTATACCCTGCGTTGTAGAAACCATTAGGTATTAAGTTTCTTGCTGTTCCATCACTGGTCAAGGGCCAACGTTGTTTTGTTTGGTGGCGGCTATTGAATTGATTTCTTTTGGCAGAGTTGAATTCCTTCTTCTATTATGAGAAAAAGTAAATGGTGAACCCTACAGTTTTATTTGAATATTGTGATAGTTATCAAGTTTCACGTTGCGGAGATTATTGAATAACATGTATCTTGTAAAGAAATATATTGGCGTTACATCCCATTGAAGTGTGGAATATGGAGTTCAATACTATACTAGAAAGCATTATCACCTTGAGAATAACTTGTTGGCTGAGGGGTAACTCATAGGCAGAAGTTTGATGAAACTTGTGAATATAATATAGGTATACTCTATTCATTCATTCTCAGTAATTCAGCATATAGATAACCAAAATACAATGCCATTACTTGCTTCCAGGCCAGGTCAAATTGGTGACATGACAAACATTGGAGTACCAGATAGTGGAAAGCTAATCGAGATTCGAGATTGAACAAGAATGATCTTGATTCATAAAAAGTTGTGTCCAAATTACATGAGAATTTCTGATTCGAAATTAATAAACCTCTCTGTCACAATCTTTGTGAATATAAACCACTGGCAGATCTTATTGATAGGTGTTTCCATCATGCCACGATATGGGGATATAGGAACCTCCACCATATCGGTTTAAAAGGGGTCTGATTGGCTCAATGGTTTGCGAGAGTATTCAAATATATATGCACTAATAGTTTGAAATTACGAGACTATATTCAAACATAATGATATTAATTATTGCATGGAACATTATGGTTAGTGATCAGATATTAATGGAGAACAATGAATATAAAGACCTAATAACAACTTACATGATAATGACCAGTTCTTGTCACGTCAAGAGTAGCTCCAGACCAGACTGACTTCGGAACTCTCACATCCAATATTTATGCAACAATTTATTAGGATATCAGACTTGCACGTTTCTCAGGATAGTTGCATGGTCAATATTCATAATTTAATGCCATCGGATGATTGAATTATGTCAATGTTCATGGAACCTTCATTGATAATATACCGAATGTTTCACTCGTGACAGTATGTTTGGAGATATTTTAACTACAGTGGAATTTTCATGTTAGGTCGGTAAGTTTTCGATTATTTTGGTGAGATCATTCACTTGTTGCTGTAAGTAAGAATAGAATTTTTCTATATTCATTGTTCAAACAATAGAGTACTTGTTGTGAAATATATTTTTGTTTCTATTCGTTATTCCTAACTGTTGGCGTTCATATCGTCCTGAGAAAAACATAGCATAGACGCCACCATCTTACTCATTCTTGTTGGAGATCGCTATCATGTCGTTACGTTGCATCTCTGCTACGTCACTAAGAAAATGTACATTGTATATAAATTCATTCCAGTGATATCGCAAAGAGACATATCTCATAGACGTCGTCAGCAGAGAAGTATAATTCCTTATCCCCAGTATATCTCGCGGTTAGCTCAATGATGTTTAGGCAGCGTATGTCTCTTATCATACTCAAGATACCACAATAACATACAGGAGAGACAAGATGACTATTTTGTAGTAAATTGCCATCCCCAGTGAAATTAAGAAAGAAAATGAGATTACCTGACCCGACTATTTTTTCCGAGATTTCCGTCAAGAATGTGCAGCGATAGTGATTGTAAAAATTGGCGATATCCTCCATCTATACCGAATCCTTTCAAGGTTCAGAGGGCGGTTTGATTAGATGAATGTCGCTTCAAAGTTTTTCAAAAAAATTGTTGTGAGTCAAACATCTCGATTCATAAAATGATTACTTCTGCGATCAATGTAAATACCATCATAATAATCTGTTTTTTTTTCATTTATTGGTTATTACATGTTCAAGAGGCCTCAAATCATCTGCAGTGATAGGGTAAATAGTACCAAAAATAACACTTTCATCGAATCAATTATGTCTGAAATGAGCGATATGTTCTTGAAATCTCGTGCCAATTAACAATTGGAAGTTGAACTCCCTGATTTCAATGAGTGTGTTTATGTAGACATTTAACAATTATCAATTAACAAGTAACAAGTGAGAAGCTGTCCAACTCCTTACTTTTGTTACTTTAATTGAGTTTTTCAAGTGCGCTACTAGTACGCAGGTGATTAAGAGAGACAAGCGTGTGATTAATAATTGGTCAGATCTTGAGCCAACGAATCGTTGATATGGAGTAGAAATAGTGCTGGTGTTAGAATTGATCCTTGCGGAACACCAGCATTTATGGTGAGAGAGTCAGATGAAACTCCTTCGACCACTACATGGAGACACCTGTTTGATAGAAAACTAGCTAGCAGAGAACATGGCTGGGCAGGCAAGCCATAAGATGGAAGGTTGGCAAGGAGTCCGTGGTGCCAGACTCGATCGAATGCTTTGGAGATATCAAGTGCCACGGCTAAGGTTTCACCATATTTTTCAATAGATTGCTGCCATATACAGGGTGGGTCACGGTAGATGGCACCTTAGACGTTTACGGAGAACGGGACATAAGATCATTCTGAAAATTTGGTTACTTAAGTAATTGCTCTTGATCTATCGATCTGAAATATTTTCAGCTCTGCGGCGTTGCCGCTTCTATCGAAAAGTAGCAACAACTTTGTTATTTCAAATGGAACACCCTGTATTTTATTGCATTTTCAGATTCTCTCTGAAGAGCTGATTTCATCGATGTATCACACTTGGGGTCTAGCGGAAATGATTACAGAGATATAGGGTGTGAAAAATCGACATTTTTCAACTTAAGGAATTTTTTTTGTCGAAACTATTCATTATTGGTCAAAACGGCTTACATGTCCCTATCTCAACTTTTGATTGACTATCTACTGATATTTAATTGGGACATATACCGGGTGATCAAGAATCTGAATTCTGCACCACCCTGTATTTGTTTCAATTAAATGTCAGTAGATAGTTGATCAAAAGTTGGGATAGGGACATGTGAGCCGTTTTGACCAATAATGAATAGTTTCGACAAAAAAAATTCCTTAAGTTGAAGAATGTCGATTTTTCACACCCTATATCTCTGTAATCATTCCCGCTAGACCCCAAGTGTGATATATCGATGAAATCAGCTCTTCAGAGAGATTCTGAAAATGCGATAAAATACAGGGTGTTCCATTTGAAATAACAAAGTTGTTGCTACTTTTCGATAGAAGCGGCAACGCCGCAGAGCTGAAAATATTTTAGATCGATAGATCAAGAGCAATTACTTGAGTAACCAAATTTTCAGAATGATCTTATGTCCCGTTCTCCGTAAACGTCTAAGGTGCCATCGACCGTGACCCACCCTGTATGTGGGACGTAAGCGAGCAGGTCACCAGTTGATCTCTGATGACGAAATCCATATTGCCTTTCGTTGATAATACCTGAATGTTCCAGGTATTCCATGAGCTCGATAGCTTTCATCATGATCTTTGAAATAATAGATAGTAGTGCGATCGGTCTGTAGTTGCTAGGTAGGGTCCTTTTGCCTTTTTTAGGTTTTTATCAACTGGTTGTACTCTTGCAATTTTCCAGTTGGACGGAATTGAATATCCCCAATTTGTAAGAGTAGATGAACAACTTGCAGAGAACAGGTGTTAGTTTGGGAGCACATTTCTTGAGAACAATCGGTGGGATTCCGTCGAAGCCACAAGCTTTGTTGGTGTTGAGACCCAATAAAATCTTCCTCATAGTACGTTGGCGAAAGGTGATCTCGGGCATATGACTGTCAATTGGCGTTATGTGTGGAGGTTGTTTTCCCGATGAATCCAGAGTGGAATTTCCAGCAAATAAATGCGTAGAAATGTTGGCTTTCAGAAATGTTGGCATTCTCCTGGGCAGATGTGGCTAGTGTTCCATCCTCTTTGGTTAGAGGAGAAAACGAGCTGGAAGTGAAGTTCTTTTCCACAGCTTTGGCGAAGGATCAAAACGAACAGGATCCGTTAGGACATTCAACAAGTTTTGATGTTATTTCGGCATTATGAGCATTCTTTGATGATCGAATCGTCTCATTGCATATGCATCTAGCCTCGACATATTCTGCTCTATTGTCAGGGCCTGCCTGTATGGGAGCGACAGCTCTAGAGCAGTTTCTACTGAACCAGGCCTTATCGGAAGATATCCTCCTTGCAGTGTTCGTTATGTAGGTTCGCATTCCCAACATGATGATTTCAGAAATTGTCTCAGCACATCGTGTTGAATCTGCTGAGGAGAAACAAACTCTCTTCCATGGGAACGCTGAGAAAAACATACGAAGACCTTCTCAGACGGCCGAATTGTAATGCCACATGAGACGGGTAGGAATTGTGGTGCTGGATGGTACAGGGAAAAAAAGTTGAGGGTGTGATCAGAGTTTCCAAGTGGGGCACAAACTTCTATTCTATATGGATCAGAATTGCTGGTGAGAAAAAGATCTAGTGTATTGCTAGAATGGTTGTTGACATCTGGAATGCGGGTTGGTAGTTCGACTAGTTGTTCTAGACCTTGAGGCAAAGGCCTCAGTTTGACGACCTGCATCATCTGTTTTGTTAGAGAATTTGAGCTTGGCTGCGTTATGTACATTGAATTCTCCCATGATTATGTTTCCAGCTGATGGATGGTTCTCCTGAATGAAGTCCAGTTTGAGTGATGAAAACTGAATGAGGTTGTTATATTCATTTTCATTAGGCGATAGGTAATGGCAGCAAATGAATTTGGTCAGTTTGGTATCAACTAGCTTGAACCACATCACATCAAAGTCTTTCGGTTCCAAACTCTCTACACGCTGGCATGAAAGGTTAGCCTTAGCGTAGAGGCAGACTCCACCTTTGAACCTGCATCGAGATTGGTAATACATATTTAGCTGTTCTAGTATTTCGAGAATGGGATGGTTTTTTTCACATTTTCCTTTCATATCATAACATTGAATCTCTTGGAGTTGATCAATAAATCCAGTATCTTATCAGTCAACTAGTGTTTTATTGATCATTTGAATCGAGTGGAAAAAATACAGTCTATGTTTGAAGAATATCGTGATATGGTCCTTCGAAGGTGGATTATAAATTGGGAATCAGTAATATCATGAGCGTGAAAGGAACGAGGTATTGAGGATTAGTGATCGTAAAACAAATCATCATACGAGTGACTGAAGTTGAATCGAATTCTTCAATCAGAGGCATATTCGTCAAATTATCAAGATATCAGAATCATCATCAACAGCATATCATCAGATCGATCAAATTCCTATCTAGGAAAATAGAAACAATAGAACAACCCAGAACGAGATTTACATCAATAGCAGTCCCAGCATCGGGAACAGAAGCAACGAACGAACGTACCAGCATTAGCAGCAAGTCCCAGATCGGGGGATTCAACCAACAATAATTATTATATCGACGCCATCAGGATAAATCAAACACCAGACCACATCGACAACGGATTACCATGGGAAGACCAGAAGCCCACGGAAAAGTAATAGAATACGGGGTGAGTCATTCCCTTCAATACTCTTTGATACCGCTTCGGCCAGTGAAGTCGACTTTAGGGATCAGTTATAATTTTTGATATTGAATTTTGTAATAAAAAGAGGTTTTGATAACTATAACTATAATCATGTCTGATGCTGAAATCCAGACAGAGTAGAAAATCTTATTGATACAAAAGAATAGTCTTTTAGCTGATTTAGATTCACGAACAATTGAACTTCGAGTAAGGTAAGAGAAAACGTATGAGTATTATCAGGAATTCGATAGCATATGAAAAAGGATGGAGAGATCGAAAGGTACTGGGTTGGTACAGGACAAATAACAGTTCAAAGATTCTATTGTTTCTGCAGTGGCTTCGGCAAGACAGTTAATATTTGCACACATGTGTTATGAGACACACAAACTTGCAGAACGTAATTCAATCACCAACGGGTGAAAGAATCAAATCAAGTGCTAGTATTCCAGAAATCATATTGCCTATAAGTTTTATGGGGATTCTAAACATTGGGTAACGTTCGAAAACAAGCTGGAAATTATTCGAACTCATCTGAAAGCTTTAGTAGACATGTCAGGGAATAATTTTGAGCAATACGGAAATCTATAGATGAGGTAGAGGGGCATTTCAGAGCGTAAGAGGCATTGAATGTACCTGAAAAAACTTGGGATCGGCTAGGAAATTAGATGATGTTACAAGATAGGTCTGGGAAGGAACTAGCGTAGGAAAACATAAGGGTTTACCAACCTTTAATGAATTCACTAGTTTCTTATGGGATAGATGTCAGGTGATGAAATCCACATCAGGTGGAACTACGACAAACAAATATCTACAAAAAAGTCGTTATCATGAATTTGCGGAGTTAAATGTTACAAAAAGTTGCTAGATTTCTTATACACGTGTGAAAAATTCAAGGCATTCTCGCCAGGAGATAGAGCGAATGAAGCCCGGCGATTAAGATTATGACCGAATTGTTTGAGATCCAATCATTTGGCAAGATACTCTATTTCGGAAGGATACAAGATTTGTGATCAAAGATTCAACACTTTGCTGCATTTTCAGAGTTCAACACACTCCTCAAGTAATGTTGCCTCTGGTAGTAATGCAATTACTAGATCAGTAACAGAAGCCAGGCCTGAAGTTGCAATGCATGTAACTCAAGAAAATCGAAATATGCATATCTTTATGTCCCCTGCCATAGTCCTAATTCAAATTCCTCGCAAGAATTTGCATCAATGTCGAGCATTACTAGACAACTGGTCACAATCAAACTTCATAACTTCATCTTTGGTGATAATATTACATCGAGCATACCATTTGAGTCTCGCGATTCTTCAAATATAACAATATCTGAAAATATAACATAAGCAGACCCAGATTATAACTCCTAATCAAAAACAGATATACTGATAGGTTTAGGGTTATTCTTTTCACTGTTATGCAGTGGTCAAATTCATTGTGAAGCAGGCCAACCAGTTTTTAAAAGTCATTGTTAGGCTGGCTGATATCGGGACCAGTAAACAATTCATGGTAGTTATAGTGACAAAGTGAGTTGTCACCTAGCTATAGAGCAGGAACCCATTCAAGAACAATGAGAACAATTTTGGAAAATCGAAGGATGTGGAACGGGTATATTTTATTCAATGGAAGAACTCGAACGTGAACAGAACTTTATCGAGACTCTTGTTATTGATGGGACAAAACTTTTCACGGTAACTTTGTCCGTAATAGAGGGAATAGATACATCAGGTGACTCAAAAGAACCATCTAGGAAACGGTTTATATCATAGAAACGCAAATTAAATCAGAATGTCGGACTAGAGAAACAATATCATGATTTTATCAGAGAATATATCGAAATGAGGTCGAAAATAGGAAATTGGAGATTGACCAACCGAAGTTGACCGATTATCTCCCGCACCATGGGGTCGTCAATAACAACAGCACGTCCACTAAATTGAGGGTCGTTTTCAATGCGTCTGCACATACTTCAATTGGAATATCTTTACATGAACGATTGAAGATCGGCCAAAGTATTGAAGAGGATCTTTTTACAGTATCATTGAAATTTGAAACAGATGATGCGTAGTTATTTCAGGAGACATAGATAAAATATACAGGATGATAAATGACGCATCAGAACAGCGGGACATACAAAGAATCGTATGGAGATTTCAACCTGATGAAAATATCGAACCCTCATACAGGTTGTTCACTTTAACATATGGTACCGCTCCTTCATCATTTCTAGCTACGCGTTGTCTGGAGCAAATAGCTATCGAATTGAAGGAATCCAATCTTGATTAGAATTGACTGATTGCTTCATGTATTTATATGGACGATCTTCCAGTTAGTGTAAATAATATCAAAGACGCAATGAAAATAGGTCGAGGAGGACCAAATGAGCTGAAATTATCAGGGTTGGATCTGAGAAAATGGCCCTTTACTCGAATCGAAGTTTTGAAGGCATCATCAGAAAATAAAACAGGAAGTCCTGATGAATATTCCATAACAAATAAAGAGGTCTAAAGTACCCTAGGAATTTTTTGGGAAGCAAGAGATGACACACTTGAATGAAAATTGAAAACGGGTAATATTATTCGTGATATCACAGATTTTCGACCCGTAAGGCCTAGTGGGACCGGTGACGATTCTAGCAAAATAATGTTGCGAAAACTATGGAGATCAGGTTCAAATAGGGATGAGTCAGTGCCGTTAAAGTTGGCTACTAGTTGGGTTGAGCTTCATCAGAGTTCGTACTTACTGAACAAAATTGCAATACCACGCCAAGTAACCATTATTGTTTGGGTGGATATTGAAATCCATGGCTTTTCGGATGCGTCTCAGAAGGCAAGTGGCGCTTCTTTATTCATTAAAGCCGTACACGAGGTGTTTTTGAAATAGGTAGATATATTCAGCACATCTATATGATACAATCTAATGAATATCCCCATAATGGCAGATTTGTCTCAATTCTTCTAATTGACGACAAATTTTATCCCGAAAATAGAACTAAACCCGAGAAAGAATTCGAACAGAGGTGACTTCAGAATTGCTACAGTGTAAAACTTTGGGTAGAAAAACTGGTCTAATCCCAAATTTGACATTGATCCATTTATATTTTTCATTTGATAGTATACGTCCAGCTTTCTCAGGGGTGACATATTTGCACATATTTCGTTGCCACTGTATAATGCCGGACAAATATCTTGTAAATTGTTATGTACTAAGTCGCGGGTAGCTTCGGATGAAACGGTATCTCTTCCTCGACTAAAGAATTATTAGCTGCAGTTTTGCTAGCCAGATTGCCGCATAAAATTTATAATTCATTCAATGTAGCTCCAGATGAATCATTTTTGTGGTGCGATTCCACAATAATTTTGTGTTGGTTGGATGATCAACCTGTACGTGGAACACATTTGTGGCCAAAAGGGTGAGCGAAATCCAATCGCTAACAAAGTCACCATAGGTACGGTTCCCCTGAGCCTCAGTTGGACAGAGGGTCCCTTGTTCGGTACACCGATGGTTCGAAAATGGAAGAAGGTGTAGGCGCGGGTGTATATCGACACGGATGTAGGCTATTCGAAGAGTTAGGTCACTTCGCCACTATATTTCAAGCTGATGTACGTACATGCCATCAACCTATGCGCCCAAAGGTAACTGGGCAAAGGTGTGAGGGTTCCCTAAAATCATTTGCTTTCACATCAAAGATTACATAGGACTTCTTCGAAACACTTATGGAATTGGAAAAGTATAACAAAGTCACACTTATGTGGAATGTAACATGAGGCAGCTGATCGCCCAGCAAAGAAAGGTGCAGCATCTGCACTCTTTGGTCCTGAGCCTTTTTGTGGAATAAGCAAATATCACCTAAAGATACAATGGGCCACCATAGGCCTAAGTGTCGTCGGAGACATGGTCAGACGAGCCTACAAACGGGGTGGAGTTTTTAGTGGGTAAACCCTGGCTAGAGTCAGGGGAGTCCCACACTATCATATGGGGGATTGGACCCATATGGTGTCCATAATGGATTTAAACCAACTCGACAAAAAAAAAACGAAAAAAAATCATCTAAAGGGAGAATATAGGAAATGGAAATAAATTGAAAAGTTCTACTACAAAAGCTAGCAAACAAAATGACGTACCGAAGCTCAGAACTTATTGCTGGACCCGTTGGTGATTCTCAAGGAAGAGAACACTCCTCCGCTGAGTTGGAAGCTGGGTGGAGTTCTAGACTTCCATCCTGACAAGGATGGTATAGTTTGAGTGTAAAAGTGAGTGGAATGGTATCTTGAGAAAGTCAGTGCAAGAACTCTGTGTCCTTCCGATTGAAGGAAATTGAAACATTAGATTGATTTCAGGACTCGGTGTTAATTGTCGAAATTGCATGTCGTTTTATATCGAATCATCACCTGTTAGAATCTTGATAGATATTTTTAATTCTATAGCTTTTCAAGAGGTAGATGTATTGCCTTTTGATTTTATGTTCCTCTTTTTTCGAATAATCAGCAATTGTATCTTTGTTTAATTTTAATATTCCTCAGGTATGGTATATTGTATTGGAAGACAGACCATTCAAGGGCGGCAGTTTATAATCAAGCTTAGCGCGTATGCCTATGTAGGAAAGGCGAATTAGGAATATTCCACTTTGAATGTTAGCAATATAAGGGCATGATGCTGTTTGTCAATAACGATAGACCATGAGTGTCTCGCCAAATGTTCCATGTGTGTCTGTCTAGAAAAATGTATATGGGCATGAATAAGATCTGTTTATCTCATTTTAGTGTTCCAAAGAAGCTGCCGTATAAGGCATGCACGAATCCGGGTTGTTCTCTGTATGTAGTATCCCATCTGTCAAATAGTGTTTTATCTATCATTCAAATCGAGTGGGAAAAAACCGTCTATGATAGACAAGATCGTAAAATATATAGAGTGAAAAACTGATGCAGATTTTTCTCAATTAGTATCTGGATTTTATATGCCTTGAATCTTGATTTTTATACATAATTTAGTGAATTGTATTTTGCGGAATACCTGTGATGGCAGGAATTTCTCGTGTAGACAAACTGGGAGCTACTTGTATGCAACCCAGGATTCCTATCGCATTATAAAACCGGTTCACATTATCATTTTCCTCCGATTGATAGATCCAGTGTTGGGAGCCATGTTCTTCTTGTATTTTTCACTGGAGGATCTTTATTGAATATAGTTCTGACTCTTCTTCTTGAAATTTCATGAAATTCGGTTTAGAAATGCAGTACGAATGCTCGACAATCTTAATTTGACACATATTCAATCTGGCACTACATCACCACAATGCAATCCCAAGTCATTCCAAATGCAGTAACAAATCTTCATGCAGAAGTTGCTCCAGGGAGTTAGAACTGTGACATATATTCGTAGGAATGAGGAAAACATGACTTGTGATAGAGAAAAATTCCAGTCTTATGAGTGCAAAAATATACTGGGTGATTTCATGAGATGGAGAAGTTGCTCTATGCCTGAAAAATGACTCGTTTGTTCCTGGTAGAACCAAAATGTTTATTGAGAAGGTGAACCTATCAAAAAGATCTTGACTCGACTAGTCTAAACCGCACAACGATTACCCAAATAGATATGAGCATTTGAAATGGGTCAGAATATAACTGGATACCCGGTACCTGGGGATTGATCTATTGATTCCATTGAGTGGATTTATTCGATTGTATCACGTTACAATGATGGAAGATCCTTTATCAAACTCATGTGGAAACCGCATTCAATCTCATTTGTGATATAAATAATATTATTGGTTATGTTTATACAGAACTAATGATATAGGTACCTTTACCAAGTAAGTACATGAATATGAATTCAAATTGTTTGAGTTGTTTTCCTATATAATATATTCTTCAGCGCAGGTAATATCTTTCTACACTATTCCAATGGACATCAATCCAATCTTCGAACATACAGTATAGATACATCGGCTCCGTAACATCGGTTGTCAGATACTGTCTATCTCATTTCCGGGTACTTAAGATTAGGGTCCCATTATTTGTTATAACCTGAACAATATACTTATATTATGAGAACCCATCAACGCATTCACTTGTTGTGTGTTGATAAAAGAATATAGGAACATATTTATCATATATTTTGATACGATTCCTATTATTCTCAGAATAATCGAAAAGAAAATTCTCAGGATATTCAAACAGAATATTCCGAAAATATGCCAAATAGAATGTTCATAAAATATTGATTACAGAATGAGAATATCCTATAATCATTATTTTTTTTTAAGTTTTGGTTCCCACGAACACCTCCCTTGGCAATGCGTTCCAGAGCCTCGCTGTTCGTAGGATGAACGAGTCTTCGGAAAGAGATGTTCTGCAGGTCTCCAAAGTGACGACGAAGGGGTATAAAATAGAGCCAGATCGCCAACTTTTCTACGGTGTTCCAGAGAAGTGAGTGAGTTTGTGAGCGAGGCATCACCCACGAGACGGAATGCCGTTTTCTGGACAGGATTCAACAGTTTCAGGGTATGTTTGGGTGCTGCACTCCAAATATGGGAACAGTATTCCAGGACAGGACGGATCTGTGCCTTATAGATCATAAGCAGCTGACTGTGGATGTGAAATAGCTCCTGGCCCGAAACAGAAAACTAAGTTTTTGGGATGCACTTTTAGCAATAGAGCTCATGTGACTTTCCCAAGAAAGGTTATTGCTGATAGTAGTACCAAGCATAGAAATGGATGTCTTCAAAGGTATGGTTATATACTCCTGAAAAGATTATGTTGGGCACATACACCCGTCTCCGTACCAACGGTCGTCAGATACTGTCTTTCTCATCTCCCGGTCCTCATATTCGGGACCCATAATATTATTTGTTATAGCCTACAATATACAGGGTTGGGCAAAAGTATGGAACCAGGTGAATATCTCGGTAACCGTTTCTTAGATTTTTCCGAATATATGTACAGGGTGATTTTAAATTGTGAAGAATTTGAAAATGTTATCGTCGATGTTGCCACTTTTTCAGTTCTTCCGGAATTATTATTAACTTCCTTATGTCAAATAGGACACTCTGTATTTTATCGAATTTCCATATTCTCCCTAGAAAGCTGATTTCATCGATTAATCAGACTTGGGGTCTAACAAGAATGCTTGCTGAGATATGCGGTGTTCAAAATCGAGATTTTTCAACATTAGGATTTTTTGTGTAAAAACTATTCATTATTGGTCAAAACGGCTCACATGTCCCTACGTCAACTTTTGATTTACTATCTACCGACATTTAATTGAAACAAATACAGAGTGCATGGTTCAAGATGCAGAAACCTGATCACCCTGTTTCTGTTCCCATCAAGTACCAATAGATCGTAAATCAAAAGTTGAGACAGGGACATGGAAGCCGTTTTGAACGATATTGAACAGTCTCGACACAAAATAATCCTAAAGTTGAAAAATCTCGATTTTGAACACCCTATATCTCAGTTATCATTCTTGCTAGACCCCAAGTGTGATAGATCGATGAAATCAGCTTTTTAGGGAAAATATGAAAATTCAATAAAATACAGGGTGTTTTATTTCAAATAACGAAGTTGATATTAATTCCAGAAGAACTGAAAAAGTGGCAACTTCGACGATAACATTTTCAAATCAACCACGTTTTGAAATCACCTTGTACATATATTCAAACAAATTTAACAAACGGTAACCGAGATATTCACCTGATTCCATACTTTTGCCCAACCCTGTACAATTATACTAATATCAGAGTAATATTATCATAAAAACCATCGACGCATTCTTTTGATGACTCTTTAGCTTCTAGGATATAAGCATGATATTCGTTCGCCTATCAGAAGGAACTGTGGTTCTTATGCCAATTGTTATATTCTTTACAAAGTTACATGAAGTGGCAAGTAATCGAACCAGGTCGTATATTTGTCCTGACTATAATACGAGCTGAACGTTCGCATACTATAAGCAGAAATTTCTAAATTTCACTCTTGTAAGGTTATAATGTAAAGAGAAAGGCCTGAAGTTCCGCCACTGAACCATCGCCATTGCACGATTGCACTAACAACATTCAAGTTCAATATCGTCTGGTGACCTTAGTAAACAGGCGCCCTTCTGTCGTAGTGGTCGTATGATAAAATAACCGACAACCGTTGTTCCATTCAAGGGAAACTGCCGTCTACACTACCTACCTACCTGAAGCACAGCTGAAGCGTGCTGATGCCATAGAACTGTAGCCAGAGTGGTTTTAGTTTGAGGTCTAAAAGGGTCAGTGAAATTATTTGAATACTGTATCTTGGAAGTTACCCCGTAGTTTAAAGCATTATACGAGGTGTTTTTGAAATAAGTACATTCCGCACATCGATGTCTCGATGTGATACAGTCTAATGAATATTCCCATGATATTAATCTTTTTCTAATTCTTTTAACTAACGAGAAATTCCATCCCGAATGTTGAACAAAAATGGTATTTGTTTTTAAAATACAAAGAGGTCAAGCACCAAATTATTTGGTAAATAAGCTGACTTATAATAAATAAACTCGTAAATAAATGCATCATCATAACACCAGACAAAAAGAACACTTTTTTATTTCACCCAGGAGTAAAAGTTTGGCAGAAAATTCTGTTTTTTTTTAAGGATTGAAACAATATAATGACTTGCCATCTGACGTGAAGAATGCATTCTCCATCAATACATTCAAGACCAAGTTCAAAATGCATTTATTGGAACGAACCAACTCAAACTTTTGAATATTTTAAATCGTCTATTTAATGTCTTGTATTTTTATTGTACCTTTTGTGTTGATCTTATGTTTGTGAATTAAGTGTCTAGATGTTCCTTGTTCGTTTAGATCTTATGAATGTTTTTATATTTCATAGACTTGTATAAATGAATAAATAAATAAATAAAAACGGGACTACGTCAAAATTGCTACAATGTAGAACTCTGAATGGAAAAAGGGGTCTCATCCTGAATTTCATTTCCATTCCTATATTTTTTTCAATTGGTGCCATATATGTCAGTTTTTCCAGGGATTGAAATATTTGCACTTATTTCAATGCCACTCTGTATTTCAATAACTGCATTTTGCATTATATTAAAATTCAAACTTATCATTGTTTATCATAGTCATGAGAATGTGGGATATTTATTATTTCGTCGGTTTCGGTTACTTAATCAGTTGTCGTTGTCGATTGCGCCTCGTAACATGCGTATAACTTTCAGACAGCAGACAGCATCATTCCCGAAAATCTACTGAAAGCTGAAAGGGGAAGAAGCTGGATATTTGGATAATCCGATCAGTAGGTTTGAAGTTGTGTGTGTGCGTGTGCGTAGCATTAACGAAGTGGGCCTGAAACAAAAATAAATGGAGACATTCGTATTGCGAGCGTATTACAAAATAGGATCATTGTTGATTGCTCAATGGATATAATGTTAATTAGTGTTGATGAATATTTACTTTGAATAACCAGCACAGCAGATAACTGAACGGTGACTTGTAAGTGATTATACTCAAAATGAACACCAAAGTTGAAGCCTTTGAGCAAGAAGATTTGCTTGACAAGAGCAAAAATGTGGCAGTGAACAGGTCACAACAGAACGGAAACAATTCTGGTAAGTAATCCTGATATCCACAATAATTATTGATGTTCTTACTTTAATTTTTTTAACCTCCAAAGTTGAAATATTATGAAATGTGAATCATGTTGGAATATATTATGATTCATGAGTCGAAGTTGGATACATGATAATTTTATTGAATTGCAGTGTTGCACAATAATGCACATTGCACAGTGATACAATACTCATATTATTTGTTTTGTTGAATTTCGTGACGATCGAAGACAGCGTAGAAATCAAAGAAACCAGTGGCGGATCGAAAACAATCTGGTTAGGAAAATGACTTTGAGATTTTATTTATTGGTGGTCCAGAGAGAAGGCCATAGATAGCCAAAGGAAGCATGAAATATTCACAAGAATTATTTTGGTAGCAATTTGCGAGGCAATTTGTGATCACAAAATTATTGCCAATCATATTGAGAGTGTACTCCCACTAAGCAAATTTGAAAGCTATGTTGATACAAGGTTGTAGCAATTACCGAGGCAATTACTGAAACGGACGTCCAGCAACATTGCAAATGTAATATTGTCACAGCAGCATGTAATATTGCTGCAACGCTATATTATCAAACTTCACCTTTGCAATATTGCCTGGAATATTTCTGAACGTCCGTTTCAGTTATTCCTTCAACATTGCATCAATATAGCTCTCAATTTTGCTTAGTGGGCTCATTCTTGATTTAGGTATACTGTAACTGAATATTGTAGGAGATTTCATTCAACTCATGCTTCAACATGATCATTTGGAATATTTCAATAACATTTTCGACGAATTATTAGTCTTGAATTTAAAGTATTTGCTATTCAATATTATATTCGAGATATTATTCATCATCCACGATTCTCATCAGTCAACAAAGTCAGTAAACAATTCTGATTTATCGCAAATTTTCATCAAAATTTATTTTTGTGAGTGTGAATTTCACAATTGGATAATTCTCGGGATAATTGCCAACGACTTGGCCAACGAGGTTGCATTGTTCTCCTATGATGTTCATATCTTGTACTTACCTCGGAACTCACGAAATCACATTGTGTGAAAGAAGTGCGCAGAAACGAAAATTATCTCATGAAAACTCGAGTGAAACCTTGTATACAATAATTCAAATATAGGTTACTTCTAATCTCGCTTCTGATACAAGGAATCATGCATGATAACTTCCTCCTGAAAATGATCTGCCCTCTGTTCTCGCCATTTCAAAGAAAATTTTGAATCTAAAACTGATGGAGAACTTTCACATTCGATTCTTGCGCGTTCAGTGGTTTGTAGTGGTTTTCTCACATACAGTAGTCAGTACACGAAGGAAAATACTCCTAGGAATAGAAGAAAAATGATATCTTACTGAGGTCTATTGTATTTCTCATATCTTGGATCTCACGGAAGGGAATCTCATCGGGAGTCTCTATAAAGGTCGAAAAACATAGTGCGTACTAGAGAGGATAGCGAGGAGAATAGGGAGAGGACGTAGGAATTGGATTTTTCTGAACTTCTGGAGATTATGAGCTCTTGGGAATACTGTCATCGACAAAAAATCCAAAGTTCTGCTGTTTTATAGACAAACGAGTTTTGATATGGTGTTCTTCGATATACTTCAAGGTTGACAACGAAGGGATGTCTGACTGAACTTGTCGAAGGGATCTTCTGACTGGACTTGTCGAGTTCGTCTGTATTGTTGATATGAAAATAGCGAGCATAGATCTCGGCATAGATATAGTGGACTTTGTAGGAC
The DNA here is from genome assembly GCA_918026855.4 of Phaedon cochleariae. Taxonomy (NCBI): domain Eukaryota; kingdom Metazoa; phylum Arthropoda; class Insecta; order Coleoptera; family Chrysomelidae; genus Phaedon; species Phaedon cochleariae. Next base: position 23,185,742 of record OU896707.1, read on the forward strand.
TGGTGGTACCAGATATTGATATACCTATCAGCCAGCCTATCAGGCATACTGGGTTCTGCTTTTCTAGAGTGAATATTGCTCTGAGTTTTGGTGGTGTTCAATTCAACCCGGTTGTTGATACTCCAGGATAAGATCAAGCAAGATCGAGAGCAAGATCATCATTGACAGCGTTGATCTGCCTTTGTCTTAAGTTCTTAGTTCCCTGATGAGAAAAAATAGGGATTCTGAAAGAGAACGCGGTATGAAAAATATACTATCATCTGCAAAGCTGTGAATAGGGTGAGTGGAATTCATAACAAATTTGGTGCCAAAATTGATCCTTGAAGAACACTGGAATCGGCAGGAATCGATGGCTATGGTATAAGACGATACTCCGTTCACCACCACAAAAAGCGAACTGCCTGAAAACAAACTAAAGAAAAGGTATGGCGTAGCTGAGATAATAGGCCGTGTGTTGTTATTCCTTGGTGCCAAAGGCGGTCGAATGATGTCTAACGCCACAGCTGAAGATTTTCCATGTTTTCTAATGAATCTTGCCATATAGGAATGACACTCGGAATGACATATATAGTCAAGTGAATCTCCCATGGAGTATAAACAAAGAGTTAATGTCTGATTGCGAAATCCATATTGTCTATCACTGATGATTCCTGAGCTTTACAGATATTTGATTAGCTCAATATTGATGGCTTTCGACATCACTTTGGAGATAACTGATGACAGGGCAATAGGCCTACAAAAACTCTTGATGATAAATATCAAACAGGTAGTAATTCGAGAAGCTCGCTGACAGTATTTAGTTCCTCGTTTTTTCCCCAAGTGATGGAACGCTTTGGAAAATAATATTATCCTTTATAATCACGATTTTTTCATTTATTTTTTCTTCTCATTGAATAAGTGCAAGAATGGATCAATATATCAGGGATTATAACCACATACCAGTAGATACCCTTGTACTTAATGATACCAATATGTTAAATGATTCTCTAAACAAAGAAAAACATATTAATAATTTTAAAATGATACATCAAAATATCAGAAGTATCGGAAAGAATCTGAATGAGTTCCTTTTGAATATTGATCAAGTATCAAGTAAATTCGATTTATTAATTCTAACTGAAACATGGAAAGTACCTGATACAAGCATCTTCAATATACCCGGGTATGTGCTTCGTTACAGCGGGGAAGGTATCAATAAAAATGATGGCGTAATTATTTATTTAAGGAATAATTTAAATTATGAATACAAAGTTATAACAATTGGGGAATGTGAATCTTTAGAAACAAAAATAATACACGAGAACAAAATAATATTCGTTACTGCCATTTACCGAGCACCACAAGGGTTACAAGAATATTTCGTTGTAAATCTTAGAGCCTACCTAGAACAAGCGAAACATGTAATAAAAGATTATCATATTTTAATAGGAGACATCAACATCAACACACATTTGGATGATGATGATATCGTGAATGAATATCTTGACACCCTGGGAGAATATAACTTCATACCGATGATAACAAAAACTACTCGAGAACACGGTGGAGCTGAATCCTGTATTGATCATATTTGCCTATATAGTAAACATGAAAATACCATTGAAGATACTTTATCTATTATTCTGAGGTCCTCTATAACAGACCACTTTTGCCAAATATTAAGTTTGCCCATTCGTATCCAGAGTGAAGTAACCTCGATATCCATTAGAAAATACTTAGATTATACAAAGTTGAAAAATGAACTGCAAAACTACGATTGGTCAAACTTGTATCAAATAAGAGATGTTCAGAGAGCAACAACGTTCTTTATAAATCACCTCAGTTCTAAAATCGAGAATAGTAGTAGAATAGTAAAACAAAAACATATGGAAAAACAAAGACAGGAATGGGCTACACCTGGTTTGATAACATCAATAAATAGGAAAAATGAACTTTATAAGATGTACAGGATCGACCCAGAATTGTATGAAAACGAATTCAAAAATTATCGAAACCATTTAAATAATCTAATAAAAAATACAAAAATCAACTTTTATAGAGATAAAATAAAAAAGAATGCAAAATCATCAAAACAACTTTGGGATACTTTGAAACAATTGGAAAAAAATAAAGTAAAAAGTGAGATAAAAGAAATTCTGAAAGATTCTGGGGAAATAGTAACTGATGAGACACAAATTGCAAATATCTTTAACGAACATTATGCTAGAGTTGGTAGAAGTTTGGCAGAAAAAATTATGAAACCAGAAACAGCGCCCCCAATTAACGTAATTAACCAATCTTCGATATTTCTCTACCCTGTGTCAATTGAAGAAACTGTAGAAGTTATAATGCAATTAAAAAACAATAAATCACCTGGAATAGATTCCATCAGAGCTGAAACATTGAAAAGCATAGTACAAGAAATAAAAATACCCTTAACACATATATTGAATGAAATAATGAAGGTTGGTAGATGTCCAAATGAATTCAAACTAGCTGTCATAAAACCGATCTACAAAAAAGGGAATAAACTAGAAGCACAAAATCATAGGCCTATTTCACTGATATCAGTTTTTGCAAAAATATTTGAAAAAGTGGTTAAAACGAGACTGGACACATTTTTAAATAAACACAAACTTCTGTCCGAAAGGCAGTTTGGTTTCAGAAAGGGAAAATCGACTCAGGACGCGATAATACACCTCACCTCCAAGATCTATGATTCGATAGAAAATTGCAAACCTTCCATGTGTGTCTTCCTCGACTTATCCAAGGCCTTTGATACTGTGAGTCACACTCAGTTATTAGAGGTTTTGGAAGGTATGGGAATTCGTGGCACACCATTAGAGCTAATGAAAAGTTATCTACAAAATAGGAAACAATGTGTGCAGATAAAAACAAAATTGAGCACAGAAAAAGTAGTTGAATATGGAGTCCCACAAGGAACTGTGCTAGGGCCTATATTATTCACTGCTTACATTGACAACCTACTCAACTTGAATTGTTCTGGAGATATTATCAGTTATGCAGATGACACTGCGATTTTTTATCAAGATGAAAACTGGGACGACTTGAAAAAAAAAGGTGAAAGTGACCTAGCTCAAATAGTTACATGGTTTAACCATAAATTGTTAACAATCAACATTGATAAAACTTTCTTCATCCCATTCACGTCATACAAAAATAATTTACCAACCTACACATCACTGAACATTGAAACTTTTGATATTTCAATCAAAATAGCTAGTGAAATCAAATATTTGGGTATAACACTTGACTCACATCTCAAATGGAATACACATATTGATAACGTAACGAAAACACTCAGAAGTTTATTATACAAATTCAAATATTTTCGCAAAATCATAGATACTCACCACAGTAAAATAGTATACGCAGCTCTTGTTGAATCCAGACTCCAATATGGAATTTTAGCATGGGGTGGAGCAGCAACTGTACACCTCAAAAAATTGGAAAATCTGCAGAAACGATTTCTTAAAATTATTCTTGGAAAAGAACCTACTTACCCTACACAAGCTCTTTTCTCTGAATCTGAAATTCTAACAATCAGACAAATACTTTTTTCAAATCTCATCACTTTCCTTCACGCTCACAAACATTTACTAAACCATATTGATCATGTATACCCCACGAGAACGAGATTGAGAAACTTTGTGAAGTTGCCATTTTTAACAAAAAAAATCGGACAGAGGTGTTGCAAATATTTATCTTTGAAAGCATTCAATTTCCTCCCTGAGGAACAAAAAAATTATGTTCTAACAATAAACTCCAAGAATTTATTAAGAAAAAAAATCAAAATATTTATACTTCAGACCAATTTATCCACTATAAGCGAATTACTCTCATAATCATAGGAGAACAAACTATTCCTTTTGATGCATTCGTTAATCCCATTCGTTAATTATTAGCCATTCACAACTCTCTATTCATTTCTCACCTGGGTATGTTCATGTTTATAGGTGAAAAAAATATATAAATAAATTAATTTGAGTTTGAGTGAATCTGAAATTGACAAAACTCTACTGTAGATTATATATAACCGGCATTATGATCATTTTTATTATTTTCATTATTAGTTAGTATTAGTATTATGATTTTCAATATTATATCATTATTATTACAAAGGTATAGGTATTGTTACTGTTGGTGTTATTATCAGGTATAATCATTATTATTATCACTATTATTATTAATCTAACATTGTTAAAGATATTCCTCAACTTTTCCACCACATGAAGTTTATAATAATCTGTTGTATACAATTTCTTTGTCACGAAATATGAAATACATTTGAAGATATGGCATTTACGACAAAGAAAACCCCACGCGCAGTTTCGGCTTTTGTGGGTCTCTCAATGTTTGTTTATGCATATATGCCAACACAAAATGTAAAAACATAATCAGGAATAGCGTGAATAAACATTATTATTATTATTATTATTATTATTATTATTATTATTATTATTATTATTATTATTATATACCTGCAACGGAGAAGCAACATATTATACTCGATATTATATGGGAATGTTACAATGTTCCTTGCGAGGTTGCTTGAGAGACCAATTCAGCAAAATCATATAATAATTCACTTAATGCAGTCTTCCGCCGGTGGGGTCAAAGTAGAATTGGCCGCATTGAATCTCCCATCGAATTTAGTACTCGGTTCAAATCGATTCAAATTGAGAATTCAATCGAAAAAATTATGGATACAAATAGTTATCAATGTATTACAGTCTAGTTCACAGTGTATACAAGATGAGTATGTCTATCATGGAGTAAAGTTGATGATAGTTTCTCCGAAACGAAACGACGTACGCAAAATCTCTCAACGCTGATTAGTAGAGCTCAAAAAGTGGCGATGAGAAAAAGTTTTTTATCTACTCACTGCATCGAAAGTAAGCGATTGCTCCCTCATTTAAGGACACAAACCTGTCAATTCACCCCCAAGGAAAATAGTAGATTGTTTCATTAGGATCAAAAGTGACACTTTGTTTGACAAGCAAATTTTGCATTTGCGTGGCGAATCGTCCAGTGAAGCCAAGCGAAAGCAAAATTCGCAAGTCAAACAAAGTCATGAGATATTACATTATGATAAAATCTGGAAACTATCGACGTGGAATTTGAAATTTTTAACAGGAATGGCACCTGCGTTGCAGGCTTCCTTTTGCAGGCATCTTTATCATTCTTTTTGAGTAATCGAATATCTGTCAGTCTAATTCTCTGATTTGATTTTGGAAAATTGCGCATTTAGTGGTTGTTCTGTAATCTACGTAAACGCGGAGTCGATTGGAAAATAAAAGTTCTTTCTCGGAGAAGGTATTATTGGCTTATTTTTCGGAACTATAGCACAACAAGAGCCATCAACAGTGTATATATATATGTGATATATATGCGGAAAAAATGAATTCACTCTTCTTCCGTGGAAAAAAAGTTTTTATGAAAAGTGACATTTTATGACTTGATGTCAACAGAGATAAAATTCCAAAAATTTTTCCCGTTACAGAAAAAAAACATGAATTGATTCCAAACTATATTTAATCTTCAACATATTCCAATATTTTCCGTCCATGAGTAACTTATACTCTTTACGCGTTGAGATTGAATTTCAATAGAATGTAAATTGAATATCAAACAACTTATGCAAGTAAACATAATAATTATTCACGTACTGATCTGTTTTACTCGCAGGAGTATGGTAGTCGCGGTTACCGCGTCACTGTATTAACCGAGGTATTATGTTATATCACACTTTTTCACCTAATTGGGTACATAATTACATACCTTCAATTATTCATATCGATATTTATTATTCCAGCATACATAACGCTGATTATATGATGTGTGACAGACTTTGATCTATGATGGTAATTATACTACCGACGTGATAAGCCTTGTGAAAGTACGAATTGAAAAATTCCACACGCAATTTTGTTATTCCATAAGTGCGTTATTGCTTTACGACACCCATTACGTACTATACTTCAGCTACGGCCATTTACAGCGTCCATATAAATTAATCCTCGAATTATTCAGAAATTGTGAAAAATATTGGTACATTATTTTCGTCGTAGAATCGACATCAGTGTATGAGCAGAAGTTTTCAGTATACTACCTGTAAATGGAATTCAACACTTGAGAGCTAGCTTAATAGAGATGATGGACCCACATTCAAGATAAGAGCTACATATTCAGTGCCTATGTAAGAAAAGTCAAGCGCAATTTTGTATAACTTCAAGTTGTGAACTGTATATATTACCTTTGCCACATCTTGAAACCATCTGTTATTCGCTTGAAAGCCGTTGAAAGCTATCTTTGTTACTCATAACAGGGAGGGGCATCAAGAACATATATCCACCCCTTGGAAATTATTCAACGCAGGTTTCTGAAATTAACACAAGCACTATACTCCGAAACGCAAATTCTTGATATTTCTTCCTACAGTCTACAGTACTCAGGTGCAGGAATTCACCTAGAAGGAATAGGTACTCGAATAGGTATGGCGAAGAGCTAAGCTCTGTTGGAGATATTCGCCAGATTATTCAACATACTATATATGAACATCAAGTTTTGTTTTTTTTTGACAGTTTCTGATTATTATATAAAACGTCTTGTGCAGTCATTACAGTTTAATTGTAAAACTGCCTGTTTCACTGAGTTGAACCCAACAGGTTGTGGGCCCAGTTAACGCATGAATCAGGTAGAGCTCAAATTGAGTGTTTAAGCAAGATCAAGGCGGAAAGAATGGAAAATATGGAAAATACAAGGTTTGGGTTTGCTAAGCTGAATAATAATAATTACCAGCCTTGGAAGTTTAAAATGGAGATGCTTCTCATAAGAGAAGGCAGTTGGAAGATAATTCAAGGAGAAGTCCAGAAAGAAGAAGTTGAAAGTAACATTTATGCAGAATTAGATGAAAGAGCGCAAAGTACCATCTCACTTTGTGTAGAAAATGACCAGATCATTCATATTTGTAACTGCCAGTCAGCGAAGGAGATGTGGGAAGTTCTACAAAAGATTCATGAACGGGCAAATCTCAGTAATAAGTTGTATTTACTTCGTAAGCTTTATCAGGCCAGATTAGAAAGTGGACAAACAATGTCCGAATATATAAGACAAACTCTCGAAATGGTAGAACTACTGAGGGGAATAGGTGAAAATATTGAAGATTTTCATGTTGCACTACTTCTTGGAGGTCTTCCCAAGAACTATGATACACTTGTAACGGCCTTGGATGCTCGTCCTGATAATGAATTGACTCTTGAATATGTCAAAGGAAAACTGATGGATGAATTTAATAGAAAAACTGAAGGTGATTCTGAAGCAGCATTAAAAGTATATAACAATGAAAATAGACGGCCGTTCTGTACAATGAAATGTTTCTTCTGTAAGAAAAAGGGACACGTTAAAATAAATTGCTATTTCTGGAAGAAAACTCAGCAAGAAGGTGGAGAAAGTAGTCAAAATAGTGATAGGAAAGAATATAAAGCTAAAACTGCAGTAGGAGAATATAATGAAGATTATTGTTCTTGTGTTCATCCCAAAGACGGTTATGAAGGTACAAAGTGGTTCATAGATTCGAGCGCATCGAGCCATATGACGGCGAATAGAAACTTCTTTCCACATCTGCAGAATTACAGTGATAAAGTGAATGTCGCAAATGGTAATGAAATGATATGTGCTGGAATAGGGGAAGGACTATTGAATTGTCAAGTATCAGACAAAATAGTATCAGTTCCAGTTAAGAATGTATTGTATGTTCCTGATCTTCGATCAAGTTTATTATCGGTGAAACGTTTGACTGAAAAAGGTTTCAATGTCACTTTCGAATCAAATCACTGTCATGTAAAAATCAATGACAATATTGTCGCTATTGGAACTATTGAGATGGGAATCTATAAGTTAGCAATAGATTCTAGAAATCAGGCACATATGTCTTCTGATAAATGTACCGGAATGTATTCATTTATGACACAAAAGGATGAGTCACAGAAATCCAGCAGATATCAAGAGACTCTTTGCAGAAAACTTAGTTTCTGGAAGTATATTAGAGAATTATGAGGAAACTTTGCAATGCATCAGTTGTGTGAAGGGGAAATTAGCCAAAAAGCCATTTTCTAAACATTGTGGCGATAAATCGAGCAAATGTCTTGACTTGATCCATTCAGACGTATGTAACCCAATGAGGACAGAAACTCCAGGAAAGAAACGATATTACTTGACTTTTATCGATGATTTTTCGCGATATACAATTGTATATTTGTTGAACACTAAAGATGAAGTATCAGAAAAACTGGAAGATTTTATAGTATTTGTGAAAAATAAATTTGAAAGAAAGCCCAAGTCGATCAGATTTGACAATGGCGGCGAATTTTGTAATAAAATTGTTCAGGATATTTTACGGAAATATGGGATAGCATACCAAACGACAGTCCCGTACTCACCGCAGCAGAATGGTATTGCTGAACGCAAAAATAGAACCCTCTGTGAATCAGCAAGATGTATGTTGCTTGACGCTCAATTACCAAATACTTACTGGGGAGAAGCGATTGTTACAGCCAATTATTTACAAAACCGTCTTCCTTGTAAATCTATTAAAACAACTCCTTATGAAGTATACCGGTGTGAAACATCTCGAAACCTTTGTATTGGGGTGAGTGTGGCAAAAAGGCTTCATAAAGCCTCTAATATATTCGCATCAACCTGCAGGACACCCTTTATATGAATTTATCATTATTTTTCGACTATGAGATCGAAAAATTTATATAGGTACCTACTAAACTTCGATGTTTTTCATTGATGATTATCTCATTTTGATTGTATGTGGTTATCATACGGTTGTCGTCACATCAATGGCATTCTTCATTCTTTGCCGTTTTATTGGTTCCTATACCAGAAAATCACAAAAAAAACGACTTATGTACGGAGATGGACAAGAAAATGAAACTATTAGTGTAACAATAAATGGTAGTTTCAGATAACAGATGGTTGTAAGTCAAGTCTAGAGAATAAGCCAAGCACGACGAAGGATGCCATTGAGTTGATATATGATTCACCGTTTCGAGTCAGTGATGAAATTTGAGACAAATGCTGATTCATATTGGAAAAAAAACTTTACTCTTTGATCAACGAAGCTGAACTGTTTAAGTTGCGAGAACAATTGGGATAGTTGAACAAAATTGACCTATATGTTGGCTACGAGAAGGATTGAACCTTATTGTTGTTGTTCGTCTCGTGGAAAACTGATTAGAACTATCTGAATATTATGTATTTTGTCTCCAAAAGGTGAGAGGGTCATCAACATGTTATTTCTATTCTTGATTTGATTGTATCTGAATAATTCAGAAAGAATTGTGAATATACAGATGAATTGTATTCCTCTCCTCTTTCCGAGACTGTAAACAGATTGGATCAAAGCAAGATTCCAGTTGTATCATGATAAATATGCTAATAAATTATATTGAACGACTATCGCAAAAGCTTGTTCAATAATATAAACAATAATGACATTGTTACGTTATTCGTGTGCAGAAGCGAACACGACACTACTATTTATCTTCAAACTGATTTATTTTCGTTGAAGGAACACTAATCCATAACATACTTATAACTACTATATTATATCGAATGGTTTGGATACACGCGGTATAAAACTGTCTCTTTGACCCTCACTGGTTGTCTGACTGAAGGATCAGAATCTCGACTCCGGTGAATCGTAACGCAACCTCCAGTATGTTTCTCACGATTCTTCAATTCAAGCCATCCAGAACACAAGCCTACTCTGGAACGGCTGTTTTCTGTATGTTTTAGTAGTTCACCCGGTTTCGCAGCAGATGGCATTTCTTCAAGGTGAACGAAAGGAACGCCGTCTGTAGTCTCTGGAAAACTTCTTTAAGGTTAGCTAGATTCTCTTCGGTAGTTCTACCGAACACGATGATGTAATCTGAATAAACCAGGCATGTCTTTCAGGAGAGTCCTCTCAATACATTCCCTATGATTCGTTCAAAAGTGGCCGGAGCATTGCAGTTCCAAAGGCATAAATCTGAATTGCCATAACACAGTGCCGATGATGAACGCGGTATCCTCCTTGTCTGCCACGTCCATTTTCACCTGCCCAATATCCACTTCTCAGGTCCTATCGAGGGTCCTATGATGGGAAAAATTCTCATTTTGCCAACGTGTCGAGTGTCTCGTCAATAGGAGGTAATTAGGATACCTGTCATGTTCGGTCACGTTGTTCAATCGGAGATAGTCCACGCAGATACGGCTGTTTTCATATTTCTTTTAAACTTGGACCACTGGTCTATTGAATGGCTTCATAACTTCGACAATTTCCATATCCTGGATAATCTTGTCTGGAATTTTTCTCTTCGTTTGTGGCAATTGGTCTGGTATCCCGCGTATCGATTTTGTGACTCACGATTCTATACATTTGCAGTAACTCTGCCAACTTCTTCTGTCGGTCGTTGTGTGAGTCTATTGCAGCAGAGACGAGTTCTCCATACTTGCCGGCCTCTTCAGGGGTTACTGTTACCCAGTAAATTATGAAGGCTAAAGGAACAATGGTTCCATTCTTCGTTTTTCTGCCAATCGTCACTGAGTACTTATTGATATTGATGAATCGAACAGGTAAATGGTCGTCTGACATTTACGCCTTGCCGACTCAGATGCCTCGTCCGACCTGCTCGTCATGCCTTGCTCCAATTCACCCTCAATCCGAACTGCTACATTAATCTCGCTCTGTTTCGGTAACAGTACGTCCTCTAATATCGCAACCTTCGGCGCTACCTCCACTGGTGAACGTAAGAAGATCTCTTCAACATCCACCTTGAGTGTTCTGCTTCTGAAGTACAGTTGAATCTTTTGCGCACCCATCATTCTCATTCACAGAATAACATCTATCTCTCAATATCTGTCATGATAGCTTGATGCGGAAATTTGATGATCCCAATCGGTATATCCACATCGATTTCCTTATAGACGGTGGCAGCTTTCCCCGCAGCAATTCACAGATGCCATCTTTAGTTCACCAGTGGATTCCTTGAATTCGTCAGGAGTTCATGTTGTAGATGTGTGTTCGAGGCACCAGTATCTACCAACATATCGTCGATTGCCCATCTACGTAGATGCTGCTGTTATCACGCCGTAGGGATGACACGAAGATGAAGGTGTCTTGAGAATTACGGTTCGAAGCTATCCCATTGAGGTCGACGCGATCTAGTTTTCCTGCAGCTTCGAGGAAGATAATCCTTCCTCAGTAACCTGTTTGGCACGCTCAACAACAACAACAGCAACTCCAACAACGTAACGGTTTCTTCTTTTTCTCCTAGAGGCCCTTCATGGCGTTGATTGAGGCTCCATAAGGATCTTGTATGGAACTATCCAACTATCTGCTATGTTCTTTCGCTGTCATTCATGGCTCGTATTCTTGTTGATTCTCGTAAAGCTTCTATCGCGGCCTCGATCTCAAGCGCAGCTGCCAGAGCACTAGTGGGTTTTTTTGGTCGAGTCAGGCGAACTGTGCTTTCCACATTTCGATATCCCGCAATCCTTCCACGAACGTTTGAACAGCTATATAGATATTCCAAAAAGGACTGATGGATAGGTACAATCTCGGGCATGATGCAATAATCGAGCTACGTCCACTTAGAATTCCTGCAGGCTCTCGTTGGCTGTCTGTCGACCGCTCTTCATTTGTGATTGGAAAACTTGCTGGAGATGTTCTTGACCATATCGCATTTTGAGTCGTTTGATGAGGTGATCGTAGTTATCGGCTTCTTTCTCCGTAATGACTCGCAGGATGTTCAATGCATCAGCCAGTAGCGGTACTGTACGAGCCACTACCTTGTCCGTGGATGTCCGCCCATTAGCTGCTTCGAACTGCTTCAGATAATTTGGCCACGATGTTTGACCAACAAGTGTATGTGCTCTTACTCGATTCGTAGTAGTTACTGAGTCTAATCCTATTCTCGTTTCCTTGTTGACCATTTCCCGACATTTCCGATACAACTGTTCTCCAAGATTGCATCATCAGTTCATTGATCTCCTGCTGCTCTTATTTGCAGTTGCCATTTCTTCTTCTTGCGGCAGAAATCTGAGCTGATATCTGGTCCTCCTGCGACGCACCTTGTTCTTGCTGAGCCTTGATACGATCTACAATTCGAGCTTATACCTCTTGTCATTGAGACGCAATCAGATCTTGCTGGGCAGCAATCTGAGCTAGAACATCTTCCCGTTGGGTCGATATCTGAGTAACGATCTAATCTTGCTCAGCGGAAATCTGCGCCAGTACGTCTCCTCACTGAGCTGATATTTCAGCCGCAATCCTGTACTGCTCAGCCATCATCTATTCTGCAATCCGTTTCTGCTGAGCAGCTATATCTTGTCGCTGAGCAGCAATCTCCTCGTGTTGAGCAGTGATATGGGCATCGATCTTTTCTTGCTTAGCCGCCATCTGACCCGCAATGTCCTTTTAGTGAGCAGCTATCTGGCTCGTGATCCTCTCCTGCTGAGCCGTCGTCTGTTCTGCAATCCTTTGATCACTTGTGGTATTACTGTTGACTATTCCACTCTTGTTCTCTAGAACTAATCAGAATCGACCATTCAACATTTATCAGACTTGCTCTACCAATACAGAAGCCGAATTGATCCACACGTGAACAACCAACTACATTTTTCAGCAGTAATTCAACTCCTCCACATAAGATGCTATTGGATGATGACGTGAGTCATTTTGACATCGATAAAAAGGATACTCCTTTTTTATCGCTGTAAAACTGCCTGTTCCATTCATCTAGTAGGTATGCGCCTGATGTCACTCCCATTTCTGTCGTCTCGAGTTTGATTGTTGGGTATTCACGTGCGAATTAGCAAGATGGAACATTCGTCAGGAGAAAACCATAAAAAATATAAGAAAATCAATTCCGCAAACCACCAGTAACACGAAATCATCAATGAACGTAATCTTGTCAGAAAACTTTCTCTTCAATTGGATAAATTTCCATACTCTCGACCTACGCTGTCGCATTTTTTTCATGTCAGTTTTGCTCGTAAAAACACTGATCGGCAAATCTTGTGGGCAAGAGGAATTTATCCGATATAAGGAAAGCTCTTGTGTTTTACTGTTGTTGGAATTTTTGACGTTTATGAAGTCAATTATGTTGGAAGCCAAAATGATGGATGCAGTTCCCGCAACTCTCGTGGCGCGCTCTTCCATTGTCTCAATCATGGAATATTCATAAGAATACAACTCGTGATGCTATTTTGCTTCCAAATATTCGTCGATTGACATACTCCAGCCTGCTTCTTCAATTTCGCTCATGACATTGATTCAAAACTCCTTGCCTACGGCTCGAATTTTTTGATAAACAATGTCATTCGCGAATTTATTAGGCAACAAGATGTCGTAACAATCGTCGAATATTTCCGGCAAAATAATATCACTTGTGGTACATTCCACTCTTGTTCTCAAGAATCAATCCGAATCGGCCATTTTCACGAATTCTCCTGTATTCCAGCGATATTTTTCGTTCAATCAAATTCATCAGACTTGGTCAATCAATACAGAATCCGAACACGTGAAGGTGTGGTAAAGTTTTACATTGAGAGTTGAGGAAAGTAAGTCTGCGCAAGTCTGTTCATAACTTGAGGTTTTCTATTTGTTCAAATATTCTACATAAATATATATATGAATAAAAAACTTGCGGTATCCTTTCATCGAAAAAAAAGCTGTTTCTGACATTCCCGAACCACGAATATAGTTTGTTACATCGTTGTATACAATAATGTGTTGCCACTTGCCACACTTGAAATCAGGTTATTTAATGCAGTAGACGGAAATAAATATGCTTGAGAAATAGAAAATTGTACCTCAACAACTGACATAAAGTGCTCTAGATTTTTGTTGTGTTGTTCTTGTGTACGGCCACATATAGTAATATCATATATCACAATACAGGGAGATGAACATTTCATTACAATTCCATATTTCAAGTACAATTCTTGAAATTCCACATTGTTAATCCTGAACGTTGCGGCGTAGATGTGCCGTAGCTGTGAAATAAATGTGAGAACAGGATGTGTTGCTGTGCTGCATATCTTGTTTAGCAGCAAGATATTCCGGGTGGTAGGGGTTTGAACTTTTCAAAAGAAAAGCAAGTCCAACTCTACAGATTTGGAAAAAAAAATGGAACAGAAAATGTCATTTGAAAATAAACGTGTTCAACTTCCGCATCTCGTTTTTTTTTGTGAAAGATGACGTGGGCGTCTTCGATAGATTAACCAGTAGGTACATATATTCTTGAAGCAAATTCAATTCTTCGAAAAGTTTTTGGGGGTTTTTAGACAATATAACGAAAAATGTGCATGATGTGTTCAACATTTTTCATATTCCGGAACATGCAGCTCAAAAACGATAGGAGTTTTTAAAAGTGTTTGGAGAGAAAGTTGTGAAAACTCTTATCAGCTCTCATTTAATATCAGAACTTTGTTCCACGATGAATCCTTTCCGACATACAGGGTGTTCCTCAAAGACATACTAATATTCAAGGGGGTGATTCTATGACTGATTTCAAGAAAAAAACCTCCCACTTAACTTTTGAGATACTGGGTGATACAGGGTGATGAAGTTTTGAAAAAAACACAGTTTTCAAATTTCAAATAATAACTGGGATAATATTGTAGACATCTTAATTAAATTTGGTACATATTTTCTATGCACTTTCTTATGTATACAAATTCCCATTTTCTTTACCAGTGACGCCGTTAGGGGGGTATGATTGTTTATATTCTACTTAAAAGTGAGCAAAGAAAAAATATTTCCAAATCTCATGCAATGCTATGAAAAGTCATTAAATTTTGTACAGAAAAGATCCTCCTGTTGATACCCGATCGGACGCTCCGTCTCCGAGAGAAAACGAAAAAACGAGATCAGACTTCAAATTTTGATGTGAATGCTAAGCTGAGTACTCCATTCAGGCCATCCATTACTGGATAAACCCACTATATAAAATCTTGAAATTTTTGCACCGTTTCAGTCACATAGCAGAAGGAATTTTGCAATAAAAAAAACTTTACAGGGTAGACAAAAAAATGATTTATGTATTTTCTCAACTTTGATACCCTGTATCTCAAAAGTTAGGACTTTTACGACATTCGTTCATATGAAGTTCTGTTCTTGAAATGGTTCAAAGAATCGCCCCCTTGAATATTAGCATGTCATTAAGGAAAACCCTGTATAAGCGATAAACCCAAGATCGGAACTTTCTAACCCTAATAACACACTTTTGTCCCATGGATATCCTCAGGACGTCCTGTCGGGACATTCAGGACGTCCATAGGACGTTCAAATTTGGTACCGTGGACGTCCATTGAACGTCTGAGGGACGCACAAATGTCCCACTTGAGGACCAACTAGGAACGTCTTTGAGGGATGTCCCTGGGACAACTATCGAATACCTAAATCCTACAGTATTCCTCATCAAGCACTACAGAGGACATCCTTAGGACATCCATAGAACAACCAATCAGCAACGCTGAGGGATATCAATTGGATGTCCATAGGATGTCCCAGGGACGTACGAATTATTCTTGAATTTGAATTTTCCTGGGTCCCTGTAGGACCAGGTCTTTCATAACTGATTAGGACATCCAGTTGAGTTGATGGTCTGTAGAAGGTCCCCAAAAAGTGTCCCAAGGATGTCCAATGGACTTACGTGAAGGACATTGACGAGGAGTACTTATAGCCCACGAGCAACCATTCGTCGGCCAGGTGTAAGTTAACGTCCTTGCAGGGACAACATATTGAAAGTACCGACTGGGACATCCATAGGACGTTATTTCTAGGACATTGGAAGAGTTCAGTTCATGTACCAATTGGGACATCTGACGGATATCCCTAAAGGACATTCAAAGATTGTCCCTAAGGGACATTTCGATTGTTATACGATCCTGGAAATATTAAGGAAGTCTGTGCAGAGATATTTGAAGGAATGTACCATCACGGACATTCCATCCCAGATAGCACAAATTCCTTTTGAGGCCCTTCTGAGGCGTTCACAATCATGTCCTCAGGACGTCGAGAGCGAGCCTGAGGACATTCTCAAGACGTCCTCCTGTTACCATTCTCTACATACTAATAACGTCTCAGAACATCCCTATAAAATCTTCTGAGACAACCTCAGGACATCATGGTAACAACTTGAGGCGGTTTTTGATGATGTTTCAAGGAGGTTCAAGATTTATGGGAGAATATTATTCGTATACAGAATGAGTCACCATAGTGTGTTCTCCTCCGATATTAGCCAAACCGTCAGATATATAAAATGAAAATTCAAGTACAACAGTAATAGGGTTTCATAAGAACAATCACCTAAAGTTGTTTTCATATCTATAGGGTGTTCGAATTCCAAGATATCGGTTGATGATTGGTTTTTTTCAATGGAACACCTTGTATATTATCGCATTTTTGAGTTTTCCCTGAAGAGTTGATTCCATCAATGCATCACACTTGGTGTCTAGTGGGAATTATTACAGAGATATAGGGTGTTGACAATTGAGATTCTTCAAATGTAGGATTTTTTGTGTCGAAACTATTCATTAATGGTCAAAACGGCGCACAGGTTCCTGTCATAACTTTTGATTAGCTATCTACTGATATTTATTTGGAACAGATACAATAAGCTGATCAGTATTCTGAATGTTAACCCACCCTCTATTTGTTCCGATTGAATGTCAGTAGATAGTAAATCGAAAGTTTATAAGGATATGTGAGCCGTATTGACCAATATTGAATAGTTTCCACAAAAAAAATCCTAAAATTGAAAAATCTTGTTTTTGAACACCCTATATCTCTGTAATCATTCCCGCTAGACCCCAAGTGTGATACATTGATGGAATCAGCTCTTCAGGGAGAACCTAAAAATGCAATAGTATACAGGGTGTCCCATTTGGAAAAAAACAATCATCAGTCAATATATCTTGGAATTCGAACACCCTACAGATATATATGAAAACAATTTAATGTGAAAGTTCTCATGAAACCCTATTACTGTTGTACTTGAATTTTCTCTATTTATCTGATGGTTTGGCTAATATACAAGGATAACACACTATTGACTCACCTTGTATTATGCAAATGATAATTTCTTCAAAATAATATATGGATCTCATGATATTTGCAAAATTCCCCTCTATTTATAATAGGTTCAAATGAAAAACCAAATGAAAAACTTACATTCTATTATTTATAACTTATTCTGAAAAATTTCAATTTCCTTTTCAGAGAAATGTATTTCAGTTTCTTGTTGAGCAGTACTAGAAGTTATTGCCTATTGATAGTTATATTTCTCCATGTTGTTCTTGATTTCTGAACTCTGGACATTCCTGATGCAGAATAATCAACTGGAAGTTGAAGCCTTCATGCAATATTTTATAGATTCTGAAGAATGAAAACTATCTTGGAATGAAAATATCATCAGGTTTGTGTTTTGCATAACCTTCTGAAACAAACAATGTATTAATATTTCATGTCCAGTACCTACTTACTATCAATGATATGATTTATGTAGTTATAGGTACCAACCATTATTGAATCTACTGAAAGTTCAAGTCTGCATATGTACAATCTTTCATAATTTCCAAAGAAGCCAAAATATCTTGGAATAAAATATCTCTGCTCTGATATGATATCATCATTTTGTGTTATCAATAACCTCCTGAAACAAATAATGTACCTATTGATATTTCATGTTCCAGTCCCTACTATATCAATGATTTGATTTAGGTACCTACCTTTATTGAATATACTGAAAGTGCAAACATGCATACGCAATCTCACATAGATTTCGAAGAAGCCAAAATATCTTGGAATGAAACATCTCTGCTCTGATGACATCATCAATCTTGTGTTCTCAATAACTTCATCTGAAACAAATAATTAACCTATTAACATTTTATGTCCAGTACCTACTATATCAATGATTTGATTCAGGTACCTACCTTTATTGAATTCATACTGAAAGTTCAAGCTTCCATACAATATTTTATAGATTCCGAAGAAGCAAAGCTATCTTGGAATAAAACATGTTTGCTATGATGATATCATCAAGTTTGTGTTCTCAATAACCTCCTGAAACAATAAATAATGTATATGAATGTATCAATATTTCATGTCAGGTACTATCAATGATTCTATTTAGTATTGTCACAAATAGGGTTATTTTTCATTCATTCATTCAAATTCATATCAGGTTCGAAGTCATTGAACGGTCGCGTCTTTGTTTATGAATTCCAAAATTTTCGAATCGTGAACGAACTCTTTTTTCCATAGTTGAACATAAACACAGGCGTGACATTGACTTCAACGAACCTGGACTATCGACCTGATTTCCTTACTGTCACGTTTCCGAAAATAAAGACAACTATTTAAAAGACGTAAGGAAGCGGGTTCGACAGTGCGACTACCGGTTCGACTGCGAGTTGGACTGCCAGTTCGAGTTCTAGTCCTGTTTTTGAGTACAAGTCCGAAAAGTTTGAGTTCTATCAATTGTGAGTTTGTAAAGTTGCCACTGTGCCCGAACCTTCGGAGTTCGGGCAGAACACAAGATGCCCTTCCTCAGGCCCCAAGAAATATCAGTTAATTTGTAAATATAGGGTAAGTTAAGTTTTTATTAATTGTTATTTATTGCCAAGAATAAATGTGTGTATATGTGTTGTTTGAAAACCCCTTTGAGTTTATTTATTATTATCACTTTTGAAGTTCATTCTCTAATGGATCTAGAACACGACTTAGGCAACCCCCGCCTACAGTTTGTGACATGGTGGAGGCGCCAATGGCTCGTTCCCGAGGTTGGTTCCTCATAACCAACCTCACTTTTTCAAATTTCATGTTCTTTTGATTATTAAATTGTATTATTTTTATCAAATTATAAATATCAAAGTTAGATAAATATGTTAGTAAGACAGTTTTTATTATTTTAAGGATTGAATGAAAAAAATGTGTTTTTATATGGGGCATCTGGCCAGGATTTGCGAACGGTCCAGTATGCTAAAACTGGACTGCCTCGGTTTGATCTTCAAATGGGGCGTTCCTGGTAGTGCACACAGATAGGCATGCTAAAACCATCTGTACCCATACAAAAACTAAGTAAAAAAAAAATATAATTTTGTTTTTAGTTGTTTATGGCCTATTGAAAGACATAGAGAAAGTATTAGTTGATAGAGATGTGCTATATTTAGAGATTTTAAATGTCATAAGGTGATTTACATGTTGTTTAGAAGAGTAATTTTGATCTTGTGCGTGGAAAAAGAGATTATTGATGAGTGCTGAGAATTTTTGAGGATTATAGAAGGTTATTGAGAATTTTTATTGATTATTGAGTTTTTGTTATGTTGATCGAGATATGTGAAAGTGACCATATGAAGAAATATGAGGTACACAATTCACAAGTGGAGCACCCAGTGTTGCGGAATAGGCAACTGGAACTTTGAGGGGATCCTGGAATATTTGTTGCTGATGATACTCAAGATAAAGGATGTCCCTAAATAGTTTTTCCACGATTTTTTCATTACCCAATGCAGAATGTAATCACTTATGACGGAATTCATTAACGGTAGGGTATAGGTAATCTACTTTTTTCGGAATTTTCAACGCAGGCCAAGCTTTATGTTTCAAAATTTTCGCAAAGTATTAGTATTTACGGTCCTTGGAGAATGAACAAGAATTATAAAGTTTTATGAGGAAGCACACATTTTTTCTCACTTAATGTTATATATAACCATTTACTTTTAGGGATTTTAAATGTTTGCTCGAATAGTAATTAAGTTTTAATGAAAATTTTTATGATTATTATTAGTTGAAGACTGAATATAGGTATAAATTGCCTATTGCATCCAATATGTCTGTCTTGAAAGATTATTGACTTGAAGATTTTTGGGCATTATTTGACAAATATGGAGTTCAAAGAGAAAAGTAGATATATTGATATTTTAAATTCATATAAGCATAAAATATTCGAGGTAAATGGAGGTGTATTGATAGTGGAATTTGATTAACAAAATAAGAATAATTTTGCCGTATAATGACCCATGGACCCCAGAAGTAACCGAAATCGATATGTATGAAATAATTGAGGAGGAGGAAAATCAAGAATCAGATAACGAAGAAATTTAATTTTTATCGTACTTTCGTATTGTTTAGATAACTTGAACAGTTTTGAGTGATTTTAGTATCTTTTTCATTAGGAAACATGCTCTGATAATATATTGAAGGATTTTAAGATATCGGCTAATGTAGATACGAAAAGCTTTTAATGTGAGGAAACTTTTGATATGCAGTGGAGAGCACTGTATATACGGGCTATCAGAAAACCCAAACGGGGTAGAGTATAGCTAAAGTAGAGATTTTTTGTTTTTGACCAAGGAGTCAAGGTAACTATCGCTGTCGACTTGATCAGTGCAGTAGTCACTGTGGATATCGGATCATCGCCCTGTATCATTCAATACCCGTCGAGGTAAGTAGCCAGGGGAGTAGTTGTTTCAGGAAATGGTCCGAATTAGTCGAAAGTAAAGCGATAAGAAGAGATAATCAATTGATGTTATTGATAGAGAATTGAGAATAAAATAATTATTGGAGTTATGAGAATTATTGAGCGTATCTATTAAGATTTTGAGATTATCGAGTTCGTGAAATTTTGAGAAATTGGTACATTATTAGGTGTGCTATGATGTGCAAAGGTTGGCCAACCAAACGTCAAGTGAGCTCAAGGGTTTCATCACGCGAACTCCCGGAAAATGTTCTACATTGTAGGGATATTTGAGCTATATCGAAAAATTAGGATATTAGACAAACGTTTCAATAATTAGAGCAGGGAGGATGGACTCTGAAGCAGATCTGACACAGATGCACATATGAAGATAGCACGCAAAGTGAATATTATTTTGGTACCAAAGTACATATTGTGAAGAAAATGGGTATCAGAGAATCAGAATCACATTGGTAGAAAATAGGGAGCCGATATCGATAGTAGTTAACGCAAGATGAGCATGTTTCCAAAAGTAATTGTCTTATTTCCAGAGGAAATCGTTGTCCATTTAGTAATCGAACATGTATTAATCGTTGTTTTTTGTTGAGTATGTTTGAGGACAAGAAATGCATGAAGAAAGAAGAAGTTCTAAAAAGAAGCCATCATGAACCGAAACTCAGCAGAACCTATTGTTATGAAGAACGATAAGCAAAACCAGGAAGCTTACTGGTGCTAACAACAAGACGACCGAGATGACGAGATGACAATTTGACAATATCATGGAACGAGTGATAAGAAATTCTAGGCAAGTATTATTTCCCCTCCGGAAAAATAAAACGCCTACTTCACTGTTTCATCAAGATAATGGCAGAAACTCGCGATTCATATATTATAAATTTACAGTCTTGGGTTAGTTGATAATTCTAATAGATATTTGCATTCGAACGAATTTGTTATTGTTAACAAAATCGAAATGAGGCCACCAATTAATACACCCTTTGTTATTATTCAATTTTACTCACACTACAAGTGTAGGTATTTGATATACCAAAATATTCAGAATAGCTAACATATTAAGAAGTCAAAATCTAGGAATACAAATCAAGGTATTTCTTGGAAGGCAGTCATTCCGATTAAATGACATTCGCTTATGAAACAGAAGTATTTCAGCGAATCCAAATTGGGAAAAAATTTAAATGGTGAATGTTTTCCATATTTGAAAAACCAAAATTCAGTTCGTGGGAAAAAAAAAAATTAATAATAATAATAATTAGTAGGGAAACAAGAAATAAGTAATGGGTTGTCATATGTTTATCTAGTTTGAATCACCATCCGAAACAGTTTTGCTTATAAATAATATCCGAGTTTCGAGTTCGCGATTGTTATGATATCAGATATCATAACACATACATGAGGTTCAAGTTCAACGATAGGAAAAAATAATGATAGGTGGAAGCGGCATTTTTTAAGTAAGACAAATTTCAATACGTTATCTGGAAGATTTTATTATGGAAAAACTAAAGGGAAAAAAAAAAAAAATATAATGAGAAAAAAAAATGAGTATTAGGATTATCGATGGGTTAATGAAATAGGTTAACAGTTTAACCGAGTAATGCATACTGGGGTCAGTGACAATGACATGTAACGGTCAATGTCAATATTCGAGTAAAATAAAAGCGGTCACCTCGATACCGGCATAATAAATACAATAAGGTAGTTTCAAAATAATAATAGAAATAGTCACGCGGTACGTTAATCGGTTTAATTTTATTTAGTATAATGAGTCAGATGGGTATCACAATATAAAGTTTTTTTATATATATTGTAATATAAGATTTTTACTGCCATATATTTTCTGTTTGTTTTCATGTGATCGCACACACAAAGGCACTGATGGGTTTCATCGTACAAGAAGTGGACGCACAGTTCTGGCATCAACAACAGCAGGAGGCATGAATAGGCTGACGACATCCCGAAGGGCAACCGTTAAGGGTACCACTGCAACCAACAAGAAGGGCTATCGTAACCATACCTTGCCAGCAATAATGGACCGTTGTTTTAACAGCAACGAACGGCAGTGATGAATACAGAGAGCCATGCAACGATTGATGGAGAGATGGCATCTCTACAGCCGCTGGATAGCATCCTCAGGGCAAACCAAACTCGGTCATTAGAGGAAATCAGGGAAGACGTTACCGGACTATGGTATTTAGCCAACCCAGATGTTCAGCATACCTCCGGGCCGTCGACGCCATGCCAGGAAGTCCGTCCTAGGTTAGTTAGCCAAGCCAGGCTGATTAACAATAGCTGACTAGTCGTGCCAGTAAATCGACAGTAATGAAGCCAGATGCCAGAAGAGCCGAGATGAAACCCAGAGACTACAGTTTGGAGTGCCTAAAGACAGTGAAGTGTGTGGATGAACTCACAAATTTAAGTTGTACTATATGGACAGTTTTTAGATAGGTTTTTTTATAGGAATTCTCAGAAATTTTCAGTAATTCCCAGTAATTTTTTTGAAGAATGATTTATGTTAAGGACAGGAGTTTTTTTTTATTTGTATGATGATAGGTTAGTACGTAGTGCTAGGAGTACCCATCTGACCATTTTTTAACGACGGGGGCCGTCGTTTTCAGAGGAGGGGCATGTCACAAATAGGGTTATTTTTCATTCATTCATTCAAATTCATATCAGGTTCGAAGTCATTGAACGGTCGCGTCTTTGTTTATGAATTCCAAAATTTTCGAATCGTGAACGAACTCTTTTTTCCATAGTTGAACATAAACACAGGCGTGACATTGACTTCAACGAACCTGGACTATCGACCTGATTTCCTTACTGTCACGTTTCCGAAAATAAAGACAACTATTTAAAAGACGTAAGGAAGCGGGTTCGACAGTGCGACTACCGGTTCGACTGCGAGTTGGACTGCCAGTTCGAGTTCTAGTCCTGTTTTTGAGTACAAGTCCGAAAAGTTTGAGTTCTATCAATTGTGAGTTTGTAAAGTTGCCACTGTGCCCGAACCTTCGGAGTTCGGGCAGAACACAAGATGCCCTTCCTCAGGCCCCAAGAAATATCAGTTAATTTGTAAATATAGGGTAAGTTAAGTTTTTATTAATTGTTATTTATTGCCAAGAATAAATGTGTGTATATGTGTTGTTTGAAAACCCCTTTGAGTTTATTTATTATTATCACTTTTGAAGTTCATTCTCTAATGGATCTAGAACACGACTTAGGCAACCCCCGCCTACAGTTTGTGACAGTATTTACTCACCATTGTTTCTTGCTACCTGAGAGAAATGTCATCAACAGAGATTATCATCCTTTTGTTATTGTTATCTTTTAATTCTGTGCAATAAGTTCTTCTCGCAATCATTTTGTGAAATAGAAATTTGATGAAGGTATTCAATGAATACTCTGATAATTTTGATATAATCATCAATATATTATGATGTATCTTGAACAAATCATGACTATCATGAGACATAACCTCAATTCTAGTTCTTCTTTTTCTTTCTTTTTATCTTCGATGACACGTTATTTCATGGAATGTCATCTGAAGACGTCCGTAGGCAAGAAATTCTTTACATCCTCAGGCTGTCACTGAAAGAACTCATTTAGGACAATTACAGCGCTGAATTTACGCCTGATGATGTTCTTAGGTTGTAGAAAATAGAACGTCCTCTCCAGGCGTTTGGCGACACATTGAGGATGACCATAGGCGAGTGGGATGGTTGTCTAGAAGGAACATTAAAAAAGATCTGAAGTCAGAATATGTACTACTAAAGGAACGTTCAAAATCATATCCCATCAGGGACATGCCAAAGACGTCCTTGCATGGACATTCTACAATATGTACCACGTGGGACCAGCTGGGACATTCCGTGGACGTCCTTGCTCGGACATTGCATGAGATGTACGGGATGGGACGTCCCAAGGACACTTATTTTTGGTTCGGGACATTCGGACGTGAATTGTGCCGAATATGGACGTCCCTAGGACGTTGTGTGCTATTAGGGAACTACCCCTCTCTGTTGCATCTCCTAGACGTCAGGCTTTCAATATGTTCACTCTCCAAACACCTAGAACAATTTTCTGAAGAAATTGCTCACGCACTCTACACCTACTTCTGGTTTATTCATTGATTGGACTAGTAGGTACTGATATAATATATATGTCTCACCGGTTGGAACCGGTTGAAACCATAAGGAAAACTACTTTTCAATAATGCATTTCAAGAAAAAATGTATTCCTCATAAAAAGTTCTGCATGTTCTAGACCGAAATAAAATCATAAGATATGAAATTTTTCGTACTTCCGGGCCTAAAGTGACAACTTCACTCCCTTGTGACAGGTACTAAAGTGTCACATTTAATCCCTGCGGTCGGGCCATAAACTTTACCTTCAGGATTAAATGTACTACTTCAGTCCCGCGGTATATAATGTACTATTTCAGTCTCATAAGCGGTGTGTCAAAAAATGTGAATTCCACTCAAGAATCAAGTACCTTCATTATTGACACACCGCGTAAACGACCGAAATGATTTGATATCTGATCATGTATTTCATAGTTTTGAACATGCAGAACTTTTGAAAAGGAATAATTTCTTCACAAAATGATTAATGAAGAAGATCTCCATATGTTCACTACTTTGTGGGACATATTGTACTAATATGCAATAATTCTGCATGATGAGGGATGAACAGCAGTCGGCTAAGTAACCGACAAAAATAATGACTTTACTCCTATGTATGATTGCCTTCGGACATTTCCGTATACAAGGAAAGATAATGCCAGAGGACGAACGGGGAAATATGGAGACTATATAGTACATAAATGTGAAAAGCTCACAGTCATTTCCACCCAGTGTTCATAAAATGAACAACAATGGTAGATTTCGGGAGAAAAACAACTACTTCCCTGGCTAATGCCACGCAGGATATTGAATTACATCCTCCCGAAATCAATGCATCGACTCGTTTTAACGAATACTGATACAAGTGATTCTTTCCTGAATGCCTATTGATTTCGATTAAGCCAGGCCGCTAGACAACCACAGACCGGTTTGGAGCTCTTTGACTCACATCAGTGCAGTGTAGTCTCCAGCCAGCAGTCCTAAGACCGCCGACTCAGCGAAGCCTAGCCAAACAAAAATCAAGTTGGCATTATATCCACCCCGAGGCGTCTTTCATTGATAAAATGAAAGTAACGCCATCTGAGTAGAACCGAGGAAGTAGTTGTTTTTCTCCCGAAATCTACCATTGTTGTTCATTTTATGAACACTGGGTGGAAATGACTGTGAGCTTTTCACATTTATTTACTATTTCATTCCACTGTGAGCATTGTGGCTATTTCGTAGTTTACTGTATAGTACCATCCTGCCAGCGATGCTTCGTATATAGTGCATGATTTCGAGTGACTTCGAGAATTGAAAGATTGGAAGGATTCTGCCGCCTGGTGTGTGATGAGAAATCGACCTCCCTGCCGATTGATCGACGGATCAGTCTCACAGCAACACAGCCGAATAACAGTGCAGCAATCACTAGAGGTGTGCAACCAGGAAAAATCCGATTGATCCATATCGGCAGATTTTCTGCCAGGGACGATAATCGATGGAGAGGTTCTACCTCGCTGACCCCCTTTGCATCAA
This sequence comes from Phaedon cochleariae, assembly GCA_918026855.4. Classification (NCBI taxonomy): domain Eukaryota; kingdom Metazoa; phylum Arthropoda; class Insecta; order Coleoptera; family Chrysomelidae; genus Phaedon; species Phaedon cochleariae. Next base: position 23,211,909 of record OU896707.1, read on the forward strand.
AGAAGTATCCTCCATAGCTATCTTGAAATTGTGCAGGCCTTCTGATCATTTCTGGAATTATATAGTCTATTTTGGGTATGGATACTCCATTTCAGTCAGTATAATATGGAATGGAATAATCTATCGGATCACCTAATTTTAAAGAATTCTACTAAAACTATTCGAATCAGGAATGTGTGTATTCCGTATATTAAAATATACCTACCCACGTCATGACCCACTTTTAGAATTAGAAAATAGAAAGATATGTTGATGCATTCAATCAGAAACAAATATCGTTTCAAGAGCTTTAAATTGCTTTTTAATAATTCTTGAATGCCCTCTTGACGATAACAATAAATTAGACGAATGCCTCCATGACCTAAATGACTCAGTCGATAATGTTTCAATAAGCAGAAGTCATCCTTAATGTACAAATATGTTATATAAAGCATGTTGTGAGAAATAACTGGCCAGTGGCCTCATAATATTCATGTTTCAATTCCACAATAATGCATTTTGATAAAATCGACAAAATCCACAATCATGAACCGATTCTCTATTATACAGTGTGTCCCAAACACCACTCTCATATTTTAATCATAGAAATGATCTAATTTTCTGTCTGATCATCTAAATAGTAATTACTGAATGCGATTCACTGAATATTTGATTCTCTCATTGTACTATAACATGGCCAACTAATGTGATCGATTCGAAAACCTAAAAATCATTTCAAAGTATCATCAGGCTTTTTGTAGGCGGATAAGTAACAGTAGGTATATGTTTCAATTTTCAATATGAAATTATATAGGTAAAAGTTGTATTTTCAGCATTGATCTGTTTTCCAGTAGCAAACTACAAACATTTATCCAAAAACTACCTATAATAATATCATGATGTGTATTCAGATACTCATAGAATGTTGTAATGAATGAAAATTGTATGACTTCAAAATTGCTTTCATTTCAAGAATGAGTTAGCATGGTATGCTTTTTTCATTATTAGCACGTTTGATTTTATTCAAGTCTCCCTAATTGATGAAAATATAAATTCTAAAAAAGTTGGTGAAACCAGAGAGAGTGCTATTTTTGAAATTGTTGCAGCCTTTCCTAGTTTCCTAGTTTAATATACCTATACCCAAGTAGCGACACTGACGAAAGTGACGTCTATAGTACCGGGACGTCTTACAGACGTCAATAGGTCTTGTTGTATCCTGGTTCTTCTTGTCTATTTTAAGCCGGTGATTAGTTTTTCCGTGAGGAAAACTTTTAAATTTGCACCGTACTTGCAATTCATGGCAAGGTTGCATATTTTCGCACAAAATCCGTTGACGGACTCACTGGGCTCCTGGTTGGCTTGGTTGAATATTTTCCTTTATTTCCATACGACAGGTTGTTTGGTAAAATGCTTTTCCAGAATACAAAGGTATCGTAATATAACTCGTAGGTCTTGATCTCTATAGCACTGAGTGAGGTAGCTGTCTTCAGTTCTTCTTTGATACTGTTTGCCTCAAAATACTGACCTAGCCTCTTTTTATAGATGACCCAATCGTCAAATTCGTTATTGAATTCTTCGAACGTGAAATTCGCCACTGCCATTTTGCACGACACGTGGTGAATCGGACTTTTCAGCACGCGTTCCTGTTACTCTTATCGTCGACAATGTTTGATTCTCGTTATCGAATAACTTGAAAATACTAGATCACTTTATACTAGATTCATTCATTAAACTTTCAATAAAGTCTTGGTCTTTACATTTTAATGTAACACGTTATCAGTGTAAACGAGGGGGTCTCTGATAAGCAGCTAACCTATCTTGATCACTAATTTATTAACCTGTCTTGAAACCACCTCATTTGATATAATTCTAATTTCCAACAGAAAGTATTTCTTGTCGAGCGAGACAGGTGGCAAGTAGGTTCTTGAAAAAGTCGTATTGAAATGCCACCTAATCATTCACAATAAGTATATCATAATCAAATTACCTTTTATATCTGATGTCCCAGCTAGCAGCTTGTGATACATCCACGTGTATATGCATCGCACTAGTAAAATATCTGAGCTTGCATACTCTTTTATTGAAGTCTATTACTCTCCTTTGAGACACTCTTCAGTGATTATTTGAAACAATGAATAACGTTAACTGCACTCTCAATCTCAAATAAACCTGGGAAAGGGATAGGAAGGAGGTCCATGAATCAAACTATTTGGTAACCTAACTGAATTAACTATGTTTTTTGTCAGATGGATAATAAATGAATGAAAGTGAATGAGAATAGGATATGGACCTAACTAAATGACATGAAACTGACTTGATATACACTGCATACGAAGACTAGTTGGGAGATATTGATAATTGAATAATTTCTGCAGTCACTGGGAATCGAACCCACGACCGCCAAGCGAATGCGGATTAGAATATTGACACTCCACACGGCTACCTGGCTACGGTAGGTTGTACCTATTCGATAATAATAATAGTAATAATAATAATAATAATAATGATAATAGGTTTTATTTAGTATTTCAATATTACATAGTAGGCGAAGTTTAGCTATATACGAGGCTATATTGCTACTCTCACACTTAACCTAATATGTATTATGGGAATTAGAGTAACTGGACAAAAAAATTAAGATTGTGTGATGGGACAAATTACTAGTAGTATTCAACAAGCTACATAGTGAAATAAAAATGTAATTCTTCTAATCACATATTGAATATTGCCTTTAGTTTCTTTTTGAATGTGGATTTCGAGTATTGCATGAAATCTTTAATAATCGTGTTGTGAAAAAATACAGCTCTCGATACAGCTAAGTGGAAAAATGATTTTCTGAACATGGCTGACGAATGACGAGGGATATGTGAAGGTTTTCGTTAGTTCGAAGGCTGAAAGAATGGAGCTCTAACCTCTTTGTCAATTTATTGAATGGTGGAACAGGTTTCTTCGATTTCCATACTGAATAAGTGATGTTGCAGTAGTTATATTCTCTGAGAACGGACATTGATACCCAACCAAGGTTGGTACAAGCTTGAGAAATGTGTTCAAATTCCGAGTCAAATTCACGTATCCCTAAGATGAAGCGAACACATGAATTTTGGACACGTTGTATTTTAAATTGATTAGCCGAATCCAAGAAGGGACGATAGACAGGGTCTCCATAATTGATGGTTGAAAGGATAAGCGATTGGGAAAGAAGCTTTTTAGTACTAGGGGTCAAGCTTTGTCTAAGGGGATAGAGAACTTTGAGAGTGGCATAGGATTTAATCACAAGTTGTTTTACATGTGCATTAAATTTGAAATCTTCATCGAAAGTTTTTCACAGAGTCAACCGATTTAAGTATTTGTTCACCTATCTTTAGTTCCATATGATCTTTAACATATTGTCTTTGGTTTATGTTTACGAAGAACATGACATGGCATTTGCCAGGATTCAACTCTGGATTCAACTTCAAATTGTGTTTGTTCGACTTCCGCTAGCGTTGGCGGCAATATTTGAATCGTGGTCCAGATAGCCACAACAAGTCTTCAAACACTTGTTAATCTCAAAAGAAAAACAAAAGACTCAAAGTCAGTCGACCACACATTTATATAATACTATATCGTCAAATACATGTTACCGGTTTCGGCACAACGGCCATCATCAGACAAAAAGTACCTGTAAATATAAAATAGATAAAAACAGTATGAAGCAGGAAGGAATACAAAACCTACCGACAAAATTATGGGCACACTATAACATTATTAAAAATTAAGTTGAGAAAATCAAAATCATGTTGTATGGCAGGAGATTCATCACCGGGTTATCAGGCTCAGACACAAATGACTAATTTTTTAAATTTACTGAAGAGCCAGAAAAAACTGGCTCTGATAAGGTTGAACATCTTATCCGAAAAATTGTTTTTTATAAATTTGAAACATGCTAAGCTAAAAGCAATAGCAGAATAAGACAAATTTGATGGTCAACACAAACTTTGACAAATGACAGTTGTACATGGAACAACAAACAAGAGTGAAGGTTATAGACTAACAACAGAACTAGAGAAGTAAGTACATAAAAAGGAAGAAGAAAAGGGGAAGAAAAAGAAGAAAGAAGGCAAGGTGAAGAGAAACCAAGGAGAAGAGGAGAAAATAGAAAGGTCAAAGAAACAAGAAGAGGAGTAAGGGTAGCATCTAGTGGAGAAACAAGAGACAGAAACAGAAGAAGAAGAGGAGAAAATTGTTACTTCGGAAACTCCAGTGGCGGGGTAGCAACTACCAGAATGGAAAGAGCAGAAATTATGAAAAATGTAATGTTCTGAAAATATGATTACGTTCAAAATTAGTTTGATCATTGAGACATGAAACATTTTGATTATTAATGCATTTTTGAATTTCCAAAATTTCAAGAAGATTTAACCTAGGACCCTTATCGCAGATGTGAAGAATTTCTGAATTAATATTGACATCAAAGGAGTGATTAGAATCAATAATGTGATTGGCAAACGAAGATGGGGAGTTAGGATCAACTGCAGTCAAGAATTTGTTAATCAGTCTATTGTGTTCAGAGAAACGAATTTCAAAACTTCTACCTGTTTGACCTATATAAGCAGCATTACAATCATTGCAATTCAATTTGTAAACCCCAGATTTTTTATTGAGGGGGATCCTGTCTTTGGAATTAATAAAAATATGTTTAAGATTGGAAGTAGTTTTAAAAGAAATACGGATGTTCAGATTTTTGAAAAGTTTTGCAATCCTGAAAGTATAATGTCCGAAAAAATTAAGAGATTTATATATAGGAGGAACTAGAGGTTGACTGGAAAAGACATTGAACGTTAGTTTGAACTTGGTATAAAATTTAAAATAGATTGACATGACATTTTCTAAGGGGTAATGGTTGTTAACTGCAATCTGTTTGATGATATTGATTTCTTTAGAAAAAGCATGATCAGAAAGGGGAAGTGAGAAAGCTCTATAGAACAGACTATTAAAAGCTGAGTACTTATGAGAATGTGGGTGATTAGAGTCAAAGGGAATTATAGAATCAGTTGCAGTTGGTTTTCTATAAACCTCAAATTCAAATCTAGAAGTATTTTTTGTGATAAGTAGATCAAGGAATGGCAGAGAGGAATTGGATTCAGTCTCTATCGTAAAACTAATATTGGGGTGTAGAGAATTGATGTAACCCAGAAAATCATAAACATCCTGGAGAGAACCATCAAACAATAGCAAGCAATCATCTACATACCTGTAATAAAAAACTAGTTTAGAATTGAATCTTGGATTGTTCAAGAACTGTTTTTCAAAAGAATTCATGAATATTTCTGCTAGCAAGGGAGATAAATTACTACCCATGGCAAGACCAGTGGTTTGGCGGTAGAATTTATTATTGAATTGAAAAAAGTTTTGGTTGAGGACTAAAGATAGTAAATCACAGATATCTAAAACCAGGTGTAATAAGATATTATTTTCCAAGAGTAAATTTCTAACAAGACATATGCAATCATCCGGAGGAATACTGGGGAACAAATTGGTGACATCAAAAGAGACTAGGACAGAAGCTGGAGGGATATGAACGTTTTTTATCTTGTTGGCCAAGTCCACTGAATTTTTAATAGAATAGCAATTGTCAAATGCAGTCAGATCTCTCAACAACTGATTAAGAAATGCTGCTAGTTTGCAACAAGGGGAGTTTATGAAGGAAACCACAGGTCTAATGGGTACATTAGGCTTGTGGATTTTTGGGAGCCCATATAACATGGGCGTGACCGGGCACATGGGGTACAGTTGGTAAAAAGACTTGTTAAATGTTTGAATTGTTAATGAACACTTCTTCAGTTCCTTTTTTAATTTTATGAAATAAGACTTAGTAGGGTCCAAACTAATGACTTGAAAAGAGTCAGAACTAAGAAAATTTTCAACTTTTAAAATGTAATCGGTTCTGTCTAAAGCTACTATGCAGTTACCCTTGTCAGCTTTTGATATGACCAAATCATTGTCAGTAATATTACGTTTTAATGATCGAATTGTGTGATTATAGAGATTAGAAGGCTGGGTATAAATGGGATTATTTCTAATTGAGTTGATGACTGTGGCAGCTTGAGCTCTCAAAAGAGGTTTATTGTTAACATGAGGGGAGGAAATTATTTGTTCTACATCCACAGCCAAGGTTTCAATGTTTTGTTGAGAGCAAGCCCTAGAAATATTAAAATTCAATCCAGAAGACAACAATTTCTCTTCATTAGAAGAAAAATTAGAAGAGCTAAGATTCAAGAACCTAGGGTGGAAGATATGATTAGAGAAGTGAGAAGAAGGGGTGTTAGTATAAGCAGTTCTGTTGCGAGATTTAAGTAAGTTCAATTTGTTAGAGAGATTTTGGAAAATAATGTTACCTGAATCTTCAACCCAGTCCCGAATATCACTGTCAATTACAGTAAACTCAACATGATTAAATTTGGAATTCAGAAGAAAATAAATGAATTTTAACTTAATGTTGATTTGATTAAGGTTGGTATAGTGACGCTTGATTTCTTGGTGTGTCCAAATCCTCCTCGCAGCTGAGATGGTGTAGAATGAAGTCCTGGAACTCACATTGGTATGCAACGAAATGGATCTAGGATACACCTTGAAGTGCAAACATCTCTGTAAAAACCAAATCTTCAGCAGGGATTTCTTCCTTAACATCATATTATCCTGGTACTTGAGGATGATTAAAGCCTGACTGGCATTAGCTAAATCATGAAAATCATCCATATCTCAAAGTGGTCCAATAAAATTTCAAAAGAAAAACAAAAGACTCAAAGTCAGTCGACCACACATTTATATAATACTATATCGTCAAATACATGTTACCGGTTTCGGCACAACGGCCATCATCAGACAAAAAGTACCTGTAAATATAAAATAGATAAAAACAGTATGAAGCAGGAAGGAATACAAAACCTACCGACAAAATTATGGGCACACTATAACATTATTAAAAATTTATTACAGGTATGTAGATGATTGCTTGCTATTGTTTGATGGTTCTCTCCAGGATGTTTATGATTTTCTGGGTTACATCAATTCTCTACACCCCAATATTAGTTTTACGATAGAGACTGAATCCAATTCCTCTCTGCCATTCCTTGATCTACTTATCACAAAAAATACTTCTAGATTTGAATTTGAGGTTTATAGAAAACCAACTGCAACTGATTCTATAATTCCCTTTGACTCTAATCACCCACATTCTCATAAGTACTCAGCTTTTAATAGTCTGTTCTATAGAGCTTTCTCACTTCCCCTTTCTGATCATGCTTTTTCTAAAGAAATCAATATCATCAAACAGATTGCAGTTAACAACCATTACCCCTTAGAAAATGTCATGTCAATCTATTTTAAATTTTATACCAAGTTCAAACTAACGTTCAATGTCTTTTCCAGTCAACCTCTAGTTCCTCCTATATATAAATCTCTTAATTTTTTCGGACATTATACTTTCAGGATTGCAAAACTTTTCAAAAATCTGAACATCCGTATTTCTTTTAAAACTACTTCCAATCTTAAACATATTTTTATTAATTCCAAAGACAGGATCCCCCTCAATAAAAAATCTGGGGTTTACAAATTGAATTGCAATGATTGTAATGCTGCTTATATAGGTCAAACAGGTAGAAGTTTTGAAATTCGTTTCTCTGAACACAATAGACTGATTAACAAATTCTTGACTGCAGTTGATCCTAACTCCCCATCTTCGTTTGCCAATCACATTATTGATTCTAATCACTCCTTTGATGTCAATATTAATTCAGAAATTCTTCACATCTGCGATAAGGGTCCTAGGTTAAATCTTCTTGAAATTTTGGAAATTCAAAAATGCATTAATAATCAAAATGTTTCATGTCTCAATGATCAAACTAATTTTGAACGTAATCATATTTTCAGAACATTACATTTTTCATAATTTCTGCTCTTTCCATTCTGGTAGTTGCTACCCCGCCACTGGAGTTTCCGAAGTAACAATTTTCTCCTCTTCTTCTTCTGTTTCTGTCTCTTGTTTCTCCACTAGATGCTACCCTTACTCCTCTTCTTGTTTCTTTGACCTTTCTATTTTCTCCTCTTCTCCTTGGTTTCTCTTCACCTTGCCTTCTTTCTTCTTTTTCTTCCCCTTTTCTTCTTCCTTTTTATGTACTTACTTCTCTAGTTCTGTTGTTAGTCTATAACCTTCACTCTTGTTTGTTGTTCCATGTACAACTGTCATTTGTCAAAGTTTGTGTTGACCATCAAATTTGTCTTATTCTGCTATTGCTTTTAGCTTAGCATGTTTCAAATTTATAAAAAACAATTTTTCGGATAAGATGTTCAACCTTATCAGAGCCAGTTTTTTCTGGCTCTTCAGTAAATTTAAAAAATTAGTCATTTGTGTCTGAGCCTGATAACCCGGTGATGAATCTCCTGCCATACAACATGATTTTGATTTTCTCAACTTAATTTTTAATAATGTTATAGTGTGCCCATAATTTTGTCGGTAGGTTTTGTATTCCTTCCTGCTTCATACTGTTTTTATCTATTTTATATTTACAGGTACTTTTTGTCTGATGATGGCCGTTGTGCCGAAACCGGTAACATGTATTTGACGATATAGTATTATATAAATGTGTGGTCGACTGACTTTGAGTCTTTTGTTTTTCTTTTGAAATTTTATTGGACCACTTTGAGATATGGATGATTTTCATGATTTACTTGTTAATCTCATATAGAGTGTTTCAGTTCATAATTCGAATTAGCCCACGAAATCCCAACAATCACAGCATTTCTTGTTCAGGCGGCACAAGAGTCGTCAGCCGGGGAGTAGTGAAACATGAATCGAACTCGACCGAACCGAGCCGTTTGTACCTCGTTACAATGTTGCCGTTTTTTCAACCCGTACTTAGTTCCATTATTCTGGTGATTAGTCAATATATACAGGGTGTTCCTTAATGACATGCTGATATTTATTTGGGTTATTCTTCAACTCATTTTAAGAGGGAAACTTCAAATGAACGTATGTCCTAAAAGTCTTAACTTTTGAGATACAGGGTGATGAAGTTTTGAAAAATATTCAGTTTTCTGATAATAACTGAGATAATATTGTATACATCTTGATGAAATTTGGTACACGTCTTTTATGCATCGAGGTGCATTTATTGATGTACAAAATTATCATTTTCTCTACCAGTGGCACCGTTACGGGAATATTATTGTTTATATTTAACTAGAAAGTGATCAACGACAAAAAATTCCATACAATGCTATAAAGAGCTATTCAATTATGTAAAAAAAAGATCCTCCTGTTAATACTCACTAGAACGCTTCGTCTACGAGAAAAACGGGAAAACGAGACCATCAGACTTCAAATTTTGATGTCTGAATACTACATTCAGGCCATCCATTACTGATGGATAACCACAGTATGTAATATTTTGAAATTCGTATACCGATTCAGTCACATAGCAGACTGAATTTTGCCATCACAAAAAGCTATACAGGGTGGACAAAAAAATAATCTTTGCATATTTTCAACATTGACACCCTGTATCTCAAAAGTTATTACGTTTACGACATACGTCCATATGAAGTTTTATTCTTGAAATGAGTCGAAGAATTGGACCTTTCAATATTAGCATATCATTAAGGAACACCCTGTATATACATAATAGAGTATATTTTATCTTTGTACTGGATTTTACTGGATTTTACTGGTAACGTTTTCGCGGGTCATTGCAAGGAACCTTGTTAGAGGCTGAAAGTTCACTATTGGCCAATGGTGCAGAAATGGTGATGAAGTTCCAGTATTCATGAAATGTTAGTTTGAGCGTTTGAATGGATAGGTATGAGTCGATGAAAAATTAAATAATTCATCATTCCAGATTTTTTGGGATTTTATCTCCTCGTTTCTATAAAATAAAAACATGAATATTATCTCAATGTAAGGACAAGTCAAATGATTTGCGCCAAAATGTCACTGCGTTTGAAGAATTTTCCTATCAGAAAGCCTAAAAGAAAAATTCACTAGCTTGTCAGTGACAATTTGTATTGAAAAAGTTTGTATAGAAGAGAAATAAAGGTATATAGAAAAAATGAAATATAACTCATTTGATTGCCAAAAGTTCCAAGACAAATACGAATTTGCTATTCAAATAACCATTTTTTATGTTGAAAACGGGAGCAGATTCGTTCCCAAAACGTCCAAAGGTAAGTGAAAATTTGATATTTCTTCGTCATGTTCTTTCATTTGATAGAAATCCCAGGCAGCACGAAGTGGTCCTAAGGAATTGTGATGCTTGTTTGCCAACTTCCTCAAGATATCCGCCGCCTAGGATGAGCTCACAGAGGTCTTAAAGATATTCCACGCAGAAATTCTCCAGGTCCTAAGTGCTTGCGTAGTCTCTGTTTGAGATATTCGCAGACATAGCCTTGTGCGGGAACTTCAGGAAATTCGCAACAATTGCTAATGGCGAACTTTTCAACTGCTCGCAACTATGAGTTGTTCCCTAATCCCTGCACATCGCCTTACAACAAGGACTTCATAAGAGATATTTGCATCAATCGCCACAAGATCGCCACTGATATGGTATGGTGTTCAATTCTTGGGAGTCATTGGTTATCAGTAGTCGGCGAACTCTAACTAGCGTCGGCTATATTGTTTGGGGTGTCGAAGATAAAATCACCAAACATTTGGAGATCAACGTATCGAGTTTCAATTGAAACAATATAGATAAACGTTGTATGTACTCTGTATATTCAATGTAAGACAAACTGCCAGTAGGTTATAGTACCGTGAACCGGGGCTATATCGGACGATATTTTCAATTATATGCCTGTATTTAAATATTTTGTTACCTATACGAAAACAAATCTAATCACCTCATGCATTCTATCGGGTGGTCACAAAAAAACGGAAGTTTTTATTTTCCTCGTGGTTTCATTATTTCTCAACCGAATTCAAATTGCTTGGCGTCGTTTCATAGCTAAAGGGCTAAAGTATACAGTGGAATATTTGAAAATTTCATAATCAATAAAAACAAAATGGCGGATTCTACCAAAGTATTGTCATTTACAAAAACCTCTGGAAAAAAGAAAATCAGATTTTTCCCAACCTGTACCGATGTCATCTTAGGCTATTCATTTCTGGAGAGAATGAGTAGGTACTCGAAAAAATAGTCCATTTAGATACACTCATTTCTTTGAAATTTGTTATGGAGTGAATGTGCTAATTACGAATAAACGATTATTATTATTTTGCTTCAGGCTTCATGAAAGTTCAATCGATTTTGGATTTCTTAGAGTCATTTCAAGGATAAAGAACTGTAGTACACAATGGAACATTTGAAAATCCAATAATTGAAAAAAACAAAATGGTGGAGAATCCAGAATTTTTGTGATTAATAAAAAAATGTTTATTCTTCCAATCAGTATCGATACAATTTCGGATCATTAATTTCTTGAAAGAATGAGCACTCGAACATCTGAATCGAACAATTAGTCCAGGAGAAACACGTTGTTTTTGGCAAAGTGTTATGGAGTGAATGTGCCAATCCCGTGTTGAGAATTACTTTTAGTTTGCTTCTGGCTTTATCAGGATTAAATCGAATTTGGATTTCTTAATGCCATTCCAAAGCTGAATAGCAAGACATTAATCAAGTAAACATTTTCACTTGAAAACATCTTCCAGAAGTTGGCCAGGTACTTTTTCTTTGAAAAAATAGGTCGTCCGATATAACCCACGAATCCGAAGTAGATATTTGATTCTCGATCCTACTTGAATTGGAATATTTTCGTCTATTTCGCTAGAGTAGACAATTATCATCAATGAAGTATCATTTAACAATTATTATCATGGATTATGGATATTTATGGTGGCTGGATATGATGGATTATCGCAAATTTTGTTTTACATTTCATGTTATACTGGGTGTCCCAAGTTATCGTAGAAGCAACAGACAATTTGACAATTTGACAATAGTTGGCATCAGATCAGCCCTCTGGTAGCTACCCCATAATTTGTATTCGATGGTACTCCCTGTATATTGTCATTGGAAATCGCCAGTCATTCTATTTTGGAATACAATAATAGTCCATACTCTGTATTTTGTTTATCGATAACAACAAAAAAATTAACAATTTGTGACCTTATATTCAGGTTACATCAATTAGAAATTGCCTCCGCCCGTTTTTGAAAACTTCACAAACTATAAGTCGAATAATTATTACACTATAGGTACCCATCTGCTACTGATCGATGTTCTACACTTCAAAATAGAATATTTGTCATGTATTTTCTTGACAAATATAAAGCAATGGGAAAGGCTCGTTCTTGTTACGTCCAGGATAACTTGGATTCTTGCAGAAACAAAATGCTCATGTATTTCCTGTTTGAGATAACCTTAGGAATTCGCAATAATGAGGAATATCTCAATTCTGAGGCAGAAGGATTTCGCATTTTGATCGTGAAGATATCGCGAAGAATTCCGTGTTACCTGGGATGGTGCGCCATCCGCCGATTCCATGACAAAATCGGCAAAGATATCCAAATTACGCGCTAGAAAAATTTTCATGCAGTGTCCTTATAGAAGAACGGTAGGCATATCTGGGTAAGCTCATTCCAAATATTCGTGGAAATAGAAATTAATTCGTTTCGACATGTATGAATTTGAGTAGACTATTAGAGCTCAGAATCACCCGAATTCCGGAAATGCATGAATATAGTATTCGCAAACTAGGTTTCCTTTCATTACATTGTTACATCATTCGAGTGATGACTAGAGCAAACCTCAAAACAAGAAGTTTCGGCATATTTGTCAACTAATAGACGTCACTACGACGTCCAAAACTGGTCAACAACGTCAGTTTCAAATCCTAGTTGAACACCGCATTGACAACAAACCAAAAGACCTAAAATGTGACGTCATTTAGCTATGACTTCCTTTAGTTATCTATATGAATGCAGAACAAGAGTGGCTCAATACCCTGCTTCACCGTTACCACCGATACAACAAGGCCAGCAGACTCTGACGTAAACAGCTCGTGACGTCACCAAGAGAGGCCAGTGTTTTATTATATCGCTTGTCGACTAAGGCGTCAGTTCGTGTTAATTCATCGGTGATTCACGTATGTTTTTGAAACGGTCCCGAATTCTTTTGTTGTTTATTCATCAAAATAATTGGCAGAAAAATTACTGTTTTGTGAAATATTTTGTGTTGTGATCGGCAAAATAACAATGCCTTTCAAGTGTTGTGTTCCCTTTTGTCGGGGGAATTATGTGGGTGGTTCAAAAGTTCATGCTTCTAGTTTCCCGTTAGACGAGGAACTATCGAAAATGTGGGTATATGCAATTCGAGATGCAATTCATCGCGAGGATTTTACTCCATCTAAGTTCAGTAGTAAACAGAACTTGATTTATAATGATGAATTAATAATAGAAGAGAATTACTCTTTCATAAAAAGTATGAGTAGAGGAAAAATAGAAAAGCTTTGATTGTGCAGTTAGTTTTGTATTCGTATATTATAGTCAACAAAATCATCTCTGAATTCGAGGAAATCTTCTTGAATGTTCATAATAAACGGGCATTTTTAATTCTCATTCTCAAATTTCTTTCTGAAAACGGTCATTTGCCTCGTGGCAATAAATGCAGAATTCATTCCACTGATCAAATTGCAACTATCATATCAACATGAACTACAAACACTCTACTCAAAAAGGTAAAACTGCATTTATCATGATATTTATCATGAAGATATTTGACTAAAAAGTTCCAAATTTCACCTTCTTTTTCACCTGTCTTCTGGATGGCATTTAGAACAAATTTCCCTTCTTTTTTCATCATATTGGACAATTTATATATAATTCTACTATAAATATGATTTTCTTGAGATTAATCCATATTTAGTGAAAAGAAGGAAGAATATCATTCAAAATAATGGCGTGTGTAATGTCATTCGAAAGCAATCTATTGAGGTAGGTGTGAAGTTTACCTTCACCATACAATTTTTGCCAGTATATTTAATTCGAATGGGTTGCTGTGGGTGGATATTATTTGTGTTTTACCCTGGTTTTTGCTTTAAAACTTCGTTTTTTCCATAATAAAATCGAATGGGGTGCGAAGAAGGGCTCAGTTGACGACTGGCATCTTTTTTTAACCGGAAGCCCTTCAAAAAACAGCAAAATCGGCTCAATGATGATCTAAAACTAAAATCTAAAAACGCGGTCGCCTTATAGCGCTATGAGCGCCTCACTAAGTGACGTCACCCACGGAGCATGCAGGCAATGCAGGCTTTTTTGTATCGGTGGTAACGGCTTCACCCGCACACAGAAAAAAAATTTCTTCGAATGAGAAAACCCATTTTCTTGAAAATTCAGTGGTATATCTGCTTTGAATTGAGCATATTCTTTTGAGTCAAAAAATCTGGTATGTTCAAGAAAATAGTGTCATATTATTGAAATATATTCTCAAACCAAGAATGCGCAATCATTCAGTTAATAAATTAATTACTTCAACTCAATCAAAACGGATTTTTCAATTCGCAGAAGCGTACTATTTTGTTTCAATAAATTCATTGCTTGATCCAAGATTATAAGAATTCATTTCTTCAAATTAAAGAATGCTCATATCTTCGAATAATATATTCAGTTTTCTCAAATTGCAAAAACCGAATATGTTAAGGCAATACGTAATTTTCTTGATACAAAAATATAATAATTATTTCTTCAAATGAAGCATTCTAATTTCATCATATTGATATTACAATTTCATCAAATCGATGACTTCTCATAGTTCTATTCTATGCCATACTTACTTGATTCAAAAATATGAATATCAATTTTCTCAAATGAAGGGAATGTAATATCTTCAACTTGATGATATTAATAGTTTCTCCAATTGAAGAAGCTACATTTTGATTCAATACTTTATTTACTTGATTCAAGTCTATGAGTAGGTATTTCTTTGAATGAAAATTTCATGCCTCAAAAATCAAGGGTAAGCAATGCTGTTGCCAAAACTCAGTCCCCAGTCTACAATCATTATTGACAATGCTCACATCATTATGACACGCCCACAGTGGATTGAATTCCCTTGGTAAGTAGGTATTTGCAAATTTCGGTAGTCATTGTGAGTGAATCAACCAATTTTCAATCAAAATAACAGGAATTTAGTATTATCCTGCTATAAAATTATGCTCATTCTGTAATACGAAATTCTTTTGTAGCAAAATGACGACTGGTTGATGAATGAAGAAGTATTATCTACAAATGAGGTATTGCAAAGACTTGAAAGAACCTTGAAATTAGGTGGGCTTGGGCTCCTACACGCTGCGGCTCGCGCTGCGGTCCATATAAGCCAACTTTACGCCCTCGATTCATAAATAACTATTATCTATTCATTTATAATTTCTTCTTCAAAAATAGGAAATTTGTACGTTTCAATAACCTCGACTATTTCATCCATAGAGACGCGCAATGTGGGGTAAACTTAGCTTCCTTTCTACGACAGTACGACTCTGGAATATATTTATTTTGTCGACGAATAGCAAGATTCCAGCACGAGCCGTAGGGCCGTAGGGAGGACCTGGGTGACTGCGAGTACAATAAAAACATTTTCCGGACGTGTTGCTCACACAATTCATTTGGCAACTGTGTGATATGAAAAATCTATAAAGCACGTTCTATTACAATATTTATTTGTGGAACAATACTTCGGTACCGTATACAACTTGTTTATATAAACATTCATCTCTATTTAGAATTATTAGAACAGTTGCTAGTATTGAAGTAATCCAATTTGTTTAAAATGGTTGGTGAAATTGAATGCCAGTTGAAGTCAAAACATGAAGGTGAGGTGTTACGTTGGTTGTTATCGAGTGGTACTTCTTGAATGGTCTTGTGGTACTTCTTGAATGGTCTTGGCAATTTCAATTTCACGAGTCTATCAATATCTCTCAGCGATATTGATAGACTTCCAACCACCGTACGTGCTTCCTTGAATTTATTAAATTCTCACCATTATCATCAAATATCTTCACCAGAGTTCGACGAAGGCTATGGCTTGTGTAATGTTCAGGATAGGGGAGCTTATTTTCTTAGATTTCCGAAACTGTGGATAACAACGGGCTGAATAAATAATAATCAATAATAATTTTTTCTGTGAAGTATGAGATGACCATGAAGATAAATATTGCCAAAATAATATCAAATTTTCTTTGTCAATTACAACAAATGATCTCTCAGTGTGTGTTCTAGAATCCTGCATTTCTACCAGCGACTTATATGCTTTGTGGTCGTTTATATGATCAACTAACATTTTTGTTATATAGTTCTTTCCGTCTATACGCACCGGCTGCGAATTTACTAAATATACTGTAGGTTAACACAAACCCCGCCCACCGTAATAATACGTAATCCTCAAACATATCTCATGATATATACTCAAATACACTCGACGTCAGCACATCGCTCTGAATATATTGCGCTCCAGCACAACTACCTATTATAATAGCCGCATTTCTTGTTAATTTTTCGATTTTCTTTGAGAAATGGAGAATAGAAAACAAAAATTTTAGTGGTATTGAGAGTCGATTCGAAGCAAAGGGTTATAGAGCGAGTGACCAACCGACCAGGATGGTCTGTATTTCTACTTCGAATACAAAGCAGCCATGCTCTCCAAGACCAATACTCAGATCAACCATCGGGCGCAGTCTATTCATCTCCATACCTGTCTTGCTACGCTGTTTCTGAATAAAACTATCTAATCACTGGAATGCAAGGGAAAGCACAGCAGTCATCGAATGCTATGGGTTCGAACCAAAAAATTTATATTGCGCCAGTGAATTGTAAGAGCCAGTCTAACTTACACGCTGCTCCTAATTTTGATGGAGAATTCCTAGTGTGGTGTGGTATGAAGACTACACATATCTCTCGAGTATAGGAAAGGTTGGTGGAATACGAAAAATCTGACAATATATTCACAAACCTCTATTCAATGAATCAGTCACCTCATTTAGTGGAGAAAATACATGCACGTTATCCAAAGTCCCTGGCAAGTACCATACCAGGTTGATCTTCCGATGTCCCGTTGTGATCACAAGGGGCTGACAAATGGAAGTGGTCCTGAAAAATATATATCAATGGGCTCGAGATCAGTGTCTCTAATTACTAGCCCAACACTCTATATATTATGAAGGTTTGATAAATATCTCTGTTTAATATGTATGATAAAAATCAGATTGAAAAGCTCTATGCAAATTAATTTCCAGAAACGATAGTGTGAAGCTCAAAAATAGCATTATGAGGTTGAGATACACACATATATATATCTACATATATATAGTTACGGTCCTGTCCGTAACCAGTCCGAAAACTTCCTTTCCTGAATATTGATGAGGATGCTGCTCGTGTGTCAATTCAGGGTTGGATAGACGTGGCCTCCAACGAACTAGTGGAGTCCTCAGCCTGATCTAGAGTTTCAGAGTCAGATGAACCTGGTCCAGCTCGATGGTGCGCATGGTAGAATTAACCCAAAGGGGGTAGGAGTGAACCTCGGAGTGAACCCTATGATGATGTAGAATTAAACATCCAAATTCTCAATTATACGGTACATACCTCAGCGTCTGGAGAGTTCAATAAGGCGGCATGTGACAACTCGTAAAAATCCCCAATATGGGAAATCTTTCTTTGTATGACAAATCACAATGACTCTACTAATCCACAATAATAAAAGGAAGATTGTACTAACAGGTAGTCAATAGAAAACCACTATAAGTGATAATATATGATTATTGAAACCTGCTACGGTATCACAAGCCGACTCTCGTATCGTCACCACAGGAAAGAAGCCGTAACACCCGTTGAATTCGAAACTTCACTTCAATTATGACAACTGTCAAACATTTGCCAAACCTTAGATGTTTATCGGTCACCAAGGATCCATAACAATGAAAAATAGCCAAATGCACATAAATATTACAAGGTGATCCGAAAAACAATATGCACGATATATTCTTCAACGAACGAATGATTTTGGTATGCACACTGAGGATCATAGTAATAGTAGTAGTAGATTATTCTCAATGAAATGAAGCAGATTTATGACTGATGAATAAAATGAGTACTTATGATTTTACTGAATTTGAACTGTAACAGTCTTGCCCTGCATTCCAAACCCGTCGGTAACGATGAGTCCGCCAGGTTATGATGCCAACAGAAATTATGAGTTATTACCTCCATATTATCACTCTGGTGGCACTAGCTGTCATGAAGGTCTAACACACTAGTATAATAATTCAACCTAAACACATTTTCAGATACAACGTTTTTTAACCCAACTCTATTTTTTGTTTCAGGCAGAAAAACACATATACCCGTCCGATTCTGGATAGGATTGATGGTATTCCTGACGACCTACATTAACTACACCACCAGAGTGAACATATCGATCAGCATTATATCCATGACAAGAGGCAAATCGCAAAAAATTCCGGAGTGCTTGAGAGATATAAGTGCCAATAATACAGGTACTAACAGTACCATTCTGTTACCCGATGTAAGTTTTCTATAAAGTGATGGTATAGACGGTATATCACCAATACGTTGGGTGATCTGTGGAAAAGTCCCTATACAAAATTGTTTTTTTGTCGGCCTCTTCAAAAATCACATTTTACGTTTTAATTTCCGAACGAAGAACCTACTATCTCTGAAGGCAGGTACTTTTCGTCCGCAAACACTTTTCGACCGCTGCAGGGTTGCCAGTTCTACCGAATTTCCAGTAGATCTCCTGGTTTGCATATCGATCTACTGATCTATTGTAACATTTCATAATACACTGAAAAATATTTTGACAATCATTTATTAATATAATCACCTATATCATTATTGATCTTTTTCGTCGACCTCGTATTATTAACGACTAAGTTTAATGTATATGAAATCGTTCATTAATGACCCCTATTAATGATCAATTTGTCTATTAATACACGATTGTTTTATAGGCAACCAAACATACACCACGTGCATTCATTGTTTATGCTATAACTTACGGAATCTGCATTTTAATCAAAAATATGGATTTCATCGAAGATTTTCCGTTAACGGGTTCGCCTTCCCAAGTTTCTGAAACGATTTTAATCCCTGTAACACAAGGAATTTATTTTCTATGTTGATCATTTCGACAAATGTCAAATTTCACTAATATCAGTAACTAGGCTATTGGGTGATTCTTTAGTAGTTTCCGGATGAATAATGAATTCGCGAACGAAGTTTTCTTCATTGCAGGACAAATGAAAAATAAAGTCGACGGAAAAATTTTGTAACCAACTCGTATATTAAAAGGCGAATAATATCTCGATCATTAATCGCCCTCATTAATAGACTAGTTGGTTAAATAACTATTAGTTGATCACATACATACACATGAATTGAATAATATTTCGGAACACTTTGTTTGAATCAATTTTACAAAATGAGTAATAAATCTCAATATGGGTACTAATAATTAGGTATCAAACAAAACAGACAATAATTCATCTGATTCAATTTTTCATATACCTCTGTTATAAGACTTTGTTCCTTATGTATATTTTTTTTATTCATTTTGTATTTTTGTTGTTCACTTTTACTATTCGTTCCTGTTTTTATATACACAAATCTTATAAGTACCTATATGTAACTGTATATTTTGTTATATTTGTGAGTATTCTTGAATAGAGTATTGGGAATATGATTATTTCTGTATGAGAATGATTGTTTTGTTTTGTTGAATTCGTATAGAAAAAAATAGATCTTGAACAGATCTATTGGAATCTACTCAAATTGTGACAAGGTATTTACTGATGGAATGAAAATCGAACTGGCAACCCTGGCCGCGCGGAGAGTGAGTTGACAACAACTGTCATTTGCTGTTGTCAAATTAGTTATTCACGAAATCCGATAGAATCCACGTGTGAATAGGACCGTGATGTATGGATATAAGTGTTTGAAGTCGACGAAAAAATATGATATGCTCCTCGGCTAAAAACTGCCTATTGTCTTGCCTGATTCCTGATTTGCAGACTCGACTGTAGAAGACAGTGTTTCGTCCTTGGTACATAAATAACTATTTCACAAAAATGTTTTTGGTCATGATTCAAACGATCATACTTATGACCTCATGAACCGAAGTCCGTATAAACAATGGATACAGAGGAGATTTATTTATTCTGATTCTGCCCTAAAATTACTCAAATTGTACTTTGGAAAAATGATGATATATGTCTCGATATATGTATATACTGCTCCTCGCAATTGAGTTGGAACACCTGAAATTTCCGCTCAGATTAGAAAGATTACACTTCCAAAAAAATCAACCGATTTCAATTCGGTTTTCAGTTTTCAGAAGCTCATTTTATTGTCTTCAGATCATGAATTCGAGAAACGAATGCAAATGTATCGAATTTTGAGTGAAAAATGTTTCTTCTGGTTTGCTCATATTTTTTCATGGCGTTTGATGTCTTATCTCGAAATGATTTTTTATTTTCATTGATTGATCACAATGTTTCGTAATAATGATTTTTTCCTTCGTTTTCTCCTGAAATATCACAAAAATATTGTGTTTCATTTCTAAACTCTGCACAAGAACATTTCCACGCGGTTATGTGACCCATAGAAAATTAAAACCACCCGAGACAAATTCACCTATCGATATCTAGGCTCCAATTTGTATTTGTAAATGAACATGAATAATGTGTGCCATGTTAAAAGTCTTCGATCGTCTCTCAATCGTTTGGATGATCACACATATGATTTATTTTCTTCATAATGCTAAAGAGTGATGTGATGTCTTGAAACAATTTCGATTTTTTTGCAATCTGGTTGATAATTTTGAAGTGGTATATATTTTTCATGATATATCTCAGTATGAGAATTGGGAATGCATTCTCAATTCTCCTATATCCCATCATCGATCAGAATATTCTTCTCGTTCTGAAAATACAAGCTGATTCAAGAAGTCCCTTGAAATATAAATTTTAAGAATATTTTGACTTCTAGCTGTGTATCTTATCAGTTCCTCTTCCGTTCGGTGAGATTTCATTCGACTTTCGGATTATTTTTCATCTCCCGTTTTCATTTGATAATATCAAGAGAGATCCATTCTTCACGAAAACTATCCTTATATTTTGAATATCATGTATTGCTCCGAGAGTGTCAATGACCTTTTATCACAATCCCTTAATCTCAATCCCTTTGGTCGATGATAATATTCGACAAAATTTTACTAGATAACAATATCTGGAGAATTAATTCCCAGTATTTGTCGCCATATATGAATTTTATTGAGGATAATGAATTAGATAAATGGAGTAGAATTGAATTTACCACTTTTTGATCTTTTGGATCACTCGCAGGGAACTCGAATTATGTTCTTGCATACCTTATCTCATTTTCGGTATCATTTCAATTCGACTTCAGATATGCTCAGTAGGATTCATATTCAGAGATTGGCAATCAATTCTCTCGATATTATTCGCTCCTAAAACATTGTCGAGCCTTATCATTGACCAAAGGAATTGTGATAAAAAAGTCTTCGAGACTATCAAAACATTACAATTGTGTCATATGGTGAAGATGATGAGGAAGTGGAAGTCATATTATGTTCTTGAAATTATGTGATGATGAAAAGAGAGCACAAAGTTTTTCATAGATTTTTCAATTTGGTCAATATCATATTTTCCTACGAGCGTGCGCAAAGTAGTACTTTTTCGCACTCATTTGCGTGCGCAAAGTAATACTTTTCTGCACTCAGTGCGGATATGGGCGTTATCCGCACGGCGTGCGGATAAGTGAAACTACCCAAAAATCTCACTGGTATATGGAACATTTATATTCATTTCAGTTGCTGTAGACTATTGTATGCACTATAAGTAGCCGTTAATCCTTTTACTTTTCAACCGTTCTTCCCGATATTTGTATTTCACCTCAATATAAATATTAGGAACAAATGATTAAATTTTCTATTTTCTAAATTTAACGGATGTACCAGATTTGAAACATTCATTCAAAATAGCAACGAACATACAGGGGCATGAAAAATTAATTCCCGGTAAAGTGATATATTAGGAATAAGAAATAATAATGTGTGAGAATACCTTATAATATATGGGGATAGGTAACTTATTTTGATTTTTGTTTCAGTATGGTCCACGTTACGATTGGGATCAAAATCTTCAAGGTTACCTGATAGGCTGTTATTTTTGGGGATATTGTATATCTTCCCTGCCTGGTGGAGTGATATCAGAAATGTTGGGTCCGTACAAAGTTATTGTTTGGACTCACGTGGGTTCTGCCATTTTGAACTCTTTATCAGTGTTCGGAACTCACATCCATTTCTCTTTATTGATGATTTGTAGGCTCCTGCTGGGATTGATGGCAGTAAGTAAATATCGTGGTGAAATCAAACGGCATTTTCATTAGGGGAAATTTAATGGGATAGTTCACTTTTCTGCATGACCTACAGAATTATACCTACTCATAGCTAAAGAAAAAAGTTCATTCACTTGTAAAACCACTATAGTGACTAAATTATTTCTGGAAAATTATTCAACCTCTTGTGATATTCGATAAGAAAATTCCACATCAGATTGTGTTTGCGAATTTATTAATTCTAGAATCTATTCATTCATTTGATTTTCATATAGATTTCTAGCTTACAAATTCCTAGTTTCTACCTATTGTAGTTGCATGTAGGGGTCGCCAAGACTAGAATTCTTGTTTTGATAACAACTTCTTGTCTTGTCTTGAGAAAAAGTCAAAAAGTTTAAAAAAATCTTGTCTTGACGTTTTTCTTGACGTATCATTTCTTGTCTTGACTCAAGATATTTCAAGATCTTGAAATTTCTTGATTGATCGGTGACACTGTACATGGTGATTCCCCGGTGAACTTTTGATTGCGTTGAGTGCCAGGGTTGTCATCTCGATTTTCATTTCATCAGCAGATATATACCTTGTCAGAAATCCAGTAGATTTAAGTAGATTTATTTTGTGCTATACCAGGGTGATGAAATGACCCTTTGACGTCAAAAAAATATGTACTTTTTCGTGACAGGAAAAAGTTTGACATTTTATCTATGTTGACATTAAGATGGCTACAAGGACTGTAGCCATCTTAGTTGACATGTACCATAATGTAACTGGTGGTTCCCTGATCTTTATCTTTGTTTTCTGACAAAAGCAAACGACGTCGCGCGCTTGCAATGATGCCAGTTTTTGAAATGATGGTGAAAAGTTCATTATATTGATATTATCTCTTATTCCATCATGAGTGATAAACGCACGTTTTAGCGTTTTCATTCTTATTCAAGAAATTTCAAGATTTCTTGCTTTATTTACATGAAATCTTGGTATTGACATAAAATTTCTTGTCTTGTCTTGATCTTGTCTTGAGATCAAGATAAGATCTTGCAATTTTCAAGAAGTTGGCGACTCCTAGTTGCATGAGAGATGCCTGTTGAAAATACCAGTTTAGAATGTAACATATTATATTCTTCAATATGATATCATTTTTTTGGTTCCTATATACGAGTGGTAGACAGTTATAATTTTATCAATCAATTTTTCATAGGTGTACATACTCGTATATACTAGTAGGAGTATAGGTAAAGAGGAGGCGGTCGCCTAGCAAGTAGGCTTAGGCCCTTGTGGGCCCTGTTTGCTGACTAATGCTGCACACATATACAGGGTGTTTCCTAAGTACATGTACAATTAACATGAGCATGTTGCTGATGCCAATATGAGCAGAAAAGTTTGTAGAAATATATGTCCGCATTCATTCAAAGTTTGATTCTTTTTTCTTTTTTTTTTTTGTGAATGAATTCACCTTAGGTTGATCAGATTTTTCTGTTGAAGACTAACTATCAGCACCAAATATTTCGAATCAAAGCCTTCCATACCCCTTATACTGGCCTTGGTAGGTTGTGGTATGACATGCATAATACATAGATGCAGTTTGGGCACCAATGGCTTCTTAGCCCAATCATAGTTAATTTCTGCTCATTGTAGTGGCACGAAACCATTATTTCAGGACCTACAAATATTATTCTGTGAAAAAAGTCCAATTTCATGAGTTAAAAGTAACTTGTGTTGTTGTGGATCCTCGTTTCTTAGCGATCCATTTTTCGACATTTTTATAACGCTCATTGAAATTAGTAGATAATTTTGACGTCATTGTTCCTTATCTCTTCTAATCGCATGAAATAGAATAAAACTCGCGATACTTACTTTATTTCCCAAATATTCCTCGATTGACAGACATCCAGCTTCCTGCTAAGAGTAATTTCGATCACAATAGCCTTAGCCGTTCCCAGAAATATGTTACAACTGGTACTGTCGATCAGGACCGTCTTTCACCTATTAGAGACCCTGGGCACATTAGGATAAAGGGGCCCCAATGACCATATAGAATAAACAAATAACGTAGAAATGGGAAGTTTTAGCATTATTTTTATTTCTTTACAGTTACATTATATATGATGAATAGATTATATCATGTAATCCACACTAAGTAACCAGCATCCACGATTAGTCCTTATACTCCTTATATAAGAGGTACCTTTCTAGATTTGAGTTGAGCAAAATCGTTAATAACATCTTCAAAATCTATGTTTTCGTACGAGCATATCACATTCTATGGACATTAGCGACAAACTATTCAATCTCTCTTGAAGCATTGTACTTCTTAATTCACTTTTTATTCGTTTTAATTTGGAGAAGGAGCGTTCTCCACTGCAGTTAGTTACCATCATGCTTAGAAAGATTCTCAGTGCGATTTCTACATTAGGAAAGGTGTCTTCAATTTTGCTTTCTATCAAAAGATGATGATATATTTCCAGTATACTATTAGTTTTTTCATTTGTACTCTGAATTATTTTCAAGTATTCTGTTAAATGCAGACATTCCACTCTTTCTCGTTTATACGTCTTCATAGTAGAATTCAGCAAATTCTTTGCAACTTTGTCTCAACTTTTCGGAATTCAGAGTTTTCAAGCGAAAAAATAAACCAAACTTTCATTACTTTTTTTATAACTTTTTTTTAATAAATTATTATTGCGAAAGGCAATTGAAATGAAAAATGATATTGAAATTTATTGAACATCATGCATTCGGTAAGCCTGATTTTCAGGCGAGAGCTACTATCGGGGCTAGGGGGCCCCAATCCTCGCGGGGCCCTGGGCACGTGCCCAGTGTGCCCAATGGGGAAGAGGGGCCTGCTGTCGGTTCGAATGGGGCTATCGGTTGAGCATTTTTTTCAAATGTGTGAATCATGGTTGTAATCCTAGCAGCACCTCGATGCCCTAAAATTGATTCAGATTCCACTATGAGCTGTAGGTCCCGCTATTCCTAACCCCGCACAAGTTTCGACTTCTGGGGAATTGGTTCTTATCTTTGAAGTGGCGATATTAAAATTTTACAAATTTTACAAAGTTCACAAAAAAATGTTATTGTAATTTACGAGATGTATAATATACTACAACAATGGGCGTAACAATGGCCGAATCTTTCATGCAAAATAGTGTCACTTGTGAATCATCGGAAGCCATACTATTCCTTCAAATTAAAATGAGTATTTTAAAATTTGGGACATAAATTAAAATTTGCAGAGGTGTTTTTTTTTAATTGAACAAGTAATTGAATAATTGAATCTTTCTTGTGATATATCAATAGTGACACCAAAAATTAGAGGCAGGAGAAGATGCCGGCTTCTATTGTCTGCGACATCGGAGAATTTTCCATAGGATTCCCATTAAAATGTCGTCTGAGTGCAGAATTTTATCGAAATTGGTCGAGTGGTTTGAAAGTTATGAAGGGAAATCCAATTTTTCTTTCTTGTTAGGGGAATTTTCAACTAAAGCTATCGCCTATCAAACTTAATAACGTTCAACCTGGATCAACCTGTATAATCGACATAAGAATAGATAATGCAAACATTTCAGTCGACTCCTCACAAACATTCACTAGGATTTTGATAGCACTTTTATCTTTCGTTAAACATCCAAAATGACATTTCTCTCCAATTTGAAGACTCAGGAAACATTTCGAACATTTTTGGTTGACTGAAGCATTGTTGTGTTTAATATTCGTAATTATTCCGATAACACCTTGTATAAGTAAACCGACAGGCGAATCAATGAAATCTTATGACTTTTTCAAAAAACAACAGATATATTTTCCATAACATCATATTTTCAATAACGTCACTGATAATTTCTTTAATATCAATAACAACAAGCAGAGAAAATATTTCGAATGAAATACACTGATCATTTTTGGATGAGGACATGCTCCTCTGCAAATACTAGTAATTTATTCTTCGAACTACGATATAGCTCAGTGAGTTCAGTCAATGAGTGAGTTGCTAGAGGTAGAGCATTGCCACCGATCAAAGTAGAAAAATACCTATTCGGGTAAAACCACCGACTTATAGACTAATCTAGACCGTCAATTTTATGAGGAAATAGGTGAGCCACTCAGAGATCGAACTGGTGAAACTGATTCATGTGGAATAAAGTTGGGAAGGGTCTACTATGAAAGGTTGTTGAACCAAACATGAAGTTGTGAGAAATGAATGTGATATGCAGTATTCAGGTCTAATAGCTTTCAATACTCAGATTTTAGAACTCCATTTTGGAAATGGTGAATTTGCATATGGTTTCAATGTCTTGGAGTTGTCTGGGAGCATCAGAAAGCTGTCTGGTTTGAAGTGGTCTGAATATTTTATTCCTGAGTGGGTAAGATTCAATGGTCTCCTAATAGCCTAAAACCATTCATTTCTCTCATCCTTAGTAATACTATAGTCATTATTGAAGGAGTAAATTATCAATCCAAAATAGATGAGCATGTATAGCACCTCATACCTGAACTCAAATTATTCACAGCTGGATGAATATGAAAAACATGCATGATTCCATTCGATCTAGATACTTGGTCAACTGATGAAAGCAAATTAAAATAATAAGTTATTCATCACCCACAAACTCACCGATGAAATTGAATATACCTTTCAGTGCCTATCATTATTCATGGAATTCTTACACCAATGAACAAATTACTTCATGTAAATGAATATAACTACTAAACACATAAGACGACGCCATACACTTCGTCTCCGTAACAGAATGGATACTAAGGTAGTAGAAGAATTAGTAACGATAATATCTACAGATCGAGTAGAAGACAATTGATATCATCCCTTATGCCACACCTGACTACTCGACGGAACACATTTTTTCTTCTCTTATTTTTTTCATGTGAAACTAACTACCCGATGACCAAACTATGATAATTCATCGAGAATGAGCTTGATGCTTTTTTCTCCAAATGCCATTGAAAGTGGCTTTTCAATAACACTCCTCAGGCCGAAAAGGTGTACTTTTACTGCCTAGGCAGAAAAAGTTGGTTGCTATGCAACATTTCAAGTAATTTGAATCAAATTGGTAATCAAAATTGACAATGACTTAGGGTTAACACAAAATACTGGATTAGTTGGACTTTTCGTGAAATGGAAACGAATTTGGAGAAAAAATCATATGTTTCACACGGCAGAAGAGAAGATGTAATGCTTTGGCTATGAAACGCCAGCCGCGGCATTGAATCTTGAACTTTTCTGCCTAGTAAAACTAACATGTCGACAAAATGTAATCATTTTAGACAATAAAGCATATTTGTTATTTGATATTGATAAATATTTCAAGGGGCCAGTGTATCCTGCCTTGCAAGTCCTTATCGCGAAATGGGCTCCTCCTGCCGAAAAGGGCAAATTCGTCGCTGGTATGATGGGAAACACGCTAGCCACGTGTATCACGTGGCCATTGGTCGGTGCAGTCACGTCAGCTTGGGGCTGGGACTGGGGCTTCCACGTCATCACCATCCAGATTGCAGTTTTCTGCGTGATCTTTTATTTCGTCGCCTCTGACACACCCGACGACCACAAGTTCATCAGTCAGGAAGAGAGGGATTTCATCAAGGAGGCTCAGGGTGCAACTGTGTCCAAGAAAAAGGTTTGTTTGTATATAGATTTCATACATCGATGAACAAGGTTTTTCTAGGAGGTCTTCAGAAAGTCATACCACATATTCCCCAGACCATAACCACTCGATTCAAGTAAACTCACCCAATACAAATAAGTTGCTAGACGGCAATGAAGTTACGATTTTCGAATTCGCTTTGCCTCATTAATTCGAAACGCATCATGAAATTCCACTTGAATTTGATACGTTAGCAAATAAGCCATGAGGCTGAGACCCATATATTATAATCATGATGAATGAGCGGAGAATTTGAATTTTCAGTTGAATATCTGAGACTTCTACGCCACTGAAAAGAAAGGGGGTATGAAATTTAGATCACGTAACTCATTTACTATGAAGAAGGTTACTCCTGACTGAATTCCACAATCACCATGATGATTTCGATAAAATTTGAATTTTAGTAATTCAAAGCATTAATCAACACAGCAGATATTTTATAATTTGTTCAAACTGTCATTTTCAAGTATTTCACAGCCGTTTGCTGGTATCGAGTTGTGGTCTGAGTAATATGTAGTAGTTTCTAGGAGAATCAGTTTTTCATCAGTTGCTCAAATTGCTCTCGTTTTCAGTGTAATCTGTACGGCAGATCGTTAGATACACTAATAAATTCAATCTACCAGAACGTTTGATAACTATCAAGTATGTTCTTGAATGTCCCAGAAACTTGGAGAATGCTCTAGTTTATTCTAAAATATTCCAGGATATTGTAAAATTTTCCAGAATAAACTAGAATCTTCCAGAATATTCGAAAATGTTTCATATTATATATAATTCCAGGAATATTTCGGAATATTCCTAAAGGTTCTGGAACTTTGGGAAGAATTCTGTAAAATTCGATATAATTGAGGATATCATGAAGAAATTGAACTTCATGAATTCATTTGAGGATAAATTATTGTTTCACATAAACACATACTTATATGAATTCTGCAGGAAATTCCTTGATATCAGAGTACTTCTAGAGATTCGTTTGAAAATATATGTAGCCGTCGATATGAAGTTCACTGTTTGTCCATTCAGCCTGATTTTAGCGATGATGAGCTATAGCTAAATCTTTTTAGTCACATCTGCCTGGAATAATTTCGTTTTTTTTCAATACTTTTACTTCGAAAGTATTTTGAATTTTCATATATTCGCAGCGAGTTCTACTTTTGGATGTAGAAGATTGGAAGTCTATCAAATGATTACCAATTAACCAAAGTTGGCCTTGATGGCGCCCTTATGGCATACATGTCGGTATGTAAATATGTCGTAAAGACGTACATCATTGTCTCAAAGACATCCTCAAAATTTAACTGAAATGGGCGTCTTTGAGATGTCTGTTCAAGCTTTTTTGTTTCATACATATATTAGTTAGAGTGTGGAAGTTGTGAAAGGAAAATGGACGTTCCAGAAAGTTGATTTTTTTAAGGATATAAGTAAAATGACTTCACTGTTAGATGCCTAATCACACATTTATGTCGTTCCTCGCGGCCTTGCAGACCGAAAGCAAAAAGTGGTCGTCTCAGTACTGTTCATTGAAAGATTCACATCCTTCATTATTCCAGATTTTTTGAGATTTTCTCTCCTTGTTTATTCAAAATAACAATATCAGTTTTATTTCAATATACGTGTAGTGAGGAAAAACAAATTTCACTGCGTTTAAAAATGTTCCTGTCAAAAAGCCTAAAAGTAAAATGCATCCCCTTGTCGGTAACACTTTGTTTTGGAAGAGGTCAGGAGAAGAGAAATATAGATATATAGAAACAGCATCAAATTTTCACTCATCTTTGGACGTTTCGGGAACAAATCTGCTCCTGTTCTGAACATTGAAATGGAAAATATTCATATCGTAAATTCGTCAGGCATCAGTTTTGACACTTCTTAGTGACAAATGGTGACGTAGGCAAACAAAAGCGAGTTATAGGACGTTTTCATTAATCAATCTCGAATTCATGGGAGATAGAGAAAAAATGTCACAAAGTTTGGAATAAAAAATATACCACCGCCTCAATTAACCTAGAGACAGTACTCACATCCTCATTTATTGGTTCTTCCGGTACACGATCAGGGGCGATGTCTGAGATGCGCCAGCTTTATTCTATCGCGCTAAGTACCTGGGATGATGTCAGATATGAAGGTCCTGACACAATGTTAAGGAATTCAGAAAAAGAAATGAAAAATAAGAAATGCAGGTCTGCTATTGGTCAATTCTAACCTTGAACTCGATCTGAACCAATCATAGTGCTATTCCTCATTACTATTCCTCCATATGAATATTGTCACGTCCTATTGTGAATCTGGACTATTCGTCTCCAAGACGTTTATTTTTAATCCTCTTAAAGTTTTTTGTTTTTTAAATACGTTAATTTCCGTATGTCTTGAATACTAAAATGTATACGTCTTGATGTCATTATTCTACCCATGGGCATATAGATGTGAATGTAATGTGATAAGTACCTTGTGGTCTCACATCTAATGTAGAGTGATCACAACATGTATAGAGGCGAATGTGTACGAGAAAAATGTGTGAGTCTTAATTTCTTTTTCACGCACGTAGACGTGAAGATGTGGATGAAACTTATTGAAATAAAGATATATGAGACGTCTCGTTCCCATTGGGATGTATACGAATTAACAATCTATTGACATTTTAAATATTTTCTAGGCAATCCCACCGTATTTGAGAATGATGAAATCAATACCTTTCTGGATGCTTACCACATTGCACTTTGGAAATCTTTACGGATTGTATTTACAACTCACTATGGTTCCAAAATTCATGGCTGAAGTGATTGGTTTCAATTTGAAAGCTGCAGGCGGACTATCGGCCTTGCCACATCTCTCTAGATTGTTTCTGGGTACGGCATTCGGATCTCTAGGCGATTATCTGAAGAAGAAACAGATCGTTTCTAATGCTTTCATCAGGAAGTTCTTCGTACTATTCTGTAAGTATTGATACTTTGAACATACCTCTATTGCATGGAACTATTCGTCAGACCTTTTAAAAGTGGAATGTTCCTGAATGTTTTCACTGAATAATCAAGATGAACAAAATGAATAAAATTCTACTGATATACAGGGTGGCATTGAATTATGTGCGAATAATTCAAGCCTTGAGAAAGTTCGACGTATACTATCGAGTGGTAGGTACCAAAAGAAAAACATAGGGATGAAAATAAAATTTGTAGCATCTCTGTTCAAATTTTCGTGCGGAAGGCACAAACACGCGGATTTTAATAATTTAAATTGTTTTAAAGTGGCGCACTAAATTTTTTCTCGTTTCTTGTTCAATTTTTGGGATGACATTTCTTGTTAACTTGAAGAATTAGGATATCATGGGAATATTCGTTGGACTGTATAAGATCGCTGTGCTGATTATATGAACTTATTTCAAAAACACCTTGTATAAACCATTTTCAAAATATATCTGCATTTCCGATTAATCGAGAAGTCACTCCAAAATCAGTTGTCTTAGTTGAGATTTGAAAACAAGTTGGGCATTATTTTTTCATCGTCCTGCTCGTAGAGCAATAATTTGTTATCTATCTGAAACAATTAGATAATACACTATATTCGATATGATTGTCTAAAAATCATTTGATGGATTTGTTACCAAATATGTTCGCTTTCAATATACGGAAAAAATTTGAGCCAAATGTTATCTTCTACCACCTTGTTAAGTATTCAAATGAGAGTTGACTCTGTATCTGTATGGAAATATGAGTTTATGAACAATTAAAGAAATAGAAACATTAAACGCTAACAATATTCGTTATTATGTCCAACTCGATGGTTCGGGCCACCAGATTTTCATCACGTTGTTCTCACGTGTTTTCTTTTCTAGAATGGATATCGATTCATTCCATCCTTCAGTACACGAACATGTATTGGATTGACATTATTTGCTCTGAATGACGCGTTCCTTCAGAACCATGAATTCCAGAACAGAAAAATAATTCAACAACATACTGTGATGAGAATGTATTTTGGCCTATTTTAGGTGAATCGATCATTTTTCCTCAAGATCTTGCCTATTTTTTTTTTCAGGCTTTCACCTGTTCATTCATTTGAAATAATCAATTTTATTATAATCCAGACTTTTATATCCCCTTCAAAGAAGTATAAAGTATAAAGTCAACCATTTTTGAGAAGGCGTGGACAATTATTCAAATGCTTCAAACTTTTTCGAAAAGGGGAATCACAGATATCATTATTCCTAAAGTGATATTCGACCTTCATGAGCATCAGTCCTTGAATGAAATGAATATCAATGATTATCATAGATTCAGAACCTTTGAGGTACAGAACCATGTTCCTCGTTTTTTCAGCTTTGTCCACTAAGAAATTTACATATTATGTTTCAAGATGTCGTTTCTAGTATCTCTTATTTTGAATTTTGAATTTTGAATTTTCATAGAATGATATTCATCACTTCGAAAGTTAGGAGAAGTGGCTAGACACATATGCAGTAGCGAACGACTGAAACCTTTCAGCCATTCAAAATACCTGGGGTAGACGGTATATTTCCAGCCCTACTTCAAAAAGGGCGAATGGAAATCCTGACATAGACACTTCGTATAAGTCGTAGTAGTTGAGAACTGGGCTATATACCAAAATTTTGGTGGACGCCAAAGTTACCTTCATACTAAAAGCAAACATCGTTTGTCTTGAAAACAATGGAGAGGACTGTTGACAACCATACCAAAACAGAAGTCTTAAAACGGGTGCCACTGCACCCCTGTCAGCATTCTTACCAAGCTGGCAAATCCACGGAGACCGCACTGGTGGAACTCAAAAATACAAACCAAATCGCACTGACGAATAAAGAATCTGTAGAATGTGTCTTCTTAGATAATATAGAAGGCGCTTCTGAAAATACTCCTCACAGAGCAGTCAAAAGAGCCGTAGATGATAGGGGAGTAGATAGCACGACTTCCAGATGCTTGTCACAGCTGCTTCCTACCTGCCTAGCAGAAACGGAAGTAGGAAGAGAGAATATTTCCATAACTCCAACCAGAGGGTGTCCGCAGGGGGAAGTTCCCACTCATGTGGAGCCTGACGGTAGATGAAATCTTCCGCACTCTAACAAACCTCGACATAACTTGCCAGGGGTATGCCGATGACATATTTTCAATTGCACAGGTAAAAGTCGAGAACATCCTCTGCGACATAGTTTGAAAGAGATTGAACTACACAAAAAGATGGTGTTGGACAGTGGGACTCAACATCAATCTCACATAGACCACACTATAGTAACCTTCACGAGGAAAAAGAAACTTTATCTAAATACTATCAGAATAGATGGACAGACTTTTCTGGAACATGAGCATAAAGAAAATGTAACTTATGAAGCCAGGAGAGCTCTGATGGTGTGCAGAAACTTCGCAGAAAAAAATGGAGATGCAACCACAAGATACTGCAGTAGATGTACACAGCAATAGTGGGGCCAATCATCACCTATGGGGAGGCGTGGGGAAGTTACGCTAATCTCACCATCACGAGGATCAATCTCTCTATGGTCCAAGGATTAGCGTGTGTATGCATGACGGGTGCAATGAAAACGTGCCCAACGGCCGCTATAGAAGTCGTAATTCTGAATCCTACACCCCTCCATGCCCTAGTGAAGAATACGGCAAAGAGAACCACATATAGATTAATAAAAGATAGCTCTAAAATGAAATGATTACTCAATCTGAGGGGGGGGCTATATTGACACACATAATTTTATGAAATCTTCGTTGAAATTAAATTGAAGATTTATTCTGTCTCGTGTATCCATATATTTTATTGCTCTGATAAATCGATACATTGCGTTTCAACTATAGAAGTATCATATTATACAAATAATAATGTAATATGCTCATTATCTTCAACGAATCGTCGATTCATTCTTGATGTTATACATGTATGTACCTTGTTTACAGCTCATATCATCCCTGGTATCCTGTTGATTGGAATATCTTTCACCGGCTGCAATTATGTAACCGTAGTCATTTTGCTGACTCTCAGTATGTCTGTCAACGGAGCCGCCGTACTAACTAACCTCCAAAATCCACAAGATTTGGCGCCCAACTTTGCTGGTTCTATATTCGGAATAATCAGTTTCATTGGTGGTATGACTGGCTTTATTGGACCTGCCGTGACGAGTGCATTCATCAAAGACAACGTGAGTCACTTTTGAGCTCTTTCTGGATCCTGACGAAAGTATCTTGATACAAAAAAATGCATCTTATTCTTTCAATACTATTGAAGTGATGATATATACGATACCAAACCAATTCTCATCTTAGGCATGCAATTATCACATTCGAAGAAAGTGATAAACAATACAAAAAACATTTTGAAATATTGTAGTACTCAAATATGTCCAGTCATTCGGAATTGTTATTGTTTATTCTGATGAGCTATCTATCAATAATGGAATGCATTTTCGTTCTTTTTCAAAACATCCTACTCCAATCCACAATAATTGCGGTATATTTTGTGGATTATTCAGTAAATATGTACATTAGATTGATGGCATACATAGATGAAAAGGATTTCTTGATTCATTGCGGAACAGCATTGATTCAACCATTTGATGCTCTTGAATAGACCCAACCAAGTATTTGTTTGATTTTCAACAAAACTTCCCTGACACATTCATCATGAAAGGAAATCTTATTTCTTGATTATCGCAGTACGTACTTATCGAAGTAGGAAGTAATTAGTTTGTCTGTCAAATTGATGTCCCATCATAGTTTTAACAATTTTACCCACGGCCACTATAGAGAGTAGGCAAGAACACACGAAATACAGCCTCAGTAAGTACCTCTTCACGCACAGTAAGCACATCGCACAGTTTTAGTTTATTCCGCCAGTATCGGTATGTCATAATCGCGTAATCTCCGTCAACAACGGATGACATAACTGTCAAGAATTATAATTCAGACTTTCTGTCCAAACTTTTTTGATATTCTATATGCCAGTACTCTTCCATTCGTGCGTAATATGCTTCTCACAACACATAATACGATATATACTATTATTCTTGAATTTAGAAATCCTGAGCTTGTTACAAAATGATGATGACTCATCATAATAATTGAAAATTTTTCTAGAAGATCTTAATTTTCTTGTGCCTATTTTAGAGGAAAAAAATACAGCTAACTTTTAGGGACTCTAACTTTTAGAGTATTTATGGTCTCACCATAAATGGAATAAAGAAAACTGGGAGACAAAATACTTCATTGTGAAAAATTGATCATTCTTTTTTGTAAGAACAACAATGGAAACATGTATAATATAAATGAAAACATATATATTATAGTGAAATCATCAAATATTGTTGTTTTGGTCTGTCAGGTGGAATATTAATTTTTCTAGATTTTTGTGATTTTCTGTCCTTGCCCCAAAATGGCAATGGCAACCCAGAGAAAAGAGTGAAATCTTCATTACAAAAATGTTTTCTTTGTTGAAAGCAAATGAAATTCCGAGAAAATCAGATATTTTCTGGTTACAAGAATTTCTACGTTTGAAAAAATAGCATTTGTATGAAAGTTGTTGGTAGGTATGTGAAAACATGAAGGGAGAAGACATTTATACATACTCAAACGAATATACAGATTCTTTCATTATTGGTATATTCATTCTGATCAATAATAGAGTGAAAAATATACGAAAAATGAACAACTTAAAGTGATGTGAAGGAATGCTTCTAGGTAGGTAATAAGGTTTCGATAGAAAAAGGAAAAAAACGCCTTTGTACAACTGCCTTATAGAAATATACAAAGTTCAGAGTTCGTTTCTGTTCAAAATCAAAACCTAGGTAATACGTACACGTATTTAACTTACCCCCACATCAGATTGTACTCACATGATTGTGGAATGCCGAATTGCTGATGTTAAAATGATACCGTATACCGCATCATCATTATATATGACTCAGCACACTTGATTCTTGAAATATTCCCTATTGCAAAACGAAGGTGTGCACCGCAGAACTTTTAGACAAGCGAAGATTCTCTTGAACTAATATTAATTGGAGTTCATGTCACTGGTATGAAGAAAAATACTGTTTATGATGAGCAACGTCATGTGAATATATTTCAAGAAACGAAGCAAGCAAGCTGATTGATTTGGGACAAGTTTAAATTGCTCAAATCAAATAAAAAATTCTTGAATGAAGCAATTTCATCTCAAGAACATGGATTTGTTTGATTGAAGAAATCCTTTTTTTCTGTGTATAATGTAGTTCTCTATTGAGTTCACTCTCCTATCCTTTCATTTTCATATGGACTGACTGAATGATCTTGACTCCTATATAATTTCCAAAATGCTGAAGGTACACTGGAAAAAAATTGAGTGAAATTTCACTCAAGGTCCACACGCAATGATGTGTCAATTTCGGTCCACGCCCGATTGATTTGAAATATCACCCTACTTGACTGTGTGAAACGGTAATTCATGAGCCAATTTAATCAAATCAGTTGTAAACATTCTCATCGATAGGAAAACTTGATGAAATATCTAGCTTGAGTTCAGAATTCACTCAAAAGTTTCAATCAATAAATTCACTCACGTCAACATATGCAGTCACTCAAATGAATATCCTACAGTGTATTGAATTTATTATTTTGTCGTTTCCAGAATGGCATCAAAGAATGGGGATATACGTTCATTCTAGGCGGATGCATCTATTGCGCTTGCGGGACACTCTTCATCCTCTTCGGTTCCGTCCAAGAACAAAGTTGGAACAGGATAGCAGACGAGAAGAAAGAAGATGATCAAAGTTAGAGACATTCCGATAGTGAATATGCATCTATTGTAATTACTGATTCATTGTTGCTGTGATCGTCGTTATATCCATGTAAAGAATCATCCATTGAAGTGGTCCATTCCTATATTCCTGTCATGCGATTGAAGAAAATAAATATAATATGTAGAATGCCCCGATGAGGCCTATCCATAATTCTTTTTGAAATGTTCATAGGTTGATCCCCAATACATGCAACCTATTCTTTGTATTTTTTTCGAAATCTTCCAATTCATCTGATCACATAATTATGTATTTACAGTATCTAAGAAATCTTCTGATTTGTCTCCCCATTAATACTTTTGTGACCCCAGGGGGAAAATGTGTATGTAATCAATCATTCACTTTGGAATTGTATTGGATAATTCTGTGTGAGATGTAATTGTCCAATATATTCCAATACATGGTTAACAGCACATTTATACTCTTCTGGCAAAAGGAATCTTCTCAGAGAAAATGAAGTGAATATGCATAGAGATTCATGAGAATATAATATAGAGAATGCGACGTGAGGCATCGCGAGGGCTACTTCACAAAACCTCGAATTTTTGTTCAGTGCGAAATGTTACTTTATACCTCAACAGTTTCTCATAATCTGCAAAGCACAGATACAACCTGATCTAGAATACTGTTCCCACATATGAGGTTCAGCACACAAACATACGCTGATGCTCTTAGATTCCATCCAGAGAAGAGCAATTCGCCTAGTGGGTGATGCCACATTCTCTAATTCTTTGACTTCATTGGAAAGCCGTTGTAAAGTTGTTGACCTTCCAATTTTTTATAGATTATTTCACGGAAAATGTTCTTCAGAAATCTCGGCTATACCAACAGTAGCAATATCCGTCAGACGAACTCGACAAGCTCAGTCAGCACATCCTTTTGTAGGCAACTTCGAAATATGTCGAACAGCACTCTATCAAAGCTCGTTTTTCTATAGAACGACAAAGCTCTGGAATTCATTGCCCAAGGCAGTATTTTCAAGAAATTATAACATCTAATAGTTTAAAAAAACAATACTTATTCCCCCGCCCTTCCATCCCTAGGTTTATGTATGTGTGGGCGGTTCGGGACCTGAAGCATTTAGGCCACACTTCCGGGCCCATTGTGCACCCACATTTCTGGGATCGCAAGTCAGCCATGGAAACGACCGATCTCGCCAGCAAAAGACACCAACTTCCTAGGCATTTTTTTAACATCCTCTGGATTCAGAACACTGCACCCAAAATGCCGTGCTGCCACTACTGTCGAGCATTCAGTTAGGATATTGGTAGAAATCTCTTCATCCTCTAAGCACCATCTGTATTCAGGATCATTCAGAAGGCCCACCATCAGTATCAACTCCCATCCTGTTCAAAGCCAAGAGGGCATTGGTCTGTCTTCGTGACGACAGATTTTCTACGTGAATTTTATTGGACTGCCTCAATCCAGGAGCCTCTCTCCTGCTGTCCTGAAACCTTTGCATGAGGGTTCTCCCCATACTTAAGTTGCTCCAGGATCGAGTGACCTCTAAGTCTGGCTCTGGACCAACCACTGAAACCTCCGCCCCCTTTCTGGCCAGATCATCGGCCATTTCGTTACCAGCACTTTATCAAGATTCCTTCATCCATAGAACGGCTAGGCTCTGGAATTCATTGCCTGTGGAAGTATTCCCAACAACATATAATCTCCAAAAATTCAAAAAAAAATCCAATTCCTACCTCCTGTCCCAATCCTCCCTAGGAACGCACGATGTTCTTTGAACATTATAGGGATTCCCTTTCGTGCGCTCCAATCGATAAAAAAAAAAAAAAAAAAAAGGAACCCCTGAGTGCTCAGGGACCCACAGAAGACATACTTTGTTAGTTGCCGCCAGCTTTTTGTGATCTGACATCGAGGAGGAGGTCACCCAGCTAGCACAATGTCATTCATATAGAACGTTCATAGAATATATTTTAATATTCTCAGAATATTCTCACAATATGATGCAAATATTCTAGGGATGTTTTATGAACATTCGGAATGGGCTGTTTCAAATATTCTGAGAATATTCCTAGTATATTGAAGGAGCATGAAAAAAATCAAAAAAAGGTTGCTCCGGTAGAGATGCGAACCCACTATCTTGTGATTGAATTTTTAGGAAAGTGAAACCTTAACCACTTTGCCACGAACCTTATTGATGAATAAAATGAATAGCAAGATGACAGCACTGAATTAGTGGGATAATCAGCACTGAGGCTAGAGAAAGATGGGCTATGTCAGGATAAACATTATAAATATCGATACAAGAATAAGAACATCAATATAATTTATTTTGATACAATTCTGAATATTCCCAGAATATTCGAATAAAATATTCCAAGAATATTCTGAGAATATGTCCGATTCAATGTTCATAGAATATTCGCGGCAGGATGAGAATATTCTATGATCATTATGAGAACAACCTATAATAAGAAGATTCTAAAATAAGTACCTATATTTGAACGTTGTCAGAATATTCATAGGATACTCTTTGCTGTCTGGGCACTCTTTATGAGGTGAGTGCATTGATCGCTGCCTGGCTGTAAGTGCATATGGTGATTTGCTGGCTGCGATAGACTCTTTCGATATTCTCTTGAATACAGTCAAGTATGGCGAATACCTATACCTCAGCCTGAAAAATCGTGGCATATTTCCCAAGGGTACATAGTAGAGATCTACCCTTGAGGACTGCCCATAAACTCAAGCACCTGCACATTCGTCCATCCTGGAGCTATCTGTATATAAGATAATGCCCTTGGTTGGTATGATGCAGTGCTCATTCTGTTTCCAGTCTATTCAAGTAGGCATTTTGACTCAGGGCATCTTCCTGAATCGAATGATTGGGGTTATACTATCTCCTTCCATACTGAGTGAGGGGCAGTCATCTGTAATTTGCTTCCAGAGGCGAGAATGTCAGACACTCCTTAACCTCTATGCGTATTTACTTCAATAGATGGTTTCTCCTTGAGAAGATAACTTTTGCCAAACGTGTATATGCCAACATGCAAAAATTAATGATCTGGACCGGTCACAAAAGTTGTAAAAAAAATTACAAAGATAAAGTAGAAGATAAAAAAAAATTACAATTTTGGAATAATATAAAGATTGTCGACTCGCGGTGATTTGTCACGTTATTAGGGATTATCCTTCAAAACTCTTGTAAGGGTCGTAAAAATGCTTCATTGCGAATCCATCTTCTGCATATTTTTGTTCCTTCTTGATGGAATATATGTATTGTTTAGAAGTGTGGGGCCCCTAACAACACGAGTACATCCTAGGGACTTCCCAGGGACGTCCCTAATTTCAAATAAGGACATCCCAGGGATATCTTTTCTGGGACAAAGTACATACTAGGGACGTCCCAGGGACATCCGCTTTCAGACAAAAAGGACATCCAAGGGATGTCCCTCCTGGTACGTCCCTGGGATGTACCGAGTACAAAGGAGGGATATCCCTAGGACGTCCCAAGGATATCCCAGGGACATCCCTTCGACAAAAGAAAAAAAATGTAGGTCTAGTTGGGATTGAACCCGGGACCTTCAGCTTATCAGGCACGCACCTTACTCCATTGGCCAATATGCCTTCTGAAGATTCATGTATTGAACAGATTTATAAACAGGACAACTACAGAAACCTGGATAAATAAAACTGTTATATAGGATTCGGGTATAATTATTATCATTCTTGGGTGTTTGAAAATGAGGGGCATTATGCATTTACGATCTCTGTTTGCGAAAAATGGTCATTTCTTGAGAAGTTTTGAGACTATATTCTTTATTTTCATCACAATTATTTTCCGGAAAAAATATATTTTCGAAAAAATTCGACTCAATATTTTGATAATATTGAATGACTCTCTGATGTGAAGAATGGATATCAGATATTCCAGGGACACGAATGGGATAACCTAGGGATGTACCGGGTGGGATGTCCACTGGACAACTACTGGCGGGACATCCCCTGGATGTCCCAATCATTTCCTTGTACCGCGGGACATAAAAGGGACGCACCTAGGACATCCCTGTGTTGTTAGGGGCTAGGCCTCTTCGATGGGTAATCCTTAACCAAAATCAACTGATAGGTTTGACATCGTAATAAAGATCGTATTTTCTGACATGTATTTTTTGAGTCCACCAGAGCCAAGTATAGGTAAGTTGATATATGAACTCTGATTAGATCATTTATCTTGAAAACGAAAAGTTGAATCTGTTCATTATACAGGGTGTTTCGAAATTCGACCGACAACGCTTGACAGGTGATAGCCCTCGTGATTTCATGATCACTGAGATAGGGACATATGGTCTTGAAGTGTTCAGTTCTCGAGATACAGGGCGTTAAAGTAAAGAAATAAAAATAGTTGTTTCGCAATATCTCAAGAATAATTGAATATAATGCATTAAACTTCGGTATATATGGTTTCATCTTTGAATAGGTCATTTTTTGACCAGGAAGCCATTTCGGACATTTAATCCAGTGGTGCCCTACAGGGGGTTGTGGCAACTTTTCCTCCCATATGTTCTACGCCACTGATTAACTTTCGATTATTTCCAATTTCTCGAATTCATTGTTCAATTTTGTTCAAAAAATGCATCAACTTCAACTGAGCTGAAATGAACAGTTTTCGGAATATTCGACCCAGAATAGAAGATTGCATAGTAATATTTCATCATTTTCAGTAGTATAAAATTACAGAAATATTTTTCTGGTGTTGAGTAGATTAGAAACTATTCATATCCCATTCAATAGCTGAACAGAAAAATAGTTATTCCACGCATAAATAGAAAACAATTTTTTTTAACTTTCTACTACTGAGGAAGATGCAAAATTACTATGCAAACTTTTATTTTGGGTCAAATATTTCGATAACTGTTCATTTTAGCTTAGTTGAAGGTGATGCATTTTTTCAACATAATTGAACAATCAATTCGAGAAATTGGAAATGATTAAAATATCATCAGTGGCGTAGAAAATATGGGAGGAAAAGTTATCACAACCCTCTGTAGCGCACCTCTGGATACAATTCTCGGAATGTCTTTCTGGTCAAAAAATTAACCGTTGAAAGATGAAACGATATACCGAATTTGAATGCATTATATTCAATTTTTCTTGAGATATTGCGAAAAAACTATTTTAATTTCTCAACTTCAACGCCCTGTATCTCGAGAACTGAACACTTGAAGACCGTATGTCCCTATCTCAGTGATTATGAAATCACGAGCGCTTTCACCTGTCAAGCGTTGTCGGTCGAATTTCGCAACACCCTGTATATAGGCATGTACCTGCTTCACGACTTCTGGGGTTTTTGAAGTTATAACTTCTATAGACCCGTTAAGCACTGTCTGGGATGGTAAAAACCCACACAGCACATTCACGTCTTATGTACACGTATGTCCATTAGATGTACAGCATGAACATCATGAACGTCCAGTGAACGTCCACTCACACTTACACCTGAAATAACATCCTATGTAGATGTGTCCAATAGATGTACACAAAAAACGTCCATTGGACGTACAACAATGATCTTTGGTTCGTTCATTTTATGTCGAGTTATGTCCATAAAGGTTCAGAATATGTCCAATAAATGTCCAGATTCACTAGATATAACATTTTATGTACGTACGATAGGGATGATCAATTGACGTATATTAGATAAAGACTTTATATGCATAAAAAATATCATTACAAGAATATCTGTAAGGTACATTGTAATATTATTCAATTTCGAAACAACATAATATGCCTGAAATCAGTTGTATGGATTTTCGTCATTCTTCTCTTGCTCAACCTTCATAATTATATTATTGATGCCGTGTGTTCCAGAATCTGAAATAAGTTTTCCAACATCATTGAACGAATGACTGGGGTTTTCTACTCACAACATTCATATGAAAGATTCGATATCAAAAAAAAATCCTGTCTGGAAAAGTTTAAACTCGAGAAACTGGCATGTTAAAGTGGGTATAGTTATCCTGATTTCTTGAAGACAAAATTTAAAAATAATGAAACTGAGACATGATAGGGATTCCCTTTCGTGTGATCTGAAGTAAAAAAAAAATGAGATAGGATAATCTATAACATACTCATATGGATAGAGAAATACTAAAATTGTACTCACCACAGTTTAGTTCAAAGTCTATATACCGGGTGGCCCATTCAAGACGATCCACCCTGAATAACTCTTGAACACATGATAGAATGAGAAAATGCTCAGATACGTCAACTTTTATTTTTTGGGGGACATAATTTGAGATGGGTTTGTCATCTGTCATCACTTCCCCCTCCCCTAGAGAACCACCCTTTTAAGAATATCAAATGGGAACATGGGTCGAGTGATAACCTCATTCGAAAGGTATTTTCACCCAGATAATAACTGTGTTTGTTTTTGAAAATTGATTGATTAGTTTTTGAAATAATGGGTGTAGCCCATTCAAGACGATCCACCCTGAATAACATTTGAACACATGATAGAATGAAAAAATGCTCATACACGTCAATTTTTATTTCTTGGGTGACATAATTTGAGATGGGTTTGTCACCTGTCATGACTTCCCCCTCCCCTAGAGAACCACCCTTTTAAGAATTTCAAATGGGAACATGGGTCGAGTGATTCCTCATTCGAAAGGTATTTTTACCCAGATAATAACTGTGTTTTGTTTTTGAAAATTGATTGATTAGTTTTTGAAATAATGGGTGTAGCCCATTCAAGACGATCCACCCTGAATAACATTTGAACACATGATAGAATGAAAAAATTCTCAGACACGTCAACTTTTATTTCTTGGGGAACATAATTTTAGATGGGTTTGTCATCTGTCATAACTTCCCCCTCCCCTATAGAACCACCATTTCAAGAATTTCAAATGGGAACATGGGTCGAGTGATACCTCATTCGAAAGGTATTTCCACCCAGATAATAACTCTGTGTTTTATTTTTGCACATTAGTTAATTCATTTTCGAGATATTGATAGCGAATATTCAAGAAATATTCCTATTCC
Source organism: Phaedon cochleariae (assembly GCA_918026855.4). Lineage (NCBI taxonomy): Eukaryota > Metazoa > Arthropoda > Insecta > Coleoptera > Chrysomelidae > Phaedon > Phaedon cochleariae. The sequence continues at coordinate 23,255,719 of OU896707.1, forward strand.
TTCGATATCAATTAATATTAGGACTTGAAAGAATATCCCTTGTGGGCAATAATTTTTCCATGATCTCATAACGGTTTGGTAACTGTTCGTTCAGCAGAAGATAGATATGAAGATTAAAATCAAAGCGTAAAAATTATATCAATACAACAAAATCTGACTACGTATCTCCAGAGATCCATGTTCACAAGAGAACTGAACAAGTTTTTGCCCATGGTTTCGATTTGTCGTACAGAAACTTGGTTTCATATTTATCGAATTCGAAACCGTAGAAATTTTCGTTGATTGTTAGATCCCATATTCGAATTGTTCAGAATGGTGTACACAAAGGATGAGAAAGTAGATCCCAACGAACAATGAACTACCGGGAAGTTATTGGCCCAATGCTTTCTTTGCTGGGGGAATGACTTCAGCGGCAAAAATCTGTTGGCCTTTCACATTCTTGTAGTCACTTTGCCAGTGAAGGAAATAAGTATTGGCCCTTCATCGTTTTATTGACTTTGGTGTTGCCGGGAAATAAAACAACTTCGTTTACTCAATCTTTAAAAAGGCCAATGCGCTGGGCATTCAACCTATTTTGCTCCAGATAACACAGTATGGTCATTGTGTGATTGTGTATTCTCCCAATCATACGAAAGAAAAAACGATGAAAGAATTCATATTCCCCAAAAACCTGAATTTTTTCATATTTGAGGATAATCATAATATGGCATTATTATAGGATCATAAGATCATTTCAATAAAGTCGTGAGTATGATCTACAGGAATTTGGGATTTTTTGACATATGACTGAAATTTTTGGGTATAGGTATGATATCTGCATTGATTTGCTACTTTGAAGAACGTTTAATGAAAAATGCTTCTTTCCGCAAAATTTTAATAATAAAATAGTTTGCCATATTAATAGATCAGTAAGAAATAATAATACATGATTCTCAACGTGAATAGATGTTATCAGATATTTGAACGACGTTTTCCGTAGTTTTCAATTCTAGTCAACTTTTTTATATGATAATAATTTTCGATATTATCGAAAATAAAAACGGTACATTATTTACACTTGAAAAAAATCTACTTTTTTGACTTACCTCGTATACGACTGATAAAAATCGATATCTGATATTTGCATTTTTGGTTATAGACCTTGCAGAAGTCTTTATGTTAAATGACTTTTTTTCTTAGAATTAATAATGAAAAAGTTTTCAATTTATTGTCACGTTTTTCAGACATACTGTATATTTTCCTAGAGTGATCCAAGATTATCCGAATGGAATGATAAAATGGATTATTTCTCTCAGAATATCAAAGTATTAGTTGAAATATTATCAACAAAATATATCAGTTTCAAATATTCTCTTATCCGTTTCGATTCGTTTACATCTCACCGATGTGAACTTACTACATGAGTTTAGATACTAATACGAGTAGCTAGTCATGTTCTCATAGAGATATTCCAACGATATAGCCGTTGCAAAAATACGACTGAATGGATAGGACACCTGGAGAATGGACCATCAGGGCTACCAAGTCACGAAAATATATGAGGTCAACCTCCAAAATGAAGATCTAATCAGATCGCAATATTATCATCCAAAGTCGATATATTTTTTATACTTCGTTCCTATGCCAGTATGGGGATTTGAAGGCCCATCAATGGAATGAATGCCGGCTGATTGACCGTCGGGAAACCGTCGGCCAGAGTGTCCTTTTCTTGATGGCCCCGTACCAACGCTAGTCATTTTGCCGCAACATCTAGTATATGGGAGCAATGTATTGGGCCTTCAGTTTACCGCAAATGAATGTTTGCTGGGATATTATTTTCATTTTGGCTTCACACAATAATTGTGCCAGATTGACAGCTAGATTATTCAATGAAAGATATCCGGAAAGAAATGTCGTGTCACATAAGTAAGTATAGGCATGACAATAAACTTTGCTTCTTCAAAATTATTTTCGCATTTAGGTATATTCTGGAAATTGTGAGAAAATTTCGTGAGACAGGATCGGTTGACAACAATAAGATGCATCGCATCAAACCAGTTACGGATGAAGTGAATCAGATAGGTATTTTGGGACAGATAGCGCAGTTGATCCGACTTTATCAGTTCGCCAACTCAGCCTTTCTACTGGAATTTCAAAAAGTTCGATTCAACGGGTCCTCAAAACTCATAAATTCCATCCGTATAAGTTACAACTCCATCAGGAGCTCAATGAGGATGACTTTGATAGGCGTAATGAATTTTGCGAAATAATGACGGCAACGATCCAAAACGGAATCAAAATTTACTGAAACACATTTGTTTCAGTGATGAGTGTTCTTTTTATCTGAATGGTTTCGTGAACAGATTGTCGCTATTGGAGCGATCACAATCCGCATATTCTCAGAGAAGAACATACTCAAAACCCTCAGAAGATTAACGTGTGGGCTGGCATTCTGGGGAATACTATTATTGGGCCAATAATTATTGATAGAAATCTAGATGGTGCTGTTTATTTGAATATGCTAGAAAATCAAATCGAGCCACTCATAGCAGATGCTATCTACAACGATCCAACTCTAGAAGCAGAAAATGTTCATTTTCAGCAAGATGGTGCTCCGCCCCATTATTCTATCCCAGTGAGAGAATGGTTAAACCAAACATTTCCGGGAAAATGGATTGGTCGAAGAGGTCCGATAGAATGGCCGGCTAGATCACCTGATCTTGCTCCCGCAATGACTTTTTTCTTTGGGGACATTTGAAGTCCATGATCTACAAATCATCTCCTGTTGATCTTCATGACTTGGAAGAGAGAATCATCAGAGAATGTGCTACAATTCCACAAGAAACATTCACCCGAGTTCAAGAAGAGTTTCAAAATAGGCTCTACCATTGTTTAGCTATGAACGGAGCACATTTTGAGCAACTTTTATGACTTTAGGATGTTCGAACTTAATAAAATATCACGTTTCCTAGCATTTTTTCATTCGAGCTATTGTTCAAAAGTTCTCCAGGGTGAACCATCTTGGGTGGACCACCTCTTGAATTTGACGACTCAACATTTTTTCATTTTATCATGCGTTCAAAAGTTATGGATCGTCAATCATGTGTTCAAGAGTTATACAGGGTGGATCGTCTTGAATGGGCTACACCCATTATTTCAAAAACTAATCAATCAATTTTCAAAAACAAAACACAGTTATTATCTGGATGGAAATACCTTTCGAATGAGGTATCACTCGACCCATGTTCCCATTTGAAATTCTTGAAAGGGTGGTTCTCTAGGGAAGGGGGAAGTTATGACAAATGACAAATCCATCTCAAATTATGTCCCCAAGAAATGAAAGTTGACGTATCTGGGCATTCTTCCATTCTATCATGTGTTCAAATGTTATTCAGGGTGGATCGTCTTGAATGGGCTACACTCATTATTTCAAAAACTAATCAATCAATTTTCAAAAACAAAACACAGTTATTATCTGGGTGAAAATACCTTTCGAATGAGGTATCACTCGACCCATGTTCCCATTTGAAATTCTTGAAATGGTGGTTCTCTAGGGAGGGGGAAGTCATGACAGATGACAAACCCATCTCAAATTATGTCTCCCAAGAAATGAAAGTTGAAGTGTCTGAGCATTTTTTCATTCTATCATGTGTTCAAGAGTTATTCAGGGTGGATCGTCTTCAATGGGCCACCCGGTATGTACAGGCTTATTCATCGAAAAGGCCCACCCCTATATTTACCTTATTTTTCCATCTAGAAATAAAACGATATGCGGAAGTTTTTATATTCCTCATCAAAATTTTTACAGGGTGATCCCTTAATGCGTGACAAATCAATACTTTTTTGATAATGAAACACCATGTTTTCAAAATGTTTTGTATAATCTGTGATTTTTTTCATCATTTCAAATATATAAATCCAACCTGTCGGCAGCATGGAATCCAGGAAATTGGCCAACAGGCGCATGGGTCAACAAGTTTTTTCATTCAAGGGGGGCAAAAAATATCATGAAGTAACAAATAGTTCTCCATGGGAAATTGTAGGTTCTGACGAATCGAATTCAGGTACCTACTGTTCTGAAAGGAATAACAATTTGTTGAGCATTTTTCATGTCAACATTCAATGTTTATCGAATAAATTGAATCAAATTAACCTGTATCTAGACAGGAATAACTTCGATATTTTATGTTTCTCGGAGCATTGGTTAGATGAAGCTGTCATTCAATTCATCCAAATACCAAAATATAGGCTAGCCACATTTTTCTGTAGAAGTAAACTGAGACATGGGGGCGTCGCTATTTTCGTTGATGAAAAAATCAAATGTAAAGCACTAGATTTAATGGGATTTTCTAATGAGTTACAGGCGGAATTCTGTGCAATTGAGCTCCTGGAAAATAACATTTTATTAATCGGTCTCTATAGATCTCCTAATGGGGACATAAACAGTTTCATCGATTCATTGGAAAAACTTATCCTACACTGCTATAATTCGACGTGATATAATTATTGCGGGGGATTTCAATTTGAATTTTCGTGGTTGTTCTTCTGCACTCACTGAACTTGCTCATTTGTTGCATTCATTTGGTATCGCAATCACTATCTCTGACTATACAAGAATAACCAATCATTCAGCTACATGTATCGACAACATTCTAACCAATCTAAATGAGAATAATTATAGCTCAGTAGTTATAGATCCTTGCTTTTCAGATCATCATGCACAGGTGATATATTTGAATTTAAATAAGAAAAAACAAAATGATGATGTGATTTGGAGAAGAATAGTTACGAAGAAAGGCATCGATAATATCAGATCATCTTTGGTAGAATTCAGCTGGGATAATGCTGGGTTGCATGATTGGAATTGCTCATCGATTGCTAGTTTTCTGGTTGACATTTTATCTTCATTAATTGAAAGACATTTCCCATTGAAAAAATGTTCCATTGTCGAAAAACCACCAGTCCAGTGGTTCAACGATGAACTGAGAACTCTCAGGGACACTTTATCTGAAATCAAATTTATTTGTAATATCACTAGAGACTTCAGCAATTATACCATTTTGAAAAAGCACTATCACTCAAGATTAGTTGAGTGTAAGAAGGCAGCTTACGATAAATTCATTGGTGAGTCTGACAACAAGGCCCGGGACAGTTGGAGGCTTGTTAACTTCGAGAGAAATAAATCGAGGAAAAAAACATGTGATCTTACTTTACCTGCTAGCTCATTCAATGATTATTTCTCCACTATTGCAGAAAACCTGATTGGCACTATTGAAAACAATTATGTAGACCCTGAGAGTTTCTTGAAGGGTTTGCCTACACCATGTACATCCTTCTTTCTAGAACCAGTAACGGAACATGAAATTATCGAGGCTGTGCGCAATTTGAAAAACTCAAAATGTACCGATGTGTACGGCATGAATAGTGAATTCTTGAAACAAACAATAGATTTATTAGTCTATCCATTGGTTATTCTGTTCAATGCATGCATCACTGAAGGAAAGTTTCCCGATATTTTGAAGGTCACTAAAGGTATACCAATATTTAAGAAAGGGGATGTTTCACAGATTGCAAACTATCGTCCGATATCTATTATTCCAATAATATCGAAGGTTTTTGAGATATTACTGAAACAGAGATTCATGAAATATTTCGAATCTAATGGACTCCTCAACTGCTGCCAGTTTGGGTTCAGAAGTAAATGTAGTACCACCCAGGCGGTTTTCAAAATCGTTAGTGAGATCGTCGAAGGCCTTGAGGGTGGCATGGATGTATCTATTACTCTATGCGATCTCTCGAGGGCCTTCGATTGTGTCTCACACGAGGTTCTTATTGAGAAGTTACGTTTTTATGGTGTCAGAGGCATACCACTCGATCTGTTTCAATCTTACCTCCACAACAGAAAGCAAGCAGTATATATTAATGAATCCCATTCAGATTTTTCCAATATTCTACACGGGGTACCTCAGGGATCTGTTTTGGGCCCATCATTATTCATCGTTTATGTAAACGATCTGTTTCACTCTTTGTTCCCAAATAAGTGTGTAGCTTATGCAGATGACACAACTTTGCTCAATACTGGAATTGATACAGACAGTCTCTCTCTCAGTTTGGCAGATTCTTTCTGTAGAGCACAGGAGTGGTTTAGTGCCAACAATTTGAAATTGAATAATGATAAGACACAGGAATTGTCTTTTTCGCCTAGAAATCCAGGCAATGGAAAAACTGTTAAACTTCTTGGAGTTGTAATAGACGACAAACTAACTTGGTCATCTCATGTTGATCAGCTATGTCATAAACTGTCAAGTTCGATATATCTCTTGCGTAATTTGAAAAACCAATTATGCTTCAATACTGTTCGAACATGTTATTTTTCATTTTTTCATTCTCACATAAACTACAGCATACTCTTATGGGGAAACTCTTCTTACGCTATGAAGGTTTTCAAAATGCAAAAAAGAGCTATCAGAATTATCGTTGGTGCTGGTTACAGAGATCACTGTCAACAAATATTCAAGGAACTGTTTATTATGCCTATACCATCCTTATTTATATATGCTACAGTTATTGAGATACACAAAAACAGGAATTCGTTTTCTACCAACTCTGATTTTCATAATTATCATACTCGTTATGCAAATAATTTGAGGCCATTACGTTACAGACTGAACAAATCTCAGAATAATTCACTCGATATCAAACTTTATAATGTTTTGCCCCAGGAGCTCAAGGTTTTGAATTTGAATTGTTTCAAATCAAAATTGAAACGTCATATTCTCCGTCACTGTTTTTATTCAATTGACGAATATCTGAGGACGCCCCTCGATGAGTCCTTATGAATGATTGTTATTCAACTATATGTCACTGATTCCAGTTTGTTTTATTACTAGATTCTTTGTATTTGTATGTATGACTTTTATTCTACTACTTTTAAGCGTTTTTTATTCCACTACATTTTAAAGTTATTTTTAATGTACTACATTTCAACATGTCTATTGTATCTGACCTGCCAAAAACATAACATTTGTAACTTGGTGAAATAAATATTCTATTCTATTCTATTCTATATAGCTATATGAACAGTATATTATCCTTTCATTCCTACTTAACCGAGAAGAGCAATTTATGTGTGTTGGCTTCTACAGATAACGTGTTGAAGTAGGAGAGCCGGCTGCAGATTTCTACCGTCATCTGGTAACAAAATGATATATGTCCCAGAGAAAAATAGAAACATTGATACCAATTGAACGATAGATCTCAAAAACCTACATGTGCCACCCCTCAGTCTGAGCCAAATCCTCGGCACAGCGGTTTATTTTGCTCCTATTATTCCGGACATACTTCTGTCATACAAATATTGAGGTCAGAACGAACTCTTTTTACACTGTAGCAATTCTGGCCTCACCTCCGTTCAAATATCCATGCGGAAGGTACAATCACGCGGAGTTCAATCATTTGAATAGTTTCAGATTTGCGCATTTTATTTTCTTCTCGTTTATTTTTCAATCTTTGGGATGAAATCTCTCGTTGATTAACAGAAATTGAAAAATCTGATATCATGACCCAGCCAACACAAAGAGGTCCCAAAGATATCTCGGCAACTTCCTTCCAGGAAATTGTGACGGGCACTATTTTTGCTCCAAATGTCCGCCGCCGCGATATTCTCAACGAGGTTCAAGCGATATCCCACGAAGAAACTCACATACAACACCTTCAGGTGAGTTCTTTGGGAAATTCGCATACAGAACCTTGTTCCGAGAACTTTGAGAGATTTGCATCAATTGTCACTGATGCGATCTCCAAGTATTCGCAGACCGAATTATTCGAGATATTCGCACACATAGCCTTGTGGCGAGTACTTCAGGAGATTCGCATCAATTACTACTGACGAGGTCTGTGAGTGTTCGCAACTAGGAGTTATTTGAGATATTCCCACATATAGGCTTGCGGTGAGAAATTCGGGAGATCTGCGTCAATTTACTCGCAACTACGAGTGAACCAAGGAATTCTCGAAAAATGCTCCTGTCGAGGTCTCTGAGAGTTCATATCACGAACTGTTCAAGACATTCTCATGAGTATCATCTCGCGAGTTGCTCGATATATCCTTGTTTCTATTTAAGTTACCAAGGATTTTTGTGGTATTCATAGGCTACCAGCAGTCGGCTGTTGGCATAGTGTAACTAGCGCCAGCTGTTTTGAATCCAGCTATAAGAAGAATTTACCATATTGTTCCAGCCAGGGAACTCCGTAGGTTGAAGCTCACAGGCTAGCGCTTATGAAATAAAAGCATAGAAAATAGTAGATAAGTATGTGATAGTGATTGATCAACTATGCAAGGTCAGGTATAAAAACAGATTATTTATCTCCATAAACAATTCTGAAATAAAAAGTTATGATTGAAATGTTTCAGGACTGTTCATAAAATCATTTTTTGGATTGTCTCGGCCGTTACTTGATGGAAATCCATGGCAAATGTAAAAACTTCACAAACGATAAGATTTCCACAAAATTCTCAAACACACGACATGTTTCGCTAACACAGTAGCTTCCTCAGGTGATATTTACTGGTAAAATGAACTAAACTGTCGTTGGCTTGCTTGACTTTTATATATCCTACTTTCCCCACCTGAAGGATTTGTTACCTGTGGACAGGTGTTACGTTTTGAATAAGGTGTGGTTTTTAGATTCAAAATTTGACCGGTACAAGACTTGTCAAAAAAGGTCGAATAGAGAGGGACTCACCTGGAATCTTCCCTGATCCGATCTTCTTCGGGGTTGCAACCACCTTATCCGCTGATCAAAGAGTTTGTGGACTGTATGAAGGGCTGGCTGTGTTGTACACTAGATTTGCTTTGCATTTGTTCGAAAAATAGTCACTTATATACAGTGAATGGAATGGATACAGAGAGCACGCGTCTTCCGCTGAATATATCAATGCGACCATATATGACTGTTCGCGGCATGTCCGTCTCAAAACCAGCTTTGACAGTCACAAAAAATATGAGACAAAAACGCCTCTAAATTAGAAGGCAAACACAATTATGTAAAATTGACATAAGTGTTACGTAACTGACAATACGTGTTATGTAACTATGTTATGTAAGACTCACATTAGGTACTGTTATGGCGAAATGTCCGCCACAAATACTACATGATTATTACGTAACATTTATGTCACTGTTTTATATATATTTTATATAATTTCATTGCTATAAATGAGATGTTACGTAACAAACTGACATAAATATAACATAACATTATCCAGATGTTATGTAAAATTTACATCCCTATTATGTAAAAATGTCATTTTAATATAATATTGATGAAACTACTTGACTTATATCCGAAATAAATGTGAGAATTTCACAAATAACCTCTCTAACCCCACCAACTCACTTCACATCAGGCATATGCACATATTCCCTAATAACACAACTCGATCCAATGGTCGTCCTATGGACATCTCTGGACAGTTTGTGTACACTGGATGACGTATGGACATCCATAGGATATCGCGTTTCCAATTTTTTAGCTATCCATATAGTATCTGTCTTGGACATTCATATGGTATCCGTCAAAACATCCATTTTGTATCTGTCTTGGACATATGGTATCTGTCTTGGACATCGATATGGTAAATTTTATCGTTCATTTTGAATGTATGCATCCATATTACATAGGAATAAGATCTGGTCGATAAATATAATCTATGTTTCTGGTTGTTATATTCAAATGTGATTATATTCAAGCGAACACTCACTAGTTACTATATTATATTATTTCAGATTGGTGTGATATGTTGTTTCTACTGACACCTCTCTTCATCATTTCAGTTTGGTTGACTTGACACAATAGGCACTCAATTTCATATTCGTTCTGCTAGTTGAAATTCTTCGATATCTTCATCAACACATCCTGGGATGGCTCTTAATATACACTATACTCAACGCTTCAAGTGATACATTTATTCTTCGACCAAAATGGCATAACGATAAAACACAAGCGAGTGTCGACGCCATTCACACACACATATTAAGGAACAGATTATTACAATAATGTCACTCAATACAAGTTCGAACATGAAAAATCTTCAAAACGCTATACATACAATATATATCTGATAATGATGAGATTATCAGTCTCAGTAGCCTCAGACAATGGATCAACATTAACAACAATAACAATGGCGGACGGCATCACTACTCTGACACGGCTGACCCTGTCGGCCTGTGGTCACCGAAGGAGCCGAACGACGTCGATGATACCCGAGACGGTTATGTTAAGTAACATTATCAGAGGGGGCATTGGAATGGACACCATATGGATAACTTTACCTGGACAACCAATGGATATCTTCATGTGGAAATCCTATTATTGTTGTCCCGATTGTGTCCATGGACACCATATGGATTACTTCACCTGGACATCCATTGGGTATCTTCATGTGGATATCCTATTGTTGTCCAGAATGTATCCATGGACACCTTGGACATATAATAGACACTGGAAGTGGGCTAGTGTGGAGAAGGAGTTATTTGGCGATTGATTGTGTGGGAAAATGTAACAGAGACAGATTAGTCATAAAATGCTTGATGGTTTATTATCTCCTATATCATTCAGTATTCACTTCAATTCTCCTCACATATGGTACAAAAAAACTCTGCTCGAAAATTTTTAGGACTTTCTGTTCCAAATATTATGCATAATAGTACACAGTATAATTGATCAGTTGCTAACTTGAAAACAAAAAAATTGTTAAAAAATTATAGACTGAATAATGTTCAAATCGAAGAAAACGGAATGTCCTGAATAGAAGATGATGAAACAACATCAACTATCAAATGAAAAACATGACCTTCAACTTTCTCTGGAAATAGTGAGACCTATTATGTATACTTCAAAAGTTCAAAAAATCAAAATTGTGAGTAATCAAATTATATATTTCTTCTTGATCTCCCTATTCAACCCTCCATTCAACCTCTGGTGATTTAATCAGAACCACCTTCCTGCTGGTTTATCTATCAGAGTAAGATATCGAAGGGTGTGTGATATAATGATGGATTCTGAAAAAATATTGCTTTGTTTTTCATTTTTCAAATTGAAATCTAAAATATATATTACCAGATAAGGATATTTTGATTGATTTCATATCTCTGACTCCAATGTTTCCCCTCTGCCCTTACCAGGAACATCGTGTGGCTCCTATATAGATAGTCTTTCCCATCTCTACCACCTTGAGTTTTGAAAAGATGTACCTACCTGGAAAAGTATACAGTTCAGGAATCATCTTATTGGGTTTCTTCATGAACTTATCTATGAAACAAAAAATAATAATCACTGACAAAATGATCAAATTTCTATAACCAATAATATATCTTTAATCCAGAATGTGAGGCACTTTGGGGTTTTCACTGGGGTTTTCATCAGCCATCATAATCAATCACTGGCTGTTGTTCAATCTCATATGAGAATTGAAGTTAGACCAGATTTTACCTCGCGTGCAGCGCGATACTGTTTCAATTGCTTTGCTGACATAGTTACTAGAATTATGTCGAGTAGTGTATGAGAAATCACGGAAATTCCCAGAAGAGATTCGTTAAAAAAATCTACGAGATTATTTTTAAATGAATCACTGAACAATATGTTTATAAAAACATATCTTCCAAGCAGATAAAATTGTGAGAGAGGCACACGACTTCAATTTGGAAAAAAATAGAGCAAAAACAAGGGGATTCCAACTTGAATGGTGTTTTGTGGAGAGAATATTTGTGAAATGAATTCAAGGTCAACAAAAGTATGTTGAAGAGAACAATAAATTTATGTTGAAGGGAACAGTAAATTTATGTTGAAGAGAACAGTAAATTTATGTTGAAGAGAACAATTAATTCATTAATTCGAAACACCTGCAAATCAAATATTCACCATAACATCCTATTCGATGAGGCCAAAAATGTTACGTTTTGAATAAGTTGTGGTTTTTAGATTCAAAATTTGACCGGCACAAGACTTGTCAAACAAGGTGGAATAGAGAGGGACTCACCTGGAATCTTCCCTGATCCGATCTTCTTCGGGGTTGCAACCACCTTATCCGCTGATCAAAGAGTTTGTGGACTGTATGAAGGGCTGGCTGTGTTTTACACTAGATTTGCTTTGCATTTGTTCGAACAATAATAACTTGAATGGAATGGATACAGAGAGCACGCGTCTTCCGCTGAATATATCAATGCGACCATATATGACTGTTCGCGCGGCATGTCCGTCTCAAAACCAACTTTGACAGTCACAAAAAATATAAGACAAAAACGCCTTCAAATTAGAGAAAGTAAGACATAGAAATCACTATACAGAGTGATAGTGAATATTCAATTTCATGGCAAATATTAATCCCTAATAATAATATGAGGAAAATTATGAAGAACTAATTTATGAGGAAAAAATATATATATATTAAAATATTTATGCTGCTAACTCAACCTACAGTTAACGTGGATTAAAATACAGTATACCGGATTGACTTGAAAGAGTGATGTTATGTATTGAAAGACTTTTTCAATTCACCATTTATTGTATTTCATTTCACAATTCCAACTCAGGACAAAATCTTTTTTTACACACTTCTTGTAACCCTAACAACCATGCTCTTCATTCATTCCAATATACAGAGTGCATTTAATTAGTCTAATTAACGAATATAATATTGAACCAAACAATGGACATAATATAGTGAACATAACAAGTGAAAGGTGAACTATTATTGAGGTCTAATTGATCATTAAGTAAAATGTCAAAATTTTTGAGTTTGTTGATTTCTAGTGATTCAAAATGATTGAGTTTCAGTCCTTTATTTTATACGTGTAGAATTTCGAAATTATTATCAAAACTATGGTTTTCTTCTAATATATGGTTGGCGTATGTTGAATTTGTTATCTCTTTTATAAAATTCATCCTATGTTCATGAATGCGCTGACTAAACGTACGACCTGTCTGACCGATATATACCTCAGGACAAGATCCACAGTTGAGTTTGAATACCCCTGATTTCTCGAATTTAGAAGTTTTGTCTTTATTATTCTTGATAAACCGAACAAATAACACGTTGGTACGGTTCCTATCTGTGGCTGAGGACGAGGCTGAGGGTCTACCCTGGCACTACACCTACGTTTGGCACATCTTCACACCTACGTTCTGCACACTGGACATCTTTTTGCTGCACCCTGGACATAGCTACCCTGCATTTATTTCTGCGCACCTGTATTTATGCTTCCTGCTAGTGAGTTCTCTTCATTGATTCTGTACTGGACAACCACCATCAAGTGTTACTACCTATACCAGCCTAATTGAAAATTCATTCAGTCCTAAGGGGTTATTATCACATCAGCTTCGACCTTTTCATAGTCTAATATCATATTTTGTTATCTTTGTCTGATTTTCACAATTGGAAACCAATGTGCACTGCGGTGAATATCACCTCCATTTCACAAATGAAGTTGACGTAATTGCATGCTGTTTCAGAGAGTTCATTTCGACCAGCCATTTTTTTCATTATACTTTTGAGTCAAATTTATTGTCACCATCTACTGAACCAGATAGTTGGATTTGGTCAGTCCATGTATGTTTCTGCCATAATAGTGTTGTTAAAATCACAGACAAGATTCATGGAATACTCTTCAGGATATTAAATGTAATATTGTTGATAGAAAATATAGGTAATTTTTTTGTTGTGTCTAACTTATCTATCCCAGTGTCCTGCGGTGCTACCAGTGTCTAATTCTTACTATACAAAACAAGACACTGAAAATACTAATTTTGTAGCAAGGACTTCCGAAACTCGAACTATCAAGTGAATCTCAGGCAGATAAACAGCCACCTCAGGGGTAGAAGATCTTTTCAATATAATGATCCTTACTCCCTGAGTTTTGCAAGTTACTTGCCTACGTCACTCATATATAATGATGTTGATAATAATAATATGTCTTCACCTATACCACGGTACAAGAGGGAGGAATACAGTCACATACATTCGAAGAATGCAGGAGGCTGTTCTTCCATATGGCAAGCTTCATTAGAAGAACAAGGAGAATCTCTTGCTGTGGCGTTAGATATATCGAAAGCATTCGACCGTGTTTGGCACCAAGGACTCCTCCACAAACTACCATCATAGGGCTTACCACCTCAGCTATGCCATCTCTTTCAGGCAGATCACTTCACGTGATTGTGGATGGTGTATCGTCTGATACCATTGCCCTCAATTTTGGCATACCACAAGGATCAATTTTGGTACCAACATCGTTCCTACTTCATATCAATGATCTGTTGGGAGCAACCACTTGCCCCATCCATAGTGTTGCAGATGATAGTATCCTTCAAATGCGTTCTCTTCCAGAATTCTGATTTCTTCCCAGGAAATCAAGAACTCAGGTCATTGCTGTCAATGAAGATCTTGCTAAAATCACAGCTTGGGAAACCAACAACCTAGTTGAATTCAACGCCGCGGAAACTCAGGCCTGTACTTTCCCTAGGAAGACGGAACTCAGTATGCCTGATATAACAATGTCTGATATCAACATTCCCACCAAGTCAACTATAACCATTATTTTAACGATATTGGACCAATATTGTCTCAAATATGTGTGTGCTACTTTGCTCCCGTTAATTGGTCCACAGAGTCAGCAATGATAAATACCAAACATCCTGATTCTGATGAAAAACTCCATGAAAAATTCAGCGATCTCTCAGACAATTGTGATACAACATTCCATTAGGTAAGCTGATACAACATGAGAAAGTATTGAAAAATCAAGGTCTGTACCATCAAAACAATCAACTTGATGATTCCAGTCTTGAGAAGAATCTTCTGATTCGAGTTTTCACAGCACAATTTTGTGATTGAAAAAAAATGGAACAATTCGAAATTTCGAATTACCAACCCAAATAACGTCAGGAAAGTCATTTATTGTTCAGTTCTCCCCAAATATCTTCCAAACTATATTTATCATCTCAATTTTGCTTGGCTTTGCTATTTGTAGTAAACCGATTCATTATTTCTCACTGTTCAGGAATTACCGGTGGACAGGAAGATATCTGTTATTTATTATGTAGATTATTCCGATCTATATTCATATTAGTTACGAGATCATGATGTTTGATATGGGGAAACTCACCCATGACCTGAGTGTCCATTAAGGTGTATCTTTGTTCAATTTTTCAATCAATTCCTAGACGAAATTCAGGTTGCTTTGATTTTCCTGAAATTTTATCACCCAATATATTCATTGACAAATACTTGACAGTGAGATGACTTTTAAATGATATCGAACATGTAAATAGTTAAATAGGTAGTTTCCTATTATAATGGTGGTTGTCTTCAAAATATTTATGTTTTTGTGAACAAATTATGCAGTACAATGGGTAAGTAATTTTGAATATCTCTCCATATAGATATTACCCTGACTTCTTGTGACCTGAGATCAGATATCAACATAACAATTATTTCAATCGAGGTGTGATCTAATCATGCATACCTATTATAGAAGTGGAATCATATATTCATCATCATTAGATAATTCAACGTCCTATTATTCCATAGTTCAGTTGACTATAATATCCAACCAATGCGTGATACATAGCAATTGGACTTCTTCCGCAGAGTTGGAGCAATGTTGAAATGAGCATGTTACATAAATCGGGACCAATCGATGACCCTTCCAATTACAGAGGAGTTGCACTGATGAATTGCCCTGCCAAGGTATTCACTCAGATTTTACTAGTCAGGCTCGAAAGTTGGGCTGAAAGCATCAATGCAATGCTTCCCGAATGCCAATCTGGTTTCAGGAAAGAAAGTTTTCGTTTTGAACTCTGTTATCCAGCTTCAACTCCGTCTGAAGTCTAATAAAGTATTTGCTCTCTTTGTGGACTTCAAAAGAGCATTTGATTCTATTAATCATGGTTTATTGTGGCAGAAACTCTATAACACAGGCGTCAGTTCCAATTCAATCCGAATAATTAAAAATCTTTACGAAATTGCAGCGATGACCGTGAAAGCTTCAGATGAGTTCTCCAAATCATTTGACATCACTCAAGGTGTTTTGCAGGGTGAATTTTTGAGTCCTTTCTCTATTTGTTCTATTCATCGCTGATATGGAAAACTACTAAATCAGTAGAGGGGCTCAGGGAAACAATATTGATAACTTCACCGATGTACCGGGTGAAAGAGAGAGAGAGAGAATATACTTTATTATCATAAGAGATAAATTCTTGTTGACAAAGTTTGCTTAAGTTTGAAAAAATATATCAAGGTACCCAAGTCTAATGCATACTGGTCGATAATTAAAAAAAAATAATAAAAATGTGATGTATAATGCCTACTAAAATAGTATATGTCAATTTCATACCTGTTAGTATGTAAAATAAATGTAAAAAAAACGAACCGCAATACATATTGAATACACAAACCAACAACAAACAGAATTTGTATATATAAAAACAGATAACAAGTAAATAGGAAATCACAAAAAGTGTTAAAATGTGTCAGAGTAAAATTCCTGTAAATTATAATAAGTTTTATGTAACAGTAAGTTTTTCACAGATTTTCTAAAAATGTTCAAATTGGCAGTGTTTTTGACATAACTAGGTAGATGATTGTACATCTTGCAGCCGTTGTAAATAACAGAATCCTTAATCAGTGATGATTTAGGAAGTGGCAGACTTACGTTCATAGCTTGTCGAGTGACATATTGTGAAGGAAGTTTGTTAAACGTGTTCAGATGTTTCCTTATCAAACAAACGGTTTCTAATTTAAAAATTTTATTATCGTGAGTATTTTATGTTCAATGAATGAAGGCTCATAGGAGTCACGAATTCTTGCTTTGCACATAAATCTTAGCCCTCTTTTTTGAAGAATAAGAATACTGATCATGCAGTTAGCATTACATGCACCCCAGAATGGGATGCCATACCTGAGATGAGACTCAATTAGGGAATAGTAAACGATTCTAGCCGCACCCAATCCCAACTCCTTTGAGACAATCTTGACAGCAAAACACCCAGAAGATATTTTTTCCTAAAGGCCTGAATGTGTTCCTCGAATCTTAACCTAGTATCGATAAACAATCCTAGGAATTTTGTGTTGAGTTAATTTTCAATGATATTTATTTGACCCAAGGGGTATGTCCTCCAGTGAGCATCGGAAGGTTGATAAGTTTGTTTTTGAAATATTGAGAACAAGTCGATTAGAATCACACCAATATTTATTACTGTTTATATTAATGTATATCATCTCTTTGAGTTCACTACTGTTCTTGGCACGCAAAAATACTGTAGTGTCATCAGCGAATAGTGTTAACTTCCCAGATACGTTGATAGTCGACTAATCATTAATATACAACAAAAACAGAAATGGACCCAGCACTGATCCCTGTGGCACTCCACATTTCATAGTAGATCTGGATGATCTTGATAAGGTTTCTACTATGGTGCTGCGATTTGATGAGTACGATTTTACCCAATTCATTGTTATACCTCTCAAACCATAACACCAAAGCTTCTGCAGCAGTATTTCATGATTTACGCAGTCGAAAGCTTTGGACAAATCACAAAACACTGCTGCCGCTACCTCACCATTGTTGAGCTCAGTATAAACTTCATAGAGGAAGGAAAAAATGGCATCCGTTGTATTTTTACCGGATTGAAATCCAAATTGTTGTTTACTGATATTTTTCGTCAAAAATTCTATAACCCTTCTTTTCACTTATTTCTCTATCATTTTGGCAATTGTGGGAATTATAGAAATTGGTCGAGAGTTTGCCGGATTCTCCGTGTCTCCCCCTTATGGAGAGGAATTACTAGTGATGTTTTTAAACAGTCAGGGAAATGGCCATCACGAAACGAATCATTGATCAGACTCGCAAAAATACTGAGAACATTGTCTAGGAGGTTTTCGAAGATTCTCGCCGAAATTTCATCGATTCCAGAGGATTTCTTCCTATCTATTGACTTTATTACAGTTCTTAGTTCATGAAGATCTGTATCATAAAGTAGAATGCTATCCGGAATTCTTACATTTGAGAGGAAATCAAGTGGTGCTTTTTCGGGCGACAGTTCAACAGTTCAACAACTAAGAACGGCTGTCGGACATATCTCAGCAACGAATAATGATACAAGTTTGAGATAGGATAAATCTAATGGTATGCATATCATTATACGATGTAATAGAGAAACTAAATCTCAACAGACAAACGAATACCGCAACATGATAGCTTTTCGCCAACGGAAGATATTAACTATCAAAGTTGGAAGAATGATAGATATGACAGCCGTTCTTAGTTGTTCAACCGGTACTAATGCTTCTTTACGCTGATGATCTAGTAATTTTAGGGCACTCCGAAATAGACATATTTGAAAAACTCGAAGTTATAGAGGAAAACACTGTCGAAAATGAATTGAAAATGAATGCCAATAAAAAATAAATGTGTTTCTCTAAAGGTGCTTGTAGGACTAATAACCCAGGATATAAATTCTATTTTGACAATGCCGAAATATCTATGGTAAATAAGTACGTCTATCTGGGAGTGACTTTCACCTCATCCTCATTTTTTCGTGAGATGGCAGTTTCATCAGCCAATGAAGCAAAACAAGCAATTGGTGCATTACTTTATGAAGCAACAATTTTGAGTGTGATAACGAGTTGTATTCCTGTTTGGGGTTTGAAATATCATAACATCCTTGGAAGAGTACAGGTAAACTTCTACGAAAGGCTCTTGCTACTACCTTTTAGTTCACCTGGAAACTGGAAAGTCAAGTTTTTATATAATATTTTAAATCCACCCTGAATTGGACCATCAAAATTCTTGAAATGGACCCTCCTGCAGAGATCCGAATTTCTGCTATTTTATAAACAGCTAACTCTCACAAGAGCTTGAGGCTAACTATCTACAGGGTGGGCCGATCTATATGGAGGATTTGAAAAGTTTTCAGTACTTGTGTATGCATGTTGAAAAAAGTTGTGAAATACAAAAAGAAAAATATTCAATTGAGAAAAAAAAATTGAATTTCAAGTTTTAGAACTGCCACAATGACAGTTAATTTTGGATTTAAAAAAATTCAGATTTTCAGAATGTGCATGTGATCAGAAGTTCAAGTACCTGGAAATAATCAGATTTCCTTCAATATTTTTCTCCCTATTTTCGCAATTTGAACTGCCACGAAGACATTCTCCTAAATTTTAAACTACATTTTTTTTGTCAATCTAAAGTGTTGGAAAAATATTATTTACGTAAGATCAAATCAATATTTATTAAAAAATGAACAAGAATAACAAAATGTAAAACGAAAATATGTTGACATCTAACATGATAATAGGTCGTATCAATATACGGGGGTAACTCGAAAAATAGGTATATGATGGAACATTGTTCTGAACAAATGAATTCATTCTCATTTAAAATTTTGCTTGGATTCAAAAGAAGGCATAATGTCACGTGATTCCAGTTTAGACTTATCACACCATCTCTGTTGTCACCACCACAAACTACAGCTGAAGCTTCAGTCACAATTTCAACAGCTCCTTCAACTGCTGCGTGTGACATGGATACGATTTGAATTCCGAATACGACATTGATGTTGCAGGATTCTTCACGATGCCATTCAAAACTTCTTCCGGTAACTCCATTGTCAATGGCGGTTCCGTTATAACAGAAGTACCTCAATCAATCATGTCCATATAACTGGAAGCGCCCATATTCAGAGAAATTGGAACAAATTTTCGTCGTGAATGCTGTTCGTTACATTTTCGAGCTTTGACAATTCGACGTACAGCGAGTTCTCGAATATGTTCTCTTGGGTCCCCTAGCATTCCAAGTAGGATATTTTCAGGATGTGCGAAATAACTGTTCCGCAATATCACTGGATCAATCACATCTTTCAATTTTTGCGGTAAATACCTCGAAAGACTTATCATTTTCCAGACATTGAAGGCTCCCTGCATGCATGAGGGTTTTGCTTTGATGATGAACCACATTGGACCATATACTTTCAGAATGAAAGTTACCAAGGTAACCAAGTTTTCTGATGGCTCAGCTGTTGAAACGTATAGCCGCAGTATGCGATTAGCCGTTGTCAGCCATCGAGAATGCACAACTTTACCAGGGCATCGTTTGGATGAGGTTTCGTCAACAGTGCCTCTTGAAATAGCATCAGACATATCGAAAAGATATTTTTGATCTGTGCTGAGATCAGTCCTAACAGACTCATCCAGAACCGGAATATTCGATCCAATTATGTTGAAGAAATCAACTGAAATGAAAAATAAAAAGATGTAAAATTACAACAGGTAGAAAAAAATCAAAGAATTACCTATGGAAAGACTCTCACATCCCTTCAGTGCTTCTCCAATAGGTCCACAGAAGCCCTTGGGCCCAGTTGTGTTGCCATCTAGAAAATGTATGAGATGTCGCAAAGGCAGTTCATTTGCGTGCAACTGGCAAATGAACCACTGCAATGGTCTATCCAAATGTTTCTCCAAATTTGCAATAATTCCTGAATCCTTTCCAACATTGACGTTAGTTCCGTCGTATCCTATCACTCTCAAATCATCTGTTGTGATATCAGATTTATCGAAGTACTGCAGAATACATTTCAATATGTTCGACGAAGGCCCTGATTCAGGACTAACATGCGTCAAGTATACAGACTCTGGCATTTTTATATGAGAGTAATGTGTTCTTCGCGGATTTTTCGTCGACGACTGTCTTCCATCTTTAGAGTTTCATCTTTCCTTCCATCAAAAAATTGGCCCCGTAATGATGAGTTTTGATTATTATCTAATATGCTCTCACGTTTCTTACTCCTAGCACGACGAATCTTGTTCTTATCTATGATAGTGCTTTTGTCTTCGTTATTAATGATACCAATATCCTGGAGAACGGCTGATGCTATTGCTGCACCAGCTCGATCAGAAATGCCATAACGATCGAGTTTTCTTGCAAGCACGGGTATTTGTAGTAAATTACGTTGAATTTGTGAACGTCCTTGAGATAGGGAAGAAACCTGTTGAGAAGTACTGGGCTCTTGCTGGGATCTTTCCACTCTCTCTGAATCCATTTTCACTTCCATTCTAGATTTCTCATTTTCATCTAATTCGTTTTTTCTTTTCAATATTCCTTTTCTTTCAATTCGCTTCTGATTAATTCTAGTTGTTTTCACATCCACGGAACTGATCAACATTTCCCTTACGGTTCTTCGATCTAATAGAAAAGAACGTTTTGCTTGTGGAACTTTGAATATTTTATCACAGACACACGTATTGAAGTCTGAACATTTACAGGCAGCCACATCAAATAGGACTTTGGATTTTATTCTGAAATCCTCTAGCTGCTTTTGATAACTTTTCACCTTATTTCGTTGTTTATAAGGTTTTGATAAATTCCTTATTTTGAGACGATAGCTTGTTATACGTTTAATGATAGTACACTGAAGAACAGTGGGAATGGAAGCTTTATCCCAAATTTCAGAATTTTTTTGCTAACAACTTTAGTTGCTCCAGTTGCAGTTTGCTGTGGATTTGTTGATTGGGGCTTCATTTCATATTCAGAACATTTTCACTTATACATTTGGAAGGTCCAAATATAGGGCACTCTAAATCACTTGATCACGTGGCCTAGTTAAGCATTATTCTCAGTGCGCGTGCGGCGTCAGTGGCGTGCGTTGGTTAATAAATCATGTGAAAAATAAAACTCAATCAAGGGTGTTCGTCACAGAAAACTCGTTGATGTGGCAGTTCGAAGCATCGATATATAGAAAAAGCAAGATGAAGAAAAAGTTTCAGAATTTCTTACCACGCATTTTATCCATATGCACATATTGAAATGTTAACCTTGAGAATCTAATGCCCTTGTGGCAGTAGAAGGAATAAAAATACGGAATATATTATCAATAAAATAAGGACGACTTTTGTGTTCCAAAGAAGTTCAAAATTCGCAGAAATCGAAATTCAAAAAATTCAGAACTCGAAAATCAACTGTCATTGTGGCAGTTCGAAACAAAAAAATAAATCATTTCATCATACGAAAAAACAATTTGTTTTTCGTTTTTGCAACTTTTTGGAAGTTGCGAATACTTATTTTCTGAAACCGCCAATATCGGCCCACAATTCTACACAATTTCCATTTGCCCATTCAGATCATTGAATGTATACCAGAAAAGAATTCCTCGTTTTATCAGATAGATAATGCGAATACGAATACAAATGTATTCTTTTTATGTTCATTATACACAGGGTGTCCCGAAATCAGCCTGCCAAACTTCACCAGCGGCTTCTATGATCAAAAGTAGGAAAAAATGAACATAGACGAGAAATGTCTCCTGAGGGAGCTACGCCCCCCCGAAAGATGCTTCCTGAAAATGATATTTCTTGAGTATTTCAAAAACTCCATGTTATGAAAAGATGCAATTTGGTACGAGAACTGAACTTTCTATGCCCAATTCAGTGAACATAAAATCATTTCGGAATTTCACCCAAGAGTGTATTATAAATGATGGGTCTACATTGAATATTACTTGAAATTTTTTGTATGCATATTTTTCCTCTTCTCCTCTTCACAGTACAAAGGTACTCTTGTTCCGTGACGTACCAGAGATATCATCATCGAGTAGAAGTGATGTAGAACTATTGTTATATCTCAGATACCTATTATGTATAACATTGCAATGAGTTGTAGTGGAAATAAAAAAAAAACGCACAAGCATTAAAGTAGTTTTTCTGATCATTTTCCTATTTTTCGCGCTTCTATGAGATTGTTTGGTGAAAAGAAAGTAGTCGATTCTTTTAAAATAGTAATCCATTTGGAAAAACGAAAGTTATGATGAGGTTCTTGATTGGAATATCTGGGTTTCCCTGAGAGTGTTTTTTATTTTTGATCATATCCGCAAGAAGGCAGTCAAAATATCTAGAGCATATTAGAATTTGAGTCAAAATCATTGTATTACTTGTGGAGTAAATTGACCAACATTTGTGATTCCAGTTTCTTACACTGAATGTTCGTCTATGCCTATGTACAATGAAACAGTTTCTACCATAACCAATAATTTGACAAGAATAGCACCAAATTCAAAATTTTTCGACTTCTCTCTTTCGGATATGGCTAAACCAAATTGAGAAATAAATAGACCGTTGAATTGAGATTTGGAATATCTCCCAAACAAGGTGTACTTTGATTCATTGTACTACTTGAAATTCTTGAAGTAGTTGATCTGTAGAGCAGGAGCTTGACAAATGATTGGAGAGATTACGATCAAAATAGATTGCAAATATATCCTTGTAGTAGAAATACGGATTTTATTCCATGATACTGTTACGTTATTCGGGTGCTGAAGCGAATACGACACTATTTATTTTAACTTGAGGAACACTAATTTATATCGAACTTATAACTACCATTTATGTAAAATGATTTACATCACGCGGTAAATAACTGTCTCTGCTTTATTGCTTCTCGAACGTTCTCGAATGATCTTCCGTACCCTTTTTTTTTTGTTCTGAAAGCTTCTTAGAACAATACCTCTTTCTTTAATTGTTCCATCGATCGTTTCCAGAACAAATCAGAATCATCTGTCACGTTATTTGTCACCGCGACATATATTGAGTGTTCGGAAATTAAAATTGAATTAAATCAAATGTTACAGGATGAGCATTGTACTCCTGCTTCCTGCTGATGTTTCTAGAACCACTCTAAGGGGAATATCATCGCAATACATTTCCACACTTCATAGAGCAATTATTGTCGTTAACTCAAAATTGTTGATCGCAAAAATAAGAAGCATGGATATAGTCTCTATTTTTTGTTTCAGGTGTGAAATGTCACGTACCTGTCCGACTATGGATTGTAGTGATGGTGTTTTTGACAACTTATTCTAACTACCTCACCCGAGTGAACATACCAATGAGCATTGTATCTATGAGAGGAGGAGGAGCAAATTTAAAAACTAAAGAAGTGGCACAATGCTTGCAGGATGAATCATCGAATAAGACAACCACTAATAAAACCACTGCATTACCCGATGTGAGTTTATAAGTATACATATAAGAGATTATGTAATATTTCGAATAATGCAATATCTTTCAACAATAGATTCATCAAATATACAGAAAGAATTTTTAGGTATCTACTTTGATGGAAAATTATTGTGAACTAAATACATAGACCATTTGAGAAATGAAATAAATCCAATCATAGGCATTTCATTCAAAATATGAAATATCATTTCTGTAAAATACCTGAAGTGTATCTACTTTTGCCCCATATATTCAGATTTAAATATTCAAGTCAAGTCGAACATTGGCAATCAATCTATATTGCATAGGTTCGTGTAGAAAATCCAGGGGCATGTTGCTGACGTCAAAATAAGAATAAAAGTTTGTATAAAGGTAGGACCGAAAGTTATCCGTTTCTGAGATACAGAGTGTCAACATTGTTTTTTGTTAATACATTCTAAAATAATCGTGATATTGGAATGAAATTTGGTATCTAGGGGTATTTTTCAATGACAATATCAAATTTTATGTTAGTTTGTCTCTTTCGTGAGGGTGGCGCCACCTACATGTCTTTTGAGTCTTTTGAAAAGACATAACTTTTTTGTGCGTACCTGTATAACGTTTTATAGTAGATAAATAGATTTCTAGAACACTTTTGTGTGAAAAATATATTCCTGGTAGAGGTCGCTGCGAGCAACTCTTTTCGAGTGCAATGCAATGCAAGTAATTTGGAATGACAAAAAGGTGGAATTCAAAATTTATCTATTGAGTAAGGAACATTATTTTTCTCCAATTCCATAAAAAGTTATGAATCAGGTGTTATTACAATTCGATACTAATAATGATAACATTGATCATAGATGAAACACACTCTAGTTGAAAAAAACTTGGATCACAAGTACAGAAGACAACAAACTCCACTGTCACAAGAACGGATTGAAATAACATGACAAAAGTACTCACTTATTGATTGTTATTTTTTCAAATTGAAAAAGTCCAAAAAAGTAGGTACAAAGAAGTAAGAATCTTATTTTGCCTACATTCCAATGTTGAATGTAGGAGAATATTGAATGAAAGAGGAAAAATGCACTGGCGAACAACTTTTCTGATATTCACTATAGAGGCGCCTTACGAGCCACATGGAAATAATTCAGATGCATCGATTATTTTGAATCTCAATAAATCGAAAACAGTTGCACGAAGCGACCCCTACCAAGAATTAATATTTTTCACGAAAGTGTTCTAGAACCCTATTTTTCTAATATGAAACGTTATACAGGTAGGTACGCACAAAAAATTTATGACTTTCCAATAGACTCAAAAGACATGTAGGTGGCGCCACCCCCACGAAAGATACAAAATTACATAAAATTTGATATTTTCATTGAAAAATACCCCTAGACACCAATTTTCATTCCAATATCACAACTATTCTGAAATTTGTTACCATAAAACAGAAACGAATAACTTTCTGACATATATTCATACGAACTTTTCTTCTTATTTTGACGTCAGCAACATGCACCTATATTTTCTACACGTACTTGAGAAACACCCTGTATATTTTGATGTTAAAAAATTATATATATGAAAGAATCCTACTGGGTTCTTTATGCATTTGACCAAGGTTTTGGTGTACTTGGCATTCGCAAACAGTATGCTATTTTTCCGTAGCATAGGTATAGCACAGGCATGTATACTTCTTGAAGGCAGCCTGTTTGGATATGAGGAAAATTGATTTTTTTTCAATGCAACTACACCTGACCCTGATTATCTTTTGGGCTCACGCAACTGGTATGCCTTTTGATTTTTTTCAATTGAGCATATCACTTATATTTCAATTTGGAAGGCAGCTAGGGTGAAATCGTTTCGATACGCTTAGTATGCGAACAAATAATGTTAATGAACATTAATGCATGAGGAATTCGGTAGGATTCTTTGAACGGCTGTGATTTTTTCTTAATTTTTTTTTGCTTCAATAGCAGTTTCAATGTTACATATTGTTCAAAAAAAAATATGTATCTTCCAAAATGGCGCCTGGGCGACATTTTGGAGGGTTTTTAAAATGAAGTGGGGGTAGAAAGATACTTCAATTGAAAGGTATTCTGATTCTCAATACATCCTCAGAATCTCAGACGAAAATATTCATCCAAACAAAATGGCGGATGATTACGTTTGAAATCTCACACCAGGATTCTTTCTCTCTATTGGTGTCTAGAAAAGTTCTTTATCCATGAAGATATCAGAAGGAAGCCATTTTGAAGAGAATAACATGGTAGTCAATTATACATTTGCTCGATTGTTCATTTCTCATGAATGAATGAAAATTAAATGAAGACACGATTCTGAAATTTCCTTCATTCCAAATTTTCGCATCCTCGATATTTCAAATTCAAACTCTAGAATGTGCATGCTGGAAATACTGTCTTTACGAAATGTGATGATTTTCTTAGTGTCTTAACCCCTTATTCTCATGAAGTTGACAAAAATCAATTAGAGATGTAAAGGTGACAGTAGATATCATGATGGACAACCTGTATTTTCCACTCTATCGAACAATTTTCAACATCCATCTAATCTGTCATGCTCAACGGTTTCGTTTCCAAATAAACGTATGAATTTGAATCAAGTATGCTGTTCATTGTGAACAGAACAACACCCACAAAGCTTGTGGCTCCGACGGAATCCCACCGATTGTGAAATGTGCTCCCGAACTGACACCTGTTCTCTGCAAGTTGTTCAACTACTTATACGAATTGGGGATATTCCCATCCAACTGGAAAATCACAACAGTACAACCAGTTCCTAAAAAAGGAAAAAAAGACCCTACCTAGCAACTACAGACCGATCGCATTGCTATCTATTATTTCAAAGATCATGGAGAAAGCTATCAACATCGAGCTCATGAAATATCTAGAACATTCAGGTATTATCAACGATAAGCAATATGGCTTCCGCCATCAAAGATCAACTGGTGACCTGCTCGCTGACGTCTCGCATATATGGCAGCTATCTATTGAAAAATATGGTGAAACCTTAGCCGTGGCACTTGATATCTCCAAGGCATTCGATCGAGTCTGGCACCACAGACTCCTCGCCAAGCTTCCATCTTATGGTTTGCTTGCTTCCCCAGCTTTGTTCTCTGCTAGCTAGTTTCTAGTTAGTTTTCTCAAACAGGTCTCTCCATCTAGTGGTCGACGGAGTTTCATCTGACTCTCTTACCATAAATGCTGGTGTTCCGCAAACATCAATTCTAGCACCAACACTATTTCTACTCCGTATCAACAATTTGTTGGATGCAACTTCATTTCCAGTACACAGCTTCGCGGATGATAGTACCCTTCATACCGCCTTCTCCTCCAGGGCTCCAATACCAGCCAGGCAAATCGAAAACGAACGGGGAAGAAATGTTGACAACATAAGTATGGACTCGACAAAAATTCTCGAATGGGGATCCAATAATTTGATAGATTTCAATGCAAACAAAACACAAGCATGCATTTTCTCTAGAAAAGCCGATCTCAATGTACCAACCATAGGCTTGTCAAGAGTAACCATACCTTTGAAGACATCCATTTCGATGCTTGGTATTACGATCAGCAATAACCTTTCTTGGGAAAATTGCTAAAAGTTCATCCCAAAAACGTGATTTTCTGTATCGGGCCAGGAGCTATTTCACTTCCAGTCAGGCACAGATCCGACCTGTCATGGAATAATGTTTTCATATTTGGAGTGCAGCTCCCAAACATACCCTGAAACTGTTGTATTCTGTCCAAAAAAGGGCAATTCGTCTCGTGGGTGATGCCTTGCGCACAAATTCACTCACTTCTCTGGTACACCGTACAAAAGTTGGCGATCGGGCTCTATTTTATAGATATTTTCATGGACGATGCTCTTCTGAAATATCAACAATAATTCTTCCTCCCTTGGCAGTCCCTGCGAGATTAACCCGTCGAGTTGAGGCTTCGCACTCCTTCGTGGTCACTTTGGAGACCTGCAGAACATCTCTCTCCAAAGACTCGTTCATCTAACGAACAGCGAGGCTCTGGAACACATTGTCAAGGCAGGTGTTTCTCGAGGCATATAACCTCCAGAAATTCAAGAAGAACACCAATTCCTACCCTATTCTTCTTTGTTCTCACAATGTTCTCTGAACATTACAGGATATCTCTTTCCGTGGGAACCAGAACATAAAAAAAAGGTGTATATCGAAAATTAATCTCCACCCAGCAAACATGATTGAGCGGTAAATAGGCGGCCGATTGCTGGTAACTGCGGTTAGTTGTCGGCAGCGGCACACCTATGTCGTTAAAATGTTGAAACGACATCGGTTTTGCCGCCATGGCTGAACGTACGCATGTTTATAATGGATGTTTGTTATTCAGCCAGAAATTGCCCGTTTAAAATTCCCGACAATCGTGCCGATGTCGCTTTGACGCAGTATGTATGTTGTTTACAGGTCAGTGGTAACTGAACCAAATGCAATGTTGGCATCACTGGGTTTTTGAGCATTGGTAGTACTGCTAATTTATTTTCGTGTTTTAGTTCTGTGTCCGTAGATCGCGTCAGTTGTCTGTCACTTGTCTTCAGGTATTTGTTAAACGGCGTGATAATATTAATATTATTTAGAAAAAGTTGGTGAGTTTTATGATTGATCCCAGCAAACTATCGTCCGACATCAAGAATAATGATATATGTTATATAACAATAATTAAACTCGTTATTGTCTACCAATCCATTTTTGTGGTAATGATTTTGAGCTAAATATTTGTTCATTACCCTATATTATAACAATGATGCTCCAATGCGAAGTTCAGCTCTTTACCTATATTCGAAAAATATTTGATTCACAGTAATAGATCAAACACTGGAAAAGTAATGTGGCTAGAACATTATCAGACTAAACCTATTCTACGTCGTCGAATCAACAAGTTATGATAGGTATATCGTATATGATCAAATATCAAATATAATTGAAGTATTGTACTATTTCAATTCTGTTGACTGATGGATTCGTAATAGTATCTTTCAAGTTTCGCAGTAGCCTAGTGGTATAAGCGTCTGACAGTTGATTGGATATCCGTTCGATCGCAAGTTCGAGTCCGACTCCCGACTATATCTTTTTTTTATTTCTAACCGAATAGTGTCGGTAGATAGTCGGGCGGCCTACTAGCGGCCGGTGCGACACGGGCTAGCCGGGCCGACGATGTATCATGATTGTGGCCCGCTGATGTTGACTGTCGGCAGTTTTTGGAGGGCGTCTAAAGGCCCGCGCGATACATGTTTGCTGGGCATTATCTATCTAGTGGGCAACTGTCATTGAATGTCACTGAAAAATAAGTTATCAATACAGTCACTGATTTTGTTTATGTTGTAGTTAGGAATTAACTGATAATTTGTGTTTTTTGTGCTTTGATTCATTTTCTGAAGAGTTCCATAGTTGAAATTACTATTTTGTATAGTATTTCATCGATTGTTCATCAAGAACAACGATGCAAACTTTAGGGGAGAAAGTTTTTTCCGTTAAAATGTTTTATCAGTCACAGAATAATGTTCATGCAGCAGTCCGATTATTATTATCTGAAAGAACTGATGAGGAAATTTGAACAAACGGGGAATTTGGCTGATATGGAAAGAAATGGACGGCCATCTGTCTTGCAGAAAAAACAAATCAATTCATCAATAGATCTTCAAGAATGTTCACAGCAATCCACCACCGAGTTAGCTGATCATCATGATATGCCGCGTTCCACAGTTCATAAAATGTTGGAGAAAAATAAATTACATCCGTATATATAAGCTGAAAATGGTTCACGAACTTTCTGAAGACGATTCTGATCGCAGAATTCGGTTCTGTGATTTCATGACTGAAAGACTTCAGCAAAATAGAATTTATGTAAGCAATATTTGCTTCAGTAAATAGGCGTATCAATAGACATAATCACCGTTATTGGAGCAGTGAGAATCCTCATGAGTTTAGGAAAACGCATACTCAGCGCATCCTAAAAGTTAACGTTTGGGTTGGCATATTTGGCAATCGTGTAATTGGCCCTTTATTCTTTCATGAAAATCTGAATGGAGTTGAAAAATATGCAGAATATTTTTTTCAACAAGATAGAGCGCCTCCTCATTCCTATAGGCCAGTAAAAGCATTTCTTGATGATTTTCCTGGAAGATGGATCGGTAGGAGGTGTCCTATTGAATGGCCAGCTCGCTCACCTGATTCGACCCCTTTAGATTTTCTTATGGGGTAATCTCAAATCTCAAGTGTACAGAACACCACCAGTAATGATTGATGAAATGGAGCAACGCATAACAGATGCATGTAGAAATATTACGCCTGAAATATTTGGAAATGTAAGTCGTGAATTCCAAAATCGCCTCTTTATGTGTCAAGAAGTGAATGGTGGACATTTCGAACATTCAATTTGATTTTCATTTATTTACGTGGAATAAACATTGTTTGAATGAATATTTCAAAAATTTTGCAGCATTCGGAACGAAAATCGAGCGAAGGTATAATTGACTGCCATGATATTCTCTTCAATATGGCTTCCTTTTGATATCTCCATAGATAGATAATTTTTCTAGACTCCAATAGAGAGTTGAAAATCACATGAGAGCACTTTAAAAGCTATCTAGTCGAAAGAATCCTGGTGTGAGATTTCAAACGTTATCATGCGCCATTTTGTTTTGGATGAATATTTTCGTCTGAGATTCTGAGGTTGTATAAAGAAACGAAAGACCTTTCAGCTGGGGTATCTTTAAATCCTTAAAAAAACTTCCAAAATGGAGCCCAGGCGTCATTTTTGAAGATACATTTTTTTTTAACAATATGTCGCACTGAGACTATCATTGGAGCAAAAAGGGGGGTGACTTTATGGACACAGTGTATACATAATGATACCCTACAAAAAGCATACTTGGTGAAACCACGTCCGAAAATCTGTCACTATACCTGGCCGTCTAATATCGAGCTAGCTATACCAAATACTTATAGGGTTGTCGTAGTGACATAGCCCAGCGAACACGACATAGCTGGCGATGCAATGGCCCATTGATTTGATCGATGGCATACTGCTGGCACTATTTTTCTGTGATGTAATATTATACGTATTTTGCACTTGCATTGTGCTGATACAATAATGTATCTCCTATGGATCTGGATTACCATATTCTCACGGCATTGGTGAATAAAAAATCTGTCACTATACCTGGCAGTCTGATATCGAGCTCGCTTTATCAAATACCTATAGTGTTGTCATTGTGACAGAGCCTAGCAAACACGACATAGCTGGCGATGCAATGGCCTATTGATTTGATCGATGGCATACTGCTGGCACTATTCTTCGGTGATGGAAAAATACATGTTCATTGCTGTTTCTGTAATAAATATAATACGTATGTTGCACTTGCATTGTGCTGGAACAATAGTGTATTTCCTATGGAACTGGATTACATTATCTTTACGGCATTGGGGAGTCGATGGGTACATAATCCATTTCACTAAGATCACTGGGACATTACTGGTTGAACGATGAATAAAGGATATAGGTTTTCTCAATATCATTAAGTCACCAATGAAATGACAATGCTATCAGCCTCTCAGATGCATTTGATTGACAGCATTTTTTCGACAATCGACAATTGATGGGTTCTCACTAGGTCTTCCAATTTGTTTTTTTTATCCTTTCACGCATGAACCGTCATTTGTTATTGTAAGATGTGAAGTGAACAAGGGAAAAAATAGAAAGTTGTATATAAGTGTATTATTATTCAATCTCATCTAATCGAAATAACGCATTCAGTTGTATATGAACTGAATAATCTACTTCGAGAACATCCATATGTTATAGTACCTTCACCATGAAGTTTCAGTCCTAAAAGGAATCCAGGTACTTCTACCTCGGACTTGAGTCTTTGTGTCCAACTGCGACTATTGTTGAAGCAGGAGAGGTAATATGCAATTATCATTCATAGCTTACATGGAATTCACAAATAATTTATTCTAGATACCAAAAAAGGAAAGTTCTCAAGTTTTGGCCATGTTTCTAATGGTATTCCAGGAAATATCAATCAACAGAAACATAATTGGTGAATTCTTGGCTGATTGGCCAGATCAGATGTGGATATACCGGGTTCCTCAGAAGTGGCTCACCCCTATAACTTTTTTGTTTCTATAAAAATGAACAAATGAAATTCGGTGTGTGAGTATACTGCATGAATATGCATTATTTGACGTGTTCAATTGTTTTCTTTCACTCTTGGTTTGACAGTAAATAACTCATTATTTCTTATTTCAAATGGAACACCTGGTATATTTTCACTTATTCCGATAGATAATACCATTGTGAGTACAATGACACCTTATTTGCCACTTTTTGACATTATTCATCCTGAAATTTGCATTTTTTTATTTTCAATCTAGAGTGATTATGATTCTAATAAAAAATGTCAATTGTGTGGTGTCAACGTGTTCGTAACAAAATAACCTCTTCAAATATGGTGATGAGCCACCCACGTTCTATTTGAAAAAAGATATTAAACATCATAATTACGATATTGTTAATTTTGTATGAACCTGTGAAACAAATAAAAAGTTAAACTTCCTTCATCGAAACTATTTTTTCTAGGCAAAATGATTCAAAAGTTTCATCTCATTCGTGGCACTCTAAATTGAAAATTGAAAGATGAAAGTCTCAGGAAGATTAATTCGCCAGTCTAAATTCGCAAAACATGATGTATCTCTGATTTTTTAGTATGTTGTTTGGTCCCATTAGAGACGTGTACACCCAAGTTTGCAACTCTCAAAAAGTTGTAGAAAAAGTGTAGCACACGAAAAACTGCGAAATGTTCGGACTTTTTTCAGTTTTTGCTCTATATTTCCTAAACTATGCATTTTTTTACAAACAATGCGATGAATGTTTTTGAAGAGAATCGAATGTTCAACAATTTGAATCTAAGCAGTGTTTTGTAGGTTGATCATCAGCGGAACTACGGTACTTTGAATATAGCCCATTTTTTTCAGAAAGTGATAGTTTCAGTGCTGGACCTACTTTAGACCGAAATTGCAGCTGAACTATTGATGCTACAGGTAAAACTCATGTGATAAAAGTTGTAGAGAATTTCAATAACTCCAAAGTGATCATACAGTGGGGTTTTTAGGTCTCGTCCTCCTCCCAAAATCTCGGAAAACCCTTTATAAGATAATATCGCATTTTTCCAGATATCTACCATATCAATGTTTTGTTGCATATAGTGAGTTCCGAACAGTCACCAAACCCAAAGATTTTGTTCAAAGCAGAACTCCAAATTGAATAAATTGTAGGTAGGTACCAATTTCATAGTCAATGTATGATGGCGCCCTAAAGAGCACAAAATTTGCTGAGCGATCACGACGGTATTCTGCAGCATCAGTGCAAGAGAAGATGTTCTCGAATGACATAAACAAAGTTCGTCTCATTGACCATCTTTGTTCTGCTCCTGCTCTCGAAGGGATTGAGACAAAAATAGCAGAAGAAGACGCAGACCGTGATATCGTTGTGACTGCTCTGCGAAAAAGTAGATCCAATGACCACGTCATCGTCGTTGGAGAGGATGTTGATCTACTCGTGCTCCTCTGCGGTCTAGAATCCACTAAATCGAACGTCTACTTCCAGAAGAGTATCAGAGGTGAGGCGGGTTGCATCCAGTTTTTCAGCAGCTCGTTCAACCAAGGGGAAGAGGAAGTACCACCTCTCCCTCTTCTGGCAGGGGAAGATGAAAATGTGGGGTCACTTCAAACAGAATCAAGCCTTAATAGACCAAGAAAAAGTTTTCCTTCAGTCACACCGAGAAGTCGCAACAACTGGCAACAAGTGCCTAGTTGCCCTATATGGAGGAGACGAGACGACAGACACCCTCAACGATGTACGCTTACGTACTTTCGTGAAGACAGCGGCCAACGCCAAAGCGAATCTGGCGCGTTTGCTACCAACCACAGAGGCTGCGTCGTATCATCACTATCGCACATACCACCAGGTGCAAAAGTGGCTATAGGGATAGAGAAAGATGCCGCCGACTGGGGTTGGGAATTGAGTTCGGCTGAACTCATCACCGTTACCAGTCAGAAAGCCCCTGCCCCACCGGAGCTCCTGAAACTTCTTTCTTGCAAATGCAAAAAGGGATGCAGAGGTTGCTGTTCTTACCTAAAAGCAGGGCTCAAATGTTCTGTGATGTGTGCTACCTGCTCTGGGGAAACGTGCCAGAACGCTGCCTTTATCATCATCGAAGAGGATGACGATGACGAGACTCAAGAGAACCCTAACTAGCCTCAAAACAATCATGACGCTCCACCAATGATGACGTACTCACCTATGGAGGAGGAGGACGACGACGACGATCCACCTATAGTGGGGGACGTACCCGTCGAAGAGTCCATCGAAAGTGACGGCCCAGGACCATCAAATACAAGGCGACGATTTTGACTATGTTTGATTGAATGATTGATCACTGTTATTTTGATCACTTATATTCATAATAAAATACATTTCATCATTTTTTTCTTATTACAACACCAAGAAACAAAAGATAGGAAAGGTTTCGGAACATTCCTGGAGATATGCGATTCTATCTGATATTGTTTTTTTCGATATTTTGAGAGAACTACGAGGCCTGAAGACCCCACTGTGAGCTTAATTTCTAGCTGACAAAATGACCTACAACTTTCAATCCAAAAGTTCTACTCCTAGTATCAATGGTTTAGCCGCAATTTTGGTCTAAAGCAGGTCCAGAACTGGAATTTTCACTTTCTGAAAAAAATTGCCTATATTCAAATACCGTAGTTTCGTTAATAATCGAACTACAAAGCTCCGCAAGAACTGAAGAAAGTACGAAAATTCCGCAGTTTTTCGTGTGCTACACTTTTTCCACAACTTTCTGAGAGTTGCAAACTTGGGTATACAGAGTGGGCCATTGAAAACGAAACAGCGGCTCTGTAGGTCGGCAAAACCGGATTATGAAAATAATCTGAAACACGTCAACTACATTTTCGAGGGGGACATGGTTCTAAAATATTTTCAGCCCCGCGGCGTTGCACTATCTACTGACATTTCATTGTAACAGATACAGGGTGATCAAAAGTCTGAATCTTGAACCACCCTGTATTTGTTTCAAATAAATGTCAGTAGATAGTAAATCAAAAGTTGAGATAGGGACATAAAAGCCGTTTTGACCAATAATGAATAGTTTCGACTCAAAAAAATCCTAAAGTTGTAAAATCTCGATTTTGAACACCCTATATCTCTGTAATCATTCCTGCTAGACCCCAAGTGTGATGCAATAATGAAATCAGCTTTTCAGGGAGAATCTAAAAATGCAATAAAATACAGGGTGTTCCATTTGAAATAACAAAGTTGTTGCTTCTTTTCGTTAGAAGCGGCAACGCCGCGGGGCTGAAAATATTTTAGAACGATGTCCCCCTCGAAAATTTAGTTGGCATATTTCAGATTTTTTTCATAATCCGGTTTTGCCGACCTACAGAGCTGCTGTTTCGTTTTCAATGGCCCACTCTGTATACTATTCCAATGGGTCCAAACAACATACTAGAAAATCAGAGATACATCATGTTTTGTTTATTTATTGTCGATTTTGACTGGCGTATAATGGCGAATGAAGTGTCATTGTGATCACAATATGATTCTCTATCGAAATAAGTAAAAGCATACCGGGTGTTCCATTCAAAATAAGAAAATATAGTGTTAGCGTCAATATTCGGAGCACCCCGTAAATACAACTAGTTGTCAGCAATGAATCAACCATATCATCGTTGGAATGCGGTTATTGAATAATCAAGACCGGCAGGCGAGTGAGAACGGACACGGAGCAGTTCAGTTTTTAGTTTTGAGTATTCGAACGTGTCTCGATTAGTTCTTATTGTTAACCAATCTTTGTTAAAATTGAGTTTTTGTGAATAAATCTGTTATATACTATTATCAGAAGTGCGATTCACCCACGTTCACGTTTCACCGATGAAAATATGGAAGTTTTATTAGCCGAAGTTTTGAAAACTATCAAGTCAAACAGAACAGCACCTGAACAAGTGGATTTGCCGATTTTTCGACCAGATAGGGATGTTGCTGAGGCTTGGCTACGGCAAATACAAGAAATCAAGGAAGAATTCGAATGGTCAGATCTGCAAGTAGTGGTGAGAGTGGGAAAATACCTTACTAATGATGCTAAATGGTGGTATGAAAATTGGTCACCAGTTAAAAGGGACTGGGAGACATTTAAACGGGAATTTTTAGAAGCATTTCCTTGTAAGAAAATTCTTGGTTCATTGTTATGCGAAGCTGCGAATTTCAATAGTTCGAGTTGTAATACCTATGTTTCATATATTCATCAGAAATTATCAAAGCTGAAAAATTTGCGTGCCAATTGGTGTGTCAAAGGAATATCGGAACACAAAGTTCGTGAATCTTTGATAATGCATGATTTCAATACAATAGCAGATCTTATAACTTATGTGAGTACAATTGAAAAGCCTGTAATTCCGGAGACGTATCATCAACAGCGACCTAGTTCGTTTGACAGTTCAGAACAACCTCTGACCAAGCGACCTCGCATTGAGCATGGTGATAACGCGCTTAGTAACGCGAGGGGTGTTTCAAGCAAACCAAGTAATTCACGAGTTTGTTTCCGTTGCGGTAAGACTGGGCATGTTAAAAATAGTTGCCGCGTTGCTAAGAATTTCAACAATCATAAATTCGATGTTCGTTTACGTAATTCACTATACCTAGTACCCACACGTCAAATCAGCCTAGTACATCTACTTCAGCCGATTCTCATACTATCAAGGTCGAACGTAAAAATGAACTATGCCAATTTTGCTTCAAGAAAGGTAATTCTGTTGAATCGTGTTATGTCAAACGTAATATTGAGGAACGAAAAAATGTTAATGTTGTCACAACTAACAAAACTGTTGTACCAATGAAAATCAAAGTTGATTCAAACTTGTATATGGGCATTGTAGATACCGGCGCTGATATTTCACTCATTTCAGATAAATTCCTTTCACATTTTTCAAACAAGCTCGAGGAACATCAAACCGTGTTATGTGGTATTATACCTGGTGAGTTGAAGTCCAAGTATAAATTCAGAGCCAATGTTGAGATCACCGGGCAAAGTACTACTTTAACTTTCATGTTAATTCCTTCTGAGTGCATTGAATACGATGTAATTATTGGTTGCGATTTATTTCAAAACAGTCAGCTAGCTGCAGTTACAGATAGTGAAGGTACTCGAGTTGTTCGCCGTCAACTGCCTGGTATATTACGTGTCACACAAAATGAGTGCATGGGCAAGTATAATGTGCCTGATGAATACTCAAGTAAGTTAATAACTTTACTCAGTAATTACTCTGATATGATCGCCATGGGAACGAATGTTTCACTTGTTGATAATGCTTCTCTTGATATCAATTTGATTGACAATTTCATTGTCTTCCGCCGTCCCTACAGACTTGCTGCGCATGAGAGAAATGAAGTAAAAAATATTGTAAAAGATTTATTGAGTAACCAAATCATTCGTGAAAGCAGTTCCCCATATTCAAGTCCTGTCCTTCTAGTCAAAAAGAAGAATGGTTCATATAGGATGGTAGTAGATTTTCGAGAATTAAATGCTCATACGAAAAAAGATCGATATCCTCTACCGAGGATAGATGATCAGTTGGATCAATTAGGACGAGGACATTTTTTCACGTCGTTGGACATGAACTCGGGTTTCCATCAAATACCCATCAGTGCTGATTCAATAGAAAAGACAGGGTTTGTCACGCCAGATGGGCATTACGAATATATTCGTATGCCATTTGGTTTGGCTAATGCCCCTGCAGTTTTTCAACGCTCCATCAATAAGGCACTGGGAACTCTTAAAGATTCTGTGGCTTTGGTTTATCTTGATGATATCCTTATACCTTCCCTAACTATTGAAGAAGGATTGAATTCTCTTGAGCTAGTATTACAGGCACTCAAAAAAGCTGGTTTCTCGCTAAATATTGCAAAATGTTTTTTTTTGCAATCTAAGATTGAATACTTAGGTCAAGAGATATCTTCTGAAGGTATTCGTCCTGGCACGCGTAAAGTTGAGGCCCTTCGAAATGTTGAATCACCAAAAAATATTAAACAAGTTCGCCAATTGATGGGACTTGCAAGCTACTTTCGAAAGTACATTCCTGAATTTGCGACTAGGACCTCTTGCATAACGGCACTTACAAAAAAGAATATTCCTTTCATTTGGGGAATCGATCATGAAAGAACTAAACAATACTTGATTGATTGTCTAACGTCCGCACCACTATTAGTTGTTTTCAATCCAAACCTTCCAACCGAATTGCATACAGATGCCAGCTCTCTTGGCTATGGGGCAATATTAATGCAGAAATATGATGGTCAAAATAGAGTCGTGGCATATTATAGTAAACGTACTACGCCGGCCGAATCAAAATATCACTCTTATGAACTCGAGACTCTCGCTATAGTCAATGCCTTAAAACATTTTCGAGTATATCTAATTGGGATAAAATTCACCATAGTGACAGACTGTAACTCTGTCAAAGCGACTGAGCGCAAGAAAGAAATAATTCCTCGTATTGCTAGGTGGTGGACATACATGCAAGATTTCAACTATACGATATCGTCTACCGCAAAGGGTCAACATTAACTCACGCTGATTATCTTAGTCGAAATCATATTGCAGTTCTCAAAGTCTCTCATTATGATACGTGGTTACATAAAGAACAGAAGAGTAATGCTGAGGTGAAGCAAATGTTGACCTCATTGCGTGAAGGCAAGCTTGATCCCAATCAATATGTTGAAAAAAATGGTCTCTTATGCCATCAAACTTTACTGCCCGGTGGAACTCAAGTCATCCGATATTTTGTACCTAGACATAGTAGATTGGGATTTATCCGTTTGTTTCATGACGAACAATGTCACATTGGCACTGATAAAACTGTGGACTCGATTCTCAAACACTTCTGGTTTCCTCATCTGCGAGCATTTGTGAGAAAATATATTCGGCACTGCTTAGTTTGTGCAGTCAAGAAAACTCGTACTGGGCCGTTACAAGGGCTAATCAAGTTGCCAGTTAAACCAAATGAGCCCTTGCATACAATACATATAGACTGTCTAGGCCCACTGCCAGTTATTAACGGTTATAAACACGTGTTTGTAATAATTGATTCTTTTTCTAAATATTGTAATCTGATACCATTAAAAACACAGACGTCTTCGGAAACAGAGCAACTTCTGCAAAATTTTATTTCACTATTTGGTACTCCAAAATTAATTATAATGGACGCAGGCTTAAATTTTAAGAATGCTAATATTTGTACATTCTTAGATACTTGGCGCATTGACTATCATTTCATAACTCCTGATATCCATAGAGCTAACGGTCAAGCAGAACGCTATATGCGCACAATTATGAATTTGATTCGCATTGAAACACGACTCAAGGAAGAATGGCCGAGCTCTTTGTGGAAAATACAGTTCGTATTGAATACCACCATTCAGAAATCATCGAATGTATCCCCACTACAAGCCCTCATAGGTATACAGACCAGTACACCACTAATTCAAGCCGCCCTCGCCGACTTGGGCAAGGATTTGTCAACCGTCCGCAATTTGAAGTTAGATCGCAAACGTATTGCCGAACGTTTGAAGCCTAGTGAAGCTGTAGAGCAACAAATCAATTTGAAGAGACGGGACACTACACACTATTCCGTAGGAGATTTTGTACTCTTATATAGAGCTAGCAAAATGCACGTCAGTAAAACCAATTTTGAATTCATGGGACCTTATGAAATTATTGCTGTCACTCCCGAAGACCGTTACGAACTGAAGCGAGTTGGCAAAAATAAGATTGTCAAGGCTGCCAAGGAACAGCTGAGGCCCTGGCCGATTGATTGGAGTCCTTCTGTTGACACGAGTGATTTACTGGATATGCTTGAAAGCGGCGAAAATGTCGATGAAGGTAACATTCATGAATACTCCGATTCAAGTTCTGGTGTTCTTTATGAACTGGTTTCCGATCATGTTCCGTAGTGACTTGATTGATGACTATTTCCGATCATGTTCCGTAGTGACTTGATTGATGACTGTTTTTCTTTCCGATCATGTTCCGCAGTGACATGATTGATGAAGTTTTCCGGTTAAGTTTCATTTTGAATTAACCGAAGAGTTCTCCCAGTCATGCTTCACTAATTGACTGATGCATTTTACGAGTCGTATTTGTTTACTGTCAGACTCGTTTCTGCGTGTTCCATACACGAACTAATTAATTGATTTCTGTACTATAGGTAATGAAGACGATACATGTTCAGATGCTTAGATATCACCAGCTGCGCAACAATTACAGCCAAGGGAAATGTGTACCCCCGAAGTGACATAGCCCGTTTGCCGTTTAGGTGGCGACAAAATCAAGTGTCTCGAGACCGAAACACCCGTCAGTTTGGCCGTGTTAGCGTCAATATTCGGAGCACCCCGTAAATACAACTAGTTGTCAGCAATGAATCAACCATATCATCGTTGGAATGCGGTTATTGAATAATCAAGACCGGCAGGCGAGTGAGAACGGACACGGAGCAGTTCAGTTTTTAGTTTTGAGTATTCGAACGTGTCTCGATTAGTTCTTATTGTTAACCAATCTTTGTTAAAATTGAGTTTTTGTGAATAAATCTGTTATATACTATTAATAGATATTTTCCGGTGAAATCGGAAGTGACAGAAAACAAATGAATACGTCAAATAATGCATATTTATGTACTATACTCACAGACCAAATTTCGTGTGTTTATCTGTATAAACAAGAAAGTTATAGGGGTGAGTCACTTTTGAGAAAAACCCAGTATAACTGAATACGAGGAGTTTCATTGTAGTAATCATTATTATGATCAGTAAAATAATAAACTCTATACGTAACCTCAAAATTCTTCACCTCCTCAGTCAGTCATCACTTGGTCGACAATGAACAAGCAATAAATGGAAGTACTGCATCGCCAATATTGGCGTTAAGTCGGCCAGTGGGCAACTTTTGTGATTTACTATTGAAAAAAGCCAATATTATTGAACCAATGATAATTCACTGGGGTGACATTGCTCTGAAAGTGATAGACCATGTATTAATGTTTGCTGGGAGGTGATCTGTTCTGATCGTTTCTTCTGTTTCCACTATTTTTTTATTTCTCAAATGGAATCATTACTCAATCAGCTCCCAATTCCATATTTTTTTGGATTTTATGGTCGATTTTGAAGTGCTAAATTCATCAATATTGCCACGGTAATTTTCAAACGACTAGAAATCCACCGCAAATAAAAACTGACCTCACGATTTCGTAATAAGTAGGGGCAGACCATTGCACAGTTGCCATATGTATAAATATAAACAGAATAGAATCGAATAGTTTATTCATCCTGAAGATCATCATAGAATGATATAGTAAAAGTCATTTCACAAAATGATTACATGTATAGTGAATATTACAAAACAAAGTATGTATAACAGATGTGAGTACAGACATTTACATGCCTAAACAGAAATAAGAATATAAGTACACATAATTATTATATAAAACTAGGAATTCATTGAATCATCTTATACATCTGAGGATTTTGTACATGGTTTGAAGTTGATGAAGTCGTCACACGAGTAGAAACCTTGACTGCTGAGGAATTCTTTCGTTTTCTGTTTCACTTTATTCGCATTTGCCAGCGACAATTGAAGAATTCTGATCCTACATAAATGGGTGACTTTTCGAAAAGTTTCGTTTTGTGCTTGATCATTTTGAGTAGGTTTCCATTTCTCGTAGTATATCTGTGTTGTTCACCGCTGTAATTGAACCTTCATTATTTTTAATATGACTAATCAAGCTGTGAATGTATATGCATAAAGTGAGTATTCTCTGTTATTTTTAAAGTAGGGTTTACAAGAATCGGTTCTTTTCAGATTGAATATCAAGCGGAAATTTCTCTTTCGTGCAACAAATACCCTATATTTATATCACTACTGGCACCCCATAGTATATCATATTATACTTTAGTACCGAATGCACCATTGCGTAATATACGTTTATCAGCGTTCGTTTAAGACACTTTCCAGTTGTAGTATGACATAAGAGCTGCTGTTGATAGTCTCTTGCATACATAACCAATGTGATTTCACCATGTCAATCCTGTGCCGATATCTGTTCCAAAAAATCTTATTCCGCCTATGATTGAATCATTCACGACAACATCTAGGGGTCTTTCAACGTTTTTCTTGCCGAAAAATTTGATTAGAACAGTTTTTCCTGGGTTAACCATCAATTTATTGTTTTAGCACCAAGAAGAAAGACTTTCTTAACTCTCGGTATCACCACGTATCGTTTGCCTTCGTCTATTAGGTGATAGACACAGCCCTGTTTTACATCTGGTGCTCACAGCCCTTCCTCTTATTTGGTGCTCACAGCCCTTCCTTTTATTTGGTGCTCACAGCCCTTCCTTCCATTTGGTGCTCACAGCCCTGCTGTTTATTAGGTGCTCACAGCTCTTCGTTTTATTGGGTGCTCACAGTCCTCTTTTATCGGCTCACAGCCGTTTCTCGATGCCTATAATGATTATAAAGTTCAAAAATGACTCGAAATGTATCCCTCAGTTATGGACTTCCAAGTTTGAGATATGCATTCTTACCTTCGAGGTTCCAAAATCCTCGTCACCAAATTGAGATACTTCACTATAATCAAACACACCTATTCACTGTATGAACACCATCAACCTTTATTCAAATCCTTATAACCATCAGTTATGAACTATTAGAACAAAGAAACTCAACGGAATACTTAGCTACATTCTCTCTCTAGTCTCTCTCTATCGCTGCAAATGACATCATATGGGTCCAATCCCCCATATGATAGTGTGGGAGTCCCCTCCATGGTATACCCACTGAACACTCCACCCCGTTGTAGGCTCCGACGACACTTAGGCCTAGTGGCCCATTGTATCTCACCTAAGACCCTTTTCGTTCAGGTTCCTGAAGATTGCTCTTCTGATCCCTGTTCTCGTCTACGAAGAAGGCCAAAAGTTTTCCTTCTCCTACGAGTGACGGGGGAAGGGGTTGGTCATCTGCTTCGCTTTCAGGGCACACTCGATATGTTGGTGAAATCGAATCCATCCTTCGATTTGGACCAGAAAAGTGAATATTGTCAGGTGGAAATGGACACGGCAGATCGAGAGACAGCATTCACTATCGGCACTGTGTTATAATTATTCAATATCATACATCTTGAGCTCTGCAATGCTCCACATCCATCTCTGAAAGAATTGAAGAGAATGTATTGAGAGGACTCTCCTGAAAGACATTCCTGCTTTGTTTGGATGACATCGTCGTGGTCGTTTAAACTTTCGAAAATCATATGGCTAGCCCAAAGCCAGTTCTCAACAGACTAGAGTCTCCAAACCTCACGCTCAACCTGAAGAAATGTCGTTTTCTGTAATAATAGGTTTAATACTTGGGACACTTCGTAGCAAGCCAAGGGGTGGAGTTTAAAGCTGAAAAGGTACGAGCAGTGGAGCAATGGTCAGTAAGAGGAGATAAGTACCAATTCAGAAGCTTCCTTAGACTCTGTTCTCATTATCATCGTTTTGTTAAAATATTTTTGGATATCACAAAACTTTTGATTCACCATGGGAGCACATCCATTGAGAAGAAGAAACGCTTGTCGACGATATCGATTGTTGGGTGTTTGCTTCCATGAGGACAATCATTTATTCTTAACACCGATGCCAGCAATATCAGCATTGAAGGAATCCTCTCATAGTATCAAGATGAGCTTTAGCGAGTCATCGTTATCTTCAGCAAGGTATTATCGGAGGCGAAATGAAAATATCATATCATATCATCAGGAAGAAACTTCTGGCAAAAGTAAAATCTGTTAGGCACTTCAAGAAGTAAATGGCCAGAAATTCTCTCCCAGTAACCCGTTGAATCGAGAGGCTTCAGGAATATAATTTCGAAGAAGCGAATCGAGAAAAACAAGTAATAAAAATGCAAATGCATTGTCCAGAAGACCATGCCCACCTGGGTGCCCACATTGAATGCAAATTGATTTTTGTTGAAGTTCGTAGAACATAATACCGCTGAGAAGAATTGCATACCCCAACCTCTTGCAGGAAGTCTCGAAATTATCAACTTAACATGTGATGAAGAGGGGGTTACTCGTATCACGCTAAACTACTTGGCATACAATAGTGGCGTGCACATGCGCTGTGGTAATTTTTTGAACATGCACTTTTATTATGATTACACCAACAAGAAAGCCCTTCCTCAACCAGTCTGGTCAGTGGCAAATAATGAGCCTGCATGACATCAGCTTCCACCTACCAACTGAAAGCGCAGATTAATAGCATATCCGGCGCACCTTACATCAAATTCAGCAGTGACTCGAAAATGAGCTGCCACCTCAAGAGGTTGGAAACATGCAGGAGACAACCTTGCGCCAATTACAACGAAGGTCCATCAGCATCACAGGTCCTGCTGAAAACGATATATTATCATTGCACCACCAAGGATTTTGGTGGTGACTAATGTAGACTGCAATGCTGAACTATTCTGCGGCGTGCCTCTATACTACTAAGGAAATGT
Source organism: Phaedon cochleariae (assembly GCA_918026855.4). Taxonomy (NCBI): domain Eukaryota; kingdom Metazoa; phylum Arthropoda; class Insecta; order Coleoptera; family Chrysomelidae; genus Phaedon; species Phaedon cochleariae. The sequence goes on from OU896707.1 coordinate 23,300,378, forward strand.
CCCAACGGCGTGCCTGTTGATGACGACGACGACAACGACGACGATGAGCAAGATATTTCCACAAAGGATGAGGAAGCCCTGAATGAAGAACCTCTGCCAGGTCTCTTAGGCCAAAGAGGATGAAGATGTGAATCCGGTTGAAGATGTGAATCCTGATAAAGTGGAGTGTTTGAAATCATCCAGTTATTCAGAGTGAGAACAATGAGGATGAAATGTCTTGAAATTTCATTGTGACTTTCCTTTTTAAGTATCTTTACATCAAAAGCTATTTGTGTAACAAGGAAGGAAACTGCAAAAATGCAACTTCTCCTCCCGAGGATGAAGTTTACTGCCCGATGCGTAGCTAGTCATTTAAGAAAATATGTATGGAACTAACAAACACAATAATTTATCAAAAAACTGAAACCAGAAACTGGTTATTCTCATTCTTACATCCTACATATTTTCAATTTGTGGTAGAGTATTTGAATTTGAATAGATTCCGAAACTTGAATCACCCTTCATCTGTTCCAATTGAATGTTAGTAGGAAGTAAATCAGTAGAAAAGGGACATGTAAGCCGGTTTGACCAATAATTAATAGGTATATTCGTTACGAAAAAATACTAAATTTGAAAAATCTCGATTTTGAACACCCTATATATTTGTAATCATTTCCGCCAGACCTCAAGTGTGATGAATTGATGGAATCAGCTCTTCAGGTAGAATCTAGAAATGCAATGATGTACAGGATTTTTCATTAAACAAAAGCAACTTCGATACATTAAGTGTTTTTGGCACACCCTTATCAATATGGAAATAGGTCCCTATTCCTTCGAAAACAAAAAACTGTCAAAAAACCAAATCCTTCAGTCACAATGCTTCCTGTCAAATAACCCTGTATAACAAAATATAGTTCAGGTTGTCAATGCCATATAGGTTATTTCATTGATGCCGTACCATGACGTCACTTTTACTTAAGTACTCACTTTTACAAGGTAGGAAAACTCATGGGGGATAAAACTTTCCTTCCCTAGGAAGGAGAGGTACGACTTTGCTTCCTACAATGAAGCTATGCAATGTATACTCTATACTAATGTAAACTTTCTTCAAAATGAACAAACTTCCACTAAGGAACTAATAAATTTATTTTTCTCCGATTGGCAGCAAATATTAATTTTGCTGACACATATCAATCAGCAAAGTATTACTTTTCCTGCCTAGGCAGCAAAGTGAGTACTTTGCTGATTGATATGTATCAGCAAAATTAATAATCCATAAATCGTTTATGATTTCCTCCATATTTCATCCGAGAATTCTACGGCAACAAATTCAACTCTATATTGTTTGCCACCTCCCTTATTTCTGGAGGTGTAAGTACTTCCAGGTCGCTATCACTGTTCATCATAATAATTCAAATATACCGATATTTTTTCGCACAACGGTCAGAAATTTCATGAATTGTCAAACTATAATTATTATGGACATTTCCATAGCAACCAACCATTCCAACAACTGCGATTTTTATCAAATTCTATTTTAATTGAACACTACAGGAAAAATAAAGAGATATATATTATTATGAACAATCGGAGAAAAAATTATATGTTCAACCCGGCAGCAAAGTAGATTGACTGCCTTAGCTGGATTCCTATGAATTCAGCCTCGGCAGTCAATCTACTACTTTGCTGCCTAGTTAAACAAATAACTATTGCAGCTTATGGTTTGCACCCCTGCTTCAGTACCCTTTCACACATCCAAAGAAACAGTAAGACACTCATAGATAATATTTTCACGTCTTTAGATATGACAAACTCCGCACTACTTCGGATGACATTGCGTTCTCGGACCATCGCCTCCAACTACTATGTTGTTTGGCAGGCGGGAGTGAAAGTAATGTTATCTATTAAACTAGTCCCATATTCAGACAACTAAATAAAAGTAGTTTTGAAAATATTTCAAAAGGAGAAACTTGGGATGCTGTATACCATGCTCCGACATATCAAGAAGCCTTCAAATCTTTTTTTGATACTTTCAGCAGTATCTTTGAGATGGCATTTCTCCTCTCTAGGAAAAAAGGTCAAACCGATCATTGCAGAAAAAACACTCCCTGGATTACCAGAGAACTTATTGAAGAAGGCAGGTTGCTGAAAACACTTTTCGTACTTTCTAAGGATCCTGAGGTTCCTGAGGTTCCTGATTTAAATAAGCAATAGATTTAAATAAGCAATATAAACTGTTGAAGAAAAAACATGAGAGAAATATAAGTAATGCAAAAAAACAATATAACGATAGCCGTATTCAATCCTCTGAAAATAAGACAGGAGCGGCCTGGAAAATCATCAATGAAAACACCACAAAAAATAAAATAAAACGTCCGATACCCACCAAGCTTTTTGATGAAGATGGTATTCAAGTCGAACATCAAAAAATGTCAAATGCTATCAACAACTATTTTATTGACTCTGTTGAGAAACTAACGGATACTGTAAAAAATGATCTACTACATCATGGTATCAAGTACACTGCCCTCAACTCTATGGTTTTATTTCCTACTGATGAAACCGAAATGATGAATATCATAACCGATTGCACTAAGGAAAAATCGCATGGTCTAGACGAGATCCCATGCTACATAATAAAAGATATAATTCCTTTTATCCTCAAACCACTCACTTTCCTGGTGAATCTATCCTTCAAAAATGGTTACTTCCCAGAAACTCAAATCTGCCATGATTATTCCTATTTATTTAAGTGGAAGTACTCATAGCACGCTAAACTATCGACCAATTGCCTTGCTGTCCGTTTTCTCAAAGATCTTCGAAAAAGCCTTCAGTGCTCGTCTTTTGTCATTCCTTCACGGTAATAATACTCTCATTCCGAGACAATTTGGATTTTTGAAAGGAAAATCAACTCAAGATGCCCTTATGTCCTTTTATGGAGCCATCTTAGAAAACTTCAACAATAAACTAAAATCAATCGGTTTGTTCTATGACTACTCCCGTGCTTTTGATGTCTTAAATCACAATATTCTATTAGAAAAGCTTTATTGGTATGGCATTCGTGGTCCTGCGCATAGCTGGCTCAAATGTTATCTAACTGAGAGAAAACAATTCGTCAAATTATGCATAAATAACACTAACCAATATTCAGACACCGTAACTACAACTAGTGGAGTCCCCCAAGGCAGTATACTAGGACCGATCCTATTTATCGTTTTCATCAACAACATTACTGATATGTTAGGTGCTAGTGATTCCTAAGTAATAACATTATTCGCTGATGACACTAGTGCAGCAATCTCCGATAAAAGCATACCCAATGTAGTTTATTCAGCAAATCAAAACATGAATAGCATATGCTTTTTCAGCACACAGAGTGGCCTCATTTTAAATAAGAAAAAAACTAATTTCATTAATTTCACACCAATAGGTGTCAAACCAGACTACAGCCTACTGCTGAAATGCGATGGGGAAAGCATCATTCCGGCTGAGGAAGTAAAGTTTCTGGGTCTATGGCTTGATCCTCATCTCGCATGGAACAACCACATAGCCCATTTGGTAAAAAACCTAGCGAGCAGAAATTTCTCCATAATACAATTAAGAAATCGTGTTAATCTCGACACCCTCTGCAGTTCACTCGGCAATATCATATGGGCTGATTTGCTGGGGAAATTCTACAGACACTAATAAAGTTCTAACCTGGCAAAAGCGAATACTGAGAATAATATGCTACAGCTCAAACCTAGTATCTCCTGTAGAAAGCATTTTCACGACACGGGTATCCTAACAACATTCAACTTGTATATTCTCCAGTGTCATACCTACTCGGAAGAAAAATATCCATAACTTTCGAACATGTGGGGAAAGAAATCCCTATTGTACTTGAGCTGCAGGTACAATTAATATTCCACCGTATTCTCTAACCCAAGTGAAGAATGGTCCTACAATTACAGCCATCAAACTATACAATCACTTACCTTGCTCAATTTTCCAGATTAACTGCCTCAAACAGTTCAAGTCAAAAATCACAATTTTATTGAAAGAAAACCCTTTTTACTCAATACAAGAGTTCTTTGATAACCAATTTCAACATGTTTACTGTACCTAGATATGATAATGTTGTGTTAGTGATATTTTTACTGTTAGTATATAGTAAAAATCACAATTTTATTGAAAGAAAATCCTTTTTACTCCCTTCAAGACTTTAAAAACCAAGTTTTAACATGTTCACTGTACCTAGATAATAATGATAATGTTAGTGATGTTATTACTGTTAATATATAGTTAAAATCACAATTTTATCGAAAGAAACTCCTTTTTACTCCCTTCAAGACTTTGAAAACCAATTTTAACACGTTTACTGTACCTAGAGAGTGATGTTAGTATTGTTAGTATATATATATCATATGCCATTTGGCTATGTCTAAAATGACTGCTTTATTACATTCTACACTAATATTGTTCTCCATTTTAGTGTTAAGTATTATCACTTATATATTCTCTGACCTTGACAATGCCTATACTGATGTATTTCAGTCAATGGGAATAAAGATTTTGATAGCGGTAGGCAGATACTTTTTCCTATTTCTCAATTGAAATTATGTTCCTATAGTGAAGAAAATAACATGATTCAAAATGTGATAACACATTATAGTATATACAGAGCTGTAACAAATAATATTTGTGGCTCAGGAATATCGAAAACATAGACTGTTGGCCCGCGACACAGGGTTTATCGATGTTTTAAGTCGGTATGCCATTCAAGGGACCCACTCACTTAGTCCAAGTTAATAGAAAGGAGTGCCTCGGGAGAGTTGCAACCCAGTCCTTGCCTTGGCTCTGACCTCACCTTTCGGTTGGAAAAAAGTTCAAAATCTTGTTTAAGAAGATGCTCGGCAATGAAGTGCAATGATCTTATCTCACGGAAATTGGGGCATTTGCCGGTTTGCATACGCCTAGGTCACTCCCCAAGGGCGGCATACGAACCGGAAGTGGCAATTTTTCAGTGTCATAGTCGATGATCTAAGAATCTATGCCCTTTGGCGAAACAATGAATTCGGACCCATTAATCAGTTTCCCGACATTTGCATACGATTCCGGAGAGGGGAGCTCGACTTATTCGAACATCAATTGACAAGACATCTCTGAAATAATCGATGATTCAAGTTCGTATGCACATCACTGGACCGATAAACTAGGATATTCTGTATAACTGGATGCTATATGCATACGAATCCAATGTGAGCATACGTTGTAATAATCGGGCAAACCCTCGCGTGCCTCGATCCGGCGCGGCGCTCCGCACTGCAGGCCAGAGGTGCACCGAAAGCGAACTTGATAATCTGGAAGTCTCATAATCTCACTTCACATGAAACAGGGTAAAAGATTTACTTTTTGGGAGTGATGGGGGTATTCGAAGACGCAAATTGCAGATATATTGTGAGAGTGTGAGAGGTTCAGTTTCAAGACATTTTTTTGTGTGATTCTAATTTGAAAAACGGGGCTTTGAAAAGATGAAAAAAAAATTGACGACAAAATACTCGCAGGATGATCAAGAGGGATCGTAATAGAAGAAGAGGGGTGGATTATTGCTCTTGATCGAAACTCACAATAAATCGAATTGAAATTCTTTCCTGGGTCTCATGGGACTAGTTATCATAATAATGGCGTCTAAAAAATATATAAAGAATGTAAATTTGATATGTTGAATGTTTTAGGTATAGTGTGTGGGGTCTGTATCCTGAACTTCAATCTACATTTTTGTTTTTCACATAGAAAAAAAAAATTATTTGAAAACTAAATTACATAAAATGAAAACAGCATTATATTTCAAAGGAAAAATTATACGTTGTCCTCTCTATCATTATCTTCAGAGTCATCTTCGCTCTTGCTGTCTGAAGATGATTTTACTGGTACTCCGATTCATTCCACTGGTAGCGGAGGTGGTAAGAAGTGATTAAATCTGTAATATGCATTATACGAAAGTAAAAGGTTTTTGAGATATTTGAATATCGAATCCCCGATAAAAGGGAAAAACATTATTGAATGCCTAAATCATTACGTGCTATACCCTACCAACAAATCATTGTTCAGATATGAAAATTGTTTCAGTGAGAAAAAAAAAATACTTCAAACTAGGGATTCATATTTCTGGCACAATTTGACAATTTGGCGCATGATCGCTATTCGCGAAAATCACGAAGTGTGCGGCCTCTGGTGGCCAACTGTACAAGTCTTGCGAGTATGAACAACAAATATGGCGACCATTGTTTTGAATTTCATAAATATGTGTTTTATTTGAAAATAATTTATTTGTTGAAGTGCATATTCCAGTACCTCAATTCTCCCTGATGAAAAAACTCGAATTATTGCATGAACTTTCATTGTTTATAATGAAGAAACCAGTACCTACCTTATAATAATATAATATACATTTTCTCAAGCACAATTAGAATCATTGTATTAATGTTGGTTGCAATAATTTGATCTTGATAATAACTTCAAGTCCTCAATTGCTGGAGATCCTTGTTCATGTAAATCGATGATATTGTTCATTCTGAGCAGCCTCTCCAACCATATCTTCTTTCCCAACCCCTTCACTAGAATTCCATCTCCTTCATAAAAGCCAGTGATATTTCTTGATGAATTCAATTATTTCTTCATACCTATACCATATTGTTGTGATAGTTGATTCCTTATGGTTCCATTCCAATCCATGCAAGTGTTGAGTGGACCATTCCGACCATTCCATATGATTAAAACTGTGGGATTGTAGTGTGATATCAATGATGAATACCACCATTGTCCACATCAAAATGGCAATTTCTCTGCACAAAAAGTAATTTTTGCCATACTGGAAACCTTTTACGTATTTCAAGAAGTCAACTTATCATTCACTATTTTGCAAAATGATTTGGAAATTACCAATTTGCAATGAGTGCATACGGCAATGTTTTTGTTGTTCATACTCAGTTGGAAATTTGACGTTGATTTAACATATGATAGAGCCATCTATTGGTTCGTGATTTTCGCGAATAAGAGTGCTGCGTGTAAATGATATCGCTAGATGCTGTCGAGCTGTATTCGTCATGATAATCTCAACTCAATAGTCAAATAAAATATGGTGTCGCAGTAAAAAAAAATCAACAACCATCTCATAGTTCATTTGTTATGAACAGCCTATGAATTTTTCAATGACAATGAAAAATCTCTTAGGAAAATCATTTCAATTGGTTTATGAAATTTTAAAATCGGTTCAGAAACAACCAAGTTACAATGGGAGATATTCATGGTGAACCACCCTGTATGGAATGTGCAAATTGTATGCAAACCATCATCTCATATATACTGTGTGATCCACTAACCATCGTCAAAATTTGAACATCTCTTCGATTATCGATTATTTGAAGGATATCCAGTCAAATGATGTTCGAATAAGTCGAGATCTCCTCTCCGGAATCGTATGCAAATGTCGGAAAATTGAATAATGGGTCCCAATTCATTGTTTTACCAAGGGGCATGCAGACTACACTGAAAAACTGCCACTTCCGGTTTGTATGCCGCCCTTGGGGAGTGACGCCTATAGAGCTCTGCACGGGCCGGGCCAACCCGCGCGGGCCTAGGCCCGACCCGATCGGCACCGCGGGTCGGGCCGCCACGGGCCTGAAGAATGCAGCGTGCGGGGCGGGACGGGCCGATTCATAAGAAGTGCGGGGCAGGCCGATTCATAAAAATGAGCTCGGCGGACCGTGCGGGTTCCGCGGACCGTGCGGGTTTCGCTGACCGTGAGGGTTCCGCTGGCCGTGCGGGTTCCGCGGACCGTGCGGGTCCCGCGTGCCCTGTGGATTGCGGGAGTGTTGTGGGTTGTGAGTCTTCATTTCCTAGTAACAGAATCCCACATTCGAAATGACGTAATACTCTGAGCAATCCAGACGCCCATACGTTTGTAAAATGAACTCGGTTTTCTTGGGATCCTCAAATCAGTCGAATCTCAATAGCCTGTGACTGTGGTCATGAATAATGAGTCTTTAGTTAATTTTATTTATTTCGATGATAGCTTGAGAGCAATATATTTATACAAATCGCATTCGTTTTTATTGTCACCATATTGCCGAATGTCGAGTAACTCCCGCAGGAAAATATTACAATCGAATAATCTAGAGGTAAGTATCTTCCAATTGATAAATTACATAAAGATATAGCATTCAATCATTCAATTCTTAACACTTCAAACACATCAGCATATCATTGATATCGAGTGAAAATTCAGGGTGGGATTTTTTTCCTTAGGTCAAGATATGTTTGAAGTTTCTTTCCATAAGTGGGTTACGCAAGCTGAGTGAGCCACGCTGGCCGAGTGAGCCACGTGGACCAAGTGAGCCACGCGGGCCGAGTGAGCCATGCGGGCCGAATGAGCCACGCGGGCCGAATGAGCTACGCGGGCCGAGTTTGAGTAAACATGAGGGTCATGACGCGGGTCGGGCTAAAATGTTGTCAACTGCGGACCGCGCGGGCCTGCGTTACATTTTATGCCGTGCGGGTTGCTGCGGGTCGAGTTCCATTTCATAAATATGCGGGTCGGGGCGGGCTTCAAAAATCTGGCCTGCGCAGAGCTCTCTAGACGTATGCAAACCGGCAAGCGCCCCAATTTTCGTGAGATAAGATCATTGCACTTCATTGCCGAGCTTCTTTCTAAACAACATTTTGAACTTTTTTCCAACCGAAAGGTGAGGTCAGGGCCGGGCAAGGACTGGATTGCGACTCTCCGAGGCACTTCTTCCTGTTAACTTGGATTATAAGTGAGTGGGTTCCTCAAATGGCATACCGACTTAGAACATCGATAAACCCTGTGTTGCGGGCCAACAGTTTACTAAGCCACCGAACATCAAATCTTTAGTTGATGTTCGGTGACTAAGCCTATGTAAACCGGCAAGCGCCCCAATTTTCGTGAAATAAGATCATTGCACTTCATTGCCGGGGCAAGGACTGGGTTGCGACTCTCCGAGGCCCTCCTTCCTGTTAACTTGGACTAAGTAAATGGGTCCCTTAAATGGCATACCGACTTAGAACATCGATAAACCCTGTGTCGCGGGCCGACAGCCAGACAGCTTTTTTCGAGACATGACAAAATTTCACGGGAATAGTTGAAATTGGTGCAGTTGTCGACCATTGGAAGACTAATTCACATATCATTATGTACATAATTTTTGAAGCAAATTGAATTATCTATAACATTTCTTGGAGGAAACGAAAACTTCAGACGTTATGTAGGAGTGTTCAATGAAAAAGGGATGATAATAATCTTTTATCCACCACTGTTGTGTAAAATATTCATTATACATCGCATGTACTTCCTCTAGCAAAACGGTAGCCATTTTTCACACCAGTGAATAATAGCAGTGAATAACCATAATTCATTGATCTAGAGTTCCTAGGGTGCGCGATATAACATATAAGAAACTTTAGACCAGTGAATAATGGTTATTCCCGCTACTATTCACTAGTATGAAGAATACAATAGTAGTCGTGGATGGAGTATTATTCGACTCACATATAATGAGCTATTATTCACTTAGGTCCATTATGCCACTCGCTGCACTCGTGACATAAACTTAACCTTCATGAATAATAGCCCTCATTATATGCTTGTTGGATAATATGCCTACTATAATTCGGAAACTTCCACCTTCCGAGGCGTGCAACTCGAAAACGGTTGAAGATTCTGAATAAGTGTGTGAAAAAATTAGTGGAGAATTTCATTGGTGCCGTTTCCGACATATGAGCGATAAACTCAAAAGCGAAATCTACTTACTGCTCCATTTTCTCCGGCTCACCTCCAGTACGGCTGGACTTTCAGAGTATGTGGACTTTCTAAACTTCGCGAACGAGTTTCTTAAGGAATTGCCTAGGTCCCTGCTCACGCACTCTACATTGAGTGGATTAGACAGACATTGCTATGATTTGACGGATCCCAGAGAAATCATTATTACAATGTTCCTTATTACTTTTATTCGTTGAATACTCTCTTCGTTACACCCTGAATGCATCAATAACATGGGACCATGGTATTCATATTAATCGATTTCATTTCATTTCAGTATGGTCCACGATTCGATTGGAGTGAAACTGTCCAAGGCCATATATTGGGCAGTTATTTTTGGGGATATTGCGTGGGCTCTTTGCCAGGAGGAGTCTTGGCAGATGTGCTAGGATCATACAAAGTCATCTTTTGGACTTGTCTCCTTTCTGCGATTCTGAACTCATTATCAGTGTATGCAGCCCATGTTCATTACGCTCTCCTGATGACTTGTAGGTTTCTAATCGGATTGTTGGCAGTGAGTAGATACTATAATATGATATAAATGGAAGAGGTACCTATACATAAAGGCTATGAAGGCTAGATCGTCCTTCTGCCCCCTCAGGGTTCGAGTTGTATAATATATGGAGGTACCCTTCGTGAATCGATTTTCAGCTGGCCAGTGCAACTGATGAGACTCATGGCAAGTTGAAACAGTCTGTCTTGCATCAGCTGACCATCGATTCACGAAATTGCTCTAGAATCTCTCAGTCTTGACATTCTAGGTTTATCAGTTTCTACAGGGTTCATCATTGAATATAGAAAAAACTTCAGATACCAACGTTGTAGAGTTTGTTCTGAATCTCTAGAAAATCGTACGAGATGAAACACATAAATATCGCTGATAATAAGGAATGGGTACCAACTTCAGCCGTGCAGCCATTCATGAGATATTTGAGGTCAAACTTCCAGTGCATTATTGTTATTTCTGTAGAATGAACGGAACATTCCCAATTCTTCATCGTCACTGAAACCCATATTTTTTTGAAATCCTCTGCAACGAGAATATGACAGAGATTTCGATATGATCAATAACAACCTGCGTATGTGTTGTTGATTCTTATGCATGGAAACTGTGATTTGGTAAAACAAAATTGTGACTAAAAGAGGTCCTACTCGAATATTTTGAAATAGGCTCAATCGAATATCAACAACCTATATATTTTTGAGGTCAGAAAAGATCGATCTTCAATGTTTTCATAGGCATATATAGTGTGTTTCATTGTTAATAACGAAGTTGGTTCCTATTTTTTATATCAGCGATATCCATTTGTTTCACCTCGTACAAGTTTCTTGAGTTTCAGGACAAACCCTACAACTACTGTGATCGAAGATGTTTCTATCTTTTATGATGAACCCTGTAGAAGCTGATTGAATATACGGAATGACTGCTATGAAGAAATGTATATTCAAATTGGTCAATTCGAAGTAATTATATAGGTACCAAGATACAGAGTCGTGTTACTTTTTTAGACATAATTGATTCAGCTTGTATCATTTCAATCGTTTGATCAATTTTCCTGAAATTTCGTACACTCTGTCAACTTCCTCAAATACAAAATGTAGTCAAATTCTAGGCCCTTACTTGGAGAATTTTAATCTAAAGTCTCTCAGAAACAGAACATTGGAATTCTTGATCTTACATGTCATTCCTGACATTACATGGATCAGTGAACTATTAACATCTAGTTACTCCTGATAGGAGAACGATAATTATCTTACTGTTCGTGATTCATCGATGACTGGAACCTTTCGGCACGACAAATAATCCACTTTACTGTTCTACCATTAACCAAACCGATTTCATAGCCGAGGCTAGGAAACCAGCCAAAGCATTGATTCTGCTTTTCTGACATGTGAAACATATACTTTCTACTCAAAATATGTTCCAAATATCATTTTGTGTTCACCCTAGGTCATTGTCAACTCTTAATACCAATTTTATTCAAAATATTACAACAAATTATGCATACATTTGTTGTTATGCAGCATAACAACAAACTTCTTCTGCCTAGTAGAAAATACACCTTTTCTGCCTGTTAAATGAAAGCCACACACACACTAAAATGAATAGTGGTGCATCTACTCATATTGGAAATTATTTAATAGACAACAAGAGTTGTTCTTACTTCAATATTCTCAATATAATTCATGAGGAAAACCCACAAAAACTCATGAAACCACTATGCCATTACATTAAACTAACACTATATAATACAATTTTCTAACCCTAATCTACAGATATAATCTTACACTAAATATCAGAATAATTTCTAACCCCAATATATAGCACACCGAAAAATGTCAAATGTCATTTAATCTTCTTCACTGTCATCAAAATCATTCTCACTATCCTCAGAATCATTCTCTCCTACATTTATAATCACTCGAGGAATATCTTGTAAATCCAAAATATTTTCTCTCTCCCACCAACTTTGAATTATTTGTTCAGTATGGCGAACACTATTGGCCCATATTTCTGGAGTAACTTGCCTCAGAGACTCTTTCCACATATCCAGAGATTTTACCACAGAACTCCCATGCTGGCCAACATGATTTCTATAATAAGTTTTAATGATCACCCATATCATTTCAATTGGGTTGAAAATACTGTATGGTGGAAGTCTCAGTACCTGATGACCATACTGTTCTGCAATAGTGTCTGCCATAAAAACAGGGGGTGGCTTGTTCCTAGAAATGAAAGAATATTTTAGCCCTATAGAATATTTTTATATTTCGAATCTCCTTGGCCCTTACTGGAAGAAAATCCATAGTGATTGAAAAACTTCAAAAAAAGATCAAATTTACACAAATTTCAATGAAACACACATAACACAGTAATTTCTGTGTGAAAAATGTCATAAATATGTGTTTTATTGGATCTTGAATAAGTCAAGTTTTTTTTTATAACTAATTTGGGAAACGGAAATACAACTCATTTTATTCCATTTAATAGCGAAACTTTCATAAATCCATATGAAAAACTGAAAATATTCCGTTTTAAGCTATTGAAATTCACAAATCCTTCATTGCAGCTTTAGAAATTCAGTAGTAAAATAGCATGCGGAAACATAAAAAGTACACAAATCCATTCAACATGTTGTGCTCTCTTCAGATATGTAAGCAGATTTTGTAAACTCAAACATACAGGGTGTTTTTTCGAGGACCCAATAATATGTTGAATTTTTGTTAATCCAGGCTTGGAATTTTTTATTGACGGATATACAAGTCGTTGGGGTAGCAGTGGGAAAACACGTCTACCAAATATCAAATAAATATACCAGGTGGTTCGTATGTCATGAGTCTTCAAAGAAATAACTAGAATTTATAAAACACCCTATATCTCGAAAATGAAACATGTAAGACCCAACATATATGGTATATTCAGAACCACCTTGGTCATCTCTATCCACTGTTAAAGTATTTCCGTTTCCCAACGGAACACCCTGTATAGCCTACAATTTGACCAAATTCAGTAACTGTGGCTTCAGCATTCCATCATAGTCAAACTGAATACGAAATTCGGACATGAGGTCTCTTGCACCATGAACAAAGGATAACTCTTGATATTCCAATACCTACCTTCTCTCCCTTTCCACCACAGGGAAGGACGATGTTCTACGAACATAAAATAGTGATTTTCTTCCGTTCGTCTTAAGCGATAATAAAAATTGAAAATATTAGCTGCAATCCAAAATATGACTTCAACCTCATCGAATTTTGGAATAAATGAACTATAAGATTTCTCAAGCTGTTCAACATCAAGTTTTCTCCCCTAATTTCTAACAAAAATATAGAGATATAAAAGTACCTATCTGTGGATAACTGGGCGTGGGCAGAGATTTTTCTTTGCCCCGAAGTGTTTTAACATTTATTTTTAGACCTGAAAAAAATTTTTCAGCTGATAGTCAGTGACACTTCGTGAAATAAGATGTTGAAGGGTATTTGAGGAAAAAATTATAAAGAAAATATGTGAAGATGTATTACTCTCCATATCAACTAGATCTTTAGAATTCAGAAATTTTGTTTGTATTATTTTTGATACACCTTCCCAACGTGTTATTTGTTTAATAGGCAACTTCTGAGTATTTTTCATGTAGAAATGAAGCTAATCTTTCAGTTGATGATACGAAATAGGTTATTTCCCTTGTTGACTGCAATCTGTTCCATGATATTGGGTTATTCATTGAAATGTACTTCTAGAAGAAAGACATTCTCACTAGCCTGTGTATCATGCTATTATATGCTCCAATTTCATGTTGATAAGGGTGTGTTGAATTATTTGTGTTTGTGAATTTCAAGGGACCAGTATACCCCGCCGTTCAAGTCTTGATTGCGAAATGGGCCCCTCCCGCTGAAAAAGGCAAATTCGTCGCTGGTATGATGGGCAACACCCTATCCACGTGTATCACGTTCCCATTAGTCGGTGCAGTCACGGCAGCTTGGGGCTGGGACTGGGGTTTCCACGTCCTCAGCATCCAGATCCTCGTGTTTTGTGTGATTTTCTTTTTCGTCGCATCTGATACACCAGACAGTCACAAATTCATCAGTCAGGAAGAGAAGGATTTCATCAGAGAGGCTCAGGGTGCGTCTGTTTCCAAGAAGAAGGTGAGATAATTATGATATATGTACGAAATTGACTACTTTTCCCAGGTAACAAGCTGACGTCATTTGTACGTCGATATATGGTCATTTATGGTCATTGACGTCATATGACCTCAAGATGACGTCATTTTGACGTACTCAATATGACGTTATATAGACGTCCTTGATATGTCGTCAATATGACGTCATCTGATGGTCATTTTTATGACTAATTATGACCGTCATTTATTGAGTCATCTACATCAAGGAAAATTCATAATCGAGGAGTTTTCCACCTCTGTCATATGAAAACTTTAGTAGTTATGTTATATAACATATATATTATCATGTCACTCATCATATATTATGCTTTATAATAATTTTTCCTCTAATCTGTGCGAGATGTGTGTTTTCGATGGTCTCTGAGATAATTTTTAATTATATACCATCTGTGCAAAGTATTCTCCCTATAGCTATTAAAAATATAAGACCGAATGTCACGTCATAAAAAGCTTATAACGTTGTTATTCCGGAATGCGAATTCAAACCAGAGCGGGAGAGTGCGTAGAGAACGGTATTTGATTGGTCGGCACGGACCTTGCGCAGACATGCGAACGTCGACCGCCAGCGCCAACCCACAGCCTGTGCCACAGCCGTCTTCACTTTCGCTTCGCCGTTGCGGCCATGATGACCATAACAACAAAATAACAATACATAGAAGGCCATCATTATCATGTTATTCGGCTATTTATGTGGTGTGGACGCCATTGAAGGAATACCATAGGGTTTTGAGGAATCTCTTGAGTGCATCATCCGAATGGGATGAGTTCCCAATAAAAAGAACATTTTATGAAACTGGTATTTATAGTACCTACCTATAATATTATTTTGCATTCAATGTGGTAAAGGAACATCAATATAATTATACAAAAAAATCTCATCTTTTCTGATAATATTGATACAACCCTAATGCAACAGTGTTTTTTTTTACCTACAGAAAATTTCGAAGTAGCACAAAATGAACTGAAACATGCAGAAGATTTCAGTGATATAAATAATCGTAAAGATCACGTCATTTTGACGCCATTAGAATGACGTCATTTTGACGACATGAAAATGACGTCATTCGTCTTTGACTTAGAAGGTCATATAAACGTCATTATGACGTCATTTTGGAAGTCATCCTGACGTCAGGCCTGACGTGATAATGACGTACAAATGACGTCAGCTTATTACCTGGGTTGTTTATACAAGGATTTTTGATGCGAATTGACAACTTTGGTCAAGACTAGTGTCGCTGGATGGTCTTAGTGAGATGAGAGTTCGGACACAGAAATGACGACTGTTATAGTGTTTCTGAATGTTTAGATTCATTAAATTGCACACCTTGCATTGTGACAAGAGCACCATAGTCGTTCCGCGCTTTTTCATTCAAAATTGTTAGAATTCGACAATATATATACTATGAACGTCAGAATTGAAATATAAATTCATGATGAACTATTGAGAAGAAAGCATAAATGAAAATGTCCTGCTGTGTAATGAATTATGGGCATTCGGAAATGAATGGATTTCACGAGGGATTTCATTTATTCAATCCGCCGAAGGAAATACCAACCCCATATTCTCTTATGAAAGGAATGTATGAAACGACCTAGATGAAAAATTGATTTGGACACAAGCACAATTTGTGTGGTACATACAGTGAAATTCACTTTTTATAACATACCAGAATAGAATGAAACCATATTTCAGGCTTATAACTATAATTATGGGATTTTATAAATATGAATTGAATTGTCAAAATAAAAAACGAACTTGCACACTGCAGTTTCGGCATTCTTCAGTATTTTCATCACGAGAAATGCGAAACATGTTGAAGAAAATTATTGCCGAACTATGTAGATTGAAATTGAAAATTTGATAACAGAACTGAGGAAATCAAGTAAATCCCAACGTGATATAATATCATTGAAAGTCGTTTTCAATACCGACCAAATTAAAAAATTATCAGTAAAAAGTGAATGCAGCAAAAGGTGAAAAATCAAAACAATCTTCATGTTTTAAACTTCATCACTCAAATACAGTTTTACATAAAATAAGGAACTAGCTATGAGTATATCCATATGTGCCTATTTTATCATATTAAAATGTTGTTACATGAAATCTCTTTATTTTTATAACTATATGGTTCTGCGAAACGTGAATCATTATACAGGGTGTCCCTAAAAGGTGCGGAAAAAAAGCTACCACAAGTTCCTGAGGCGTAAATATGACGATCTAACCCAACTTACCTCAGTCCAAAAGTGGATGATTCCAGAGATACAGAGTGTCAAAAGTTCAATTTGATTTTCATTTTTTATAAATATTTTTTTTAATAATTGGTGTATTGTCACAATATTCGGCATGGGGGGATTTTGCTGGTTGAGAAATTAGAATTTGCTATCATTTTTATTGTAAAGGTATGAGGGCGCCACTTGCGGAACCTTGCACACATTTAAAACAAAATAACTTTCTTGAGTCACCCCATATTTAATTTTTAAATGAAAATTCGGATTGTCCCACGTCTTTTACATAAAAAATGTATACGTGGTAAGAGTTGATTTGAGCAGCTGTTTTTGAGATATCTGGATTTTAAAAATTCACTTCGTAAATGGCCAGGTCTAAATTATTTCAATAATAAAAATAAAATAAAGTCAAGACAATTGTCTAACAAATAATAAAGTTCTTTTTGTCATGGCCGCAATGTATACCAACGAAGAAATGACCGATATGTTATTGGTTTTTGAATATTGCCAGGGAAATGGTTTAGAATCTTGCAGAGTATACAGTGAAAGATTTCCTAATCGTCGCTCACCAAACCATAAAACCTTCGCGGCAGTTGGAAGACGCCTTCGTGAAACGGGTAGGTTTGCGCCTGTTTCTATTAATTATGGCCGTGCACGTACGGCAAGAAATCCAGAGGTTGTGGAAGAAATTTCAAATAGGATTGAAGAAAATCCTAAACTCAGCAGCAGACGATTGGGCTTAAAGCTAGGGGTATGTAAAAATACTGTGAATAGGACGACCAGAGAACATCTACTGCACCCATTTTATGTTCAACGGGTATACAAGATCTTTTACCCCATGATTTTGAAGCACGCCTAGCTTTCTGCGGGTTCATCCAAGAACACAGAAATCAAGATAGGAACTTTACACGAAGAATTTTATTCCCCATGCGACTAAAGTAACCCATTATCAGCATGAGTTTAAGGTCAATGTGTGGGCAGGAATCATAGGCACTTGCATACAATTAACGTACGTAATTATTTGAATGAACAGTATTCAAATAGATGGATAGTGGAGGCAATGACGCACCTGCAAATTGGCCAGCTCGGTACCCTGATTTGACATCGATGGATTATTTGTTATGGGGAGCTTTGAAAACCCTTGTGTATTCTAGGCCAGTAAATACAGAAGATGATTTGAGGAGACGTATTCAAACTGAAATTTACACTTCAAGAAATGATGACGGAATGCTCCAAAGTGTTCAATTCAACTTTTTAAAACGTATTAGTCTTTGTACACGCGAAAATGAAGGTCATTTTGAACATTTGTTAAAATCTTTTTTTTTTATTAAATTGAATTAAACTTTTGTTGTCGATAAATCTCCTATTCCTATTCCTAATGACTATTTTTAGTAGAGAATAAAATTACCAACACATTTATGTACCTACTTCTTTTTTTTCTAAGTTTTTAGTGACGTTATTTCAATTTACCGCCTACGCTTCGAATGTGTTCAATTTTATTATTTCAATAATTTAGACCTGGCCATTTACGAAGTGAATTTTTAAAATCCAGATATATCAAAAACAGCTGCTCAAATCAACTCTTACCAAGTGTACATTTTTTATGTTAAAGACGTTGGACAATCCGAATTTTCATTTGAAAATTAAATATGGGGTGGCTCAAAAAAGTTATTTCGTTTTAAATGTGTGCAAGGTTCCGCAGGTGGCGCCCTCTTAACTTTACAATAAAAATGATAGCAAATTCTAATTTCTCAACCAGCAAAACCCCCCCAAGCCGAATATTGTGACAATACACCAATTATTGAAAAAAATATTCATAAAAAATGAAAATCAAATTGAACTTTTGACACTCTGTATCTCTGAAATCATCCACTTTTGGACTGAGGTAAGTTGAGTTAGATCGTCATATTTACGCCTCAGGAACTTGTGGTAGCTTTTTTTCCGCACCTTTTAGGGACACCCTGTATATAAATTGAAGTGGGTGTTTATACCCTGTTCCCATTTTCCATCTACGACAATGATGGATTTGGCAGAAAATCGTATCTGACAATCAGGCGCTACTAGGGAAATTTAGAAGTAAAAAGCAGAATATATCTCTTATTTACTCAAACCATCCTAATATAGAAAATAGAGGAAGACAGGAGTTCTGCTGTGTCCGAACTCTTATCTAACTAATACCATGACTCTAGTATTAGCTAGTTTTTCCACGAATCAATCAATTTTTATTCAGATCCCGTTTCATCAATCATCAGAACATACAGTAGGTTATGTCTGAAAAAGTTGGCAGCAAATTGAAAACGTTTTTTATTGCGTCTCTGATATAACAATGACTTAGGCTATATTCCGAATTCAACTGGTCAGTACTGTCAGTAGATCCACTGACTCTTTTGAAAAGCTGTATTCCGAAATATAAAATCAAAAATATAGTGCTGTAATTCGGAACACGTTTTCATCAGTAATCAGCAGCAGTTGATCAGCATTTGTCAGTTGTCATTGATCTGGCAGATGCTCCTGCTTGAGCTAAATAAATAACAGGCATTTTCTGATATCAAAATGATATTATTATTGTATTATTGATAGGCCAAGATTCAATGTTTGGAAAACAACGGAAATGAATGTGTCATTCCTTTCCCCTCAAAAATAATGACAGTCCACTGAAGCCACACTACCATTTGATAGTCAGCAATTTCAGCAGAATGTCGAGTCGAAATATTTGGAATGAATAGTATATCTGCTCACGAGTATCTGTCACTTTCAGTCAATTTTTCTGATTTCGGAATGAAAATTCAGCAGATTCAGTACTGTTAGTTGAATTCGGAATATAGCCTTAATTATGTTATCATTTCACATGATCTCATCTTTCATAAAATGTCAAATATCAAGCATCAATGACAACTCCTGTCTGATAGATGAGCATTACTTGAGAGGAAATCAGATGACAACAAGCCGAGGAAAGCAGAAAATTCACTGTTTTCTGTTACAGCCGTAAGAAAGTATATAACGGAATGCTAATTTTTCACCCATATGATTTGCAGCATTTGCCTACGGCAAAGTTCATTCTCGTGAAAAATAACTATCATTCCGTGCTCGGTAAACAATATACTGTTTTCAAGTTGGTGACATTTTGTTAAGACGTTCGAATTTTGTTGGGAATTGAATAATGATGAGGTCTATATTTTTCCAGATGCAACCACCTTACTTACAGATTATGAAATCGGTTCCTTTTTGGATCCTCAACATATTGCATTTCGGTAATCTCTATGGACTGTATGTACAAATCACCATGGTCCCAAAATTCATGACCCAGGTCATCGGTTTCGATTTGAAAGGGGCAGGAGGATTATCAGCATTGCCAAGTTTAGCAAGATTATTCTCAGGACTTGGAATCGGAGCTTTAGGAGATTATCTGAAGAGAAAACAAGTCGTTTCTAATCTGTTCATCAGGAAATTCTTCGTACTTTTTTGTAAGTATTCAATAGTATATTTTATGTAACAATTGTGTTATAAACGTCCTTTTGGTGACTAGTATTTTAGGCACGAGCGCATCAGAGCTGTGCGATTGTTTAATAAATAAAGAGTTCATAAACGCGTTACATACTATACTTCTTCTACGAACTTATAATTCCTTTTCGACAAAATCACATAATTCCAAATATTAGATCAAATTACGCGGTGCTAACCTACAAATCAATTCGAAGGGAAGGGAAATTGAGAACATGATAGTATACATTTTCATGCAACCAACTAGGCACGTAACTAGGCTACGGTAACGATGGAATACGGTGATAATGGAATACGGTTCTGAATAATTGCTGGAACTATAAAATACAGTGCCAATGAATTGATGTGCCGATGGAATACAGTTCCTATTCGATACGATTTCGATGAAATACAATTCTGATGTTTTACCCAAGCGAAGAATTACGGTACTGATAATTTACTGAAGCTATGGAATGAGGTTATGTTGGATTAGCATTCCTATGTAGTACGGTTCTGATGGAATACCCTATCGATAGAATTTGATTATAATTAATCACCGTGATGATGAAATACTGTTCTGATGAATTACTGTTTTCATCAATTACGGTTCTTATCGAATACCATGCTGATGGATTACATTTTGACGAATTACGTTCTGTTATTATACATTCCTACAAATTACGGATCTATGTTTAACATTGTGATGGAACACGTGCCTATATAGAATACAGATACTATCAATTTCGTTACCTACGGATCACCATTCTGATGAAATATATTCTTATGAGTTATATTTTGATACTTTATATTCTGAAGTTTTGGGTGTTTCCCCTACTGTCGAATCGCCTGGTAAAACTATCTGAGAATGATTCAATAATATAGTGTAGACCAAACCAATATACTGAATAAAGCAAAAAAAAATCAAAAGTATAGTATCGAAATTCCAAATGCCACATCACTTTTCTCCCAAAAGTAATCTATACAAGTATGGATAGTTCAAGGTTAATTTTTGGAGTTGTATAACAATGATGGTAGTAAGATATGGTGCGCGCATTCGGCCATTATTATACGTATTGAAAATTCCAGAAAAATCACTCGACCGCCTACTATGATTTCTCTACGTCACAACGAGCGAGACGTTGATTCTACATTTTCCCGCTAGATGGTGATGCTGCTATTGTTGCTGTGACGAGTGGAAATAAAATGGCAAATGACATTTTAGGATTTTTAGGTACGCGGAACATATGTAACAGTGGGATTATTCAACTCCGAATTCGAAAAATCTGCGACAATTTCAAAACTGACAGATGTCATTATTGTGCAATGTCGCCATCTATAAGAAGATCGACAGAACCATTGCTCTTGCTGTTCTCGAGAGGTAATTACACCATATCTTACTTCCATCATTAGTATAACTATGCGCATAGATTATGCGCATCAAAACAATATATGGGACTCAATCGGAAAAATCTCATATACTATTGTGAAGTCCGAATCGATATGTCTCTGAAAAATTATCTGAATCAACGAAATGCCCATATATCCTTACATAAATTGTGGAGATAACAATACAGCACAAACTAAGAATATAAAGTAGAAAATGATACAAGAGCGCAACTGCTCTGAATGCTTCGTTTATCATTTCTTCTCACCTTCAAAAATTCCACTTCACACTTCAGCTCTATACATGGACTCCTAAGAGTTCAAAATTATCTGTTTAAGTACTTGATTGATGGTGATGCTATGATTTTAAATTAATGTGAATCTATTTTCAGACGCTAGTCCTTTTATCTAGGGAAAATGAAATGAAATGATTACGAATTTTGATATCTGCATGCAATGCATTTATCAACCACTATGATATCACGATCGACTTTGACAACTTCAAATCATTTTCCGCCGAATATTTCTCGGACATTGACAAATGCCTCATAATTTTATAAAGAATTTCTCAAGCTCCCAGCCTTCGACTTCGAGTTGTCACCAAGCAACAAGCTCTCGATTGTCATAAATTATCTCGTCTATTATCAATGCCCTGAGAATATTACTACTGAAATTGTTTCTTCTATTCCGTATGTTATTCAATCTGGTTATATCAGACTTTCGATACAACAAACTTTTCCCCAACCATTTCAGATATAGAAATAATGACACAATGAAATATGGGCCACCCTGTATATATATAATGAATACAAATATAGGATGATAGTATTAAGAAAAACCCACACTTTGAATGCCAGTTCGTTTGAAGAGCTCCACATGTTCAAAAAATCATGAAGATAACGTAATCTGACGTCACTGATTTGATTTTTATGATCCTGTAGGAGAATTTATCTC
Source organism: Phaedon cochleariae (assembly GCA_918026855.4). Lineage (NCBI taxonomy): Eukaryota > Metazoa > Arthropoda > Insecta > Coleoptera > Chrysomelidae > Phaedon > Phaedon cochleariae. Next base: position 23,322,902 of record OU896707.1, read on the forward strand.
TTGCTCAACTCAAACAAAGAGAAAGCTTGATTTACTGCTCAACACAAACGAACAGAAAACAGCCTTCTGAATATAGCCTCATCTGAGTAATTTCCAAATTTGTCTTGATTTGGTTTTGATCATTATGTTGATCGAGGGAAAAGAATAATACCTCGGCAATGTTGACAATTCTACTTTTTCTTGTCATATTCATACATTATTGTTGCATTACTGCATCTTCTTTGTTTTCATTTGTCATCCAACTTGATCAATCTGATTCGATTTTCCTGCTCCCTGAAAATTCGCGGAGCGAGTAAATCCTGCTTCGAGTGATCTATGGCAACTTGCTTCAGTCAAACGAACACGCAATCATGAAATTCTCGGAACAAACGAACATAAAAACATATTGCTGACATCAGTTTTGAGCAGGACGAGCATGACAAACGAACAGGCCTAAAAGGTTCCAACGCGTGCAAAAAAGTGCTGCTCTACGGGACTGCCGGAAGGAGAGAATTTGTGAATGTCAACCTCTCGATTGAGGCGACCATCAGTGAAAAAAAATTTTCAACAAATATGTTTCGGAAGATACAGGGTTACTGACAATTCGATACATTCCTTTGGTGATGTGATAGGGGAAGTGGTAGGGAGTGAATTTAACCCTATTATAGATTATGCAAAAGTTGATAGTTTTTGAGATATTCAACTTTTTCTGTTCATCTCCAAAAGGTAGACTTCCAGGGTTTAAAAGTTTGTTTTTCGAAAATCTGCTATACATTTTTTCAACCTTTCAACTAGAATACATGATCAAAACTATGGTCTTATGTTTGGAATGAAAAAATTCCAGAAATAATACATATAATTGATGCATTGTAAAAGCAAAGTCGTATTGCTGTGGATTTCAACACTTTTTAGCGGTTATTTTGAGAAAAATCTCTAAGCCACATTCGTCAAAAATGTGTTAAAACTTCGTTACTGCGATAGCTATATAACTGGGTACAAATGATAATAAAAGTGCTTGATACGGGTTTGTTATTTTACATGAATAGTAACGTACTTGAAAAACTTACAATATTAGTATTAACTTTTTACAAATCCTGTTCAAAAAGAGATCTCTATTACGAATACATGCTTGGCAGCGTCTTCTTATTTCCGTTTTTGTTATTCTAGATGTCAAATTATTTTGTATGTGCAGGGCAACGCCGGTTATATCATTTGTATGAGTTCTTCCCGGGTACTTACTGGAGTTCCATCAACTAGCGCTTCCACCCCAAACAATGATCAAGGGGGGTTAGGTCAGGGCTTCGCGCTGGCCAACCTATTCGACCTGACCTTCTAATCCAACGGTTCATAAAACGTTCATCTAGGTCTAGGAACTGCCAAACGTTAGCCGATAATGCGCTGAAGATCCATTTTGTTGGAATATCATCCGTCCTCAGATGGCGAGAGAAACATCCACATATATCTCTTGTAGATTTTGCTGTTGAAAATGTTCCTACATTTTTCTGTTCAAATCATCTAGGAAAAAATGTGGTGCTATTGAATAACTGTCAATGAGTTTTATCAACACATTAACAAAAAACTTCCGTTGGAAGCTATTTTTCGTTGTTAAACGAGGGTTTTCTTCGGCCCAATGAAAACTGTCGAAAATGAATACTGATAGCCATTTTTCAAGTGTGTTTTATACTATTCCTTTGAAATATCAAATCCGTATCATGTACTTTCAGTTTCATTTGTACCCAGTTAGATGTAGAGCAGATTTTCGGGAAACTATAATTTAAACCCTCGCACTGTACCTTTTGGAGAAAAACAAAGAAACTGAATATCTCAAAAAATATCAACTTTTGCATAATGCATGTTAGGGTTCAATTCACTCCTTACCACCTTCCCTATCACATCTCCAAAGGAATGTATCGAATTACCAGTAACCATGTATAACTTTAAGACGACGCTGCGTTATTATATCCAGTTTCAAGGAATTCAACTGAAAAATTCTCCACTGTGAAAATCATATCACTTCTTGAGAAGAGTTGGTAATCTGTGCCTCCAATCGTTCCAACGGATAGGTATATCAAATGTCGAATGAACTTGATTTTCACTGAATGCAAAATATGGAGATAGTAACGTGAATATTAGCTAATTCCAATCACTAATTTTCTTAGTTTTACAATTTTCTAGTCGAAATAAGTAATATACACACCCTCATTTCATGTATCTACTCATTTTATATTCTCGAAATTTCTCGCCCTATTCATATTATTAATTCAAAATAACTTTCGTCTTGAACTCAATAGTTAAGAAATTATGAGCAATCAAATAAAAATTTGCTCACCAGTAGATTTCAAGAGGTGATTCAGTTCTTTTGCCACCGTGGTCATCTGACGACTATTATCTCTGGGTACCCATGAAAAAACTGATGTATTCAAATAAATCACAAACCAGTGATGAGCTAATTCAAAATATCATAACAACTGCATCCGTAAGAGACGTACCAGACACTTTTCAGAGAGCACCGTTTTCAATAATTAGACGACCAAGAATGTGTTGTGAAGCAGCAGGAAAGGGGGGTATTTTGAACAAAACCTCAATTGAATTTGTGTAAGTTATCAAGAAATTCGGAATCGATAATATTTATTCATACACCAAGGTAGTAGAGAATATCAGTATTACCCAGGGACCAAGATTATATCTTGAGACTTCAGTCGAGGGGTTTAAGGACCATGGTAATTTTATTCTTCACTACCAAGGTGTATATTAATTTCACATTCACGTCATAGCAACAAAGCTTGATTTTGTAAATGTTATTAAGAAGCCTATTTTACAGTATCAAACAGCCATCAATCACTTCCTATTGGACAAACATGTAAAAATCAGAACTTTTTCATGGCAATAGAAATACGTGTATCTATGATAGTCCCCTATACCTGAAGTTCAGTAATCTGTTCATCAAATAGTATGTAGATACCTACAAGGTACATAAAAAGTGAATTTGGGGTGATTAATTTGAAAACATCACTACAGGAAGCACTGAACATCCTATGCATTTTTACATGGAGTGCACTTTCTACTAACTAATCGATCTTGTTGCTTTCTGAAATTCAATTGACGCTTTCTGAAATTCAATTGACTATTTTGACATACAATTGACGCTTTCTGAAATACAAGTTACTAAACTATTCAACACTAATTTCGTCGCACACCAAAATGTCGCCCCTGCTATAATGTGAATAACTTTTTTCAGTTTAGAACAATTTGAATTTGGTTTACACTGTTCGATAGCCCAGTCCTTCAGCTATAATCTCGTTCTCCATTGAAACATAAGGGTATTCACATAAAATCTCTACATGGTGTTTTCCGACACTGTGCGAAATTTCGGAATATTCAAAAGGCTCTCAAATGGTGAAAAACATTTTTTTCTCAACTTGGACAACAGAGGCATGAAGATGATCCCATTACCTCGGGATATTTCGCGAATCAACTTCGTATCTCTGTTATTTACTGAGTGATCTCAAAAAATCAACTTTTTGGTTTTGCAGCCATAACTTTTTTCCACGTCAACCGATTCTGGAAATCTTAGGCTCATTTTGAAGATAAAACTTCAGATGGAGAGATCAATATCAGAATTGACTCAAGATGGCTATCAAAGATCTAGAGTTTTCTTGAAAGTGACCCAAATCTGGAACGCCCTTCGAATCTTGGTTGGGAGGAGAATTGAATGAAAATCAACTTGTTCTCGGAATAACAATTCATTCTGGATGCGTCCCTATTTTACTCGCTCTCAGTAGTCAAGAATTGTGCTTGGGAAAATACAATTTTGAAACATGTTCTTGCAAAAACATTAGATCATTTCTCCTCTGTAATGCATGGCCCGCCGTAACCAACGTTACAAGAATCACAATGAGTGACTGACAAACCCGACCAGCTGAGGCTCATCATAAATGGTGTACCAACAAGAGCAACGGATTTTGATTTTTTCAATAAAGTGATTTTTTTAACAGTTGTCACGTACATAACATGCGATTTAAGAATATGGAGAAGTATTCAAGCAAACAACGTTTATTTCATAGTAAAAACGCATTTCAAAAATGGTGAAAGTTTCACGAAAACAGTTTGCCAATTACGTAAAGTTTTCAGTCGCAATAATGCGCCGCGAACGAATCGACAGTAACAACCAAACAATTCGTGTCGGAGATAAGCCCTTTGAATGGATCGGACTGTCGTGGTTAGCAGATCCGCGATTTGAAGGGAAGATAACCCTTGTTCCCTCATTTGTGGTATCTGTTCCAACTAGTCGGGCGTTAGATGCGGCATCGAAACTATCAAAATCTATTTATGATTCGAAAACGACGTCTAACCTGACTTGTCAGTCACTTACTGTGATTCTTGTAACGTTGGTTACGGGCCATGCATTACATAGGAGAAATGGTCTGATGTTTTTGCAAGAACATGTTTCAATTGTGTTTTTTCACGCACATTTCTAGTGATTCACACGAGACCAACGAGACGAGACTTTCATAAAGTCTCGTCTCGTCTCGCCGATGAAATATGAAGTCTTGTCTCGAGTCTCGTCTCGCAGCCACGAGTCTCGTCTCGTCTCGAGTCTCGTACGAGAGTCTCGCAAATGTATCGCTATTTCGTCATGCATAATCTTGATCCAGTCTAGTACGGGATATTTACCTTTACCTACTTTTTAGGTATAAGGGAAGTAGAAAGAGAAAATTACAACGAAAATAACATTATTAATTCATTGAAAAGTAAGTACCTAATAGGTACATAGTTACATCGTACATCTAAACAAGAGAAAAACTGAACAAGAGAAAAACATAGCATTATATATTCGGAAGTTATATAAATAAGATGAAAAGTAACACGTATATTCTTGACAAAAAAACGAATCAAAAACCTTTTTCCAACTATATTTTACTTATTTGAGAAATTGGTATCTAAGAAAATAGTTATTTGTTTTACTAGGCAGAAAAGAAGTCAATCTACATTTGCTGCCGTGTGAAACATAAAATTTTTTCTCCAAATGATATTGAACCAATTTTGTGTAATTTTTTTATTGAAAACTCCATCATTTTGTGTCAGTGTCAATTTTGAAAACCAATTCCATTTGAATTCCTTGGAACGTTGCATAGCAACTAACTTTTTCTGCCTAGGCAGTGAAAGTACCCCTTTTTTGCCTGTTAAGCGGCAGGAAAAAGCCACTATCCCTGCCGCTTAGAAAAAAAACCTTTATCAGTCAGATCAGCTTTTACGATCGCAAATGTTCTTGTTTTTCACCCAGTCGTTAAGACATATAACAAACATCGTGCAGATTCATCAGATGTTTTCTTATAGAATTCTTTCTAAATCTGTTTTATTATGAATGAAATTCCCTAGTCTGCAGTCGGCACGCAGAAATATTTACCTGCGAGACTCTCGCACGAGACACGAGAAGTCTTGCACGAGACTCGAGACGAGACCAATAAAAGTCTCGTCTCGTCTTGTCCGAGTCTTGTCTCGAGTCTTGTCTCGAAAACGAGACGAGACCATGCGAGACTCTCGAAAACGAGACTCTCGAAAACGAGACTCTCGCGGGCACCACTACACATTTCTGAGTACTGAGAGCGAGGAAAATATGGACGCATCCAGAATGAATTGTTTTTCCGAGAACAAGTTGATTTTCATTCAATTCTCCTCCCAACCGAGATTCGGAGGGCGTTCCAGATTTGGGTCACTTTCAAAAAAACTCTAGATCTTTGATAGCCATCTTGAGTCAATTCTGATATTCAGATCTCTTCATCTGAAGTTTTATCTTCAAAATGAGCGTAAGATTTCCAAAATCGGTTGACGTGGAAAAAAGTTATGGCTGCAAAACCAAAAAGTTGATTTTTTGAGATCATTCTGTGAATAAGAGAGATAGGAAGTTGATTCGCGAAATATCTCGAGGTAATGAGATCATCTTCATGCCTATGTTGTCGAAGTTGAGAAAAAAATTGTTCTCACCATTTGAGAGCCTTTTGAATATTCCGAAATTTTGCACAGTGTCGGAAAACACCATGTAGAGATTTTATGTGGATGCCCTTATGTTTCAATGAAGTACCAGATTATAGCTGAAGGACTGGGCTATCGAACAGTGTGAACCAAATTCAAATTGTTCTAAACTGAAAAAAGTTATTCACATTATAACAGGGGCGACATTTTGGTGTGCGATGAAATTAGTGTTGAGTAGTTTATTCTGAAATACAATTGACCCTTTCTGAAATCAAATTGACTATTCTGAAATACAATTGATGCTTTCTGAAATTGAATTGACTATTCTGAAATACAATTGACGCTTCCTGAAATTGAATTGACTATTCTGAAAAACAATTGACGCTTTCTGAAATACAAGTGACTATTCTGAAATACAATTGACGCTTTCTGAAATTGAATTGACGCTTTCTGAAATACATGTGGAAAAGGTGTAGTGGTTATTGAAATGACGAAAACTACCTTGGTAGTGAAGGCACACTTTACGCCTCGAAAAAGAGAATAAATAATGGTAGGTTTTATTGTCAGTGGTGAAAAAACTATATTATTACTTTACTCAACATTCTCTTTGCGTTACTACACACTTCTATTGAATTTAATATTATTCATTACTCCTCAACAACTAAACAGTTTTGGACAAAAGAGTATGAGTCACTTTCGACTTGAAATTGTTCAAGGAATATACACATAAACTCAGAAAGATGGAAAGAACAGAGAACTGCAGTCATTCACTCGTATGAATTCAAATTGGCGTGATTTATAGTTATTTTTGATCATAAAAAGATGAATTCAAGGATATATTACTAGACTGAGAAACATTCCAGTTAAGTTGCGTGAAAAACTTGCAAGGAAACTTCTATTTATTTTGTATTGAATAATTCATAGTGACCTGAAACATATGAAAACATCCATTACTAGTTCTCTGTACAACTAAATATCGATCTACTCAATCATTTCTTCAAGAATAATCTAATCTAACCCATTCTGATTTGATTTCAGCTCATATTATTCCTGGTCTACTGATGATGGCACTAGCTCTCATTGGATGCAATAGTATAATGGTAATCGTCCTCCTGGTTATGAGCATGGCAGTTAACGGAGCTGCGGTTCTAACTAACCTTCAAAATTCCCAAGATTTATCACCAAACTTTGCTGGTACCATCTTCGGAATAATTAGTTTCTGTGGTGGTACGGCTGGTTTCATCGTTCCTCCAGTTACAGCTTTATTCACTGGAGATACTGTAAGTTGCTTCAATGGTTTCGACATTGTTTGGCCAAAATAGTTAGTTATAGTTTATCCAAAGTGAATTGGAACGTCTCAGGACGCGAATGCACACCGCTCAGTGCGGTGCCAGAAATGCTTCAATTATTGGCTTTTGGATAGACTATACAAATATTTCTTTCTCACTCGATAGAACAATTTGGTCGATCTGAGATATCATTCAAACTCTCACAATAATGAGAATTGATATTCTTATGTACTTGCTGTTCTAGAATGAGGTTTTAATATATCGATCATCGCGTAATAGTCTAGGATAATTAACATTCCATTTGTTTATTCAAGAATACTCAATATCATGAACAAATTAGTTATTCTGGCTGTTTGAAATGAAGATATGGGAAGTAGAAAATCTATTCCAGTTTCCATAACATCAGATGATCTTGATTCGATAGGAGATGAAGATATGTATCTTCCATTACAATATCTTCGTAGTAGTGAATGAAATGAAAACATTAGTTTGTCAAAAGTCAAGATACAATTGCTGCTGGATCATCAATTACTCATTCATGTGATAGCTGCAATCTGAATGTTAAATCCAATCAGAGTGCTATTGAGTGAAGAGGGAGTAAGCCGTGGTATCATCTGAAGTGTAGTCATCTAGAGGGCAACGACTTTGATAAATATTTTGAAGAACTGAAGAAACCAAGTGGAAAAAGATGGAAATGTATTCAATGTTATGAACAAGAACAAAATTGAAGAAATGGGAAATCAACTGATAACTCAGAAAACCTAACTAGGATTGTGTTAGAATAACGAACAACTATTGAATTAATGTCTGCTAATTATGATGATGTCAAGAAAGATAATTAGGAGATTAAAACATTCTTGAAATGAATTGAAAAAAGAAAGAAAATCATTAGCAGAAGATAATGAGATGTTGATGAAAGAATTCACTGATATCCGCAGACTGAGAGCGGCTGATGTGTCCTGGTGAGTCGAAACAGTACTGCGTCGCTCTTACTGACAATTTGGACAACTCTGTTCATCCTAGATGTCTTAGTTATAATATCTAGTTCAGTGAATAGGATAGGTGGGTTACCACTCGAGTATTCAGGTGGTACCATCTGTCAGCAGAGTGTTTTACTTGTAGAAGCACTTCGTATTGTGTAGACGCAAGGGTCTTAACATGTTGACTATAGATGGCAGCGGCATGCCGGCTTCTTTGGAATGGGTAATATATCAGAAGCGTTGAGTTGTCTTAGTTGTTAGCAGACCGAGAGCAGCTGATAAGGCCTAGTGGGCCGAAACAGTAGTGTGTCGCCCCTGCTGACAATTGGGGCAACTCTGTTCATGCTAGTATTCTTTGTTATGAGATCTAGTTCAGTGAATGAACATACTACACTCGGAAATAATATTGAAATCAAAGGTATACCAGAAAATGAAAATTTTGGAGATGGAGAATCGATACAAAAAGTAGTTATTGGTTCGGGGGAGCTATCGGAGAAAGTAGTGGATGTGGAAAGAATTGAAAGTAATACAGATTGTTGTAAAGTTCGGATGGATATATGTTTGAGAAATGAAGAACAATATTAAAAATGTGATAGAGTTTCATCAACAAATGATATAGGACTGAGAATCTACAGAAGTACGGAAAAGTGTAGGTATATATTTTAGGAAAAATCGAGGAAATGCTGAAAATGATTTTTGGTGAAAAAATTGAAAAAAATTCATTATAAAAATCAAAATGAGAAACCTATTATGAAAAATCTATTATTTTGTCAAATTTACTAGACTCAATTGGGGGAAAAATATTTCAACATACTTACTATACAGAGTTACTGGTAATTCTATACATTTCATTTGAGATGTGATAGGGATGGTGGTAAGGAGTAAATTATTTATCCCTGATATGCATCATGCATAACGCTGAACAGGACGCCCAAGAGTTTTTTAGATACCTTCTCGAAGGTATTCAGGAAGATCAAATAACGGCAAAGATGGCACACACACTCAATGTCACTATTCTGTATTCCTGCTATCCAACCAAAAGGGCCCTTTGTGAAGTGGAGAGGAGTCTATGGAACTCCAACGGATTCCTAGTATATTGTGAGTCGTTTTGGTGCCACCGAGTGATTCCTATAATTTTCCTAAATTCTAAAGTTTCTTGATTAAATAACTGATTGGATAACGTACACGTAATTTGAACCACATCGAGGCTATCGATTCGCTAACATGACAATAATTGTGCGATCATTATTGTTTCGATTTATTATGTTATATGTATGTTTCATTGTATATATCCCTATTATAAACAATAATGTTTCTTGGGCTAATAAAAACAATTAATCAAGATGTGAAGAGGAACAGAATTGTTTGAACTAATCTTGACAGAAATAGATGGAAAACTTAGTGATCATGAAAAAGCCCAAGAGTCATGGTCTACACCTTTTCCAATTTTAGTTCAAAAACGGTCAATTGTATTTCCAAATAATCATTTGGATTTCAAAAAGCATTATTTGTATTTCAAATTAGTCAATTCAATATCAAAAAGCATCAAATGTATTTCAAAATTATCAATTCAATTTCAAAATGCGTTAATTGAATTTCAAATTAGTCATTTCAATTTCAAAAAACATCATTTGTATTTCAAAATTATCAAATCAATTTCAAAAACCAATTTGTCATTTGTATTTCCAAAAATATCAAATGTATTTCGTAATGCATCATTTGAATTTCAAAACTGAGAAAGCACAGGCAAAAGTTAGATGGATGTTAGGTGGTGATATTTTCATTCACCCTGTTATTGGAAGGCTTCTGGTTCCTGTCATTGTGTCATCATTTTTTGATACCTGTAAATATACATCGAGACTCAGAATGAATTTGAAAGACAACTGTGCTATCTGCCGGATCTCAATGTTGAGAGGTAACGTGTTAAAAGTTCGTCCTTGCAATCACTTTTTCCATGTTTCGTGTTCAGAAATAATCATAAACGCAGCGGATGCAAGATGCCCTTTATGTAGAGTCGTCCTGGAGGGTAACGAACCATATGTAAGAAAGATTTACAAGAAGCACTCAGATCCAGATAGAAAGAGGATTGTAGCATGTGCAAATAAAGGTGAAGATTGGGTCAGATTGTCATCTACATTGAATATCAATTTTCACACGGCCTACGAATGGATCAAATCAGGTCGTAACCACATGCTCCAAATAGGAGGAAAAAAGCCACGGATTCTTTCTGAACAGCAGATGGACCGAATTATTGAATGGGTCGAAGAAGATTGTTCACAAACATTGAAAATGTTGGGACAAAAAGTGTTAGAAGAGTTTCATGTGACAATCTGCCTTACCACTTTAGGTAACTACTTAGAGGGCAGACTTTTCTCAATGAAGCAAGTACATAGGCAGCCTGTTACAATGAACAGTAATGAGAATAAAATGTTGAGGGCACATTATATTCGTACTCTCAATGATTACATCCAACAGGGCAAACAAACAGTATGGATTGATGAGACAAATTTCAATTTATTTTGTCGTCGTATTAGAGGTCGCTCTCGGGTTGGTAACAGAGCAATACAATTGCTTCCAGCCGCAAGGGGGCCGAATATTCATTTAATTGGAGGTATCTCGGCAGCAGGCGTCGTTGCAATGGACCGCCGTCGTGGCTCTTTTAATGCAGCTGCTGCTAATGAGTGGATTCTACAACTCATGCAACAATGGGAAAACGGGGGAAATCAACTTGCTGATTTAGTGATAGTGTGCGATAATGCTCCATGTCATTCTAGGTTGGCAACGGCATTAAATGACACTGCAGTTACTCTCTTGAAACTAGCACCGTACTCTCCAATGTCAAACCCGATAGAGACAATTTGGTCCAAGATAAAAACCTTTGTGAAAAATACCATGGGCATTCCAGATATAGCTGCTCCTGGAGTAATAGAACAAAGGTTGGTTTACCTGGAAAATATTGTAGACGAAGGCAAAAATACGATTGCAGGAGGTGATTGCGCTCGTGCGGTACAACACTCGTCGACGTTTCACGGACCGGCTTTAGCGTTGGAAGATATGCCTGTTGGACAATAACTTTTATTTAATATCATTATGCATAACCAGATATCACATATTAGGTACATGGATTGTAGTAGACTGACGTTGAAATAAAAATGATCAGTTTTGAAATTGAAATGATGGATTTTGAAATTGAAATGGAATTTTTTTAAATTAAAATGACTGATTTGAAATACAATTGACGCATTTTGAAATTGAATTGATAATTTTGAAATACATTTGATACTTTTTGAAATTGAATTGACTAATTTGAAATACATTTGATACTTTCTGAAATCAACTTGACGCTTTTTGAACTAAAATTGGAAAAGGTGTAGATATTTTAGTATAGAAAACTCGATTATTGTGGACAACTTTGTTGGTCAATCGAAATCAACTTTGAGATCTTTCTATTGTGGACCTTGCTCTGCGAGTTTTGAATTTTTCTGGGATCTATCATTACCTTCTCACCAGGGTGGAAATCTTGAACGGTGACGACACCAACATTAACATGTTCAAAATGTTAGAAAATAAGGAATTGCAGTAAGTCTTTTCAAATACATATATCTCCTAATATACTCGTGATCCCTTCAAAACGTTTCCCGCTATCGGAGAGTTTTCATGAAAAAATGAATTGAATCTCTCACTCATGGGAGGAGTGCTATGACTTAATTGTTTCAACAAAATCCTCTAAAGAAACAAAGGAAGGTTAGATTTCGATGGAGTGCTATCGAATAAAACCGATCGAAATATGAATTGGTTTCCTCGAAAAGAATCATGAAAGAAGAGGATAGAATCAAAAAGGTGGAATCATAGGACAGTAATGAAGTTAAAGATAAGAGTACTGCCCTAAATAATCAAGAAATGATCAAAATGCTTACTAGAGTTAAAACAATCACAAGATATTGTAGAAAACATTCTGAAGAACTGAATTCTTCCACTAAGACCCATCTTCATACCATGTTGCACAATTCTTCTCAGTTCACTGCTACAAGACATGTCATATTCGAATCATAATCAAAGCAACTCCCAAAATATGCTCAGGATGTCTTACAAGGACAATTCGAATGAAGGTTCTCCCATCATCGAATCCATGTCGAAAAAAGTAGAGAGGATCGTGTTTCACCATGTACTGAATGATTACATCATATAATATAAAGCATTCTTGAAGAGGTCGAACAACTTGACTTCACCAAATCACAGAAGCCCCAGTTGTCAGATGCAAAATAATCGAATTATATTGGTACAAATCTTCTTCAAAACATATGTATACATCTCCCTCTGGCTCTTGAAGCTATTTCGTGTTCTTTATATATCCAGTAATATAAACATTATTTGTTCCAGAATGGTACTACAACAGAGTGGGGTTATACGTTCATCATAGGTGGAGGTATTTATTGCCTTACTGGAATAATATTCATCATCTTCGGATCCGTTAAAGAACAGAGTTGGAATAAGAAGGGAGACGAAGAGTGAAGCCGAATATCCTGGAGTTGAAGAAACGCGTAACCATGTGAAGAACAATTGAATTATCGTTGCTTTGGTCATTGCAATAGATGCATTTTCGATATAGATCCATGACACATGTAAATAAAAATCATATAGCTGATTATCCTTTTATATCTTTATTTTTTTAGTCGAAATGGCTACACTATGAAACTCTAGGAAATATAAGGGATCTTACTCCAAATTTTCATTCCATCCTTATATGTTCTCGATGGTTTTATCCAGTATCATATCTTGAGCCTTCATAGTGCATGAATTATATGTATCAATTCCAATGTCACCTTGTGAATGAGAGCAGAAGGTACAGTAGACATTTTTGCTGAGCTGAGCTATGTTGATATTCAAGATACTTCATCATCTAGGAAAACAGCATACATTTTGAAAAGAAATATTCCCAGATATATTTATGAACACACACAGAAAATGGATATATACAGGGTGTCCCTAGACCAGTGGGACAGTTGAATATCTGCTGAACCAATAGGAATTTTCAAAATATTATAATTTCACATCATATCGCATTATGAGTGCTAACTTCAGGAATGATTTTATACGAGGGGCGCAAGAAAGGCTCACAAAATCGAACATCAATTTTTTCAAATGGAACACCCTGTATTTCATTGCATTTTTATATTCTCCTTGAAGAGCTGAATTCAACGACCTAGCACAATTGGGGTCTAGCGGGAATGATTTCCGAGATATAGGGGTGGAAAATCGAGATTTTTCATTTTTGGGAATTTTTTGTGTCAAAACTATTCATTATTGGTCGAAACGGCTTACATGTCCATGTCTCAACTTTTGATTTACTATTTACTCGTATTTAATTGAAACAAATACAGGGTGGTGTAGAATTCTCAGTTTCAGTCAGGAGGGTACTATCATCTGCAAATCTGTGGATGGGGCAAGTTGTTACTCGTAACAGATCATTGATATGAAGAAAGAATAATGTTGGTGCTAAAATTGATCCTTGTGGAAAGCCGGAATTGATGCCAATGGTAAATCAGACGATACACCGTCCACCACCACGTGAAGCGATCTGCCTGAAAGAAAACTCGATAAGAGATGGCTTAGCTGAGGTGGTAAGCCATATGATGGTAGTTTGTGGAGGAGTCCTTCGTGCCAAACACGGTCAAATGCTTTCGATATGTCCAACGCGACAGCTAGAGATTCCCCGTGTTTTTTTAATGAAGCTTGCCATAAATGGGTGATGTAGGCAAGTAGATCTCCAGTAGATCTTCGGTAGCGAAAGCCGTATTGTCTATCATTGATGATTCCTGAGCTCTCCAGATATTTGGTAAGCTCAATATTGATGACTTTCTCCATCACTTTGGAGATTACTGATAACAGTGCAATGGGCCTGTAGTTGTCGGGCAGGTTCTTGTTCCCTCTTTTGGGAATTGGTTGGACTCTATCTGTCTTCCAGCATGATGGAAAAATACCCGACCTGTACGAGACGGTTAACAACTTGCAGAGAATTGGTGTTAATTCTGGTGCACATTTTTGGAGGATATAATGGGTGGAATTCCATCAGGACCGTTAGCATGAATTAATCATTTTCTTAGAAATTCAATGAAAGTGTGAGGAAAATTTGTAATACTTCATTCTGGTTGCCTGTTCATCAACTTCAAAAATTCCATATCACAGTTTACTAAAACCTCATTATTGAGTTTGAAGATTCAATAATAACATTAAATTAGCGAACAAAACCGTTTCCACAATTAAATCAATTTATTCAAAAGTGACAGATAAAATTCCTGCAATGGCACAAACGAATGTGATCTACAGTATCCCCTGTCAGGAGTGTGACAAACTCCATATAGGCCAATCTAAAAGATCCCTGGCCAACAGAATCAGCTCCCACAGGAGCGATTGTAGATTGCATCCAGAAAGATGTGCTCTTGCAGATCATGTCAATAAAATGAATCATCGTATGGACTATGATTCAGCTAGAATTTCTGAGAATTGAAAATAATCTCACTGAAAGATATCCTTCCTACAAATGGCATTCATCTCACAAAACCCCAATTGCATTAATTAAAGAACTGATAATCAACATTTGAGCAAAATATTCTCATCTCTTGTATCCTTAGACAAACAATCTCAAATTCCCCATAGCATTTTGGACATCAATAATTCCGAATAACAACACACAGTTTTTCTCAAAATTCCTTATATTTGAGCTTCTCCAGTATATTCTGTTGTATTTCATGATCTGCCAGCTTAGTTAGTTAGTATGTTTCACCGTTTCCTGTTCCATTCACTGAACTATAACCCTACAAATGGAATGCCGATGCATGATTTCAATAATACGCTCATTTTAGAACCTCGCGCAGACATGGCGGATTTAAGGTTGTGAGCATGCGCACTTATATTGAAACTAGGGCCGGTTTTGCCAATGAACGATTATTTCTTGCCCATTGAAGTATGTTGAATTATCATGTAACATAGTGTGTGAATTTACATTTTTCGGAGACTGTCACCAAATGTTGACATTTGAACACAAAATACTTCGGCGTTATTTTGCCGAGATTTCAATTATAATGTATAATACAATGTGAATTCACGTTTTTTGAAGACTGTCATCAAAAAATGTTGACATTTGAATACAAAACACTTCAGCGTTATTTCTCCGAGCTAAAAATCTAGAGAAAAGAAGATGTCAATTTTTTGAAACTCTGTCACAATATTTATTGATTATTGGTGGGACAATAACACCAAAATTTGTTAATTTTTTGTCCAATTGTCAGCCCACTCTCTATCTCAGTTTGTTGTCTCTCAAGGTGATACAACTTTATTTTCAAGAAATATCTCTACGATAGTTTTTATCAGCCTGAGTTTATGATTTTCTAAAAGTGAATTGTCAAGGACATGATCATCATAATAGGAGGAACCTCGTTTTCATTACCGATTTCGGCACAAGAACACCATGCATTCCTGATCCATATTGTCTAATAATAGTATTTTAAATGAGAAGTCACCAAAATCACGGTCACAACTCAAAAATATAAACGAACAAAATACCATCCAAATACCAGGACACAAACACGAATCTATAAGAGACACGATCAGAACACAAAGATACAATGGAAATAAAAACCATATGAAAACGAACAATAATAAATGGGCACAAAAATATCTAAGCCTTTCCTGATGGGAGCACACCTCATCAACAACATAAGTCTGCGGATGTAAGCAACTTCGATAATCACATACATTATTTTCATATCTTGGTTCAACTGCGCCGGAGCAGAACCTTAAGGTCAAGATCTCCATGGAAGGCGTAAAATATTCACGAGCAGGTAGCTGTATCATCATTCCATTTGTAGGGTTATAGTTCAGTGGTTCCATTGGGTTGAGATTTGGAGGATTACTAACACCAGTAAGTACCATAAGGGTTAAGAATTCTGACTTACGACTAACTCATGTCAACCAAAGTACAAGAAGAAGAAGAATCATTCTAACCTAAATCTTTCAGATTCGTTAATAATCGTTTCCACCACGTTGGATTTGAAAATTCAAACATCAGGGCGATCCGGAATCACAGGGCGATCCTCCGACACCATTAAGACCTTCTGGCAATTCTTCAAAAATAACAATATTCGCATTACGAAATCACATAGGACTTTACCTGTTGCGATTTCCAAATCAATCCCAATAGGTGAAACCGTACGTTCGCATTTCTTAACAGACAGTTACCATTTCGTCAAGAAGCACAATCCAAACTCAAATACGGTTTCACCTATTGGGATTTCCAAATCTTGATTTGGAAATGTCATCAAGTAAAGCCCTATATATATGATTTCGTACGCTCGGCAGTTCATAACAGACAGATGTATACTATACCAACTCACATAGAGCTTTACATTTTGTCAAAAAGCAGAATTCCAACTAACATATGGCTTTACCTATTGGGAATTTCAGATCATGATTTGACCAACAGGTGACCTATGTGACTTGAATCTCTCTTTGTTCTTCTCTACTTGTCTACTTCTCTAGTAAGCTCATAAAACAACTCATTTTCACCAAAGGACATTGACGGAATTATCGAAAATTTGTTTCCACGCATTTGTGTGGTCCTAAAATATGAATCCAAAACCTGAGTTTTGCGCTAACAGTGTTTTCAACTTCTGGAGAATCTGAATTCTTGGGAATACTTTCTTTCGTAAATTAATCTGAAGCTTCGCCGTTCTAAAGACGAACATCGTTTAGTAGAATGTAGTTGGACCTTTTTCAAGGTTGACGACGAAGGGATGTGCTGACTGGGCCTGCCGAGTTTGTCTGACTGATTCCGCCAGTGATGAAATTATAGCAGAAATTTCTGAGGAACATTTCTCGTTGAAAAATCTATGAAAAAGTGAGCGGTCGCCGACTTTTGTACGGTATTCTTATGAGGTCAAAGAGTTGATGAGTGTGGCATCACTCACCAGGAGAATGGATTCTTTCTGGATGAATGCATGAAAACGAGAACAGTACTCTTTAAATGGCCGTATAAGTGCTTTGAATATATAATTAGGAGCTGTTGATGTGTGAAGTAGATTTTTTCACGGAACAAGGATCCGAGTTTTTGTGAACCAGTTTTGCGATGGATCAGACATGATTTTTCAATGAGAGAGTATTGCTGATGGTTATACAGAGCATAAAAATAGGAGTCACCCACCATCATATTGTAACAAGGATTTTGATAATATATATATATATAAAAATAGGAGTCTTGGTGAAAATGGTGGTACCATTGCTATATCAGGCATACTGAATGCCGCCTTTCTAGAGAGAAACCTGGCTTGAGTTTTGGTGGCGTTGAATTCTACCAGGTTGTTGGTTTCCCAGGTTACAATTTCCTCAAGATCTCCATTGACAGCGTCGCGGCCTGCCTTCGTCGTAAGCTCTTAGTTTCCTGGGACGAAATGTAAATTCTAGAAGGGAACGCAGTATGGAGAGTACTATCGTCTGCAGAGCTGTGGAGTGGGCAAGTGGTTGCTTCCAATAGTTCGTTGATATGAATTAGGAGCAATGTTGGTGCCAAAATTGATCCTTGTGGAACACAACAATTGATGGCTATTGTATCAGTTGATACTCCGTCCACCACCACATGACGCGATCTGCCTGAAAGAAATCTCGATAAAATTTGGCATAGCTGAGTTGTGGAGCAGTCCTTGGTGCCAAACACGGTCGAATGTCTCCGATTTATCTAACGCTGAAGCTACAGATTTTTCTTGTTTTTCTAATGCAGCTTACCATATATGGGTGACGTAGGCGAGTAAATCCCCAGTTGATCTTCGGTGGCGAAAGCCATATTGGAATGTAAATTTGCTTGTTTTACCAAATAATCTTCAGCTATCGTCGCTAATGGGCAAACATACCAAAACACATCGGCTGTGACATGTATAAATAAAAATACAACCATATGATTTAGAGATATCGTCGTCAATAAGCAAACAGACATGTGCCGGAACCTATCAAGGTTATTTGAACTGCGTTAAATACAGCCATGTGGCGAAAATAAATAAACATATTATGTACACTGATTTGCCACAGAATCTCTTTTATTTTTATAACAAATAATTGGGAATCATTTCTAACGTCTTGGATAATAATGTAATTCATATGAATACCTCAAGAGCGCAGTGGAGTGGCATTATAATGCAAAGGTGCCAGGTTCAATTCCCAAGAGCGATAGAAACTCTTACTCGTCACCGATCACTTGTCAGCAGGAGAGGCCATGGCACCTATCGTTTTGGCACATGTCATTCTGGCACCTATCATTTTGGCACATCATTTTGTCACCTGTGTTTTGGTACCTGTCATTTTTTTTTTTGTAATTGCATACCTCGTTGGTCCCAGCACTGGGACCAAACGCCCCATAAGTCGAAACTTGTGCGGGGTTAGGTATACATACAAACACAAACATCCATGGCCTAACTAGGATTCGAACCTATGTCTCCGTGGGAGTCCCCATACGAACTCGGCGCCTTCACGCTTTCGACCACCGAGCGGCCTTGAGATGATAGATGCCGAAATCGTTGGGTAGGTAAGGTTAGACGTCGGCTCGAAGGTGGGTTAGATCTGATTGGCTTGGCCTAAAAAAAATTGTTCTAAAATTGTTCTATACGTTATTCGGCTGCCCCCTTACGAGCAACCCTCAGAAGTATTCGAGAGTCTTGTGCGAGCAAGGAATGAAGGGGGCCTTACCTTTCAACGTGTTATCCCAAACACTTTCTTGGGCCATCAGAAATATTTCTGCAGTCGCTGGAAATTGAACCCGCGACCGGCAAGCGAATGCGGATTAGAATACTGACACTATGTATGGCTACCTGGTGGCTGAACTCAACAGACATTTACTGGACCAATTAGATTTGATCCAGAATTTACAGGAGCGTACCCATCGAGCTAGTTGGCTTCTTTCTTTGAAAATGTAATGGACATTATTCTTGATCAGAACAAAACAGATATACAATTCAATACCCTCTCCGAAATGCAGACTATCTTCAAATTCTCAGTTTCAGTCAGAATTCTACACCACCCTGTATTTGTTTCAATTAAATACGAGTAAATAGTAAATCAAAAGTTAAGATTTGGACATGTAATCCGTTTTGACCAATAATGCATAGTTTTGACACAAAAAATTCCCAAAAATGAAAAATCTCGATTTTCCACACCCTATATCTCGGAAATCATTCCCGCTAGACCCCAAGTGTGCTAGGTCGTTGAATTCATCTCATCAAGGAGAATATGAAAATGCAATGAAATACAGGGTGTTCCATTTGAAAAAATTGATGTTCGATTTTGTGAGCCTTTCTTGCGCCCCTCGTATAAAATATAGTCATTCCTGAAGTTAGCACTCATAATGCGGTATGATGTGAAATCCTAATATTCCGAAAATTCCTATTGGTTCAGGAGATATTCAACTGTCCCACTGGTCTAGGGACACCCTGTATATAACCTCAAATTTTATTCTGATCTCTATAAAGTGCTATACGATGATACACGTCGAGCTTACGCAGTGTTTGAAATATTTGCACTCATGTCAATACCACCCTGTATATATTCTTTTAATATAAAGGCCACCATCTCACCATATTTTGTCGTATTCCTTCGGAAATACCCGGAGTGTTCTGAATCACCCGGCACGGAACAAAAATTCTTTGGTGAAACTGTTTCACTGTTTCTACAGGGGTATTACATTCACAAAGTTCATTTGGTCCAGAGATACGCCGATGTTATAGTATCGTATGTTTTTCTCGAAAAAGTAATAGAAAGCGAAAAAGATACAAGAAACGAAAATGTTTTTCTTAGTACTAATATTCAAGTAGAACCCAAATGAAACTCAGATGACTTTTTTTCACAAAAAAAATTCTTGCTCGATGAGTACGTCCTTGGAAGTTCTGAATCGATTCAATAAATGTCTGATGATGTGCTTGTGAATAAACCATGAAAATTCCATTCAAATCGGCTCAAGCGTTCTCAATAATAAAGAACTAAATGTTTTCAAACTTGGACTCGAAGCATTTTTGAACACATCTCCATATGATTTTTTTTTATATTTTGTTGGGACGAATCTTTCCTAGGCTTTTGTCACCACAACTAGAACACCAAGCATTTTTGGACACATCTCATATGCACTCTTTTCATATTTTGTTGGGACGAATCTTCCCTAGGCTTTTGTCACCACAACTCAGAATCACCCTGTATATACGTAAAATTTCATCAAAAACACGATATAAGGTGTGGATGTACATTGGTTGTTCTCTCGCTTCCTCAGAATATGTTTTCCTTATGTTCTGGTCTCCACGAAAAGGGATATCCTGTAATGTTCAGGGAACATCGTGAGAACCAAGGGAAATAAGGTGGGAGTTAGTGTTCTTCTTGAATTTCTGGAGGTTATATGCCTCGGGGAACACCTCCTTTGAAAGAAAAACCAACCAATTTCCGAAGCCAAATACTTTTCGTCTGTAGACACTAACTTTTCGTTCGGGAACACTTTTCGTGTGCTGCAGAGTTGCCAGTTCTACTAAATTTTCAGTAAACTGGTACTTGCACGTCAGCAACTAGTCCCTAATGGGACCTTTTTGCAAACCCCAAGTGTTTTCAATGACTGATGTGGTTTGCTAAAGAGAGCTAACATCCTAACATCCTTTTCAGGCACCGCCCATCAGCTCTCTTTCAGAGTTTTTCTTCTGTGTTTTGTAGGCTAGTAATGTACTCACTACCATATGCGCAGTGGCAGGCCTGCTAGCTGTCCTCGTTGACCCCCGTTAGAGACAAGGATCCAATAAGCAGCTGGCCCGCTCTCACGCTCAGCTGGTAGTTTTCCACACCCACCTACATACACCGTCCTAGTTCTTCTCTGATGCTCACAACCACATCATCATCTCTTTCTGCGTGTTCTGTGTAGGCTTTGTTACTAACTCCATGCGCCACTTTAGGAGCAGCACTGTTAATTGGAACGCAACAGCGAATCGTGCAGGACTATCCCCAGCCGATAAAAAATTTTCAGTAAATATCCTGATTTGCATATTGATCTACTGATCTACTGACACATTTCATAGCCTACAGAGAAATATTCTGACACTTATAAATTATTTTAACTACCTACATTATTATCAATATTCAGTTAATCACATACACTTATGAATTGCATGATATTTGGGCACGCTCTGTTCAAATAAATTTTACAAAATTAATAATGAATCAACATATAGGTACCTACTAATGATATGTATATATAGACCAAAAAAGGAATGATAGTGGAGGTAATCAGATTAGTAGGTGGAGAAAACTGTTCAACGAAACCTATTTCCATAATAGGAAGTAGAAAAAAATTATTAGGATTTCGAAATTCATATCGATAGAAGAAATTTCTTTTCCCAAGGAATCGTTACACTATTTTAAATTAAATTTCTCACACTACTGCTTTCCAACAAATCTATGGTGGGGATATTCGACAGAACTACCATCCGTGTGCGACTAAGGTTGTATAAATCTTGATCACGTGGGGTACGGGATTAAATGAATACCCTATATAAGTTGAATGGCCTGCTCCTTCTAACCCCGCACAAAAGTTCTGACTTCTACGTTCTTGTGTGTTCAATTCTGGTTGCAAATAAAGTTTTCTCCAATATTTTTAATTTTCTGATAGCTCTCTCTATTACAAGTGTCATATGACTAAAATTACTGACTTTTGGTGACATCGGGAATCAAATTTCATGCTCAAGAAATATTTCATATGATTTTCCAAATATGATCGAATTAGTATGTATCTATGTAGATGTCTAGATACACTTGCAACTGAAATAAGTAGAAGATCCATGAAGACCATCGATATATTTCGAAATGAAAATTGCGACGAGATTTTGGATAGGATGTATGGTGTTCTTAACAACATACACTTGCTATACTACTAGGGTGAATATGTCCATTAGTATTGTATCAATGACGAAGAAGGGGCATAAATCCACACCAGAATGCATCATGAAGAGTGAGTCACACAACAGGAATGAAAGCAATGAAACTACTGACACATCACCTCGAGACGACTACCCTGATGTGAGTTATTTACTATTGATTCTATGACGCTCTCATTTCCTAAGTACGATTCCACTGAGTGGATTACTTTCCATATTCTTATATACCGTGAAAAATGTATGATGCAAAAGTTTGATAGACGATTACTTGTATCACGAAGTGCACAATATTTATACTATGCCGCCCCACTATTTATTGGGGATAATAAGTTCAAAAAATCTATTCAGGAGGAGTTTAGTTGCTTTGGAAAAACTAGAAAATTCGCAGACTGTTGAAACACTACAATGTTCATCGAATCATAATTTCAGAATAAATATTTCTACGATAGCATTGATCCGCAAGAAACTGTATATAAAATTTTGCCAATTTTGGTGAATAGCAAGTGTTAGGGGCTCAGAGACATTCCTGTCTTGTGATTAGTTAGTTAAAACAGGTTGAGTGCCACCATGTATTGAAAAATATCGGTTCCAGAGGCCGATACATTATTTTTGCCTTAAACATCAAATACTAACGTACCATTGAAATTTACTTTCATTTTTGATGTGCCGGAATTTTTGGAAAGTTGAAAATGGCGCTTTATTTTTGGAGACCACATTGGTCTCACACGGCCCCTCATTCGACCATTTTGTTCACGCGGCTGCGCGAGACCAACGTGTCACTACGCTATGCGCATGTCTGCATGTTGAGAATCGTAGCGGGGGACCGGCAGACCGGCTCAGCATGTCTCGTGATTGTGCAAGAGTCAAATTACGTCCTCGTACGAGAAAAAACAGAAGCAATTGACGAAGTTATGCCAGAAGGTGTTGTCCGATGAAGACGAAAACTGAAGCAATCAAGATGGAGAATCACTGTTTGGGGACGTGTATCTTTCTGATGAATATCAATGTGAGTCATCAGTAGATTCTTCGTCATCGTTCAAGAATGCATCTTCCAAACAACCGAGAAAACGTCCCAAGATCAAAAAGAGAGACGGTGCTAGAAAAACTCAAACATTCAGACATGATATATACCGTCGAATGGTGATGCAGTTTCTAACAGTAGGTATATTGTTCAACAAATGATATTCATTTCTTTCTCAGAATAATCTGTATGATTTTGTTACATGTTCATGTTGTATAAATGAAGAAAACTAATAAAAGTACTTATATATTGCGTGAGAAAAAAAAAAGAATTTCAAAATTTCCTAGCCACGTACTACCAATTTGGTCTCTCATATCCAAAGGCCAAAATATGCCTCTGGACCACCAGGCCGCGCTCTTTCGAATGCCATTTAGTTCATAATGCTGCGAGAGACCGCTGTGGAGATATGAAGCCAAATCAGTTGTGGGTATATGCGAGACCATATTGGTCTCACGCGGCCACAAAGTCAGAAGTATGTGCGAGACCATGTTGGACCGTTACCACCGATACAACAAGGCCTGCATGCTCCGTGGGTGACGTCACTTAGTGAGGCCTAACCAGCGGCTCGAAACGACAAGCGCTTATAGCGCTATAAGGCGACCGCGTATTTCGATTTTAGTTTTAGATCATCATTGAGCCGATTTTGCTGTTTTTTGAAGGGCTTCCGGTTAAAAAAGGATGCCAGTCGTCAACTGAGCCCTTCCTTGCACCCCATTCGATTTTATTATGGAAAAACGAAGTCTTAAAGCAAAAACCAGGATAAAACACAAATATCCACCTACAGCAACCCATTCGAATTGAATATATTGAAAAAAATTGTGGTGAAGGTAAACTTCACACCTACTTATACAGGGCCCGCGGAACATAAACTTATCGTGAGATTGATCGGAAGAAAATTGCGGTAAATGTATTTTATTTTGATTGACATGCCGTTTGTTACAATTGCCTATATGCTCAGATACCTATATCCTCAGATACATAATGTGATTCAATATATTCTCAGTTTTTTATATATATATATATTTACTTTTTAAAAATTTGTTTAGTAATTTGAATGTCTGTACTCATCTGTTATACATACTTTGATGTGAAATATTCATGAATGTCTATATTTACCACTATATATGTAATCATTTTTGTTTTAAACTGACTTTTCCTATATCATTTTATAATGGTCTCTTGGATGAATAAATTATTCTATTCTATATTCTATTCTATATTTATCTTGGAGAATTCCTATTACCTGAAAAAATAACCAGTGAGTGTTTTCAATTTCCTGTTGTTGGATTTTTCACCCAAGTGGATCGTTACACTTGAAACCGTGACCGTAAAACTGCATTTATCATGCGATGGTTTTTTTTTTGAAAATTTTTTTTGGTACTCACGTATTTTTGTCTGATAAACCGAATTTTATAATGCAAATGTGAACAAACCACTATTTATTGAGATATTTCAAGAAAAACTTCGAAATTTTGCCTTCTTTCTCCCCTTGTGTTGGGGGCAATTGAAGCTACTTGCTCTTATTTTGTCATTGGACACTTTATAATATACTCATGATGTACTTTGATGGCACATTTTCATATAGAAAATTCAACAGGAAATATAATTTTCATGGCGAGTTTTTCATATTTAGTGAACAAGCATTCCAGATGACGACCATTTAATCAATAGTCAATCAAAATACGAGATGTCAATAGATTGCTTTCGAATGACATTACACACGCCATTATTTTGAATGATATTCTTCCTTCTTTTCACTAAATATGGATTAATCTCAAGAAAATCATATTTATAGTTGGATTATATATAAATTGTCCAATATAATGAAAAAAGAAGGGAAATTTGTTCTAAATGCCATCCAGAAGACAGGTGAAAAAGAAGGTGAAATTTGGAACTTTTTAGTCAAATATCTTCATGATAAATATCATGATAAATGCAGTTTTACCTTTTCAAGTAGAGTGTTTGTAGTTCATGTTAATATGATAGTTGCAATTTGATCATTGGAATGAATTCTGCATTCATTGCCACGAGGCAAATGACCGTTTTCAGAAAGAAATCTGAGAATGAGAATTAAAAAATCCCGTTTATTATGAACATTCAAGAAAATTTCCTCGAATTCAGAGATGATTTTGTTGACTATAATGTACGAATACAAAACTAATTGCACAATCAAAGCTTTTCTATTTTTCCTCTGCTTATACTTTTTATGAGAGAGTAATTGTCTTCTATTATTAATTCATCATTATAAATTGAGCTCTGTTTACTACTGAACTTGGATGGAGATGGAGTAAAATCCTCGCGGTGAATTGCATATACCTACCCACATTTTCGATAGCTCCTCGTCCAACGGGAAACTAAAAGCATGAACTTTTGAACCACCCACATAATTCCCCCGACAAAAGGGAACACAACACTTGAAAGGCATTGTTATTTCGCCGATCACAACACAAAATATTTCACAAAACAGTAATTTTTCCGCCAATTATTTTGATGAATAAACAACAAAAGAATTCGGGACCGTTTCAAAAACATACGTGAATCACCGATGAATTAACACGAACTGACGCGTTAGTCGACAAGCGATAAAATAAAACACTGGCCTCTCTTGGTGACGTCACGAGCTGTTTACGTCAGAGTCTGCTGGCCTTATTGTATCGGTGGTAACGGTTGGACTCTCACGGCACTCAACCTGTTAACCGAGACGCAAAGCGGCGAGGTTAGCTGTAATCTCGAGACAGGAATGAAACTCCCTACCAAGGTTTGTATACTATTCTATTTACAACCATCGTATTTCTATCAAAATTAATAAATCCATGTTTCGTTCTGAACATACCTAAATTATTACATGAGTGAGGGCGGGAAGTGAAGGCAAGAAGTAGTGAAGGGCGGGAAGTGAGGGCTGGAAGTAGAGGTGTGTAATGTGACACTTCCCAACCTTCAATGACGTTAGTAATGACAACATTACATATATGGTTGTAAATAAAAGTTTTTTTGTTTACTAGTATGGACCACGTTACGAATGGAGTGAACAAGTTCAAGCACAAATATTAGCATCTTATTTCTATGGCTACGCTATATTCTCCCTTCCTGCGGGTTTTCTGGCTGAATACTTCGGACCCTTCAAGATAATTCTTATTGCACATATAATTGCTGCTGTCTTCAATACCCTATGCGTTTATGCGATATGGTTGAACTGGGGAGTGCTATGCTTTTGCAGAATTATACTGGGATGCTGCGGGGTGAGTATCTGTATATTAAAATCATGATGAAATTCATGACTGTTTATACATGTATTTAGTGAAAATCTATGGATGTGAGGCCAATCAGAATTATTCCATCGTTTTATAGTAAAGTTTTTGAACATGTTTCTTCTTCCCAAGATAGAATAAAATTCAGAATAAATTGAACCAAAGTATTTTGAATATTGATACCATTGTGTGATTTGAATCTCGGAGAATGAAAACATCGAAAGCTCGACCTAAAAACGAAGAAATTTATTCAATAATACTGAAAATAGTAGCTCCATGCAGGAGCTTGTTTAGGCTTTGTAGATCTGATGAATGGAAACCTAATGTGTAGGTGAGACGTATAATAATGTCTGATGTTCATTGGAAAAAATAATTATTGTTTCATGCCAAATTTACAGAATTTGCTTCGCTATCAATGGTTACACCTTTGGAAACATTGGCGCTGATAGACCAATCACAATTGAAAGACAGCTAATTTTCGCGATAAGCACACGTTGTCTCTGGCTTGTGATTGGTCAGATTATGTGATCAGTGAAATGTTGAATATTATTCGACTATCTCTTTTTTTTTTCTTGAAGCGCAATGAAGGAAATTCCTATAATGTTCAAAGATGATTTCGACCGCGAGTATGATAGATCTGATAGGGTCTTGATAGTGATTGAGTCCCAAGCCAATCTTTTATAATAGAATATTACACTAGCACTAGACACTGTTTGACCACTAACCAAACCGATTTTTCACACCTCGACACGTGTTTCGCTAACTATGTTAGCATCTTCAGGAGAGTATTGAAATTAAATGCGCTATCCTAGTGGGCAACTTTTTATATACAAAGTATATGTCCACACAACCGTGAATAGACAATTACCGCCAAGCAGATGTTATTCATGGTTGAGTTGACATGTTATATTACTAAATTATGCAGAGGGCTAAATAGGATAGATATAATGATGAAGATGAAAAGCCCCGTGTGAGAGTCGAACTCACAACCTCTGGGTTACATGCCCAACGGTCTGCCAATTGAGCCAACGGGTCGTCCGTCGATCAACCGGCAGGGAGGTCTAGTTTCTCAATTAGCGTCTGCGGACGGCCGCAAGTAATAACTCCGTGGGAGAACGTTATAGTGGGCAGTAGATGTGACTGGCGTTATACGGCGCCGACTGAATGACTTCATCATACTTCGTCTCGTAAGCAACTGGTTGGCTCAGTAAGCAGAGCATCGGCATGCAAAACCCCTAAAATTAAAAAGCCTGAGTCAGGTACCATGGTTCATGAGGCAAAACCTATTCGTCAGGGTTATTGAGCCACTGAAAGAACAAGCTTTCCTCGAGTTCTACAGGAGGATGGAACTCCGCGTAGATGACTACGACTCGTGGAAAGATTTCGTTGCAGCCAAACCACCTTAATATTCTAGGAGAAGACGGCCGAATTCAGAGGTAAAGGCAATCATCCAAGAAATTAATAAATCTATGTATTTGTTAGCCAAACCAGATGATATACCTGCAAATTTATGGGAAATAGTACATAAAACACATGCGAAAGAATCTATTGAAGAAAAAGCTGAACGAATCAGGAAGATAATGAAGGAGGAGAATGCCTCAAAGGACAATATCGAGGAAATGTACTTCGATTTGGAGAAGTATAAAGACCGAGAGGACTGGGAAACTATGTCCTTCCCGTCCGACTCCTCTTCAAACAGGACCAGTATATCACCTAGCCAGCTAGAGTATCCCTCTGAGGAGGATACCCAGAGGGCTAGAGACTTGAGGATGAGAGGAATCTGTAGTGCAATAAATGTCCAGATCCCACCCACTGCACTACCGAAGTCTCCGAAATCCGACTCTGAGATTGATATCGAGAGAGCTGTCTCGAAAATAATTGAGGCTGAAACTCGACGTACCTCAAGTCACAGCATCAACGACGATGGTGATTTCAGAGAGGAAGAAATATCTCAGGTATTACCTTTGAGGGGTAGAACTCCCTCCCTGCTACCACCATCTAGACAGAAGAACCTCATTCACGTCGAAGCAGACGTTCGTGTTTCGGCCTACCAGGAGGAGACTCCCGCAATCCCTAATAAACTGATGCAAATATACCAAGATGGTATACTTGCCCAGCAACTCCAAGAAAAGGAAACCGAATCGATGGATACATCTTCACCACCAGAGAGGCGGCTCGAGAAAAGGCGGAAGGAACAACATACCTCAATAGACGAAATCAGAGCTCAGAAAAGTTTCAAAAACCCGGGAGACGGATTTATCGTACCTAGGAAAACCTCTAGATGGTCTGGTGCGTTCAAGAAGAGAGAGGAAGTTATATCTATCAAAAACAGATATAAACCATTAGCGAACATAGGACAAAGTCCTAAGCCTGATAATGCAAGCAGTCAGAAAATACCAAGCTCTTCTGAAGACTCATCCGATGAGGAGAGGGCCTCTACGAACATAAGGAAAACGACAAACAACAAAAACCTTCCTAAAAAAGATCCCAAAAAACCAACACCCACCCAAAGGGAGAAGAAACCACCACCCATTGTATTTGACGGGTTACTGACAGATAGGAAACTGATTTCTTCAATGATAAAGGAATTTACTTCAAAACCCTTCTTCTTCAAATTTGGTAGAGAATCCACCCTCCTCTACATGGATAACAACGACGACTTCGAAATACTCAAGTCAAAACTCGAAAATGACGAAGTATCGTTTTACACGTATACTCTTAAGAAGAATAAGTCACACGCATTCGTGCTGAGAGGCTTGGATTTTAAGCCGGAACCCTCGGAGATCAAGGAGGATTTAGAGGAGGTCTACGAAATGAAGATTCGCGAGGTGTTCGCGCTTAACACGCGGTTTAGGCCTCTCTACTTGATAACCACCGACCCTAATGTTTCGCTTAGGGATCTCAATGACAGGGCGAAGTATGTCCTATCCACCCGGGTCACTTGGGAGCTCAGGCGAAACAATAGGGAGATCTCGCAATGTAAGAGGTGTCAGATGTGGGGTCATGCCACCAGTAATTGCTATAGAGATTATAAATGTCTCAAGTGTGCTGGTGGCCACCCCACACCTGAATGTAAACTTCCTAAACAAGAGCCTGCCAAATGTGTAAATTGTGGGCAGGCTCACCCTGCAAATTACACTGAATGCGAAGTGTACAAACGAAGAATACATCTCTTGCATGCAAACAAGAGTGGTAAATCGGGCAGACCGGCCTACACCCCTGCCCTGCCTCCTGCAACGAATGCGTGGGAACAACGCAGAACAGAGAGAGAGACCAGCCTGACCAACCGAAGACGAGAAGTTCCACAACAGCAGCAGCAGCAACCACCGCAGAGCCAACAACGCAGTGGAGGAGAAACGTCAGGGGTAAGTCAGGGGGGTGATGTTCTGACGGACCTGGCAAATGAGTTCTGTCTCTTGGAACAGAAAGTGAATCTTGCCGAGGTGCTCAGGGCCGTCAGGGACTTGAATGCAAGCATTGGCAACGAGACAAACCCCATGAGGATCGTTCAGATCGTGGCGGGGTTTGCTAAGAATATTGGTAGATACAATATTAATGGTATAAATAGGCCTTAAGGTATGCAATATTAACATTAACGGCATCAACAATAAGATGCCGAGTTTTGTTAATTTTGTATATCGCTACAGATTGGACATCATTCTCTTGTCCGAGACGAAACTCCGTCCTGACCATAGGTTTTGTGTGAGGGGTTTTACCACTATCAGGGCAGACCGTCCTGATGCGGATGGACATGGGGGGTAGCCATACTGATCAAGAACAACATACCCCACTCAGTGGTGTCGCGAAGACAATGTTCTATAGAGCATGTCGGCGTGAGGCTGCTGAGTGGTGAGACCATTTTCTCGGTATACAACAGGCCCGGAATTAGGCTCTCGGAAGAGGGCCTGGAGACTCTGTTTAGTGCTGGGAACAAAGTGATCGTAGGAGGGGACCTGAATGCGAGACACGTCGATTGGGGGAACGAAGGGAACAACACTAATGGGAGAGTCTTGAGGGAGTACTTGCAGGCTGCAAATGTCCTGCTGGACCATCCTGATAGTCCCACGCACTACCCCTTTAACGGAACGACACCGAGTATAATAGATATCGTGCTGACCAAGAACGTTACGTCATTGTCAACACTGTCAGTTGTCGACGAGCTGAGCTCTGATCACCTGCCAGTGATATATAGTTTTGGAGATAAACCACGCGACACTGAAAAACAACTATATGACTATAAAACCACAGACTGGCAGAGGTTCAGGGCTCTGCTCGACGATAAAATAACTATTAATCCTAATCTCAGTGTCTCGGAGATTAATTCTGAGACCTTGAGGTTCTGTGATGCTATAATCTCAGCAAGAAATATGACGACGAGATTGGTCAGTATCGACTCCACCAAGGATATTCTTCCAGGGGACATTCTTGAGCTAATAGCCGAAAAGAAGAGACTCAGAAGGCGCTGGCAGCGGTTGAAGACCCCCCAAGCAAGGTGTGACTTCAGCCGCACAGCCCAGCTGATAGAAACCAAAATCAGAGAGTTCAGGAATGCCACCTGGAGGGCCAAGGTGGAGACCCTAGATCCCCGAGATAACACTCTTTGGAAGATGACAAAGAGGCTGAAGAGAAAATGCACCCCTGTCCCTTCCTTGGAGTGTGATCGCGGGGAGGCGGTGTCAGATTCTGAGAAGGCGGTGGTACTTGGGAAACATTTTCAATCAATCAATAAGATCAATAAAAATCCTGAGGGAGAGGTTCAGGAGGACATGGCAGCCGTAGCGACCCGAATCAGGGCTCTACCTGTGGTACCTTTAACTCATCGAGTCCTGGGTCGAGCCATATGCAACCCCACTGAGTTACAAAATGTAATAAAAAACCTGAATATAAATAAGGCTCCAGGGCTCGACGGGATAGATGTCGTTCTCCTGAAAAACCTGTCTCGCAAGGCAAGGGTCCAACTCCATTATATTATCAATGCTATAATCAAGTACCAGCACTATCCAGGGTGTCTAAAGACTGGGCTTGTTGTACCAATTCTCAAATCGGGTAAGAACCCGAAACGACCAGGGAGCTACCGCCCTATATCACTGCTCAGTGTAGTGGCCAAGGTAGTGGATAAGATTCTACTCAGATTGATTGAGGCCCAGGTCGAAGACCTGAACCTGATCCCTGATGAACAATTCGGTTTTCGCAAGGGACATAGCACCACGTCCCAAGTGGCCCGAATTGTTCACGGGGTAAAAGAGGCCTTTAATCAGGACAAAAATACTGTTATGGTCATGATGGATGTCGAAAAGGCTTTCGACACCGTCTGGCACGAGGGTTTAATGTCCAAGATGTCTAAGGCTAGAATGCCCATATATATCATTAGGATTGTTGACTCGTATCTTGAAAACCGAAAGATTAGAGTAAAGGTGAATGACGCTGTTTCAGGGGATTTTCCACTCGAGGCGGGTGTTCCACAGGGGTCGTGTCTGTCTCCACTGCTATACTCAATATACACGCATGATTTTCCTGTGTTCGAGAGGACGAGTGCAGCGTTGTATGCTGATGATACAGCATTATATGCTCACTCATTCGACTCGGACATCGCCAGGACTCAGATCCAGATCCATCTGGACAGGGGAGTCATACCGTATTTTGAGGAGTCAAAGATCGCCGTGAACAATACAAAGACAGAAGTCATGAATTTCAGCAGGAAATACACTAACAACGTTTTACGGCGACCTTTGACTGTAAAAGATGCGGAGGTTACGGACTCTCCCGTTGTGAAATACCTGGGAGTAAAGCTGGACAGACGTTTGTCATTCAGGAACAATATCAGTTATTTAATACAAAAGACTCAGGCTGCGATCAGGAGCTTGTATCCTTTGTTGGTGGGAAATTCCCCACTAACATTGGATAATAAGCTCTTGATCTATAAACAGATCATCAGGCCTGTAATGACATACGCCTGTCCGGTATTTTGTAGCGCCTCGAATACCCAAATAGGTAGATTACAGGTGCTGCAAAACAAAGTTCTCCGTATCATTACCAATGGTAATCGATACTCCCGAGTGGTAGATCTTCACGAATGGTGTCATGGCATACCAATGATAAGAGATCATATACTGAAAATCTCGAATAAGTTTTATAGATGCCATGTTCAGGGAAGTGAACTCACTAGGAACATCACTTCCACTCGTGCTGAACATGGAATCTATAAAAAACATGGATTAATATATGAGTCGACCGATGTTTTTAGGGAACCCCTGGGCGATCTGTAGGATCCTCAGCATGAAAATGTTAAAAATTTCCAGGGATGTCGCGTGACTGATGTCCTTGGAAATTGTCAAGAGCAGCAGCGTCTCAGTGGGGCAGTGTTCACGCTGAGGTGCTGGCGACTCTTGGCTCACATCTGCAGGCTGCCCTAGACGGCTGATTGGCCTATCGGCCGATTCTGGGCGTGGCTTGTAGATGGGGGCGGTGAGCGCCGTGTCCAAAGCGACAGATCATCTGGAGAGGGTTTTTACTTTATTTTCCCTCGTACAAACGTTAATTTCCAGCACGCCAATGTTTGTATTCACCCTTGACCCTACTGGGTCCACCTCGGAGATTTCCCATTAAAAGGAGCACTGCTTCAGGAGATGGGACTCATGTGTCAGGACTCTTATCACAGAACGAACATTCCCCCTGGCTAACACCAGCCAACTCCGCACTGCGCGGAGGATAGTATATGTATACATTTTATAGTTGTTTGTTCTGTTTGAAATTGTCGATGTTTTATTGAAATGAGGAAATAAATGAATTTGAAAGCATCGGCATGCCAAGCCGGCGGGCCGGGGTTCGAATCTGTACGAGGCTCATCTTTTTTTTATTTTTTTCTTGTTCTCAAGTGATTTATAAAAAATATTCTCTATGGGAAATAGGTTCATTTAGGGGTTTTCTATGTTTAGGCCAGAGGTGAGGTTCGGTTAGGTTAGGTTAGGTTAGGTTAGAATAGAATAGAGTATTTTATTTGGTGTTAATAAACATTAAGTTTTACACAGGTCAACGAAACAAGTACAGATATACTCATAAAATAGATAGGTTAGGTTTTCTAATTTTTTATGCAGAAACAATATTTTCCTTCCTCAAGAAAAATTCTCCTTCTTTAAGAAAAAAGGTTCATCTAGGTCGATTGATTGTTAAAAAAAATTCCTTCCTTATATTACTACTACTATCGGATGAGTAGGTGAAGTAGGACGTGCACACATCGCTCTCTGTTAAATCATGTCAAAAACAAGTTCAAAGTGCCAGAACTAAAGTTAAATCGTAATACCCAAACAGCACTGCATTTGCATTAGTGCAGTTTATTCCAAATTGTGTGAATAGTGAATAAGTTCCATTGCATAGAAGATTACAGAATGTCAATGTGAGTAAAGCCCTTGAGCATAATTTCCAAACAAATAGCTGTAGTGGGAGTGTGTCGACAACAGTAAACAGGCAAGAATAAAAATAATTAAAAATTCACAGCCAGTACACCACGTCTCTACGAGGAGTTTGTTATAAATCTGTAGTCGCAAATCCGCAAAATAGATCGCGAGCTCACTAAAATAGTTCGTATAGGTATGTCTCGTACTATCGACGACTTCCATTTAGTTCAACAAGGAAACCAGGAACTGAAAACTGAAATTAAAAATCTGAAAGAATCCTTGAATAACAAGATAGCCGTTTTGAAAGGCGAAAACGATCAGCTGATTAGAGAAAACTCAGAGTTGAAACAACGCATATCAGAAACAGAGAAGAAACTAAAAAAGTATAACTTAATTGTTTATGGAGTACAGGGGGACGACCAGAAGACTGAGTCCGAAGTAATAAATATAGTGAATGATATCTTGAAAGTACAATGCAATCATCGAGATTTTAGAGATATCTATAGAATCGGGAAATCGGTTAATGGAGAAGTTAGACCGGTAGTGGTAGAAGTGGTGAACTTTAATCTGAAAACATCAATTTTATCTTCTGCACGCTCTCATGGACCCGAGCTGAAGAAGAAGAATATCAATTTCTCACATGATTACACAAAAGAAGAATATACAAAACGGAAGTTAATCCATAAGTACTTAGTCAAAGCCAGGAAAAATAATTTAAGTGCATTCATAAAGAATAACATATTGACTATCGATGGCAAAGAATTCTCATATGAAGAGCTTTTAACTCAAGAAAATGAGACAGAACAAATCAACAATGCTGGGGACACAGAGCTTATAACTGATAAAATCGAGAAGAAAAGAAAGTTCCAACAATCACCAAATTCCATGATCGAAAAATCAAGCCGAAGCAAGACAAGATCACAGTCCCAGTCCTCGAATCATCGTTGAGGAATCCTATAAGTGTATTAATCAAGTGATATTGTAAATTTCTTTCTTGTATTTCCTTATTGTCATATTCTCCACCATGAGAAATTCTTAATATTATATATGAAATAAAACTTTAGCCATATGATGTTTTGAGGCTATGTTAGTAGGTATAGGTTGTGAATAAGCATCATTCTCAGAATTATCAGATACATGAATAATTATATGTCTTTAACCATTTTATAACCTCAAAAATCTCATATGAAAGCTAGAATGAATCAATTCATCAGGGATTTCAGGAATGATCCAATCAAAACAACTAGCATAACTAAACTAGACGAATTAAATCCAACCCTGATTGGTAAAACAGGCCTCATAGTCACTCATGCAAACATTCGTAGTTTGGAAAAAAATATGGACCAATTCATGATCCTTCTCAGTCAATTTCCAGTATGTCCAGATATTATAGCACTATCTGAAACAAGGAAATTATGTAATGTATCAAACTATAATATAGATGACTATACAATTTTATACAATCAAGGTGAAATAAATAAGTGTGATGGTGCGCTACTGTATATACGAAATACTGTGGACATTGTTGAATTTGAGATTATTGAAATAAATAATTTCAAATTCATTAATGTGCAAATAAAACAGAACGAAATCTCTATAAATATAATATCTACATATAGACCACCCTCTACAAATCCGACTGAATTTATAGAATCCCTTGCAGACTTACTTGAACAAAATAAAAAAGTTAAAAACGTGTCGCTCTTTTTAGGCGATTAGTGAATACCGATATATCAAGTGAATATATAAATCTGCTCAGTGAATATGGCTTTACTTCCGTCATCAACAATACAACAAGAGAACAGGGTGAATCAAATACATGCTTAGACCATATATTTTTGAAATGCCCAAACGAAATTTTAGAAAAAATAAACCCAGTCATAATTAAATCGAATATAACAGATCATTATCCTACTTTTTTGAATCTACCGCTAGCAAACAGACCATTACAACAATGCCAAGAAAATTTCTACAAAAAAATTAATAATCAAAAATTGATAAATGCAATTAAAAATGAATCATGGAAAAATGTGTATGCAGAAAACGATACAGAGAAATGTTGTAATATATTCTTAGATATTTTGAAGCGGTATATAAACAATAACGAAGAAACAATCCGTTGCCGATTGAAAAAGAGAAATCCTTGGATCACCAACGGCATCATTACATCAATGAATAGAAGGGATAGTTTGTATCAGGAAGTATTGAAATACCCAACGAATGAATACATCAAAAGGGAATACAAAACATTGCGAAACAAAATAATCACTTTGATTAAAAAAGCCAGGAGAGAATATTACCGAGAGAAGATTAATGAAAACTCTTTGAGCTCTAAAAAATTATGGGATGTTGTCAGTGAAGTCACAAATAAGACAAAAAATACATACATTGGTGATATTGTTGTCAATAATGTCACATTACAAAAATATGAAGATAAAGCCAATGCCTTCGTAGATTTTTTTTCGGAAATCGGTGAAGCCTTAGCAACAAAAATTACGATAAATAATAAATATACATTTCCACACGAGCGCCTCAATAAATCTATGTTTGTACGGCCAACAGATGAGAAAGAAGTTTTGATGTTCATGAATGGACTAAAAAATGGCAAGGCTCCTGGAATTAACTCTATAAAAAGCGAAACAATGAAAATTATTGCACCTTATATTGCAAGACCCATGGCACATGTGATCAATAAATCAATACAAACTGGATACGTCCCTTCCGCATTTAAAGTTACTATAGTTAAGCCTTTGCATAAAAGTGGTAGTAAACAGCAAATAAATAATTATAGGCCGATTAGCTTGATTACAAATTGCACCAAAATATTCGAATATATCATAAAAAATAGGTTGAATTCATATCTACAAAAAAATGGAATATTATCGAATAAACAATATGGTTTTCGCGAAGGGATCAGTACTCAGGATGCAATAGTGAAGTTGACATCACAAATTTATAAAAACATTGATAACAAGAAGCCATGTATTGCCGTTTTCATTGACTTGACGAAGGCATTCGACACGGTGAACCACAGCATACTACTCGAAAAACTGAACAATATTGGCGTGAGAGGAATCGCACAAGATTTGTTAAAAAGTTACTTGTCAAATAGAGAGCAATATGTTGTGATGAACGATAAAATTAGTGAACCACGAGTGGTATGCTGTGGAGTACCACAAGGAACAGTTCTTGGACCCCTGCTGTTTACAATCTATTTAAATGATTTGCTTACCTTAAGATCAGAAGGGAATATTATTTCATTCGCCGATGATACTGTAATACTTTACGAAGATAGGGACTGGCAGAACCTGAAACACAAAATCGAGGGTGACTTGGATAGACTATTTTGTTGGTTTGACCAGAATTTATTAACTGTAAACTATGATAAAACAGCATACTTACCGTTTACGTCATATAAATCGGGTCTCCCAAGTTTTGATACAATAAAGGCATCGGCGAATGGACAAATAGAAATAAAAAGTGTGAGAAGTACTAAATACCTCGGAGTTACTATAGATTCACACTTAAGATGGGATATGCACATACAGTACACATGTCAGAAAATTAGGGGGTTGATCTATAAGTTTAAAAAGCTCAAAGCCATAATGCAACCAAATGAACTGAGAATTTTGTATCATGGTTTTGTCGAGTCAATACTACAATATGGAATTATTGCCTGGGGTGCATGCGACAAAACAACTCTGATTTACTTGGAACGAATTCAAAGACGCATTCTTAAAATTATATTTGACAAAAAAAATAGATTCCCAACTATTTTATTACATAAGCAAAACGGAATATGTGATATGAGGCAAATCTATGCGAAAGTATTACTTATATATGTCTTCAATAATAAATCTATCTTTCCACAAATTCAGCATAATATAAATACCCGCGCCAAACAAAACAATCATTTGAGAAGTCAAAGACCTGAAAAATCAATTGGGCAGAAAAATCTATTCTATACGGGTCCTAAATTGTATAATCTACTGGACACTGACATACAACAAACCAAATTGAAATTTGCGGCAAAAAAAAAGATCAAAAAATGGGTTCTCGAAAACTATGAATTGATTCACGAAAACTTGTAATGGATCATAAATTAATTTCTAGGAACTTGTATTTATTTTAGTTAATTTTCTGTGAATGTTTATAAAAGTATTTTTCATATCGGTGTTCGGATGGAATTGTCAGTCCATAATCGAGACGACACATTTTCTTTAATAATTGTTCCGGCCATCCAGATATGTGGATATTTTCTTATCTTCTTATAAATATAGGTGAAATAGTATGTATTTATCAGTCTATTTAATATTCAATTAATTATTAGGGATAGCTCAAAGAGAGAGAAACTATTACTTCATTACTGCTCAAAAAGTTACAATAATATTGAATATCCACTTCCAGTCAAGAATCCTTAGATTCTTAAGGAGGTACCTTGCTTTATTCTGTAATTTTTAGATATGTATACTGAACAATTACAATACGTTGTTATATCGATAGCTACTTCTCTAAATTTTTTTTTGTAATTCTCATAAAATTCGTTGAATAAAGATTATTATTATTATTATTATTATTATTATTAGACTCGACACAAGTTAACTAACGTTCCCCTACCACGGAGTTATTACTTGCGGCCGTCCGCAGACGCTAGTGAGTTCTCATCACACACCAGGCGGCAGAATCCTTCCAATTCCCGAAGTCACTCGAAATCATGCACTATACGAAGCATCGCCGGCAGGATGGTACTATACAGTGTCCATATTTCCCCGTTCGTCCTCTGGCATTGTCTTTCCTTGTATACAGAAATGTCCGCAGGCAATCATACATAGGAGTCGAGTAATGTTTGTCGGTTACTCAACCGAAAAGATACATATAATGAATAATGATAAAGATGAAAAGCCCTAATTTCGAGTGACAATGGAAAATGATTGTCTAGGCGGAACTCAGTATGCCCGATATTGTAATGTCTGGCTCCACCATCCCCACCAAGCCCACCATATCTATGCTCGGTATTTCCATCAGCAACACTCTTTCATGGGATAATCATGTCAGATCCATCGCAAAAGCTGCTTCACAAAAACTCGGATTCTTGTTCCGTGCGAAAAGCTACTTTACACAACAGCTTCTCATGATCTACAAAGCGCAGATACGGCCTGTTCTAGAATACTGTTCCCACATATGGGGTTCAGCACCAAAACATACGCTGATGCTCTTAGATTCCATCCATAGAAGAGCCATTCGCCTGGTGGGTGACGCCACACTCACTCACTCTTTGACATCATTGGAACACCGTAGAAAGGTCGGCGACCTTTCACTTTTCTATCGATACTTCCACGGGAAATGTTCGTCGGAAATCTCTGCTATCATCCCTTCACTAGCAATACCAATCAGACGAACTAGACAAGCCCAGTCAGCACATCCTTTCGTTGTCAACCTCGAAAGATGTCGAACAGCACTTTATCAAGACTCTTTCATCCATAGAACGGCTAGGCTCTGGAATTCATTGCCTGTGGAAGTATTCCCAACAACATGTAGTCTCCAAAAGTTCAAAAAAATTCCAATTCCTTCCTTCTGTCTCTATCCTCCCCAGGAACGCACGATGTTCTTTGAACATTATAGGGATTCCCTTTCGTGCGCTCCAAGCGATAAAAAAAAATAAAATAAAAAAATAACTCTACAACTGACTTCCTACTGAAATTTAGACACCATAGAGCCCACTCAATAAAAATATTGAGAAGCCACAACCACAATAGGAGATATTTTCAGAATATAACCTCTTCAGATGAAAAATAAGTGGCACGAATCGCGAATAAAACGGACATATAATATCAGATGTTACAATTGATTGCAAATGATCAACCAACATGAGAAACTAGCTGGCTTAAAATCATTTTCGGAAGAAGAAAAACATATCACTAAAAAACGTGTGTGCCCATGAAGATTTCTTCATGCACGGAGAAAAAGGAATGCCTGCTGTTCCAAAGTGTCGTCGAGGAACTGCTTTATGCTGCTTCTATTTTTCAACTTTCGACCTGGGGCTAGTCGCCCCATGGTGATAATTTCACTGGGAGAAATGTTTTTGGAATAGTCACATTCACATGCACAACACAAATGTTTTAGAATAGAAAATGGGCACGCATAAATGTTCGCAAACACGGCGAGGATACAAAGGTACATATTATTAGTACAGATGTGGTAGAGATACAGACTCTGAGTTCATTAATGGAATGAAGTTCAGAAGAGTTGCGCAGTCAGCTCATGGCGTAACCGTGTGTATTCGAAATTAGCCGAATGATGACGAACTAGAGAAATCTAGTGAACTGTTACCTGTTGTTATTGAACTGGTGATAATGGCAGAATTATTCCTTCCACTCATAGAAAACAAGGATTGCGGGACAATTATATTAATGTTAGGTGGTTTGTTGTACAGGGTGATTCACCATAATTGTCCCCCCCTCTAGCTCACTTATTTCTGACCCGATTTTAAAATTTGAAGGATAATTTAAATTGATTTCTCAGAATTCTTTTCCCGTTGCATCATGAAATACAGGGTGCTCGGAACAAATGATATACAGAGTACTACTCGATTTTTCCAAATGGAACACCCTGTATTTCATTGTATTTTTAGATTCTTCCTGAAGAGCTGATTTCATCAATGCATCACACTTGGGGTCTAGCGGGAATGATAACAGAGATATAGGGTGTTCAAAATCGAGATTTTTCAAGTTTAGGATTTTTTTGTCTCGAAACTATTCATTATTGGTCAAAACGGCTCCCATGTTTCCATCTTAATTTTTGATTAACTGTCTATTGAGATTTGATTGGAACATTTACAGGGTGGTTCAAGATTCAGAATTCTGATCACCCTGTATCTGTTCCAATTATTAAATGTCAGTAGATAGTAAATCAAAAGTTGAGATATGGACATGAAAGCCGTTATGACCGATGATGAATAGTTTCGTCTCAAAAAAATCCCAAAAATGAAAAATCTCGATTTTGAACACCCTTTATCTCTGTAATCATTCCCGATATACCCCAAGTGTGATGCATTGAGCAAATCAGCTTCCCAGGGAGAATCTAAAAATACAATGAAAAATAGGGTGTTCCATATAAAAAAATCAAATGGGACCCTGTAGATCGTTTGTTCTGAGCACCCTGTATTTTCTGATGTAGCGGAAAAAAACTCAATCAAAAATCATTCAAGATGATATTTCAAATTTCGAAATCGGTTTAAAAATAACTGAGCTAGAGGGGGGGACATTTATGGTGAATCACCCTGTACACTGAGTATTAAACACACCGATAAAAATTAATCAGGCACAAGAAAGATGGCCTGTTCCAGGAGCATAGTTAACCTGCCACTGGAAGTCGATATCAGAAAAAAAAAACATTCTATTGTAATGGTATGAAAATTCATTAATATATGTACAGGGTATGTCACGACGAGCTCACACTATCTTTATATCGAGAATCAGTCAGGGGAAATCCATGAGAATGTGCATGCTTATATTTCAGAATAATCTCTCTTCATTTAAAATATTTTCGACAATGCAGTATTGCCGCTTCTACTAGAAAGTAGTAGCAACATTGATATTTCGAATAGAACACCCTGTATTTTATCGCATTTATAGATTTCCCCTGAAGAGCTGATTTCATCGATGTATCACACTTAGGGTCTATCGAAAATGATTAGAGAGATATAGGGTGTTCAAAATCGAGATTTTTTTTTATCGCTTGGAGCGCATGACAGGGAATCCCTATAATGTTCAAAGAACATCATGCGTTCAACTTTAGGATTTTTATGTGTCGAAACCGGTCAAAACGGCTCACATGTCCCAATCTCAACTTCTGATTCACCATTTACTGATATTTCATCGGGACAGATACAGAGGGTGGTTCAAGATTCAGAATTCTGATCACCCTGTATCTGTTCCGATTAAATATCAGTAAACAGTAAATCGAAAGTTGAGATAGGGACATGTGAGCCGTTTTGGCCGATAATGAATAGTTTCGACACAAACAAATCCTAAAGTGAAAGAATCTCGATTTTGAACACCCTGTTTCTCAGTAATCATTTCCGATAGACCCCAAGTGTGATACATCGATGAAATCAGCTCTTCAGGAAGACTCTAAAAATGCAATAAATTACAGGGTATTCTATTTGAAACAACAAAGTTGTTGCTACTTTTTTATAGAAGCGGCAACACTGAATTGCTGAAAATATTTTAAATGAAGAGAGCGTATTCTAAAATTTAAGCATGCATATTTTCATGGATTTCTCCCGACTGATTCTCGATATAGAGATAGTGTAAGCTCGTCGTGACATACCCTGTATTT
Organism: Phaedon cochleariae; assembly: GCA_918026855.4. Classification (NCBI taxonomy): domain Eukaryota; kingdom Metazoa; phylum Arthropoda; class Insecta; order Coleoptera; family Chrysomelidae; genus Phaedon; species Phaedon cochleariae. The sequence goes on from OU896707.1 coordinate 23,365,069, forward strand.
GTGGGTATTAAATTTCCCTCAAGTGTACTTGTGTACCTGGACCGTTTTTCTCTGTGCATAGTTAGCGAAATACGTGTCGGGGAGTAAAAAATCGGTTTGGTTAGTGGTAAAACAGTGTATGTGTATCATCGTACCAAAGATTTCCAGTCTTCGATATAATAGAATATTAATCTTTCAAGGGTCTAATATATCCAGCACTGCAATGCCTGATCGCGCACTGGGCACCTCCGGAAGAGAAAGGCAAATTCTTTGGAGCTCTCATGGGCAACGTATTGGGTACTTGTATCACTTGGCCCATGGTGGGCGCCATCACTGCAGCATTTGGATGGGACTGGGGATTTTACTCTGTTAGTATAAAGAATGTCATTTTTTGCATTATATTTTTCTTCGTTTGTGCTGACACCCCGGAAATGCATTCGTGGATCAGTGAAGATGAATTGAAATACATAAAGGAGAAACAGGCTGGAAATGTAGAGAAACAGAAGGTAATTTTCTTATCATAGTCCAAGAGCCGGCTGCAAATTCCGACTGTCATCTGATAACGAAAAGATATTTATCCGAAAAGCATTTTTTTATGTTCTGGTTCTTCCCACGAAGAGGGATATCTTGTAATGTTCAGAGAACATCGTGAGAGCCAAGGAAAATAAGGTGGGAATTGGTGTTCTTCTTAAATTTTCTGGAGGATATCTGCCTCGAGGAACATCTCCCTTGGCAGTGTGTTCCAGAGCCTCGCTGTTCCTTGGATCAACGAGTCTTTGGAAAGAGATGTTCTGCAGGTCTCCAAAGTGACCACGAAGGGGTGCGAAGTCTCAACTCGACGGGTTAATCTCGCGGGGACTTCCAAGGGAGAAACAATTGTTGATATTTAAAAAGGGCATCGTCCATGAAAATATCTATAAAAAAGAGCCAGATCGCCAACTTTTCTACGGTGTTCCAGAGAAGCGAGTGAGTTTGTGAGCGAGGTATCACCTACGAGACGAATTGCCCTTTCATGCTTGTATAAACATTGAATTTCATCGAACGGCATCTGTGCCGATCACTATCCTGAGCAAAATGATTGAAAAATGGCACTTTCCTGTGCGGTAAGTTGCACTCAATTCCGCGATTTGATAACGAGATGTTTCACACTGGTTCATCGGATATTATCTCTCGACAGTGACGAAATATTCTCGGAAATACTGACACTCTGCCACTAACTCAGCTCAGTTCGATTCGCGGCACGATTGATTATTCGCAGAAGGGACATTATCCTGCTTTTTGTTTCAACTCGTTATCACACGACGGAAGTATGTCCGGAATAACGGCAGCAAATACATTGCCGTGCCGTGGATTTGGTTCAGATTGAGGGGTGACACAGGGAGGTTTTTGAGATCTACTATCCGATTGGTATCGGATGACATAAGGCTCATCTTGAAATTGAGTACAAGTTACCGCACAGGAAAGTGCAATTTTTCGATCATTCTGCTCAGGATAGTGATTGGCACAGGTGTCGTTCGATAAAATACAATGTTTTTACATGCCTTTGGAACATATAACTCTTCGTTGTCAGATGACGGTCGAAATTCGCAGCCGGCTCTCTTAATATTATGTATAATATAATCAATTAGAATTATAGCTGACATAAAGGTGCTCAAATATTTGCTATTTCTTCTACTCAACTTGCGTTGAAGAGGAATGAGAAGTGAGTGAAAATGTATTGTTTATGTGTAGAAATTTTCTGAAATTACATAGATTTCATCAGAATTCAGAGATGTCGATACGAAATATTCTTAAGTCTTCGTCAATATTTCTAAACCTTTAATGACTATATCATTACATTCATGAATCTCGAAAAATTTGGACGAAGTACAGGGTGATTCACCATAAATGTCCCTCCTTCTTGCTCAGTTAGTTTTGAACCGGTCCCAAAATTTTTAGAATAATTTGAAATGATTTCTGATAATTTTATTTTCGATATATGAGAAAATACAGGGTGCGCGGAGCAAACGATCCACGCAGGGTGAGTAGTAGTTGATATTTCAAAATGAGACACCCTGTATTTCATGGCATTTCCAGATTCACCCTGAAGAGCTGATCCCATCAAAACATCACAGTTGGGGTCAAGCGGAATTCATGAACGATATATATAGGGGTATTCGAAATCGAGATTTATGGATTTCAGATTTTTTTGCGACCAAACTATTCATATTGGTCAAATCGACTTCAATGTTCCTATCTCAACTTTTGATTCACTATATCTACTGACATTCAATAATTGGAACAGATACCGGGTGTTCAGAATTCTGAATCTTGAACCACCCTGTCCTGTTCCTATTAAATGTCAGTAGATAGTGAATCGAAAGTTAGGATGGGGACATGTGAGTCGTTTCGACCAATAATTAATAGTTTATAAACAATACATCCTGAAGTTGAAAAATCTCGATTTTGAAGACAATATATCTCTTTATCATTTCCGCCAGACCCCAAATGTGATGGAATCAGCTCTCCAGGAAGAATATGAAGAGGTAATGGAATACAAGGTGTCCCATTTGAATAAGAAATCAACCCTGCATATCGTTTGTTCCGAGCACCCTGTATTTTCTGATAGCGGAAAAAGAATTTCTGAAAATTCCTTCCAGATGATTTCTCAAATTTTTAAATCGGTTTGAAAATATATGACCTAGAGGAGAATATATTTATGAAGAATCACCCTGTACATAAAGTGAAATATAACAAAAAATCTATGATGGTTATGTCGTGAGTTCTGAAACGATTCACTCTGATCCACTATAAGCGGTATATCAATATTCCTGTGCAACAAGCTCCAGATACTTCGTCTTGAAGATCGTATGGTCGTATGGTCAGCAGTGTCAAGATCCAGAGACGTTCATCTTTGAGGAACTGGATTCGGTGGAACCGATGTTGGCTGGAATTGATGCTTAGCAAAAAGAGATGGCGAACCAAATGGCGTCCCAAAGGAGGAGATTATGACGCAGATCACTGCTCGACACAAGAAAATTGCAGCTCAGCGACAAGTTTTCAATATTTAGCAAGAGTAGGTCACGAACCAGTTGTCGATTCAACGGATAGAGCTATCGACTCAGATTTCTGCTCAGCAAGATCAATTCGTGACTCAAGCAAAAATATATTGCGACTCAACAGATGAAGATTACGTCTCAGCAGAATAGGAAGTCAGCTCAGTGAACTGGAACTCATAACTAAGAGATCTAGGATGAACAGTTGAGTTGCCCCAATTGTCACTTGGAGCGAGACTGTACCGCTTCGGCCCACCAGGCCTCATTAGCCGCTCTCGGTCTTCTGACAACTGAGACAACTCATCGCTCCAAGTATATCACCCATTTTGAAGACGCCGGATACAGCATGATGATCTAGTCATGCTGTCGTCATATTATAGTGACATCAGATTTTCGTACTATTCACCTCCCAGATTGAATAAATGGAGAAGAAGCTGATAAGTTGCAAGTTGCAAAGTGGCGGATAGGTATCAACTCGTGATGAATAGAAGAGTAGAGTTATATCAAGTAACTACAACCAATCGAGTGGAGCAGCCAACATTTGATGAAAAAAAATCGTGACCATACTACCTGAAGCAGTTCGAAGCAGCTGTCAATGCCTATGGCTCTTATAGTAGTTGTACGGAATGATGCACTGAACATCCAACGAGTAATTCTAGAGGGTGTAGTCGATAGCTACGATCATCTTGTCAAACGCCTCGACATGTGGTATGGTTACGAACAACTGCAGCCAGTATCACAATTACAGATGAAGGACCATCGACAGAGAGCTTGCAGGAATTCGAAAAGGACATAAACCGGTTGGTTCATTGTGACAAACAGATGCAGGAAGTGGTTCATCTGATTCAACCTAGTAACCTCACCAGTGCTCTAGCAGCTGCGCTAGATATCGAGTCTGCGACAAAAGCTTCACGAGGATCAGCGAAAGTTCGAGTAATGACCCCACAGTCAGTAGGATGAAGATCTGATTGGAGTCATCAAGGGTCTCTGAAATGAGAAGTAGAGACGAGTTCGAACAGCTGCAAGGAAAATGAAGCGAGTCAACTCCTTATCTTTGTGTCATTCTTGGAGCGTGATACTAGTAGCGTCTACTTCAAGTATGCCACTCGTGCACTCACAATAGTATAATTATGTGAACTGCCCGAGGCAAAGCTGCCAACGTGAGTGGGGAAATCGATGATTATAACAATTGAATATGTCAAATTTATATGTCATGGCAGATATCGAAGATGATGTTCTGGTAGAAGACATCGTGAGTACGAAAGAGATCCAACTGGACTCAGTACGTTAGAACATGGCAGTCCAGTAATCATTGGATCCTGGAACAATTAAGAGGAGGTCGGACGAAGAATATCAGTCGGCTAAGCGTAACTGTCATCAAACGACCATGTTACGCATCTATTGATCAACATCAATGATTATATAGTGATGATTGGCAAGGGAACGAACTCGACAGTTCTGATAATCCATAGCAACTACTGAAAAGAACAATAAGTATAAAGCACTCGTCACTGATGCAAGCGGTTACCTCAAGAACCGACAGAAGAAGTAAACCGAATCACTGCCGAGGTATAGGACCATTTTCATATACCACTGGAAAAACTGGATGAATGAGAATTGTGATACATAAAAACAATACCAAACTAAATCAAATCTCTTTTCCATTCTGCGGGTGAAAAGAAATTGATCCAGCAGACAAAAAAACTCAGCATTCATCATCGATACTGGGTTGAGTTTATCAATTTTTCAACGTTAATAATAGCAGGAACGAATTATCGGTCACTCCAATGAGGTTATTATCAAAGACAGAAGTGAACTACCCTGTTACCAAGATGAAACTTTCTGACAACGGTGAAATCAATCAGTGAAGTACTTTTCTCTGACGGACAAGTAGCTCGTTGAATAAAGAGGCTTCTGAAATGAGGATCCTAATGAATACTAGGAGAGGCAAGCCAAAGGAATACAGATGCATTGGCCAAAATATCCTATCCACGTCCACCTGGGGGCCCACATCGTAGTCGCTTGAAGGATAAGGAAGTAATGTTTTGAGAATAATACTGCAGCCAATGCAGCCGGTACGTGAGCAGTATAACTTGGTGAACTACATAGATGACCCCATCGTGAACCAAGGGCTCCCATCAAACTACAATGCTGGAAGTCATTTTGACAGGATTGCTTCTCTATTTTTGTCTGCATGGACTACTCCACCAAATAGGTGTAATAATATGCGGTCTCTAAAAAAGAGGCCGTAACTATCTCAGATGTTCAATACTGAACCAATTTATCAGTAGTTTTGAATTACCATCGAAACTTCACTCTGATCACGGTCATTTTGACAGTGAAGTGTTCTGCTAAATGAACGAGAAGCTCGGAATGGTGAAAACCATGAACAGGATCCTAAGAATTTATAGGTATAGGAATCTGCAGAATATACTGCAGCAAAAAACGAAGGTGATGTTCGAGAGAGAGACGATGAGGCTTCCATATAACTTGGTGTTTGGATGCAGACTCGATAAGAATCTGGTGGCAGAAGATATCAACACGAATCTGAAGGGATGAACGATATTTACGAACAGTTTTTTCCTAATATCGAAAGTTCCATTGACCTCATGGAGGATCAATTGATATCAGAGCTGAGGATGCCCACTACGTGGTTGTCCGGAGCTTCAGAGATCTTGGAAAAGACCACATGTTGGGAAGAAGATCAACTATGCCATCTAACGTATCATTAAGTTACCTACACAATGGCAATCAAGAGCTGTTCATATCCTAGGAGACTCGAGATCAATAAGTGCGAAAGGTATGTTCTGTAGAAGATGAGATTTGGTTTGATAAATACATAGGAATATACAGCGGTTTATCAAAAGCAAGGTTCGATCTGTCCAATGAATAACACCGCAACCTATTCACCACCATATTTGACGTCAGCACTGCACGGAGAAAAAAAATCACTAACCCTAAGTGAATATTTAATAGTAGCAAGTAAAAACTTGTATACTATATGGGACAAGGAAACAAGTTAATAACCACAAGAATATTTGTGTTCATGAAAATGTACACCTACCACTATTGACCTGTTTCATTAAATTTCAGAGTGATAACGGTAAGTGAACACATCACTTGTCATCAGTGACCTATTCAATTGTCATTAGTGACTCATTCACTTTTCATTAGTGACTTGTTCACTAGTCATTAGTGGCCTAATTACATGTCATCAGTGACTTATTTAAGAGTCATTAGTGACTTATTTACTTGTCAATAGTGACTTATTCACTTGTCATTAGCTAGTATGAAAAAATACCTCCATTGTTCTCTGAAGAATGATAAAATCTTGGTAATAAGACAAGAACACATGCATTCAAAACATTTTATTATATAGGTATGATGAATCCAGAAAATACAAAAAAGGTAAGGCTGACGACAAATATTGAGATACTAGATACCGCGTATATCAGCATCATGCACCGAGAAAAACGGTATTCTCACTCACTGCACTGCACTCTGATGGTTCACTATCTTTTTCCTTCCAGCATTGAAGATGAATCAACTTTCATACTTTTTAAACGTCACTTCCTTCCACTTCGAGTATCATAGGAAGTGGAAAAAAATCCTGTTTATATGTAGAAACAATTATGAACTGTTCTAGAAGAGTTTTGTATTTCATTATCTCCTTCAAGAGAACAGATCAAGAACTCAACACCCCACAGCTCAGAGCACGGCCACAGAGCACGGCACACAAACAGAGAATTCTCATACGAATATGATATAGTAGTTGTTCGAAAGGGTACTTGCATGACTTGGAATTTCAATGTTACTAGCAGGAACGCAAGTATACTAACTTCACGAATGCTATAAGATCGAAATGACGCCGTGGACTCGTGGACACTGGACAGCGATCGCGTTGGGCGTGGGTACTCGAATGATATCGGAGATGTCCGAACGGAAAAGAGATCTATAACTACTGGTGAGCTGTCACCTGCAACAATCGACTTGATAGATTGTCTTTATTGATGAGTTCGCTCAGAGCAAGTGATCTTATGTCAGAAAAATAATTTAATAATAGTGAGTATTCGTTAACCTAGCACTAGTTTAGTGTTCACTTAGAATTAGCGAACTCTAAGTACATATCGACTTGGTTGATACCAACAAGTGTTCTGATCACTTACAGCAGATACTTCGTTCCAGAAATATAGTTTTGCCTACTGCAAGTACCATATTTCCCTACCGTTGGTGAAAATGTTCTTGTCACAATCGACTTTTTTTCAAGAAAACAATTTACTTGGCCGAGTTTTCTCAGTGTGGATCCAACGCCCCATAAGTCGAAACTTGTGCGGGGTTAGGAAAGCATACATTTACAAACATCCATGGCCTAACTGGGATTCGAACCCATGCCTCGGTGGGAGTCCCCATACGAACTCAGCGCCTTCGCGCTTTCGACCACCGGACCACCGGATAGTCCAAGAGATAGCTGAAAATTTCGACCTTTATCTGATAACGAAACGTTATATGTATATGTTCCAGAGGCATGTCAAATCATTATTTTTCATTGAACGACACCTACGTGAATCACTATTCTGAGCCAAATTATTGAAAGGTGGCACTTTCCTGTGCGGTGATTTGCATTCAATCACGGGATTTGATAACGAGATGAGAATTATGCCATTCGATACAAAACGAATGGTAGCTCTCGAAACCCTATCCGTCTCATCTTTCAATCTGAGTCAAATCCTCGGCACAGCGATTCATTTGGTGCCATTGTTCCCAACAGTCGACTATTCGCTAAGGGGGCATAACCCCTTTCGATTTGCTTTTCGTTTCAACTTGTTATCACATGATGGCAGCATGTTCAGAATAATGGCAGCAAATAAATTACTGTGCCGTTAGTAGAAGATCCGAACCTAAATCGACCTTCACCGAGCTGATAATAGAACGAAATATATTTTATCATGAATTTAGTATATTAGAAAACATTAAAAATGGGTTCGCTAAAAAAATCCTGGGCAGACTATTTTTGATTATTTTTCGAAAAATGATTTTTAATTAAATGTTGCAACATCAGGATAATAAAAAAATTTTGTCCTGACTGAAAGTATAAAACGTATAGAATGTGCAGCCGTTGGGTTGTCTACTATTTACCTGGGCGAACTACTGGGTTGTCAGGTAAACACAGGTATATCGATGCCAGTTACTTTCACTGGATTGGATAATTAAAAAAAATGTATATCATCATTAGCGCTGTTTAATTGCGAACACGTTGATATAGGGTTGTCTGCGAAAATTCCGGTCCTATTAGGGGTTTGCGAATTTTAAAGATTTTAATTTCAACGCGCGTGGAAGTGTGTGACAGAGAGATCCGAGGTAAGTATATTGTGTAATAATAAAGGACCCAACATCGCAGTCGCTTGTGATGGGACCCTGAATAGTAGAAAGTGCGCATGCTCGGTGTGTAAACTATGGAGGGTAGAGGTACCTCTACTACCCTTCATATAGTGAACAGTGCGCGTTATTTTGGAGCAACTGATATTTCAGTAGCAGAAAAAAATAATTAATTAATTACATAATAATTAAATATATTTAATATACTTCTTCTTCTTCTTCTTCTCTGCACAGGTGGGCGGGTGCGTAGACCCCTGCACTCAGGCCTCTTCAGTCGGGCCCATTGTGCGCCCACTTGTCCTGTGAATCAGCTGGGCATGCCGATTTCTTTGACGAAATTCAGCAGCTTCCTCAGCTGAGTCACTTTCACATCCTTTGGGTGCAGTACAATGCTCCCAAAGGCAGCTTTCCTCTGATGCACCAGCGCGGGGCATTCAGTAAGTATGTGTGATGATGTTTCATCATCCTCCAAGCACCATCTGCAGATGGGATCATCTTTGATCCCTATGAGTTCTAGGTGCCTGTTGAGGTGGTTGTGCCCAGTTAAGAGCCCAACTACCATCTTGAGATCCCTTCTATTAAGTGACAGGATCTCTCTCGTGAGCCTTTTTGAAGGTTCCTTTATATGGAGCTTTGATTGTCTCATTCCTGGTGTGTCCCGCCATGTTTCAAGGAACTGCCTCTGTAGCATTTCCTTCATGAAGGACATAGCCGTACTATTGGGTATTCCCAGTATCGGTTCTGGTCCAATTGGTGTCGTTCCTGAACCGATCTTGGCTAGTCTGTCTGCCTCCTCGTTCCCCGGGATACCAGAGTGTCCTGGAACCCACATGAGGCTGACTTTCCTAGTTTTTGCCATATTTTCTAAGGCACTTCTACACTCGGACACCAATTTAGTTGTGATCCTATTGGATCTCAATGCCATAATAGCAGCTTTACTGTCCGAGCATATGGTGACTGGTCCACGTCCACTTCTGCCGAAATTTTCTTGGACACACGTCAGAATTGCAAACACTTCGGCCTGGAACACTGAAGCGTATTTGCCGAGAGGTACTGAGATTCCTTTCCCTGTTCCTCCTTCATATACTCCTGCACCAGACCCGCCACCAAACCTTGAGCCATCCGTGAACCAGATTGATTCGTTGGCAGGAAGCAAACCTGGTGTATTGCCAGTCCATTCCTCTCTTGTAGGAAAAATGACATGCGGAGCTTTATTGAAATTCAGAACTGGCAGAGTGCTGTCCCTTACCATCAGCAGACTGGGACAGCATTCTTCGGCCTTGTTCCATATTAGGGAGTGTCCATAGTCTGCCTTTTCGATCCATTGGTTTGCACCTTTGAGTCTATAGGCAGTGCGCATGGCTTCATGCTCTACAATCAGATGTAGAGGGGGCAGACCTAGTAGGACCTCAAGGGCCCTAGTAGGCGCTGTCCTCATAGCACCTGTCATTCCTAAGCAAGCCAGTCGCTGAACTCTATCCAGTTCATGTCTGGTTTTGCTCTTTTTTGTACTGGTCCACCATACGATGGACCCGTACGTTAGTGTTGGGCGAATAATTGCCGTGTATATCCAGTGAAGGGTCTTAGGTGATAGGCCCCACGTTTTCCCGAAGGCTCTTCTGCATGCCCAGTAGCAGCATATAGCCTTCTTGGTGCGATTACCTATATGCTCATTCCAGGTCAACTTGGAGTCGATTGTGACTCCAAGATATTTGGTTGAGCCTTTGTATTGAAGACACCTTCCTGAGAGAAAAACCTCTGGAAGTGTCCCTATTTTATGTTTCTTGGTGAATAACACCAGATCCGCTTTTTCAGGATTCACTCTAAGCCCACCGGCGGAGCACCACTGTTCCACTTTCCTGAGAGCTCCCATCATGGAGTTCCCTAGGTGATTCACCGGTTGGCCTTGAACCATAATAACTAAGTCATCTGCATATGCTTGCGCATATATCCCTGACTCATTGAGTGTTGTAAGGAGCTCGTTGACCACCAGGCACCATAGGAGCGGTGATAAAACTCCACCTTGAGGGCACCCTCTCGATACTCTGGCGGTCACAGAACTCCCACTTAATTCTGCTCTTACTACTCGCTGTGACAGCATGGCCCGAATCCACCTAATCAAAGTTGGGTTAGTTCCATGCCTTTCCGCAGCGGAGCAGATGGACTCAAATGACGTATTATCAAATGCCCCTTCTATGTCTAAGAAGACCCCCATGGCAGATCGTCCACAAGCTAGCACTCTCTCCACCCTTCGAATTAGATGATGGAGAGCTGCGTCTGTGGACTTTCCAGTTTGGTAGGCAAATTGCTGCTCGTGCAGTGGATTCGTTTGCAACGGCTCTTCTCTGATGTGTCGATCTATCAGCCTTTCCAACGTCTTCATGAGAAAGGACGTCAGACTGATAGGTCGATACGCTTTGGCCTGGGAATAATCTATTTTCCCTGGTTTTGGGATAAAAACGATCCTGACCGATCTCCATTCCACTGGTATGTAGCCCAGAGCCAGACAGGATCGTAGTATCTTCATAAGCAGGTGTATGATGGCATCCAGTCCTTCTTGGAGGAGGGCCGGAAATATACCATCCACACCCGGCGATTTGAATGGTGCGAAAGACTTTATGGCCCATCTTACTTTCTCATATGTAACCACCCTTGAGGCCGTTTTGTAATCCATGTGAGTTCTCCTCACTGGACTTGTCCTCATAGGTGGTTCATTGGTAAATTCTGAGTCGGGGAAGTGTGTGGATATTAGGTGTTGTAATGTCTCTTCCGCCGATGTAGTTTTACTTCCATTGGGCAAGGACATCACACCTACACCTTCCCCCCTTTCTTTCGATAAAACTTTACAAAGTCTTGCTGCTGAGGGTATTGTATTTATATCCTCGCAGTAGGCACGCCAACTGTCCCTTTGTGATTGTCTGATGACTTTCTTGTACGTTTTTTGGGCCGACTTATATTCTTCCCAATGTTCTAGTACTCCAGTACGCTTCGCCTTGTTCAGAAGCTTTCTTGTAAGCCTACGATGGTTTCCTATTTCTGAATTCCACCATGGCGTTTTCGCATTGTCCGACCTCTCTTTGAGGGGGCAGCTATTTTCATACGATGAAGTGATTGCCTCATTTAGATATGTCACTGCCATATCTATTTCGGCTTCGCTTCCGTACTTTGATGGTAGTCCCACTAGTCTCCCTTTCAGTTCCTCTCGAAAGAGGTCCCATTTGGTAGTCCGTGGGTTCCTATATTTTTTCTTTTCAGGTGGGCTTATCCCACCTAACTTGAACAGAATGTGTCGATGATCCGACAGAGAATCATCTTGTGACACATTCCATGAATGAACTTCGGTCAGCATATCTCGAGTGCATAATGTCAAATCTATGCAGGATTGCCGCCTTGGCGTAAAGAACGTTGGTGTTGAACCCTCGTTCACAATTTCCAGATGACTGGTGCTAAGGAATTCGAGAAGAGCGTTTCCCCTGGGATTTGTGTCCCGATTGCCCCATAATACATGATGAGCATTCGAGTCACATCCCATAATCAGGCTCATCCCGGACTCCTCGCAATATCGCATTAGCGATTCGACCTCCTGGGGTGGGGCATTTAATTCGTACGGAAAGTATGCAGAGCAAACTATCACCTCCCGATTACGATTATTCTCAGACGTGAGGATCCTCACCGCCACCAGGTCCCTGGTACAGAATCCTGGGACAGGGAAGACCTCCATGCCTTTTGTATACACGCACGCACGGGGGGAATCGACGGAGGTGCAGTAGTGAGCCGTTCCTCCGCCCATTCCCATCCCCCTTATTTTGCCTCGATATACCCAAGGCTCCTGTATCAGTAGGATGTCTATATCCCACTCCAGGATCCTTCGGCATAGCAAGGCCGTTGGGGCTTTCCCGTGCTGAAGGTTAATCTGTAAGAATTTTACAGCCATTTCTTAGGCCTAATCCGATTGAGGTCCCTTTTCAGGTTCCTCAATCAAGACATCAAGGTCCATCAGCTGCTCCTCGCTCATCACTGATGAGGTGGGAGATCGGTTAGAGGTCCTCTGAGGAGTTCCTCCAACCGAGTTTGCGGAGGTCCCTTCAGAGGTTCCTCCGCTGGTTATAGGTGTCGGGGAATCGACTTCGGTTCCTCTGTTACTCGACGCCGAGACTGTCGCCTCCACCGCGTCGATCTCCATCCCGGAGGCACCTTTAAGGGTTCCTTCAGTCTGGAGGGCCGACGCGGCAGGTCCGGCCAGCCCGGATCGAGTCCCTGAGGTCCCAGGTTCGGTCCCCCTCGATACCCTACTTTTTGCCGAGGGCCCTTCGAGAATTGTCACAGAGGCGTGCGACGCGCTATAGTAGGGCCGGAAGTTCATTTGGCTGAGAAGCCTCATGGACTGTTCGTCCAGCCCCACCACCAGTCGCAGCCCCTGTTTCTCTTCTTTCCTCTCCCAGAATTTCCATGAAGATCCTGAGAGGCCTGGATTCTGCCTTTCCAGTCTCCTGACGATATCTTCATTCGGCAGAAACCTCTTTCCCGGAATCCATAGCATGGCTCGGCGTAGCCTTAGCCTTGCTGGATCCATCAGCACCAGAGTGGTGTCTTTCCAAGGAGTTATCTTTCCCAACTCCTTGGTAAGCCACTCCTTAGAGTATTCGTTGGCAGCTGTAACTAGTAGCTGCCTACGCCACAGTCTGGTAGACTTGAACTGTGGGGGTGCAGTATCTGCTTGGATTTCTGCTATCGTATCCCCCACAGCATCTAGAAATTCCAGCAGTTGGTCCTCACTGAACCCTTCGTCAGTTTGACCCTCTCGGGTGATGACCAACTGCATGGACTTGTCCCCAGTGGTCACCTGGGAGAAGTCCGCCCTCCACTGACCAGGGTTGCCGGTCCTTGGACGTTTGGACTCCCGCCCCGTTTCCCCTGGGGTGGATCCCGGTGTCCTGCCTCTTTTGGAGGCAGGTATCGGGTCTTTTCTCGAGGCTCCTTTGGAGGATCCTCTCTGTGAGTCAGAGGTGGTCGATTTCTGACCCGGGCAAACAGGGGCTCCAGTAGTTGGAGCCGCAAGCTTAGCCAGGCGTTCTTTCTTCCTCCTCTTTCTCTCTGCCCCACAAACGTTGGGCTTCTTAGCGACAGTCCACTGTCCTTCTGCCGAGGTCCGCTGACGTTCCTCGGCTTCAGCTGTAGGATTTTGAGGGGGGTTAGATAGGGATGGTGGTGGAGGGTGGGAAGGAAGGTCAGGGGGCTCGAAAGATCCCCCTGCCGTTTGGGTGTTTTCTGAGGTCACCGGTGGGGTGTCCTCAGTAGGGGTGGTATGCGAGAGCTCCGAAGAGCTTCTCTGTGTAGCCTCCGATCCCTGTTCGGTTCCAGAGGCTGGAAGGGATGGGTATGAGGGTCCTCTGTGAGTTCCCTCTGGCAGGATAGAGGGTCCCTGTAAGGTTCCCTCTGGTTGGGACAAGGGTACCCGAACGGTTCCCTCTCTTTGGGACTGTGGTGTCCCCTCTTTCCTCTTTTTTATTTTCTTTTTATTTCTTTGGTCCATTTTTGGTCCCACGAGTAATGGGGAATGGATCGTCGCCCCCTGCAGCGCCCCTTGCAGGGGGAAGGCCTTTACTTGAGGAGGTCGCCAGGTATCCTCAAGGCTCCGTTTGCGACGGTGCTCCCCCACCGCCATGCATCCATTGGCACGGGTCGCGTTACACCTTGGATTGGGGGGTTGGTCAGCGTCACCTTATTGGTTATTCGGTGATAACCTGCAGCGTGATAGTGGGTCGCACTACCCGCACCGTAGGCCGTCCGGCTATCCGCCGCCTGCCGACGCTCCCAGTAGCCGCCCAAGCCTTGGGAAATTTAATATAATACTAATATATAAAAACAATATAATATCAATATATTGCGTTATAACCATAATAATATATCTATAATCTATAATAGACAATAAAAATATCAATTACTTACTTTGAAATTTTTTTGCTCTTTCTGGAAATAGAAACAAAGTGGACCGCCAAAGATGTAAATTAAGAAATAACAAAAAAGATAGACTAGACATCTTGTATTACGATTTAAAATTTTATTAAAAAACAGTATAAATACTGCGATGTTGGGTCCTTTATTATTACACAGTATACTTACCTCGGATCTCTGTCACACACTTCCACGCGCGTTGAAATTAAAATCTTTAAAATTCGCAAACCCCTAATAGGACCGGAATTTTCGCAGACAACCCTATATCAACGTGTTCGCAATTAAACAGCGCTTATATACATTTTTTTTAATTATCCAATCCAGTGAAAGTAACTGGCATCGATGTACCTGTGTTTACCTGACAACCCAGTAGTTCGCCCAGGTAAATAGTAGACAACCCAACGGCTGCACATTCTATGTTGCAACATTTAATTAAAAATCATTTTTCGAAAAATAATTAAAAATAGTCTGCCCAGGATTATTTTAGCGAACCCATTTTTAATATGTTTTCTAATATACTAAATTCATGATAAAATATATTTCGTTCTATTATCAGCTCGGTGAAGGTCGATTTAGGTTCGGATCTTAGACTACGTGGATTTGAATCAGATTTAAGGGTAGCACAGGTAGGTTATTGAGATCTACCATTCAATTGGTATCGGATTACATGGTTCTCATCTCGTTATCAAATCGCGAAATTGAGTTACTATGTTTTCACATGCCTTCGCAGAATATATCATTTCTTCATCAGATGACGGCAAAAAAACCGTATCTCGAAGACCACAGCTTTCCCGGCAAAGTTCGAATGATTTCTTATTTTTCGCAGGTACTTTGCTCTCCAATTTTTCACAATAATAATGTATAGGAAGATCTGAGAAATACACGTTCTAGGTGATACCACCCTACTTGGATATTGCAAAATCACCAGCGTTTTGGGTCTTAGCGATCTGTCACTTTGGTAACGAATGGGGTCTATACCTTCAGCTAGTCAACGTTCCAAAGTTCATCAGCGAAGTCATTGGATTCAAATTGGAAGAAACAGGAGGCCTCTCGTCTGTAGCACCCCTCTGCAGGATGATTTTTGGAATGATTTTCGGATTGATCGGGGATACGCTGAGGCAGAAACAAGTGATGAGCTTATCAGCAATTAGAAGAATGTTCACGGTCTCTTGTAAGTTCAAAGTACAAACATACAGATTTATATCAAAGAAAGGCAATTATATTGAAGAGTAAGTCGTCTAATCAAATGTTCGTGATATCATCACTCAATCTCAAGAGGCACTATTTTGATTGGTTTGAATCTGAAATATAGGTAATGATAATCGAAGGTATCATGTATTTGTAAGTGTATTTCGGTTGTTCATCCTATATGGGGTACCTGTACTTACGTGCTGTGTTTCCGTTTTTGTGTATCTCGTACTTATTGGCCATTCAATGAAGAATGAAACGAAGACTAGAGTTAGATGTCGAATATGTCACAATATTTTCATTTTCAGGAAGAAGTTATACACAACACCAAATTTTCAAACAAAACCGTGATGTTTGTTGAACATGGTCCAACTAACTTCGTGTAATCGGTATATCAATGAAATACTGATGATCAAATGCTGTCTATGGGTTTATCAAGAAGGTGACACATTCATTCCTCCAGATTTTTGAGATTTTCTCCTAGTTTCTATGAAATGAAATTATGAGAATTATTTCAATATAATTCGTGTAGTGAGGACAAACCGAAGATTTGTAGCAAAATGTCACATCGTTAAAAATTACACTAGTAGAAGGTCTAAAAGGAATATTGGGTCGATTATCAGTGACACCTTGTTTTGGAAAATGTTCGATGGAGAGGACTATAGATAGGTTTCTATATCGGAAAAAATCTAGTTTCCACTCATCTTTGGGCATTTCGGAAACAAAACTGCTTCCGTTTTCAACATGAAAAAAATTCTGTTAAAACTGGGGTGAAAGGCTGTTGCACTCGCCAGAAACCGTGCGTTATTTTATGATTTGTCTATTTCATGAGCTACTGCGATTACGATAACAAATGACAACAAAATATCGAATACTTATGAGGCATTTTTTTCTAGAACGAACAATACATCTGAATCCAACAAATCGTAAGTTCGAATATCGTAAATTATTGACAGTGTTCGCA
Source organism: Phaedon cochleariae (assembly GCA_918026855.4). NCBI lineage: Eukaryota > Metazoa > Arthropoda > Insecta > Coleoptera > Chrysomelidae > Phaedon > Phaedon cochleariae. Next base: position 23,381,566 of record OU896707.1, read on the forward strand.
AGTAATGAACAAAATCTATTCTTCGATAGTGCCCTATGTGAACACATAATATCCTCTGCATATTCTTTATATTTGTTATTCCAAAGTACTGTTCACTCGGTTCGAGTTACAATATCTAAACATCAACTAGAATGTGTGGGGGTTTCTAATATGCCTAAATCGATTGTGAAAAATACCTTGAATGTTCTCGTTATTCTTATGTGTTATCGTAGTCGAAAGAGCAAATCCCAAAAAAATGCATACCAGGATTGAGTACTAAACAGGTTTTTTCAGATTCAAATGTACATACGATACCTGTAGGTAGAGAACACTGTGATGGTTTCAAATCAAGATGTTATCTTGACTTGGCAAAATCTTTTTTTGGCCATAATTTTTGAACCCTTCGTATAATCTATGCATATCTAATAAAAATATGCCTCTAATATTGCCCATCGAAATCAAATGAAAATTGATATCAGAATCCATGTACAAACAGAAAAGTTTATTTCATCTCAAGAACAACACTCTGATGCGCATGACGAAATTTTGTAGATCTGTTTCGATATTTGTAGAGACTGGGAAAAAATAAATGAAGTAACCTATTTTGCAGAAATGCATAAAATTTGACAGACTTCTTATTATTATTTTTTGAAATATTCTGCTTCAATTTTGAGTCATTTTTATTGCACTCGTAATTCGGAATCCAATTCTGAAACAAAAAAAAACAGTCTTCAGAGTTCAACATCATCAGATTCAAATTGGGCGAACTACCAATAGATTAATGCGTTTGACAGAATAAATTGTCCATGAGTTTAGAAATTTTCGAGGGCTCCTTTTATTCTTCACCATCAATAATTCATGAGCTGCGGTAAAGTAAGCTATGCAAAAAATTCTGATATTCTGACAGTTCATAATCACTAGTGTTATATGATTGGTAACGTTAAGATAATTGTTGGCGCTTGTATTGGGTTCTTACATTCCAAAGTGTTCATCATTTGGCCCTAACACGTTAACGTCACCAATAATATCACACTGTGATTATGAACTGTCAGAATTTTGAATTTTTTTTGCACAGTCTACTCTACCGCAGCTTACACTGAAATGAGTCCTCTGAAATTTCTGAAATAATTGACAAGCTATTCTGTCGAACAAACAAATCCATCAATAGTTCACCTAATTCAACTTCAATGATGTTGAACTGTGGAGACTATTACTATACGTAACTATATTGGATTTTGAATTTCGGGTTCATTAAAAGTGCCTCGATATGGACAGGGCCGGATTAACCCTATCAGGCCCCCTATCGATTCCTTTGGTATCCTGTTACTTCAATCTCTTGTGCTTGTGTGATATTGTAACAACATGGTTACCTTGAATTGATGCTACAGCATCACCTCACATGCCTGACTCGGCTCTGCAACGAAATAGCGCGTAACAAAACAGCGCGTGACAAAACAACGCGTTATACAAAACGGCGCTGTAACAAAACAACGCTGTCTGAAATATCGCTTATTTCCGTTGTTATTCCAAATGTTTGAATGTTTCCACATTTCAAACATATCTCATTAGCCATTATACCTATCTATGAGTGATTGATTATCCAAATTATCAAGTGAGTGGAAACTCTCCAATAGTACCATGGATACGTCATTCGATGATTTGACAACAAGCACCTATTGCCTGTCATCAGTTAGAAAATTACTGGATAAGAGAACTAATAAAATTGGAAGCTCGTTTATTTTCTGCTCCTACTTGGAATATATTTGCATGCATACAAAAAAAATTGCACAGGACAAATAACTTTTTGGAAGCTTGACACAATTCGTTCCAACATTCATTGGATTGCAATTATCCATCGTTTTATAATTTGATTACAATCATCTGAAAGAAGAACAGAATCGTGATGATGATGGATCAGGAAACAGAAATGAGACGCGACGCGGTTATATATAAGGATTCGGGAATAATATTGAGGGAGTATACACTTTTTCAAACGTTTTTTTTCTCATCGTGCACGGAGCCCCTAGTCGGTGCGGGGCCCCTAGTCGGTGCGGGGCCCCTAGGCAGTTGCCTGGTTCGCCTTATGGATAACCCGGCCCTGGATATGGAGCTGAATATTTCAGCAAAAAATAATGAACCATCCGTCAAATTAGATGCGCGCACGTGAATAGTAGGCTACTTCATTTATTTTTTCCAGCTCTTTCCAAATATCAAGACAGGTCTACAATATTTTGTCACACAGAGTGGGGTTTTTGGAATAAGAGAAGACGTATGTTTTTCCTTAAGATGGACCTAGAGTGTGATCTCGATATTGATTAATTTTTGATGGGCCATATAAAAGGAATATCTCTATCAAGTATGAGAAGATCATACAGAGTGATTCATTATTCCAAATTTTTTGGGATTTTCTTGAATGTATCACCTCCTCGATTAACCTACAGACAGTATCATACAGAGTGGTTCGAAAATTATGATCAGATGTAGATTTTGCCAGAATTAGGATGATGTCCTATGTCCTCTATCTGCAGGTCTCGTATGTTCATTTAGATATGGAACATTCTGTATAATACACAGGGTGATTCACGGTGGATGGCGTATTAGAAGTATCTGGATAACGAAAAGGCAAAAAATTCTGAAAATTGGTATGCTTAAATTAGAGACCATAACTGTGCTTCCGCTTGTATGATTAAAACGTAGCAGCTTGATTGTTCCAAATGAAACACCCTGATGTGAATTATTCCATTTATTGAATCTACGTTGATTGCTCATCGAGTTCTTTGCTTTGAAACATCTACTGGACGCCTATAGGATGATATTTGGAAGTCCCGTGTATATCTAGAATATCCTCAATGTATATTCACTGGACATCCATCGAATGTCCCTGTGTTGTATAAGCAGAGATTTTTTTATTTTCATCTGATTTCTGAATATTTTCTTCACTAGCGTGCAGAGAAGTCCATACCTTCCTGCACTCAATTCAATGTTGAAAGGGTCACTGTGTTGTATAAGCAGAGATTTTTTTATTTTCATCTGATTTCTGAATATTTTCTTCACTAGCGTGCAGAGAAGTCTACCTTCCTGCACTCATTTCATTGTTGAAAGAGTCACTCTTCCGCGCTAGTGCAGAAATGAAAATTTCTTAAGTTTTTGGAGAATATTCTGACATTTGAATATTCAATAATAATGAATATTTCTTCATCTTAACTCCTGGTTTTTCCGCACGGAAGTAGATAAAATAGTGTACCTAACAAGTGCATGAAGCATCACTTTCCGCACTTGTTAGGTAATCTACTTTCTCAAGTTCCTAAGGTAGGTTTCAAATTATTGTTAATTGAAATTGAGAGATTACATTCTTGAAACACTTGTATCTTTTCTCAAAATTAAGAAATTGGCTCGAATCAGAAACCACGTTGTTAACAAGCAATCACACTTCTGTCTGTATACAGTGTGTCCCACTTACCATGCTCACCATGGGTATCTTTTTAACGGTAAGAGATACGAGGTCGGTTAAATGATACCAAATGTGGAGTTTGTCATGGCCAACTATAATGTGAAAAAATATTTTGATAAAATCTATTAGTTTTTGTTTTATACACAAAAAAACAGAATTTGATCATATTCTTGTCTCCTCCATAACTTCTTTATTTATGGAAATATTCAAATTGGAATTTCACATTTTCATGGCAGTTTTTCAAAGTGATTTCGAAAAAAATATGGAATTTATACCAACTCTTCTAGAATTTGAGATATCAGCACCAACTTTAGTTTTTCAAATGTAGTTCATAGCTCACTATGACTTAGTTACGAATAACTTTTTTTTCTCTTACTGATGATATGTCGCAGTAATAGTTTTGTGTTGAGTTATCGTCATTTATACAAAAACAAAAAATTATTTGGAAGCCGCCATCTTAAATTTATAAATTTTAACAAAAAAATCATGATCTCTGACCTCAAAAACCCCCACTCACCAATTTTGAATGGAATCGGACCAAATCTTGTCCGCTTTCTTGGAACAGCCATTCTTTTTACTTTCCATTCCATTCAAAATTGGTGAGTGGGGGGTTTTTGATGTCGGAGATCATGATTTTCATGTGAAAATTTATAAATTCAAGATGGCGGCTTCCAAATAATTTTTTGTTTTTGTATAAATAACGATAACTCCGTTGTTATCAACACAAAACTATCACTGCGACATATCATCTGTAAGAGAAAAAAACGTTATTTGTAACTAAGTCATAGTGAGCTATGAACTACATTTGAAAAACTGAAGTTGGTGCTGATATCTGAAATTCTAGAAGAGTTGGTATAAATTTCATATTTTTTTCAAAATCACTTTGAGAAACTGCCATGAGAATGTGAAATTCCTATTTGAATATTTTCATAAATAAAGAAGTTATGTAGGAGACATGAAAATGATCAAAATCAGTTTTTTGCGTATAAAACAAAAATGAATAGATTCTATCAAAATATTTTTTCACATTATAGTTGGCCATGACAAACTCCACATTTGGTGTCATTTAACCGACCTCGTATCTCTCACCGTTAAAAAGATACCCATGGTGAGCATGGTAAGTGGGACACACTGTATAATGATCATGCCATCAGCATATCTTGGATACTCAAATTCAGGCTTACATTTCCGAAACATGGATCTACAGTTCAATCAAAATCTAACCGGAATCAGAAGACTTGAAAGTTACTGGGCGAACGATTTGGCAAATTTTTTGTGGCTATTTTTTGCCGGTGGGTGTATATGGAATCGTCACCACTCAAAGTGAAACCCTGTTTATGACTATTAGAAGTTTCTACTCAATCAACCACATATTTCAACGATCAGCAAATTCCTGATACCTATCTAACTCTGTCCTATTTTTTGACAGTTGAGAGTATTTGTGGCAGAAAAAGGCAGACGTTATAAGTTTGTTATCAAATTTTCCTTTATTTTGTATCATTCATTTATGAAAAATCTGCCTTGATGTTGATATTTTGATGGTTGTGAGTTATTGTGAGTTATTTCACATTTTCTTGTGAGTAAATCATAGCACACCTGTTGGCAACCCTGCTCTTGTGTGATATTGTAACAACATGGTTACCTTGAATTGATGCTACAGCATCACCTCACATGCCTACCACGGCTCTGTAACGAAATAGCGCGTAACAAAACAGCGCGTGACAAAACAACGCGTTATACAAAACGGCGCTGTAACAAAACAACGCTGTCTGAAATATCGCTTATTTCCGTTGTTATTCCAAATGTTTGAATGTTTCCACATTTCAAACATATCTCATTAGCCATTATACCTATCTATGAGTGATTGATTCTCCAAATTATCAAGTGAGTGGAAACTCTCCAATAGTACCATGGATACGTCATTCGATGATTTGACAACAAGCACCTATTTTTTGCGTATAAAACAAAAACGAATAGATTCTATCAAAATATTTTTTCACATTATAGTTGGCCATGACAAACTCCACATTTGGTGTCATTTAACCGACCTCGTATCTCTCACCGTTAAAAAGATACCCATGGTGAGCATGGTAAGTGGGACACACTGTATAATGATCATGCCATCAGCATATCTTGGATACTCAAATTCAGGCTTACATTTCCGAAACATGGATCTACAGTTCAATCAAAATCTAACCGGAATCAGAAGACTTGAAAGTTACTGGGCGAACGATTTGGCAAATTTTTTGTGGCTATTTTTTGCCGGTGAGTGTATATGGAATCGTCACCACTCAAAGTGAAACACTGTTTATGACTATTAGAAGTTTCTACTCAATCAACCACATATTTCAACGATCAGCAAATTCCTGATACCTATCTAATACTTCGACAAACTTGATGAAAATAAGCTACTTGTTTCTACCAATGTATGTCTCCTTGACGCATTCATAGTGGAACGTTATTTTTTTTTCCAGCTCACATCCTGACAGGAGCCTTACTTATTGGCATCGGCTTCGTGGGATGTAACTGGATAGTGGTCATGCTTCTTCTCGCACTCAGTTTGGGTCTGAATGGTGCTTGCTCTCAAAGTAATTTACAAAATCCTCAAGATTTAGCGCCAAATTTTGCTGCTACCATATATGGCTTCAACAGTTTCATTGGTGGGTGTACTGGGTTCTTAGTACCTGCAGTTACTGGAGAGCTAACTAAATATAACGTGAGTTTCTTCATGGAATATGAAAATGGTTGGATGGACAGTCATTACCTAGGCAAGCAGATGACGATATATTATTATTTCAACGGCAGTAGGAAAATTGAGTTCACCTCATGATTTGATGTAAGATAATGTGACAAATAACATGTATGACTCAGAGCTCAATGACATTATATAACTCATATTTGTTCACGGCTCACCCCAGGTACCATAGTGACGTCAAATGACCTCTACTTTTCGACAGATTGTTTGAACAATTTATTTTACCAAATTGATAAGTAAATCACATCGACGTAACCTTAAGAGGTCGCCGACAAGTTATTACAACGTCATGATGTTTGCGATACTCCTATAGTTTTTTATCGACGTTATGTTGATGTAATTATCATCACATCTCATGAATTGAGTCAGAGTGACTTCACTTATCAGTGATGTGTTCGTATTGACCAACCTTCACCTCATTAGTAAGTCATACCAACGTAATCTTTCGACATCTGGTTGCGGGTGTATTATGTAGATATGATGATATAACCTCTGAATTTCTGGAGTGTATCTTGAATGCGACGTTTTTTTTGCAAATAATAAGTAAGCTGCGAGATATTTGATTGTTTTCATCGCGAAGTTGTATTATATCTGGTGGGGTCTCTAGTCGGACTAAAAATAACCCTAAGGTAGCTCCTGCCTGTCGTAGAAGGCGACTGAAAGGACGTTCCAGGTGAGAGGTCTAGAGTGGGTTTACCATCGGGCAGAGCTGTCTCGAAGCATTGTGCTTAGTACTCGTTAAAGCACTAATAGCAATTCAATGCTCGTAAGCACTGTGCTCCCGAGCACTTTTTCGAACCAGAGCTTAGTGCTATGAGCATTTTACTAGTGCTTCCAAGCATTTCAGTGATCGGGATCACTTTTCGGAATTACTAAGCACAAAGCATTTCCATACTTATAAGAATTATTGTCAATAGAGAAAAAACCCAAAGTCGTCTCCACAATTTTTTGATTTCATTTAGTTTTGAGTACAACCTTCTTACCTCAGACTTAATCCAAACACGTTGTGCTGCTGTGATCGCTCTTGTAGAGGAGAGATTACTGTGCCTAGAACGTAGTGAAATATATCTGGGGGTGAGGGAGTTGCGAATACATTCATTGTTGAACCAGATGTCAAGTGAAGTCAGTTTCCTCTGTAGAAACACTTTGTGGTACTGGCGAACTAAGGTTGCTCGACTGGCGTTGAAGAATCTTCTGTAGTAGTCCATGCTCAAAGTGGAGTGGACTTTGAGTTTTCTCTCTATTGATCATTCCACTCCACTTTGAGCATGGACTACTACAGAAAATTATTGTCAAAACAAGAAAAGGTGGCCGGTAGCACCTCCACTCAAGACGAACTTGATCGCTTCCATATTCATCTCCGAAAAATCACTGTCTTGTTCTGAATGTTTATGGCAGGGCACGAGGCGGAGCATACTCATTACCGAGTTCAGATCTCAGTCACAGAACTCAAAGTGCAGTACGCACCGCACACGCAGTAAGTTCTATTCAAAGGAACAATCAAATAATATTTCATCACTAATGCATGGAAATCTGAGGGTCAAGGTAGACGGCTGAGTTAACAAACAAATACCATGTCAGAAAGTTTGTTAAGTGTATAACGGTATTATCCTTTCAAAAAGTGCTTAGTGCTTAGTGCCCGCTATGTCGAATTTCTTCTTGGATGTATTTAGAAATCGCGAGCATTTTTGCAATGAAGGCGCATAGTGCTCTAACAAGATTCCAGAGCACTTTTCAGGAGTGCTGAGTGCTTAGTGCTCGAAACACTTTTCGTCAGTGCACGGCACAGCTCTGCTATCAGGTAATGAGAGACTCCAAATTGTAGTGTTGCCTACACATCTCACAACTATCGATATATTCGATAGTTCTGACTATCAAAAACCATCGATAGTGTGTAGCGATCGATAGTATCGATAGCGTAAAACTGAAGTAGATGTAATTGGAAACTGTGTTTTTCCTATGAATCTGCTGAATTTTTGTAGACCTAAGGAAGATATGCCGATGCAAAACCCCCAACATGAATTTATTCATACTATTCCTAAGCTTAAACCTGAAAGAGAGGAGTTGAGGAGTTGGCTGAGCATGCGCAATGCATGCGCCTGCGCCAGACGCCATACGTCATTCTTCATTTTTTCACAAGTCCTTTATTCACTTCATTCCCACCCAATTGCATTTTAGAACCAACAAATTGGACGGAATCGTATTGCCAGAAGTGTAGAAAGCGTTTGATAAAATGTTATTATTTCATCAAATACTTTGTTCCAACCTCACTTTCACTCCAATAAAACTATCGATAGGCAAAACAATCGATGTTTAGTCAATACTGCCAAATTGACCATTCTGGAAAGTTTTGGATAATGATCGCCACGATCGCCAGAAGACAGATCTAAACCCACAGAACTCATAATATTTTATATCTTTCAATTAGAATGCGCGATCCAAAGGCTTCATACAAAATTCTTAAACTAAACATCGGCATTGAAATATGGGTCAAATTATATCGATCTCAAACTTGGCTTTATGGTAATACAGGAGAAAAGAAAAACTACTGAGATGTACGTCATGCATTTTCATCGGTTTGTTTTCAAACAACAAAATGTTGCCAGTTTTATTAGCTGCCACTTGTTACTGCTTGTCATTGAATTTATTTCCGAAGAGTCGAAAATCAGATTTTCGTGGTGATATCAATATTATAGTTGGTTATTGTGATGTAGTGATATGTTCAAGACATAACTCCTTGTTGAACATGAGGGCGAAGTTGAAAGTTCTATAAGTACCTATCTGAAATACTTCTTATGCTATCTGTACCTATCACATAAAATGTGCTCGAGGTTTTTCGAATCCAATGACAAAGAATGGTCTTGAAATATATTCGAACTTGGACTAGTTTCCTTCTGACCAAATGGAGGGTGAGATTTGAGCCTAACCCAAAACCGACATCTTGATTCTCGCTTTTCAGTGAAGCTGTTGAAAACACTGTCCTCGAATTTTCATATGTTGTGATAACATTGTCTTTGATCCATCAGGAATATATTCTAGCCTCTTCGAGAAGTTTGATGAGAGCGGTCTGAGAAAAAGACCATTCAGTTTGGTGTATAATAATTGTATTTATTCACGACTAATATATTATACTTGTGGTTTTTGGAGTATAATGCCATATATTAATCCCGCAGGGAATAAAGACTATTAATCCCTCGCCATTATTCCCTGCGGGATTAATATATGGCATTATACTTCAAAAACCACAAGTTTATATATTAGTCGCAAATAAAGTAGAGTATACTACTCGCAATAATGGCTATTATTCTCTCGGAATGTTACTCCCTCGCCGCTAACGCGGCTCGATTCGTAAAAAATCCTCGAGAATAATAGCTATCATTATTGACTCGTGGTATAATCTACTATTTTTCTATGAGGAATTTGTAGTACGAACTTCAATGAGATACCCTATATTTTTCAGCCAAAAGAAATCTTCCTCTTCCGGTTCCAGCACAATGAAGAATGAAGTGAAGCAAGGTTATTGGAATGTGAATTCTATAAACAGTTGAATGACAAATTTCAATTAGGATTAAATCGGCATATAGCCTGACAGTTTTACAGCAAATGTAATAATATGAGAAATGTTCTCATTTCAAATATATTCTATATTTATGCAGTGAATTCCTTCTTCAAAAACTGAGATCAGACATTTTTTACTTTGCCGCATTCCCCAATGAACCTAGTTTTTTTTCTAACTAGTCAGCGACGACTACTCTCTCACATTCATTTACTTATATCATCTACGTTTCTTATTGGAATTCTATAGTCATCTTCTGATTTTCCGATAATTCATTCAATAATACTTCCATCTTATCTTCGAGAAACACCACTGGCGGCCATTTACATCTCGCTACGAATTCAAACGCCGCTACTGTTTATGATGGTTCACTTACAGTGTTGCAGCCGATGCAAGATTTATTCGTCCGCCATATTGGATACGCATTCTAGTCGTGAGATATAATAGTATATTATGTAACAAGTGTTATAAACTTCCTTTTAGTAACGAGTAGTTTAAGCACGAGCGGAGCAGAGCGGAGCGAGTGTTTAATAAACGAGTGTCTAGAAGAGTTTATAAACGCGTTACATATACTATGATTTTTCTACGAACTCCGAAAATTACATTAACATACCTGCAATTCCTGCTAACCTACAAAATAATTCGGAAGGAATGGGAATTGAGAACATGATACATGCAACTAACTGCATGCAACCAGCGAGACACGTATATGTGATATTGGTTGTAGATGTGTCCAGTCCATTGCTTACTAACCTTTGTTTCACGTTTATTGTCATGCTTAGCGCAAAATAAATAAATTGTTCTCAAAGATGGATGCTTCATTTTTACACTTCTTGGAGATATGCAAGTACCAGAACATTCTCTTCGATTTCACTTTCGTCTACTTTTCGCATAGGTATATTTTTAATGAAGAATTCTGATACAAACGAATATTGTTTGAATAATTCTGATACAAAATTCTGAAATAACAGTTGACAGTTAATACAATTGGCAGGCCAGACATGTCTCAAATCACTGAAGCTGTGCTTAATGAACTGTGTTGCCATGGTAATGTGTTCAAGAAATCGTGTTGCCATGGTAACGTGTTTAATATTTTGAATAAATCACAGATCGTCAATCCGTTATTAATCGATCATTTAGCGTGGTACATATATATCCGTACGCTAAATGCCATTTTAGTTATGTGAGTAGAAAAAGATTATAAGATTTGTGTTTATACCTCAGTGTCAAATTTGGTATGATTTCATCAAAAAGCACACGATGTTAAAATATCCTCTGACTAAACTACAGCATTCTATCATCCAAATCCAACTAACTGTTTTCGAATATTCTTATTTGCTTTTCATATTAAAATTACGATGTTTCTTCCACAGAATGGAATAAGAGAATGGGGCATAGCGTTCATGCTGGGAGGAGGTATTGTAGTTGTTTGTGGACTAACATGGATATTGTTCGGATCAGTGAAAGAACAGCCTTGGAATAGAAAAGGAGGTCCATCATGAAATGATATTATGTAATGTATATGTCTCTAAATAAATATGTAGTCCGGCTTATTTTCATACAACCCTTCAATAATCTGGATTATCGTATGTAATATCCCGAGACAATCCCAGCGCAGATATCAACAGAGATAATAATTTCCGAATGTATGACAAATTGATATTCATCATACAGGACGTGGAAAGAAATTCTGAATTGAGAAAACTCGAGAGAAAACCTTATTATGACGAATCTGCGATTGAATGTCTATCAAATTAACAATTTTTCATTGTTCAAATTCGAACCCCTTGATGGGGTGAACGTATTGAGAAGGAATATCTCAGATAAATTATGAACATGAGAGTACTTTTCCGCACGCGACGGCAGTTGCACGAACGACGCGGAGCGGGGTTCGGACAAGTCGTCAAGGGCGGAAAAGACATTTTCCGCAAGAGTTAGGTACAAAGTTTTTCCTATGAGTGTTTTTGTCCATATTTTTCATGAGAAAAAAATAGTAGATTATACCACGAGTCAATAATGATAGCTATTATTCTCGAGGAATTTTTACGAACCGAGCCGCGTTAGCGGCGAGGGAGTAACATTCCGAGAGAATAATAGCCATTATTGCGAGTAGTATACTCTACTTTATTTACGACAAATTTATTTATTTTAGATTTTCAATGAACAACTTTATTTGTCAATAACATTTATTTTAGATTTTCAATGAACAACTTTATTTGTCAATAACATTTAAATTAGTGACAGTACAATTAATAAACTGAATTGGTCGTAAATTATGATTAACTTTGGAAGAGTTTTCAACACGAATATTTGGAATTTCGGTTGCTGTAAAAGAAGAAGTTGCTTCATTACTATTTATCTGTTTGGCAATAGTATCTGCTGTAGTTGTTTTGTTTCTCATAGACTGATCAATGTATCCTTCAGCTACTTGGGTAGATTTCCAGCCCCCATGACGCTTCAATCCAGTTATATCGCCTCCTCCATCAATGTACAGAGTGGCAGATGATCTGCGATAACAATGGCCGGTATAACTTTGAGGATTGGGCAAGTTTAAATATTTGGCAATTTGTCTACCAATGTCTGCAAATTTGTTTTTTCCTATACGTTGTATTGTACATTTCGATTTTTGATAATTTAGAAAGAATGAATTGGTTTCTACATGTGACGGACGGAGATCGATGTACTTCTTTACAATATTGTAAAACGTACTGTTTATGGTGAATTTTCGTACAATTTTAGTTTTAGTCTTGGGTATTGTTATCAATAACTCTGTTTGGAAATCCTTCACGTCTTCTATCTTCATTTCATAAAGCTCGTTTGAGCGGCATGCGCCCATAATTCCAATAACTAATATAACCTGAATCAAATAAGAACATGAGTTTTTGAATAGATCAGATTAAATATGAACATTTACCTTATGCAAAAGAAAAATTTCATCAGGAGCTCTGTCAATAAATTTCCTAATTTCTTCCGGGGTCAGAGTGGAAGATTTCTTTGCTTGAAATCCTTCAGATTTTCTTTTTAAAAACGCTCGTAGTTTCTTATATTTTTCCAGATCAACGTCATGGTTTATCTTCAACACACATTTAATCATTGAATAGAATGACCATAATGAAGATGGCTTGTATTTTGCACCCAATTCAGCGAAATAGGCCAGCAGAACATTTTCGGAATAAGAGTTTGCCTTGTTTCGTAGACGCCATTCGTTGAACGATGCGTACGTTTTATTATAAATGGATTTCGATGTTTCTGGTATTAAGGTAGATGTTGTTGCTGCAGCTAATTGTACAATTTCTGGTGGTGTACAAGTGAAAGATTCTTCATTTTCATTCATTTTAATACAAATACACAAACACTACGCGTTTGACACTGACACTTTTGAGTTTGGTTATATTGTTTCCATGGTATTATTTAATTCGAGAACTTTTGTGATAGGAGTACAAGAGGGAATAAAGACTATTAATCCCTCGCCATTATTCCCTAAGGGATTAATAAACTACTTACCAGATGAAGTGGGACAGCCAAAAAATTGACTAATTTTGATAAGCTATAACTCGAATATTTCTTGGCCGATGTTGGATTTCCAACCAAAGGAAGAAAGCGTCATCCTTGGGCTATGCGTCATCGGCGTCGGTTTTTTATTTTTGCGATTCGTTCTCTTTGTACAGAGTGTAAATTAAGAGCCGGAAAAAATTCAAATATTTGACCAATAATTTGGGAAATGTGAGGGACCCTAGAATTCTTTTTTAGGTGTTGGGTGAATGGTTGGTCCGATACCTCGGGACATCTTTGAGATTTTTTCGATAAATTGCGTTGCTATGGAAAAATCGCCATTTTATGAAATTCCATTTCTATTTCGAAATGTGGCCTTTCCTAGTTGAACAATAGCAGCCAACATCTGAACTGCAATAAGGGTTATTCCTACTGAAGATAATTAATACCAGTGGCGTGCAGAAAAGGGGCGTATGATATTCAGAAACTTGAAAAACGATTTTATTGAAAAAAAAAACCAACAGATTCATTGATCGTCACAGTAAAAAAGTTTTCATACATTCAATTAGCATGATGTTGTCAAATTCAGAGGCGTGCGAAGGGTGATTCTGTAATGTGGACAAATTAAAATTCCAGTCTCATTATCATTGGTTTTTACCGAGGTTTTTACTTATTCAAGGTGAGCATCCAAGTGATGCATTGACGTATTGAAGAGGATCCATCATTCAAGGCGATTCAAAAAGTTTGATATGGAATCATTTTTAAGGATTTCATCAAGTGTTGTTCCCTGTTCGCCCAGTGAAAATTTTCTTGTATCATTATTTATGAATGAAAATTCAGGAACGTGACTCTGGCTTCTGATGTTTCTCGAACCGTACAATTTGATGATTTTGTCAAAACAAATCTTTAATTTTCGTCCCCAAAAAAAATTTTCAAGTAATTTTTCTTTATCAATTTTCTCGTCCTATTTCTGAAAAAGCATTTTTTTTAGATGATTATTTTTTTTATTTCAACTACTCGGACCCGATCATGACACTATCAAGAATTTTTTTACTGGGCGAACAAAAATTTTTAATCGCATTAATTAATTAATTAATTAATTAATGTATTAATGGATTCTCTTATTAAATTATGAAACTGGAATTTTAATCTGTCAACGATTACAGAATCACCTTTTGCACACCTCTGAATTTGACAACATCATGCTAATTGAATGTATGAAAACTTTCTCACTGTGACGATCAATGAATCTGTTGTTTTTTTTTCAATAAAATCGTTTTTCAAGTTTCTGAATATCATACGCCCGTTTTCTGCACGCCTCTGTATTTGTCAACATCATGCTAATTAGGGATATGACACCTCTCCAACTGTAACTATCGATAAAACTGTTGAATTTTTCCAATGAAAACGAATTTTTCGTTTCTAAATATCATTAACCCCTTTTTGCGCGCCACTGGTATTAATTATCTTCAGTAGGAATATCCCATATTGCAGTTCACATGTTGGCTGCTATTGTTCAACTAGGAAAGGCCACATTTTGAAATAAAAATGGAATTTCATAAAATGGCGATTTTTCCATAGCAACGCAATTTATCAAAAAAATCTCAAAGACCTCCCGAGGTATCGGACCAACCATTCACCCAACATCTTGAAAAGAATTCTAGGGTCCCTCACATTTCCCAAATTATTGGTCAACAATTTGAATTTTTTTTGGCTCTTAATTTACACTCTGTACAAAGAGAACGAATCGCAAAAATAAAAAACCGACGCCGATGACGCATAGTTCAAGGATGACGCTTTCTTCCTTTGGTTGGAAACCCAACATCGGCCAAGAAATATTCGAGTTATAGCTTATCAAAATTAGTCAATTTTTTGGCTGTCCCACTTCATCTGGTAAGTAGTTTATATGGCATTATACTTCAAAAACCACAAATATAATATTTATATTATATATTAGTCGTAAATAAAGGTTTTTAATAAGCAATATTTTATAATGATGCTACAAAATGGCATTTATATCCTTATTTTGAACAGTACAAAGATCGTGCGGAAAAGTAACTTTTCAGCACTAGTGCGGTTAAGTAACTTTTCCGCACGATATTTTCATGAACTGAAAAATCATGAAATAGATTTTTTTCATCTATATAATAGGAAACTTATTTGAAGAACATTCAAATAACAATAAGTAAAACATTAACAATGGTAAATATTGAAAATGAAAGTGCAATTTGTATTTTTTGCATGCTGTATTATAGCAGATGCCCGATGCCGCAACATCTTGAAGAACGTCGCTTTTTACTAGAATTGGATTGATTAGTGTTTGGCCCACTACAAAAATGCCTTCATCAGTTTCCCAGGTAACAAGCTGACGTCATTTGTACGTCATTATCACGTCAGGCCTGACGTCAGGATGACTTCCAAAATGACGTCATAATGACGTTTATATGACCTTCTAAGTCAAAGACGAATGACGTCATTTTCATGTCGTCAAAATGACGTCATCCTAATGGCGTCAAAATGACGACATCCTTATGACGTCAAAATGACGTGATCTTTACGATTACTTATATCACTGAAATCTTCTGCATGTTTCAGTTTATTTTGTGCTATTTTGAAATTTTCTGTAGGTAAAAAAAACACTGTTGTATTAGGGTTGTATCATAATTATCAGAAAAGATGAGATTTTTTTCGTTTAATTATATTGATGTTCCTTTACCACATTAAATACAAAATGATATTATAGGTAGGTAGTATAAATACCAGTTTCATAAAATGTTCTTTTTATTGGGAACTTATTCCATTTGGATGATGCACTCGAGAGATTTCTCAGAACCCTGTGGTATTCCTTCAATGGCGTCCAATTCACATTCTGCTTTTTCGGCATACACCACTTGTCTGAAATAATGACCATGCTGCCATCCTCAAATTCTACTACTTGATACATAAATATGAATAAGTATGACCACCACACCACACCACATAGATAGCCGAATAACATGATAATGATGGCCTTTTATGTATTGTTATTTTGTTGTTATGGTCATCATGGCCGCAACGGCAAAGCGAAAGTGAACGGCTTGGATACACAAGAGTCTCGAGATCATACCCGTGTGTTCACCGAACACGCCCGATCGTTCTCTAAGCGGTGGGGAAACGTAAACGGGCAGCAGTAACTACGTTATGAATATTGGCGCGTGCCTGAATTATTATTTTGGAGTCAATTTTTTCAATTTAATGTACTTCGAAACGGAACACTAGTAGTTGTGCCTTCTTGTTTTACATATATTATAGGTAGACATCAAATCAATAAACATAGTGCTCTCGCCATCGGTATTTGCTAAACCGCTATGGGAAAAATGTTGGGATGAAGAATGATCTATACAGGGTGTATCTAAATAACACCGAAATAATTCAAGGGGTGATTCCTTGTGATATAATATGATGAATAAAGGTCATATAAACATGTGTCCTAAACTTGCTTCGTTTTCGAGGTACAGGGTTACGTCCTGATTTCGAATCCGAAGTGATTTTCAACCTATCTTGCCTCCTAATATCATTTTCCGGAAATGTTGGTGGGTCCATGACCAGAGCAGTGTTTTTCACTGAAGATTACCTCACTTTGGTCATAGTTGGTATATATATATATATCTATCCCTAACAACACAGGGATGTCCTAGGTGCGTCCCTTTTTTGTCCCGCGGTACAAGGAAATGATTGGGACATCCAGGGGATGTCCCGCCAGTAGTTGTCCAGTGGACATCCCACCCGGTACATCCCTAGGTTATCCCATTCGTGTCCCTGGAATATCTGATATCCATTCTTCACATCAGAGAGTCATTCAATATCATCAAAATATTGAGTCGAATTTTTTCGAAAATGTATTTCTTACGGAAAATAATTGTGATGAAAATAAAGAATATAGTCTCAAAACTTCTCAAGAAATGACCATTTTTCGCAAATAACAGAGATCGTAAATGCATAATGCCCCTCATTTTCAAACACCCAAGAATGATAATAATTATACCCGAATCCTAACAGTTTTATTTATCCAGGTTTCTGTAGTTGTCCTGTTCATAAATCTGTTCAATACATGAATCTTCAGAAGGCATATTGGCCAATGGAGTAAGGTGCGTGCCTGATAAGCTGAAGGTCCCGGGTTCAATCCCAACTAGACCTACATTTTTTTTCTTTTGTCGAAGGGATGTCCCTGATGTCCCTGGGATATCCTGGGTCGTCCTAGAGATATCCCTTCTTTGTACTCGGTACATCCCAGGGACGTACCAGGAGGGACATCCCTTGGATGTCCTTTTTGTCTGAAAGCGGATGTCCCTGGGACGTCCCTAGTATGTACTTTGTCCCAGAAAAGATATCCCTGGGATGTCCTTATTTGAAATTAGGGACGTCCCTGGGAAGTCCCTAGGATGTACTCGTGTTGTTAGGGATCGCTCCTTAAAATTGAACAGTTACGTTAGATATACGGGTTGATATATATTCCATTATAGAAGTGACATGCACACTGTTTATATTTTTAAATACATCCAGTGGGATTGAATTTTATTTTATGTTGAATATTAGAGTGTGTTTTTTTATGTGATATATTTGTTTTGTTTATTTCAAATATATATATTTTTTTAGTAGGCATACTAGTACTTCTTTTATATAATTCTGAAATCTGATCCACCCTGTATTTGTTTCAATTAAATGGCATCAGTAGATAGTAAATAGAATGTTAGGATAGGGACACAATCATGTAAGCCATTTTGACAAATCAATATAGGAATTGTATAGTTTCGATACAAAAAAAATCTCGATTTTTCACATTCTACGTATAGGTATACCTTGAGCTTGATCAACGAAATCATAGCTCAATTAGAAGAATCGAAAAATGTAATAAAATATAAGGTGTTTCATTTTGAATAACAAAGCTGCTACTACTATACTACTAAGTACTACATAACTACTAATGATAATTTCTAGTGAAGCAGATGAACATTATCGAAAATAATTTGAATAAAAACGAGCGTCCTCGCCAACAAAACATAAGCATATAATATGTACATATAGTTTCATGAATTTCGATGACTGGTTCGCTATTTACATGTAGGACTCGTCGTGACATAGCCTCGGACATAGCGAATTATTGCAAATCAAATCATCGCTTCATTATCTGATAGGTCGCAGTAGATCACTTGATGCCTATCAAATGTTTCTTATTTATTCGAGAAAAAAAATGTTGAAATGTTATCAAGAAAACTGTTGGTGGCCCACCCCGTACTACAAAAACAAAGACAGCATGAGAGAAGCTGCCTGCCCACTCATTGTATCATGACTGCCTGCTTACGTCTTGGTCTCTCCACCGCTTAGGTAACGATCGAGCGTGTTCGGTGAACACACGGGTATGATCTCGAGACTCTGGTCTTGGATACAGCATACAGCCGTCTTTAGAAGACGGCTGTGGCTTGGCGCTGGCGGTCGACGTTCGCATGTCTGCGCAAGGTCCGTGCCGACCAATCAAGTACAGTTCTCTACGCACTCTCCCGCTCTGATTTGAATTCGCATTCCGGAATAACAACGTTATAAGCTTTTTATGACGTGAAATTCGGTCTTATATTTTTAATAGCTATAGGGAGAATACTTTGCACAGAAGGTATATAATTAACAATTATCTCAGATACCATCGAAAACACACATCTCGCACAGATTAGAGGAAAAATTATTATAAAGCATAATTTATGATGAGTGACATAATAATATATGTTATATAACATAACTACTAACGTTTCCATATAACAGAGATAAGAAACTTCTTGATTATGAATTTTCCTTGATGTAGATGACTCAATGAATGATGGTCATAATTAGTCATGAAAATGACCATCAGATGACGTCATATTGACGACATATCAAGGACGTCTATATAACGTCATATTAAGTACGTCAAAATGACGTCATTTTGAGGTCATATGACGTCAATGACCATAAATGACCATATATTGACGTACAAATGACGTCAGCCTGTTACCTGGGTTGTTGCTGAGAATGACTATAGTCATAGATTAACGACTCCCCCTATAGTGTAGTGAATGAAGAAAGGTAGATTGGTCTGAAATGCATATTTGTTGACTGCCACTACTGTCAGTTTATAGCGACTCTTGCTATAGAGGTACGTTCTGGTGCCAACAGGTATCACCACGTCTCCTGGTTTTCCTTCAATATCGTGCGGAACAGTAAAAATAATGCGGAAAAGCAAAATCGTACGGAAAAGTACAACTTCCAAAACGAAAAATCATGTGGAAAAGTTACTTTTCTGCACGCTCGTAGGAAAAAATGGATATATATATGTATATATATATATATATAAAGAAAAACATTGAGAATTCGCATTCTCTATGTTATGAAAATATCAATTCTTTCTCGTTCTATATTCAACAGGAAACTTTTACTTTCCTGGCTATATGCCACGACGAACATTGAATTATATCAATTGAACACACACGATAAGAATTTGGAAAAAAAATCTTCTGAAGTTGAGAATTTGCATCCTCTACTCCGGATAAAAATATGTAAATGCACATAATATCATTCAATATTCAACAGAAAACGCACATAATATCATTCAATATTCAACAGAAAACAACTACTTTCCTGGCGATTTGTCATGCCGACCATTGAATTATATCTGCTGAAGATTTGTTTGTATAATTTATATAATTTGTATATCGCTATTGACTGATATTAATTATAAGCGGGTAATTATTTGTAAGCGGTCAAGTATCTTTCTCAGGGCTTGCAATTTTTGCTCTTTCCAGGATATCTGGTGGTGTATAAATAATCCCATCGTCATTGCTTGACATTCTCTAACTGAAATTGGGAAATTTTCACAGAAAATGATTATTTTCAAATAGAAGTATAGTGTGCAAGATGTGGGGTATAGTTATTTACCTAACAAGTGCGGAAAGTAGTACTTTTCCCGAGTGGTAAGTACTTAGCCATTTTTTTACACCAGGGGGTAATGAATGCCTCAATTCACCGAAATTACCCTGCAATGCCCATTTTTCAGTCAACAATACCCCGCATTGCCCAACATTGCCCTCCAATGCCCAACATTGCCCCCGCAATGCCCAACAATGCCCCCCAATGCCCAACAATGCCCCTAGTAGGCCTAGTACACTATATAACTATCTCTTTTCATTCCATGTTTGAAGAGAGACAGACTATATTGAAATGTGAAAACTGATTTATGTCTCTTACATAGTTCAAATTAATTTTAATGTCTCAGTGAATTAATCATCCGATGAGAAGAGGAATAATGAATAATTATACATATTTTATTAAAAAACCACACATAGCAAGCAGTCGAACATGAAACAAACATAGAAACACACACCTTTTCGCAAAAACAACTTAGGACTATAAGACGAACATTTTTTTTCTCCTATACTTGATAACTAAGTAGTTATTCCTAAAGGTACTTCTTTAGACAGTATATCACAATAATTCAGAGATCATAGTTTGGCTTATAAGTACAGATATAATAGGTAACAGTACTAAAATCTCGACTAAAATTAAACATTTCTTCAAGTTTATATAGTTATTGAAAAAATGCAAACTCTGAATTCTTTCTTGAAACTAAAACAAAGTTAAGATTTTCTTGAACCAAAAACAGCTTGAACCTGAATATATATTTTGTTTGAGCATATCACACTGGATATAAATTTTTT
Source organism: Phaedon cochleariae (assembly GCA_918026855.4). Classification (NCBI taxonomy): domain Eukaryota; kingdom Metazoa; phylum Arthropoda; class Insecta; order Coleoptera; family Chrysomelidae; genus Phaedon; species Phaedon cochleariae. Next base: position 23,402,520 of record OU896707.1, read on the forward strand.
TTCGACCCCAAATAAAGATTGGAGATGTTCACTTTATCCGTTCTTTTCAGCAGAAACGGATAATTTCCCCAAGTACAAGTGGTCCGTAAAAAATACATTCTTTTGGTATAGAATCTTCAATTTCTGATTTTTCTGGCCACTTGTTGGAATGTTTTCTAGAAACCTTATTCCAAATCTGTCTTGGTACTTTTATATTACCATTCCCAGATACCATTTTTTTTTCAAATACCACTGCATATACATTATCTATTTATCTATTGCAGGATCGAAAACGTCAAGTTTCTTCATCATCCTATCTCCTTCTCGATCTTCTCCCAAAGAGTAGAATGACTCCACATCTGTGGAATCGTCTGAAACGATATCTGGTTCATTTTCTTCTTCTGAAGAATCTCCGATACATTCTGTCTTTGAATTGTCAGCAGGTATTTTCGACTCTCTTTTTTGGGCATATCTAGGATATAGAATTGAAACGCTGGTATGCGATCGTTACTGATCCGTCCCTACTCCTCATTCAGATATTATAATTTTCCAAAGAGACTTTCACATATATATGGACTTTTCTCATCTATATCGCAGTTTTTACTCGAATGGTCGGTTAAATCCTATTCCAATCCAATCCAAACCAGCTGTAGCCGGAGTGGATGACAGCATGACGCGATGCGAAACGCTTGAATGGCGCAATCAAAATGTAGGCGGAGGCATCACCTTAAACCATATAGAACTGAATATAGTGACCTCGAACAGAAACGGATGCGGGCGCAACAAATTAAGCCCAAACATTGCTTCACATTGCCCTCTCAGTGCTATTTCAATACCCTGCATTGCCTAACAATGCCTCACAATACCTTGCAATGCCCATCAATACCCTGCAGTGTCCGACAATGCCTCGCATTGCCCCGCAATGCCCCAAACTGCCTCGCATTGCCCCGCAATGCCCCAAACTGCCTCGCATTGCCCCGCAATACCTCTAAGTTATTCACACCGGATTGCCCCATGTACTTACCCCTCGACTTTTCCGCACGCGACGGCAAGTCATCAAGGGCGGAAAAGACATTTTCAGCAAGAGTTAGGTACAAAGTTTTTCCTACTAGTGTTTCAGTCCATATTATTTATGAAAAAAAAGCTTTTCAATAAACAAAATTTTATAATGATGCTACAAAATGACACATAAGACAGAATAGTTACATGGATCATTAAGTTAGTCCCAAACATCCTTATTTTCAACAATACAAAAATCGTGCGGAAAAGTAGCTTTTCAGTACTAGTGCATGCGGTAAAGTAACTTTTCCGCACGATATTTTCATGTACTGAAAATTAATGAAATAGGTTTTTTTCATCGATATAAAAGGAAACTCATTTGGAGAACATTCAAATAACAATAACTAAAACATTAACGATGGTGAATATTGGAATTGAAAGTGCAATTTCTATGTGTTACATGGTGTAATATAGCAGATGTCGCAACATCTTGAGGAACGTTGTTTCTTATTTAAATTTGATTGGTTAGTGTTTGCACCAATTATTTCGTGGGGGAGATCTTGAGAGTTTATAATTGGAATTACGTACACGGAAATATTTGTTGACTGCCACTACTGTCAGTTTATAGCTACTTTTGCTATGGGTACGTTCTGGTGCCAACAGTTATCACCACATGTCTCCTGGTATTTCCTTCGAAATCGTGCAGGAAAGAAAAATCGTACGGAAAAGTACAACTTTCAAAACGAAAAATCATGCGGAAAAATTACTTTTCCGCACGCTCGTAGGAAAAACTACTTTTCCTACTTATTGCACAATTTACTGAAGTATGGGTCAGGTCAGTCACTGTTTGTAACCCTTTCGCTTTCAGCCTCATTTAACATCATTTGGCATTTTTTGTCTCCAACCACTCAAAATACATTGTTTTTATCGATACCTAAACATGTTGTATGCTCATCAACTAGAATAATATATCGGAGGTGGAACGAATAGGTACAATAAAGATAAATAATCTGGCATTGAACTGATTTCCATTTGTAGCTAATTATTTTTTTATGAGGTTGTTGAGTGGCTATAGTGCAGTGTTGCCAACATGCGTGTATTTACACGAAATTCGTGTAATCCTACCCCATTTCATATTAGTTTCGTATTGAATTAAATTGCATGTAAGTGAATTGTTTTGCTTGTAACATCTTGTAATTTTGTATATGATGCAAGACTAGAGGAGCTGGATGCATTGTTGGGCAATTTTCACTCATCTCATTGGCCGATTTTTCGAGACGCGCTCATCATAGTCAAGAAGCTAGAAATTGGTTGGGGTCCGATATTCCGCAATTCGACAGAAATTCCTGCCATATGTTATATTCACATGCTGGTATGGAATTCCCAAGTGGTGAAAGAGTAGGTGGTTGATTTTCTTGTTATTGTGTAATAAATGTGCTGCCTAGTGGTTGCGTATACTACACTCAGTTCCAAAAAAAGTGATGCACTTGATATTTGACCTATCTGGTAGGTAATGCATTTGTCTTTAAAAAAAATAAAGAGGTGACAATTTTTTCAAAGCCTCCTTGATGGTGGTGGAATAACTCGAACCATGATTTATTCTTAATTTTTGACTCAGCCTGTGTGTTAATTGAGTAATGGCATAGAAAGTGCTTACACCCTATACGAAAGAGGCTTCTTTTGCGAGCATTTTGTTTTTTTATTCATTGATTTATCTCTAAAATTTTTCGAATTACAACTTTTTTCGAGAAACAATTTTTGATGAAATAAACTGATACCAATAATTTTAAAAAAACATTTTTATTAAACACAAAATTATAAATTGGGATGACTGCTTAATACCGTGTATTGCCTCCCCTAGCAACTCCAAGAACTTTTAATCTACGAGGCATACTGGAAATTAAGTTGCTTATCGTTTCCATTGGTATACGATCTCATTCTTCCACTAATGCATCTGCCATTTCTGCGAGACTTTCCGGAGACCTCTCGCGAGAACGTACCCTTCTCCCTAATTCATTCCACTAATGTGCTATAGAATTCATATCGGGGCTTCTCCCAGGCCATTGTAATGTGGTAATACCAGTAGCTTCTAAGAAGTTTCGCACTATTGCTGCGGTGTGTGGTCGGGCATTATCCTGCATCAATATATAATAATTGCCCACTAACTCTGCATTAGGTAAGACATACTGCTCTAAAATGTCAATGTGTCTTTCCATTCATTGAAATCCCTCCCCACACCATAACGGACCCACCATCAAAACTTCCGCATTCTGTTATTAAATTTTGATTAAACCGTTCACCAGTTCTTCTCCACACTCTTTTTCTTCCATCCACCATGTTGAGGCAAACTCTTGACTCATCCGTAAACAAGACATTGGACCATTCAGGAATATTCCAATGTCCATAATTTTCAGCAGCACGATGTTCGGGCAATAATTTGGGACCTCTTGCAGGTCTCCTAGCTTCTAAATTAACTTCTTTTAAACGTCTACATACCGTCTGCTTACTTCTGCAACATTACGGATTTGGCGAAGATCTTGCTGAACATTTACCGCAGTATTTGATCGATTCCGTGAAATCCGCAATCTCAAGAAGCGATCATCTCTTGGAGAAGTTTTTCGGGGGCGACCAGAACCGACCCTCCGAGAGGTGTTTGTTGGTACTTGCGGATTGCTGTACGAGCAGTTGCTCTACGAGCAGTTGCTTCATGAAATCCCACTGCACGAGCGGCGTAACGTTTACTACGCCCATCGTTTACTAACGCAACTAATCTTGCTACTTGTTCAGGATTTATTTGAGACATTTTATGTAATTTTAGTCAATAAAACAAGACTTTTAATTAATGACACAACGACAAATTGTCAAATATGGAGGAATACGACAAATTAGTTGCTATGGCAACGGCATTTGTTTTTTTAAAGACAATGTGTTGAGTACTCTGATCCTTCAATGAATGTAATTTGTGGGATAAGTGTAAGGTATCAGCAAAAAAGCTGTAATTTGGAAAATTTTAGAGATAAATCAATAAATAAAAAACAAAATGCTCGCAAAAAAAGCCTCTTTCGTATAGGGTGTAAGCACTTTGTATACCATTACTCAATCAACACACAGGGTGAGTCAAAAATTAAGAATAAATCATGGTTCGAGTTATTCCACCACCATCAAGGACGTTTTGAAAAAATTGTCACCTCTTAATTTTTTTTTAAGACAAATGCATTACCTACCAACAAATAAAAAAATCGGCCTACTATTTTTTTTTTCAAGAAGATAGGTCAAATATCAAGTGCGTCACTTTTTTTGGAACTGAGTGTATATAGTTCAGCAAAATATATATGTCATTGTAAATTTCTCAGAGTTTCCATCTTACCAAAGCACCTACTTCATACAAGCTACCTACTGAAGGCATAAGCTCGGGCATAAGCTAACATGTGATTGCATTTCTCTGTGAGCTTCGAAGTTTAGAAATTCGAGATTTCCATTATCGATCAATTTTCTATTGATACGGTTATTAGCATTGTACTGTTTGTGCAATGATCATGAAAAGATGAGCAGAACTAATTGAAATTTGTATGACAAAAGCTTGATATTTATCTTTTTCAAAACTGACCTGACATCAACATTCAAACTTTTTCAGTCTTCTACTACTAAGCGGAATTGAGTGCTATGTTGATGCAATGTTTGATCAATCACTGAAACGGACGTTCAGCAATATTGCAAAGGTGAAGTTTGATAATGTGGCGTTGCAGCAATATTACATGTTGCTGTGACATTGCTGGAACGTTACATTTACAAATCTACATTTGCAATATTGCTGAACGTCCGTTTCAGTAATTACTACAACCTTACATCGACATAGCTTCCAAATTTGCTTAGTGGGCAGATTTTTCTCGTTGGATGTCGTTGGTTATTCTTTTCCTATTCTCGCAGCCATCAACCTCCAAGTCTATTTCAGTATTCCTTCCATTGTCCACCAAGAAGGGAAATCAAAAGAGCAAGGGAGTTTGTAGACCACGTTTCATCTTGGAATGTACTGGCTAAATAAATTCATAAGCGATGCTAAAGGCTTACCAGGGTCGGTTTTTCAAATCCGTCAACTACTTATATGCGAAAGAACCACTCCTACCTCCTATATATACGCCATCCTGACTTGCATAATTCGCTAGAACTAATATAGAAATTTCAATAGAACAGAATGCACGATTATGTTATGTTCAATCCAAAGATTTTCAACTTTTCATTTTCAATTCATTCAGTGGTGCGATTCTTCAACAGATTTCATTATTTATTTAGTATGGTAGGTATACGATTCTTCAATAAATTTCAATAAATGACCTTTGTCGTTTGGCACTGGAGCTCTAGTACATATTATATGGTATCATTATAAGATATTGGCTTCACCTGACATATTTTGTAGTAACACATCCGTTCCATGGGTATGTTGAAAAATATCTCTGGAGCCACCGCTATCCCGAACTGAAGGCATTGTGCTTCTGAACCTTCAATACTTCGTGGTATTAACCAAGAAAGTATTGTTAGATATACGGACCATAACTATTCTATTAGTATTTTTTCAATTAAGGTATTTCCAATATTTGATAGATTTAATTCAATAGTGTGGAGAGTGAGTATCTTCGAAGAGTTTTCGTCTACTGATTGCGGTTGATAAGGGATGAAGTTGTTGAAACTTATGATTTTGTGAAATATATAGGTAATTCCTACTAAAGAGATTCTCATATATTTCATCGTTGGAGATAAATAAAGAACCGAGGTATCCTCATTTATAGTACTACTGTAATCTGCACAATTCCTTTTTATCTTATCAATATAAATCATTTCTATAAGATAATATACAATTTTCTTTCGAATAAATTCATTATTTCTTCAACAATAACACTGTAGACAACGTTCCGATTGCTCCCTCATAGCTGATTTCCATTAGAACTGTATCTGAAGGTTACATTTTTTGTGAGTAATTTTGCAGAATATAAGAGTTTGACCTCAATGCATTTTTGATTTCATTTGAGCTTTCAAAAAAATATATTATATTCCTCTCTAGGAAGTTGAATGTCAACACAGGCTACCATTTGAAATTATTTCAAAACATACAGAGTGTCCCCAAAAACCACAAAACAATAAAGTTATACTTTTTTCAATTGAACGCCCTATATATATATTATCTATTTCATTTTGATATTCCCCCTGATGAGCTGATTTCAACGACTCATCAAACTTGGGGTCTAGCAGTAACAATTACTGAGATATAGGGTGTGAAAAATCGATATTTTCCAAGTTCAAGAATTGTTTGTGTCGAAACTATTCTTAATTGGTCAAAACGGTTTACATGTCCCTATCTCACCTTTTCATCCACTATCAATTGATATTCGATTAAAACAAATACTGGGTGGTTCAGATAATTGAGATTTCTGACTACCCTGTATCTATTTTAATAAAATACCAAATGATAGTGAATACAAAATTGAGACAGGGATATGTAAATCATTTTGACCAATTATGAATAGTTTCCACACAAACAATTCCTGAACTTGGAAATCTCGATTTTTCACGCCCTATATCTCAGTAATTATTACTGCTAGACCTCAAGGACGATAGGTCGTTGAAATCAGCTATTCCAGGAAAATCTCGAAATGAAATAATACGTAGGGTATTCCATTAAAAAAAGTATAACTTCAGTAGATTGTTTTTTTTTGGGACACCCTGTATGTTTCGAAATAATTTCAAATGGTAGCCTATGTTGACATACAACGTCCTGAACAGGAAGAATTTCAACAAGATGAGTGGTTAGCCTTCTAATGACCGAGGCGTTACTTGTGGCCCACCCTGTATACTGAGTGGAGAATTTAACTGAAATAAATTCGCTACTGGAGAATTGCATGATTTTTCTCAAAATTCGCTAGACACGTCAATGTTCAAATAAATTTACCCAGATTTGGCGAGCAATATATATATATATTTTTTATCGCTTGGAGCGCACAAAAGGGAATCCCTAATGTTCAATATGGGGAATATAACCCTTCAGGGGTTGCTGGAACGCAAACCTATGGCTTGCGACCCCTCATTGGAAAGCTGGTTGAGAGAGGAATCCAGCATACTGATCATATTTCAGATTGCAGTATGTTTGAGGTCTTTCAACACACATTTTGAGCGATTGATACTTTGAACAAAAATTCAATCTCTAAATTACATCTCATTTAACCATAGAACGTATGAGAAACTTGAATTTGATTAGTTAGCTGAATGCCTGTTTTCACCAGCTTTCCAATGAAGGGTCACAAGCCAAAGGGTTACATTTGAAAAAATCATGTTGAGGGTGGTATCAGCTTCCCCTGGATGGATATACTCTTGATATTGCTTGCGAAAGGTAGGTGAATACAATAAATCGTTGACTTATGTCTGGAATATTCACCTCCTGGCTAAGGAATTTAGTCCAGTTAAAGTCTCCACCTTGTATGGTTATGAGCCTGAATGAATTGAAGCTGTGAAAATATACTATAACTTTATATATTTCATTACTTTTCTTGTTGAATGGGTCTTAGAGCCGATATTCTGATCGAAAAAAGTCAAAACTGCATATTCCAACTTTTGTGTGGAACACAAATTTTTAGGTCATTTATCTTGGGCTGTATCAGATCTGAAAGAATCGCATCAGACACGAAATTGTATAGAGAAGAAGGTCTAATCAACTTTTGGACTAAAACCGAAATTAGTCGATGAATTTTCAAGTTTTTCGAGCACCACACTTCTAGCATAGGTCGTTCAGAGCTGTGAACTTGGTTCTTTTACTATTGAGACATGGCCTAATAACATACAGAAAAATTGTGGAATGTGCCAATGTATTGCCCTATTTTTTGTGTAGGGTCAGCGACCTAGCACGCATGTAATAAAGTTTGAATTTTTCACTTTAGTGTCGAATGGTGCAATCTGACAGTCTGGACGGTGTGACTACTTAAATTAAATTTGAGTCGACAACACTGCTATAGTGAGCCAATCAGTACCTGGCCACTCGACTTTCGACCTTGTAGATTATAATATCCGAGCACCCAAGTTTCCTAAAATTTCAAATCTATAATGAGAATGCAGTCGATAGATGGCTTCGATCTACACTGATTACGATAAAATTTTATAGCATATCGATCGAAAATTGTGCAGTTTTGTAAACAACGAACTTCCAAGCATACGTTATACGTGTCGATCATGGCAGAAATTGATGGAAACATGGTTCTAGCGCAAGCACTGAAAAAACAAGTTAGTATAATACCAACTTACATGAGCATTTATTCAGACAAGCTTGGGAAATTGTTACTTACTCCTTACTTATTACCTATCTTCCTATCTTCTGATACCTCCTTCATGTTTATATGATGATACTCAATCGTATTAATCGTAATAACAACATGAACATTATCGACGTTTGGACTTTGGTATTGGTTGGGAGAGTGGAGGTGGTGACTGGAGAGTATAATATTAGATATAATTTCTATGAGCAGGAGTAGTCAGGCGGCTGACGGTGTTGCCAACTCGGTTTTCCAAATATCTTGGAATTGTTGGAAATCCAGAAAACTCAAATATTCACCAAACCAAAAACCAGATGATTCATGTTATGTCGTTTGGGTTTTTCAATACGTATATATCTGTATGCATGAGTTTTTGCATTGGAGATTTCCGGAGAATTCCTAATGGATTTCCGGAATAGACGAAACCAAGTTGCAGGTATTTACTTAAAAATCCGAGAGATAGACTATTTGTTGCAACTAGGCAAGCCTCGAGCCAAGCTGACATTACCCTAGATTCACGGACTATACATTAGCATTTGCATCGGTAGGTACATAGCTTTCCTAGACGAGGAGGGCGAACTAGTCTTCAGAGCTACCTAGTAGTAAGTAGCAGAAGTGCGAATGTGATTTTGTATAAGTAGATAGGTTGTGTGAACAAACCATGAATTTGCATGCGTCGAAAACATACCTCTTCGTTTACAGAATAAATAAACGGAAAGAATCCAATGTTCCCTGTGACTGATATGAGGTTTAACATGCCCAAATATATTGCGAATGCCCTAAAATCTCATAATCTTGAGGTTTCTCAACACTTGTCAGTGAGACATTGAGCCACTCTGAGAATTCAGGTAGTTCGATAGTCTACATATTTATGTAGTGCAACGATTTCGTATAATCGGTCGTTAATACTATTTTTCTACTCACATAACTGATATGGCATTTAGCGTACGGATATACCACGCTAAATGATCGATGTATCACGGATTGACTATCTGTGATTTATTCAATATATTAAACACGTAACCATGGCAGAACAATTTCTTAGAGTCTTTCGGGTCCTTCACGAAAAGTGAAAGTGAACAATACCCATTTATGAATCTGGCAGCAAAATTGAAATATCTAACTTTTTTCTTCTTTCATCTCTTGGAGCGCACATAGACTTATCAGCAGCAGTCCCTTAAGTACTTTTTTCACTGCCTTCGCAGACGATTTAGCCCAGTGAGCACAAAAACATATCAGAGATGTTGGAACTCGTGTTGGAAGTACGAGATGTCGAGACATTGAACCTCCACTGCGATGTTCTGTTCACACATAAATAGAACTTTCCTAGAACAGCCAATGTCCGCCGTAGGCGGCGTTTGTAAAGATATCCTTGGAATGTCACAATAGTTATTTATGCAACAAGTGCAAAAAGTGAATGTTTATTGCACGAGTTGCATACAACATTTTTTTCTACGTTCATGCAAAAAGCGAAAAATGATTTATTGAGGTGCGGCACTAGGTGTAGGAAAATGAAAAACGCATCTTGAATACTTTATCATCAATATCGATTTGCATTGAAACAGGAACTAATACGTTACGAACAGTTTAACTCAAACTTTATTTTTATACTCTCAATGTTGAAAGTGAATGAACAATTATGGTGCAATTTTCAATATGAATATATGACGTTTCTATAACCACAGTGCAATATAAAAAATGTTTGTCATGATGACAGCACGTTGAAGTAGAATGACAGATGAGTGCAGTAAAAACTGTATTGCACTAAGTGCAATAAAGAACTTCTTTCTCCACAAAATATAGTTCAATAAAGTTCTGCTTTTTGCATGAATGTAGAAAAAAATACATATTCCCTGTTTTTTAAAGCCTTTTTATGGACATAACATAACCTTTTCGAAGCGTTTTGCGCACATTCAATCGCTGCAAATAAAACATTCCTGGTGGAAATATATTTAAGGAGAAAAGAATAGAATTTAGAGATAGCTCTTCCCCCCTGGGGAATCGAACCCACTCAATAGTGATAGAATTTTTACAATCCCAACACCTTCCACTGAGCTATAGGAATCATATCGATAAATGGTATGAATAAAAAGATGTCAACATGCATGCTAGGGAATAATAGGGTGAGTCAGGGAAAATATCATAAATATTGATATTGATATACTTAATAACATCCATATCATATTTTTATACGATTCTGTATATTCTCAGAACGTTCTGAGAAGATATGTCGAATTGAATGTTCATGGAATATTCGTTGCCAGGATGAAATAAAACTTTGTCAGAATATTCGTAAATTATTCTGTGCTGTTTGGGATATTATTACGAATTATGGACGACGACACGTCTGGTCTTTATGAGTTCTGAGAAAAATTGGAGGTCGTCGGTGGTAACCTGATAATGGAATGCGAACAAGAACAACAGAATCGGAAAACAATTAGAATTCATCGCATGACGTGACGCAAGTATCAGAAGTTATGGTGGGTCAAACAAAGAAACGTCTTATAAGAACAAAAAATCATATTTCTAAAACATTCCAAAACATCCCAGGGATACCTCTCAGTAGGCACACAAAGAAATGCCACAGCATAACAAAAACAATACTTCAATATCCTCCAGAGACCTCTTTGGGGAATGCATATTATGTCTCAAAAAAACATATCCATGCCAAAATTTTCAAAACATCCCAAAACATTCCAGCGATGTTTGTGCTCGCTGGGAACTATCTTGTCTAGTGGTGAAACCCAAATAGAAGCCCTTGTAGTAATCAAAAATAATTTCGATACAGTGGCTCACTATACTTTCAGAATAAAAAACTGACTTTTAACCATCAGGAAAAAACATTCTTCTGAAATATATTGGTAAATCAATTAAACAATTGAGTAACGTCATTCAAACTTTTAGGCATTCACCTAAAATTGTCTAGATTGGAAATGACACGTGTCCGCAGTAATTAAAAGGTGCGCAAGTAACTCGTTTGCATTGAAGAGATTAAAACATTGTCAACGACAACATCAAACAGAATTATTGTTCTACAAAAAGGGCAATAAGATATATGTTTTGGCTAGCTTATAGATCATCATGCAAATCCACATTCGTTAACAACAAAATTCTTACTCAGCCTTGTTTATACATTTTTGAAATAATAAAATTTGTAAAGCAAAATATGACAGACTTTGTGTATCAAAATGCTACTTATACATATCCAACACGATATGGGTATAATTTACAATATGATATTCATACATTAGAATTGTACAAGTCAAATCCTCTTCATATGGGCCCAGTCTTATATATATAATAAACTGAAGAATGGAATAAACCACTTGACTAGTTTGAGAAAGTTTATGTCAGCTATCAGATCAATACTGCTAGCAAATGCGTTCTATTCCGTTGAATAGTACCTACAATTCTATTTTCAGAATCGGTAAATGATGTGTGAATGGTGATGAGCGCATGTAAGTATGAACATATTATGAGGATAGATGGTTGGTCACTAGTTCAATGTGATAATGAAAATTGTTAAACACTTCGATGACTTGTCCAACATCATAGCTGTATGTTTTTCTTGGATAAATAAAGGTATTCTATTATGTTCTATTCATTATTAGTATCAATTAGTAGGTATACGTCGGCCAAATTATTGGAAAACTGTTTGAAGAGCAGATAACAGGATTATCTCGAAGGTATCAACAATCTGAGTAGTAATCAGTTTGTTTTTCGAAAAGGAAGGAGTTCAAATGAGGCAATGTTTCATTTAATAAGCAATATCAAAAGCAATTTAGATAACAATAAGAAATGTATAGAGGTATTCATAAACCTCGCAAAGGCTTTCGATACAGTCCCGCTTGATGGACTGCTTGAAGTTCTTGGACATTATGGGGTGATGGGCTCAGTGTTGAAAGTCTTCAAGAGCTATCTGTCCAATGAATCACTATAGAAGTTGAAATTCGAAATGTCTACAGTCATTCCAAAATGATTTGAATTGGAGTTCCTCAAGGTATAGTACTTGGACCGTTGCTTCTCATTACAAACATAAACATTTTGCTTCGAACTGTCGATGTAGGGCGTAATATCATATGCTATGCTATCTATTCATACAGTACCTCTTCTCAATGATTCAACATGGGAAAATGTAAAACAGATCCGAAAACGGCATAAGAATTGCTAAAAACTGGTTTGACCTAAATAAATAATCATTAAATGTGAATAAAACGACATTCATCATGTTTTGATGTCATGTACGTTTCAGGTATCCCCAAGGCTTCACAAGCGGTTCAAGTCATAGTTTTTTCCTAAAACCAAAACTAAACAATGAAAAATTGAATTCAAGCATGTTCTGGATTGATCACATTCAGTAATGCGCAGACTCACCAAGGGGCAATCGGCGCCATATTGGTTCTCCTTGCTGGAACAAAATCATAACACAGTTTTTCCCTTCTCCTCTGTGCTTTAGTTTGGTGGTAGCATGTCGTGAACTACTCGAAGATCGAGTCGAACATGGAGTTTCCAGTTGCCCATCCTTTCAGATGTTTGAGCTGGACTTTGAAGAGTTGCTCAATTTCCTTCCCCCATCCCCCTTTATGTGCATTCAGCAGCCTACTCAAATCTCCACCGTTCGAAATCCGTACATCGTTGAAGTGAAATGAGGGGGTAAATTTGATGGGATCTATTATCTCCTTACCCAGCGCTGTATCAGCCGAAGTGTATCCTCTGACAGCCACTCCTTTCCATTATATAACCCACTGCCCCTATGAACAACATGAGTTAAGTGGAACCATCCAAGCCTTACGACCACGCCACGTACCTCCGGGTCTTCCTCATCACTTTCCACGATATCTCGCGCCTTGAGGTATAGGGGTTGATCGAACGTGACAAATCGATGTTTTTGTTCAGGACTTCAAGATTGTATATTCTGTACAGCATGTACTTTTCTCAACTCCCAAATAGTTATCAAAGAAAATAAGAAAATAAGTTACATGTGTGCTGACGGCAGCTTTCCATCAGAGAGCAGATAAGTGAGTTCGGAAGTGTTCAACTGGAAAATTCAAGTATAGAGGGCGCCACTCAATTTACTTAAAATGTATATGTTCAATAGAGAAATTGAGAATATCACTGAAGTTTCAGGAGTCTAAATGATAGAGCCTTCTGAAATAAAAATTACAATTATTTTTCTCGATCGCTAAAACACATGAAAAGATTAATGAAACCATTTGAAATCTGAAACCTATTTAAAGCCACAGAACAGAGTTTCATAATGAAAAAAAGTATATTGGAAAAAACTATCGAAGAACTTCAAGTAGACACCGAAGATAAAGATAGGCACATGAAAAGGTTGAAAAACGACATGGACAAGTTCATGGAGGATGCGATGAAATCTGAGGAAGAAATGTGTGAATTACTAGCAGCTCAAAAACAGACTATATTGGAGGCTGAAACACAAATTATGGAACTCCGAAAAGTAATTGAACAACTGCTAAATAAGCCCACCTTCACAACAAGTACTCAAACAACACTCAGTAAATCAACAAGAGAGATCGGCATCCAAACCACAACGGGCAACAAAAACATCTACTCACAAACAGATGAAGAAAAAACAGAAAAATGCGACACCACCAAGGAGAGCAAACCAGTGATCAAGACTACTGTTGAAAGCATACAATGCAACATAGCAGTATCTGCTATTGAAGGAAGTAAGAAACCCTGTCTGGAATTGAAGATGAAGAGAAGGAAATTTAACTCCAAGAAAAATCGAACTAACTACAGAAACGTCCACAAAAGAAATCAAACTGATTCCAAGACTGTGCCACCAAAGTCATCCCATTCAGTAAATAACTTCCACGTTGAGATAATGAGTGGTGAAGAACCCTATCGTCCAAACAAAAATCATAGATATCCCATCGAGTCTGTTCAACCCCTAGAAAACATGGCGTCTAACCCAGAAGAAGCAGTTCAAGCACTAACCTGTGAATCTCTAGATGATGTGACTGGCATGGCAAAAACTGATGAAAATTTTGAGAAAAAAATATTGGTTATTGGCGATGAGTATTCGAACGGATTTCCACGCGTTCTACGAAGAATTACTGCTGGTAAGACGTATCACATTGATGAAAACATTATGCCCCAAACTGAAGCTAAAGACCTTACAAACAATATTTTCTACGACACAATGAACTTTGGTTCTGAAGATTATGTTATAGTCATGTTTAGCACTAACAATATAAGTAACAACAGAAATTTGTATCTCACGATGAAACAAGTTCTACCTGTTTGTAAATTCACTAACCTCACACTGATTATAGAACGAAACAATCAAATTGACCAAATTATAATCAACAAATTGATAATGTACATAAGGAATAACAAAAAGCTCAATGTAAGTTCACGCATAAAAATTTTAATCGACAACAAACATCAAGGAAGCAAACAACAAATTCTAGATCAATTTGGAATGCATCTGGCAGTCAACCCGATAGGGAACACAGTCTTAAGAACTATTCAAAGAACCGACAAATCTGACACAGAAACATTACGATGCATACCAGACTCTGCTTTTTTAGAAAATCCACCATCATCAACGATGAATGTGTAGCTAATAGCACTGTAGAATCAATGAAGGAAAATGTCAAAGCTTATAAAACAATATCGTGTTTAACTCTAAATGTGTAGTCGATTCGTAATAAATCAGACGAGCTTTATGTATTTCTTGAAAATATAGAATTTCCTGATATAGTTCTGATAACTGAGCATTGGCTCAATGAGAAAGAACCTGTTTATATCCCTAATTACTCGTTAATTTCTCAATTCTGTAGAAGTGAGTTCAAGTGCGGCGGTACCTACCTTGATACTTGTAAATGAAGTGGCAATGAAGGATTTAGAATTTACTCATTTTGATGAATATAATGACCTTATAATCGAGAAACAATTTGAATTGTCCGTGGCTTTCTCTGCTAAGGCCAACTTGTACTTAATTTGCCTGTATAGGTCTCCTAGTGCTAATGGAAACATATTTCTAGACAAATTGGAGCATCTCCTGAATAATCTAGCTCCGAAATCTTCTATTATTTTGGCGGGTGATTTCAACATTGACTATGATGACAAGCATTCCCTTCTAACCCATCAACTTGATATTTTGCTCACGACCTTCAACTTGTCAATGCATGCAGATGGTCCAACGAGAATCTCTCAATAATCACAAAGCAAAATCGATTATATCTGTAGTAATTTTAATCAAGAAAAAGTATCATCCTGTATTATACCAGCCAGTATTTCCGATCATGAAGCAGTCCAGTGCACTATGAAGTTCTTACCTCATCCTAATAATAGGAATTCCTTCAAATGGGATAGACTATTTTGTAAATCCAACTATGATAAATTTTACGAAATTTGCCTAAGGAAAGATTGGGATGCTTGTCTAAGAACTGACGACCCCCTTCAATTTTACTATAACCTACTGATCGATTGCTTCAATCAGGCCTTCCCGATACAAAAAATAAGAATAAAAAATAATAATAAAAAAATGTGGCTAACGAAAGGTATTCGAACTTCATCTAATAATCTAAGATCACTCCACCAAATTAGAAAATCCACCAACGAAGCATTTTTCCATGAATACTACAACTCCTTCAAACGGATCTATAGAACAATCGTCAAAGCAGCAAAAAATACCTACTTTCATAATAAAATATCCAGCAGTAGTAATACAATTAAAGAAACCTGGCGAGTCGTAAATGATCTTCGTGGGAAAAACAATGTTAAAGCTAGCGGAGAAGGCCTAGACCCTAATTTGTTCAATGATTACTATTGCAGTGTTGCAAAGAAACTCTCAAGTAATATTCGGGATGCAGCTGATCCACTCATATTCATGAACAATATAAATATCAAAGATACGTTTGTACTTTCTGAGACTAACTTGCATGAAGTAATGGAAACTATAAAATACATGAAAAACAAAAGAGCTTGTGGGATCGATAACATATCAATAAAAATATTTGAGAATATGCCAATTTTCACGCTGGAATTATTAGTACAGCTAATCAACAATTCCTTTGCATCAGGGACCTTTCCAAACTTCCTGAAAACCTCAATAGTAATTCCCATCCATAAAGGTGGTGAAAAACTTGATCCATCCAACTATAGGCCCTTCTCACTCATACCAGTTCTAGGTAAAATAATTGAGAAACTAGTTAAATCTAGACTAATGAACTTCATAAAGAGGCATAATATATTAAATACCCAACAATTTGGATTTCAGCAACAGAAATCTACGGGGGATGCTGTCTTCACATTTCTCATCAAACTATATACTGAACTGAATCAGGGGAAAGTGAGTGCAGCAATATTCTGTGATTTGTCGAAGGCCTTCGACTGCGTAAATCACGAAATTTTGCTGCGCAAACTACGACTCTATGGATTCGGGAATCAGAACCATAAGTGGGTAGAGTCTTACCTGAGTCAAAGAACTCAATTAGTTAAAACTCATAAGTTATCGGACAGTGGGGCAATTCATTGTGGCGTTCCTCAAGGATCGGTGCTTGGTCCAATCTTGTTTTTGTTGTACTCCAATGACCTGACAAGCATAACATCTGATGGACTATTCACAGTCTTCGCAGATGATACAACAATCTTATGGCATGATAACAACATTGAAAGCTTACACTCGAAAATAACCCGAGATATAGCAAAAATTAAAAGATGGTGTGATGCTAACCTACTCTCTTTCAACATTACCAAGACAAACTTTATATATCATACTATTGTGCCCTACCCGATATTCCTTTAGGTAATGAATTGATAGTCAATGTGAGTATGAACAAATTTCTTGGAGTCTACATTGATGATAAACTGAAATTTCATCAACACGTGAAACAACTGGGAAATAAGCTTGCATCAGGATGTTATGCTCTGCGTGTAGTGGCCAATGAATTGGGTACAGCGACAGCTAAGGTTGTTTACCATGCACTAATTGAATCACATATCAGATATGGAATCGCCTTCTGGGGTTCATGTAATCAAGAAAACTTCCATTCAATATTTGTCTTACAAAAACGAGCCATTCGATTTTTATGTAATGTAGGACCAAGAGTGTCATGTAGGATACTTTTCAAACAAAATAATTTACTGACGGTTCCATCTTTGTTTATACTTGAGACAGTTTGCTTGATTTTCAAGAATAAAGCCTTATATGAAGTCAATGAGGGGATTACTCGCCAAAATGGTAATTTGAAACTTCCCATTCCCTCTACCAACAAGATCAAGAACTCACTAATATATAATGCAGTAAAAATGTTTAATCATATTCCATGGAGCATTAGGAACATTGAAGGGTATAAACGATTTAGATCATCTGTGAAGAATATTCTCCTAGATCTAATTCCTTATGATGTTCAGGAGTTTTTTCAGGCCACTCTTCAATAACTGAATATGGAGAATCCATAGGCTAGTCTAGATACTAGATATAGTATTTTGAAATTTCTATTTTTGACTGTGATACCTAATCAGGATCTCATATCATTTTTATTATTTTTTATATTTTTTATCTTTTTTATGTCTACATCTTCAATAAGTTTTAATGTGTTGTTTGTATTGACTTATATATTAATATGATTATAAGTTTCTTTTAATTTTACTGTGTTTATTTCCTGTAGTCTCTGTACGCATATACATATTTAATGCATGAGTTTTATATATTTCTTCACTTTGTCAATGAGAATTTCATTCTTCCGACAATAAAGTATAATTTGATTGATTGATTGATTTCCCAAAAACAGACAAAGCTCCAAGATTGCTGCAAAGGACAGCCTAGTATCACCAAAGTTATGTCATATATGGAATGGTCACAGTAGCATAACATATAATGAATGCGAAATGGATGAAATCATCATAATCCACCAATTAAATGGGTTGGTATACTGAAACTTGATAAAGGTGCGCAATCTAAACTACTGCCTCATAGTACTATGGGGAAGTGATAAAAATGTGGTGATGATAATTTCGGTCTACAATTTCGATAATTGAATCTCTAACGAAAACTATGACATGGTGAAGTCCTCTTCAGAAATCCTGTAAATCTCCTATCACAGGCTGCTTGGTGGCATGGAGGGTAGCATAGGTCACTGCAGGCGCGATGACATGAAGTCCCTGGAATGGGGAAGGTATCCCCTACCAGCCCACGGGGCTAAACCCCTCCGTTCCTCCTTCATGGCGTCCCTAGGTTGTTTAACAAAGGAGAAAAGCCCAGTATGGAATAAACTACGAAAACCTGAATAAATACAAATTAGGATTTGTGTATGATTATTATCATTCTTGGGTGTTTAAAAATGGGAGGCATTATGCATTTACGATTTCTGTTCGCGAAAAATTGTCATTTCTTGAGAAGTTCTGAGATTATATATTCTTTATTTTCATTACAATTATTTTCCGGAAGAAAAACAAACATTTTCAAAAAAATTCAACTCAATATTTCGATGAAATTCAATGACTCTGATGTGAAAGGATATCAGATATTCCAGGGGCCAAATAGGATAACCTAGGGATGTAACGGGCGGGATGTCCACTGGACAACCACTGCGGGACATCCCCTGGTTGATCCAATCATGTCCTTGTACCGCGGTACGAAAAAGGGACGTACTTAGGACATCCCTGTGTTGAGAAATATGCGTACGCCACCTATCGGAGTTCTTGAAAGCTGTTAAAGCAGCCTGTTTACCTTGTATCCATTTGTTCACATTTGTTCTCTGTTTGTGCTTATTGGTTATATAATCAAAACAAACCGCTCAGAAGTGTTATTTTCTATCGCGAATAGAACTCTTTGGAGTGAGGCATAGGATGCTTCCCATTGTATGGAAAGTCTCATTTTCTTCAACCGTTTGGATGTTGAAATCATCATTGTCGTATATCATTTGGAAAAGGGCTTGTTGTTTCATAGTCAAAGGAGGGCACATTATTGACGACACTTCAAATCGAGTTGCTTCATTGTATGTTGCACAAAACCCGAAGGATGACAGGACATCATTCAGTTTTCGCGACCCGTATTTTTTGTATAAGAAAGCTGCCAACACTGTTTGAGAGAGAGACAAGAAAGATATCGGTCGCACTGCACTAATTAAGATATGTGCAATCGCTACCTATTTTTTTCCATGGCTCAAGATTGTCTCACTTTTAATTCAGAACCAAAGTCTCAATAAATACTTGAGGAGTCGCAGGAATAACAGATTCGATCTCATCTAGAAATGCATCGATAGGGGATATTCAGTCACTTCATATAGTTGAGATCTGATTTCTTCAACACTATGACAGTGGCTGCTACGACTATACACGCATCGCTTTTCTAGTCCAATCAAGATGTACATCCGTGCTTGCAGAAGGTCCGGTCATTCTGAATTTTTTATATATTGTTAGGACCTAAACCAATATTGAAAAACCAGATATGCAATTCCCAAAGTGCTGTGCGAGCGACGGTATACCCAAACAACCATGAAATTTTTGGACTTATTTCAGTTTTCGCTCAATATCTCAGAGAAGAAAGGGTTTGACCGCTATAGTCACTCAATATACGTGAGAAGATAACTAAATTTGCTAAAATTTGAGGCCAAGGCGCGCTCCATACAGCTATTGGTTCCCAAGATACAGTTCTTCGAAAATGGAATATTTTTTCGAAAAAGTGGTATTTCTTCAAAATGATCATCTATTCTGTGAATTATCTTTTAAAATACGCTTCCCTGGAATGAAGTTGTAGTAAATTCAATCAGCTTCCATTTGAGAATAGACTGGTATCTGTAGGCCTAGCTGTTCTCTCAAAAACGGCTGATAACCAGAAACAGTCTACCTTCAGAAGAGCACGAAGAGCGAAGCTGGTTGCTGTCATTTCTCTATACGAACTACTACAACCACCAGGACTCCCAGCGATCACCAGGGACGGTACTATTTACCCACGTATTCACCGTGTGCGATACTACCTCAGCGCCGTTTGGCCAAGGAAAGACCAAATTCACCACACTCCTGAGCAAGAGTGAACCACTTGCTGAGCACGTGGAAGTCTTTCTTCGGCCAGACTCCACCCCACAAGCCGTGAGAGAAGCAGGCATTAAATGTTTTGTGGTCCTATATGAGGGTGATATCACGAAGGATACTTATTTGAATTTCCGAAGGTATAAGACGTTTGTCGCTTCAACGAGCATAAACCTCGCTCGATTGCCACCGACGGAAGATGCCGCAGGCCACCATGCAACAAGGTGCTACTTCCAAGTGCAGAAGTGGCGGGGAGTAAACTTGAGTCCTACAGATTGGGGGTGGAAGATGTTTTCTCAGGGATTCACCTCCATCTCCACCACCATGGATCCCGCACCTCTTACTCTTCTGCGAAAAATCTCATGTAAATGCAAGAAAGGGTGCCCTGGGAGCTGTTCGTGCAGAAAGGTGGGGCTCCACTGCTTTCTCCTAACAGTTGTGAGGGAAGTAGCGCTGTCAGAAAACATGGCGTTTTTTAAATCTTACGATTCCTATGTTACGGCACGGCGAGTTTTTCGAAAATTGGGGACACTACTTTCCCGACAAAATCGACAGATCTTACGCCCTCGATTTTTTTGTGGGGATATAGAGCATCGTCTACTCCGATCCTCCAGCTCTATGGAGAAGTTAAAAGACAACATTCGACAGGCAATCAACAACATTCCTATTGAAATAGGAATATGTGTCAGCGGGTATTCCAACATTCAAGAAAATCATTGGAGGAGTGCTACTAGAAAGATGGACGACATTTGGACAACATTGTGTTTAAGAAGTGGAATCCGCATCCCTGTACTTTCAAAATCAATGATTAATATTATCGCAACACATGATCTTGTTTTCATACCATATTGAAAAAGTCACGCTGTATTATCTCCTCCAATTTTTCATCAAACAATTGTTCAATAATTCCAAAAATGAATAAATTGTAACTGTTCCCATTATTCTAATGTGCCCAGGGATTTCCTTTCGTGCGCTCCAAGCGATAAAAAAAATAGGTGAAAGACGGTCCTGCCTGTATATATATTGGATCTTTCTTTTATTTTATTCAGACCAGGGAAGAGTCCCTCTTATCCTGATATCTATTATGGAACATAATAAAAACGGTATTGAAGTTTGATGCGAACAGTCCTTCTGCCCCAAATAAGTTTCATTCATTCTAAGAATTGAAAGAGATCGAACGGAAAAAATAAATATCAAAAACTTGAGAATAGTAAATTTGGTCATAATGTCGATATTTTCTCTAGTTTATGGACAATCTCGGTCTTTTGAACTTTGATTGATCACCTGGGTCATAATCAACTGCATTTCGAAGAAGCTGATTCTCATGAACCTCAGCTTTTTCGAAAGTCTTGATGTTTCGTTCTTTAATGACTGACACGATTGAAGGGAGTTTCAGATCCCTGGCGATCTGGTTATTCCGAACATACCAAGGAGATCCTGTCACCATTCTCGCGACTTTGTTTTGTAATGTTTGTAATCTGGTGATATGAGATTTAGCTGTGTGGCCCCAGACTACTGAGGCATACAGTAAAATTGGCCTGATAGCCATGATATAAATATTCAATTTTTGTCTCAAACCCAATTTACTTCGCCTGTTTAGAAATGGATACAGGGCTCCAATGGCTCGTTTAGCTTTAGAAACTTGCTGTTCAATGTGCTGGGCCCAGGTGAGCTTTTTGTCAATGCACACACCTAAGTATTTAACTTGTGAAGACCACTCTAACTCATGACCATCCAGGACTATTCTGGTTCTGGGAGGCCTCCGCTCCCTTCCAAGTGCGACCAATTGTGTTTTTGTAGGATTCAATTTGATCTTCCATCTTAGGAAGTACTCCTGAAGAGAATTCAGTGCGCTTTGGAGGTTCATAGCTGCTTGCTCGAAATTTGTCGAATATGCAAGAACTGCCGTATCATCAGCAAAAAGCGACATCTTGCACATCGCTGGTCTTGGCAAATCGCTAGTATATAAACTGTACAACAGCGGAGATAAAACTGCACCCTGAGGAACACCAGCTTCAATGGGCTTGATACCAGATCGTTGACCATCAAGTTTTACTTGAAAAGTTCGATTTTTCAGAAATGAACACATCAACTGAATCAAATCGTCAGGAAAGCCCATATCGATCATTTTGTATAAGATACCATCATGCCACACCTTGTCAAATGCTTTCGCTATGTCAAGGAGAGCAAGATGGGTCTTTTGTCTATCATTTCTCAACGATATTGTGTTCTCAATGAGTCTCAAGACTTGTAGTTCAGTTGAGTGGCCAGTTCTGAAACCGAACTGCTCATCTGGTATAAGCTCGTTGTCGTCGATAAATTCCTGTAATCTCTGTTTAATCACTCGCTCAGTTATTTTAGATGGAGAGCACAGGAGACTGATAGGACGATAGCTCTGCGGAAGAGCATTATCCTGGCCTTGCTTCTTAAGCATCACTTCTTCGGCATGCTTCCATCTTTGAGGGAAATATAATAATTTCAATATGGCGTTGATGATTTTACATAAGTAAGTGATGAAATTACCAGGAATCCTTTTCAATATTCTGTTT
This sequence comes from Phaedon cochleariae, assembly GCA_918026855.4. Lineage (NCBI taxonomy): Eukaryota > Metazoa > Arthropoda > Insecta > Coleoptera > Chrysomelidae > Phaedon > Phaedon cochleariae. The sequence continues at coordinate 23,425,348 of OU896707.1, forward strand.
GTAATTCCATCATTACCTGGAGCTTTCCTGAGTTTTTGTGCTTTGATGTAGCCGATTATTTCATCCGTAGAGGCAGGCCTTATTCTTAAATCGTGAACATCATTATTCAAATGGGCCAGGACTACTCGCTCCACAGAACCATCCCATTCCTGATCATACTCCCGCGACTCATTCAACTTGAATTGTGATACAAGTGACTCAGCAAAGACTTCAGCTTTTTCGGCAGTGCTGTACTTGAATCCGTTCTCTCCTCTTAGAGGAGGTATGACGATTTTCTCATTCTTAACTCTTTTGATCAACTTCCAAAGATTATCAGGACCTTCATCCAAATTTTCCAGTGTGGTCTGCCATCTTGAGTTTCGGAAATTATCAATCTCAGTTCTCACGATATTACGAGCTTCGTTATATTCCAATTTATGGGGACGATAGAGGGTTCTCATGGCTCTTCGTTTCAATCTGTTTCTTTCTCTTATGAGATTTTTCAAGTAAATTGGGAATTCATTAGCTTGAAAACTGGTAATATTTGTTATATGGGTGTTATTATTCAAAGCTGTGAGAACTTTCTGTTCGAAGTCAATCACAGCACTGTCAATTTTTCGAGGAGTGTCGAGTTCCTCAGGGGGACTTCAACTTCTTCCAAATCTCGCATGAAGTCTATCCAGAAGACCTTCCTGCGTTGAAAGATTTCATCTCTTGGAACGTGATCTCCCAGCACCAGAAAAACCGGATTATGATCAGAAGACATGGCACTAAGAGTGAATATCTCACTATACCAAGGAATATTCATCACAAGAAAAATATCCAAGATATCTGCTGAATTGTTCCCGAATTGGTAGTGAGTAGGCTCATCAGGACCGAGAACCATGTATTCATTTCTATCAGAGTGCAGTCTCAGTAGTCTACCACTTGCGTTGGTGACACGACTCCAGGTTTGGCATTCAAATCGCCACCAACTACCATAATCCTTCCGTCACCAGATGTCAAAGCATCCAGATTCTCAGCAGATAAAACTCCGTTTGGAGGTTTATATACTGAAATACATCTAACTATGCCCCTAGAAGAGTGTAATTCTAGACCCACAGCCTCTAATGGAATGGTTACCCCTACATCGATCTGAGTGAATTTCAATGATCTTTTTATGTATATGGCAACTCCACCTTTGGGACGCCCTGTCCTATCTTTCCTGATTGAATTATAACTTTGTAGGTTCAGAATTTCACCCTTCAAGTGAGTTTCCTGCACTAGAGCAATATCGACATTATTTTGAAATAGAAAATTTTCGAAATCTAGTTTTTTGCTTGAGAGTCCATTAGCATTCCAGGTTACAATCTTCAATGCCTCTGGAATCATAATATTTATTTTCCTATAGCAGTATTGGCGTTGATACCGAGCGTCTCGGCAATACCTGTAAATTTACGGAATATCTCCTTTATCTGCTCCAAGGCAGTGAAGATGTCCCCTGGTTCGCTAGTGGATTTCAAAGCATTAGCGTAACTCCGACTTCCCGACTGATGTGAATTCTGAGAACTTGACTTGACCGGCCTTGAAGTCACATTACTTTTCCTTACAGGAAATGCCTCGCACCCCCTGAAGCTAGCAGGATGCGCGCCGCCACAGTTAGCACACTTGGCTTTAGTCGAGCTATCCTTCTGACAATTAGCTGTCAAATGATTACCGCTACATTTAACGCATCTCGGATCAGCAGAACATCTCGACTGTGCGTGTCCGAATTTTTGGCAGCGATGACACGGCCCTACCTGTGCCTTGGGTCTTTGGGGTTCTACCTTGATGGTCAAGCCAACCAACCTTGTTATATCATAAATTTCACGATTTTTCTCAGTTTTTGGCAACAGAACCAGGACTATAGGCATTGCAGTGCCATCGCGGCGCTTCATACGATGTACTGATGTGACTTCAAAGCCCCTCTCAGTCAACTCCTCTGATATATCATCCGGCTCGATGTGTTCCGAGACGTTTCTGAGTACAACTCTCAGTGATTTCTCGTCTGGCAACTGATAGGTATGAAACGGATACTTTTTATTATCTAAAAGTCGAGTGAGTGCCCTGAATGAATCAGGGCTGTCGCAGAAAACCTTGATACCTTCCGTTGTATTGACTGCTTTAAAATAGTTGATTTGCAGGGTTGGTAGCTCTTTGGAAAGACTTGTCCATTTAGTTTTATCTCTCAAAATGATAGGAGGAACTCTTACCTGGTGATTATCTACATTTTGATTAACAGATACATTATTTTTGTCTATTTTAGTAAGTCCTGCCTGTATATGATCATTGATTTCCTATTCAGGGCATCGAATATGTCTTCGGGATCATCGGCTATCCGGTCATCGAACTCTCCATGGCCCTCCAACAGGCCGACATCCACTACATAGGCATGCGCAACGAGCAGGCCGCTTGCTACGCCGCCCAGGCCATCGGCTACCTGACGGGCACTCCCGGCGCCGTTCTGGTGGTGTCCGGCCCTGGACTGATACACGCCTTCGGCGGCATGGCGAACGCTCAAACCAACTGTTGGCCGGTGTTGGTGATCGGCGGATCAGCGCCGCAAGATCACGAAGGGATCGGGGGATTCCAGGAGTGTAATCAGGTGCGGCGAATTATGTTTTAATTTGTTTCTGAATTATTTATCAACTAACACAACTGTAGAAGTACGTTTTTATTGAACGACAGGTTTGGACGAGGAAATATATAATTTGCTGACCAAAATTATTGAAGTATACTGACCAAGCGTTTCGGGTTCGAATTTTCTCTTGAAATTGCATATTTGAATATTCTATATGAATATATAGATGCCACCAGTAAAATAACTCCGATCCACCCCTTCAGAGGGGTAGTTTATTCTTGCAGTTTTTCAAAAATCCTTGCTGACCGAGCATTTCTAGCTCGTATTTCTCCATCAAATTACTTATTTGGATATCTCATATAGATTTATAGATGCCACCAGTGGAGTTATTCCGATCTACCCCTTCTGAGGGGTGATTTATTCTTGCTGTTTTTCGATTTCGACGAACCTTGCTGACCGAGCATTTCTGGTCCGTATTTCTCTATCAAATCACATATTTGAATATCTTATATAGATATATAGATGCCACTAGTGGAATTATTTCGATGCAAGAATAAACTATACCCCACTGAAAGGGTGGATCGAATTAATTCCACTGGTGGCATCAATATATCTATATAAGATATTCAAATATGCAATTTGAAGAAAAAATTCGAAACAGAAGTGCTCGGTCAGCATTCTCTAATTGAAGGGTGTCAGGTGAAAATAGGGAATGTCCTTGCGACAAATGTTGGAGATAATGTGATTTTAAAGATTTAAACATCACAGCTGAATTGTTTTTTATGTTTGAAAGCCATTCCATTTCAAGAACACCTTATATTTTTTGAACAATCAAAATAATATTCAACTTGAACATAGGAGTGGAACTTCTGTCAAATATAGCAGTTATATTGAGGTATAGTCTGCTTATTTCAGTTGAAAACAGGGAATGTCCGGTCATATGTACTATAGGTACAGGGAACATATCTCAAGAAATTTTTTTTTTCGGTTCTCACCTTAGTATTTTGAGGAATTTTTCGATCGATGTACTTGGTGGTAGTTTTTTTAGGTGTTGTTTCACGTCTCGGATTTGTACCCTTCATTCTTGAACCAATGTCATCCTGTTTGTTGGAGGAACCTGCACGATTAAATCTAGCCATGAACGTTGGGGAGTTGACGCTTGTAATATACATCATTGTCAGATATATTTGATAGTCCATCGCTTACCTAAATACCATCCTATAGAATTAATAATATACTTTTTGATTTGGGTGGAGATCTTTGAACATTCTGTACATCTTTCTAATGTTGAGTGCTTCCGGCAAATATGACCTGTTTCTGTTGTCCTTTAAGCTGTAATGACTTTGCATTGTTTTGAACGAAGAAATGTGCGATTCAATACATTCTGAAGTATCGCTGCGCATTATTTCAATTTCTTCCTCCGCGCTTATCTTTTGGAGCACCACCAAACTTTTTCAAGGACCTCTGTAGGTACCCAACTTTGCTTTCCAAAATCCCATGAACTTCCTTTGAAAACTTTGCGCACACTTCTACTTCTTTCATAATGTTTTTCGTTTTGATTCTGACCCGATATTTGTAGCTACTGTCATGTAGCTAAAATTTCTGGTGCCCTTGGCCTCCGCCTTTGTATGGTAACTATCGATACCAGGGAGCACAGATAGGAATTTTTGGGTATTGTGTGAATCCAGTGAATTGAAATAATTGAGAATAGTTTGTCTGTCACTCGGATTCACTTTCTCCATTCACTTCAACCTTCTGCACTCGCAAAACGTTCCGAATTCATGTGCAAAATAAGTAGTTCTGATTGGACATTCCCTGTTTATTACGTTTTTGGTTGGACATTCCCTCTTCTCTCCGTATATGGCATTTTAAAACAATGTTGGAGAACATGACGCTCCTCGTTTTCTCGTGATTTGGGTTAAGCATAGGTTGATACTTTGAATTTGCTAATAGATGGCATCACTATAACTCGTTTCGTACAAAAAAGGACATTCCCTGTTTCCTCCTGACACCCTTCAATTTTGGTCAGCAAATTATACACTCCCGGTTCCGACGAGGAAATTATTTATTGGTACTCTATTCTGCTTATCTAGAGAAAACATGATCAAGCGCCGTTCACAACCAAACTTTTTACTTTTTTTACAGATATAAATCAATGTTCGTCGTGACCTATAGCCAGAATAGTACCTAGTTGTTTTAGGAAAAATCTGATACCCTGGCAATATTCGTTAGACTGTATATATCATATACATCTGCTGATTATATGTACTTATTTCAAAAAAAAAACCTTGTACATATCCATTTTTTTGATTTCATAATTTTCGAACTTTTTACGTTTTGCTCTTTACGTTTCGTATTTTGATTGGTGAAGTAGACTCTGAATTTGAACGGGAGCAAAATATAACTTTAGAAGTAGTATAGTATTATAAGAAGTATCCAAATCCCTGATGTATATTATATAGATTCATATATACCTTTCGAGAAGTGTGTACACTTTTACAGTGTATTCATTTCTGATAATTTTTCACTAAATCTACAACAAAGAGAACTTACGTAGACCCATTTTTGAGTACCACTTCTCGAGCACGATTCATATCTTGATTACAATCAATCAAGAAAATGGCTGCTCATACAACATAAAACATGCAGTGGCAATTTTAGATCATTTCCAGATAATGAAGGACACCCTGTATAATGATAATTCACATTCCATATCATTTTTAATTCTTCAATTCAAGATGCGACTTTAAATAAATTGAAGATACGTTCATAGAATACCTATACGGAATCTTTAATCTATGACCTATACTCATGAAATACTCTGTTACCGATTTTTCTGACAACCTCGAGGACACATTGGCAAATACTTTGATGAGTTTGATAACATATGATTGGAGATCTTTGATTCATAATACACGCCTTGACACGTATTTGCGCTATGTTAGCAAATTCGGGAAAAAAGTTTAACTAAATATCCTACTATCTGGGTATCCTACATAATGTCGATTTCATTCTGATAGTAGGAGAGCCTGCTGCAGATTTCTACCGTCATCTGATAACGAAATGATATACCGGGTGGCTACGGAAGTATTGCCTACGGAATATCTCAGTTATTGTATGAAGTAGGTTTGTGAAATTCGGAGCGTCGATATAATGACATGAGAGCTAGAATTTGAGCATATTGACATGTCGAAGTTAACTTTCGGTATGACCAGAAGTAACATCAACTTTCTCATTTTGAATGGAAACTCGATTTTTTTTTTTTCGCTTCATTCAGCATTCAATTCCATTTCTAATGACATATCACAAGTTGGTATCTGACCAGAAACTAGATCAGAAAAAAATTATTATTGAAATTCACCGAGTAGGCCGTGGAAGCAAAATGAAAGCCGAAAATTGAAAAGTTGGCTATGGAAACCATACGTCACTCGATAATCAGTTGCTACTACTGTGATATTTTATTTTCATTCGTCGGCCTTATAAAAAGCCGCCAAAAAAAATATTGGAAAAATTGGGAAAAAAACAATACTCTGTAGGTCCATAACTTAAATAGGAACATACAACTTTTTCTTGCCTGTACTATTCAGCATAACCATTCCTTTTCAATTTTTGGCTTTCATTTTGCTTCCACGGCCTACTCGGTGAATTTCAATAATAATTTTTTTCTGATCTAGTTTCTGGTTAGATACCAAGTTGTGATATGTCATTAGAAAGGGAATTGAATGCTGAATAAAGCGAAAAAAAAATTGGGTTTTTATTTGAAATAGGAAAGTTGATGTTACTTCCGGTCAGACCGGAAATTAACTTCGACATGTCAATATGCTCAAATTCTAGCTATTATGTCATTATATCAACGCTCCAAATTTCACAAACCTACTTCATACAATAACTGAGATATTCCGTAGGCAATACTTCCGTAGCCACCCGGTATGTCCCAAAGAAAAATACAAACATATAGTATTTCATCGAACGGCACCTGTGCCAATCACTATCCTGAGCAACATGATTAAAAAATTGCACTTTTCTGTGCGGAAATGTCCACTCGATTTCACGATTTGATGAGAAGATGAGAATATGAGAATTAATCCATCCGATACCAATTGAATGGTAAATCTCAAAAGCCCACCTGTGCCACCCCTCAGCCTGAGCCAAATCCACGGCACGGCGATTCATTTTAGCTGCTATTATTCCGGACATACTTCAGTCAAAGATCATACACACACTAGATATGCACCGTAAATGTAAGAATAGGCAACGCTAAGTTGGGAACGAACAGAGTGGTGATAATCCACTGTGCACATCTATTCATTATAACGCCGCGTATTCCACCGACTCGGATAATAATATTTGGTCAAAATAGCACAGCCGATTAGCCGCTGGTCTGTTAGATCCCAGCCAGCACAAAGAGGTCCTAAAGATATCTTGAAGAAATCCTTTTAGGAAATTGTGATGCCTTTTGTAACTTCTTTGAGAGATCGCCGAGAGTGCTATATTTAGGCCAAATGTCCGCCACCCAGGCTGAGCTCAGCGAGGTCTTGAAGATATCGCACGCAGAAATTCTCATACAAAGCCCTCAGGCGCGCACTTTGAGATATACGCTTCCATCGCCACTGGCGATAACTGGAAGTGCTCGCAATCATGAGCTGTTTGAGAAATTCGCATACATCGCTTTGTGACGAGGACATTGTGAGATTCGCATCAATTGCTTCTGTCGAGGTCTTTAAGTGCTCGCGACTATGAATTGTTCAAGAATCCATGCACATCACCTTATAACGAGGCCTTTAAGAGCGATATTTGCACCAATCGCCACATGCTCGCCACCAATATGGTAATAAGGTGTTCAATGTTTGAGAAGTCATTGGTTATCAGCAGTCTCCTGTCGGCGAAGTCTAACTAGCGCCAGCTATATTGTTTGGGGTGAAGTTAAATTCACTGGATATTTGTTTCAGCGAAAGAGATTGAGTTACCAAACTTAGAGTTAGATCAACGTAATGAGCTTTAATTATATATTATTCTATAGCAAAACATTGATCAAGTAAACTTTATCACTTGAAAAAATCTCCGAGGAGTTGGCCGGGTATCCTTCAAAAAAAAAAGGTCGTCCGATATCTACCCACGAATTTGAGGTAGATATTTGATTCTCGATCCCACCTGAATTAGAACATTATTGTCTTTTTCGTCAGAGCAGATAATTAATTATCATTAATTCACTGCAAAATTTGAAATAATCAGTAAGAAAATCTAGTATCTAGTATATATTTATTATTATCATAGATTAATGACTCCCATTTCATGTTAATACTGGGTGTCCCAAGTTATCGTAAAGGTACCGGCAAAAACTTGCTTACTCGACAAGATGAACAAAAATTGTAAAAATGCTTCAAATGACATCAGAGAACTTTCTTTATGACTCAAAAAAAAGTGTATAAGATTGGACAGCCACCTGGTAGCAACTCCTCAATTTTCATTTGATGGACTCCCTGTATATTGTCATTGAAAATTGCCAATCATCCTATTTCGGGAATGAACGATAGCACATCGGTACTTTGTATTTTGTTCATTAATAACAACATTAACAATAAAAATTTTTGACCTCATTTACGTTACATCGATTGAAAATTGCCTCCTCCCATGTTCGTAAAAATGTCCCACAATGAAATCAGATTAATTATTACACTAGGTAGGTACCGTCTGCAATGATTGATGTTCTGCAGTTCAAAATGGAATATCTGTCATTAATATTTTGAAACAAAAATTCAATCCATACTTCTTATCTGTGAACTTCTTGAACACATGGGTGAAAGCAATTTGTCATTTGAGTAACGTGAAAAAGTCACAAAATGTTCATGTTTTTGTTGTTATCAAGAACAAAACACCAAGTATGTGCTATATCGTTGTATTCCAAATAGATTGACACGCAATTTTCATAGACAATATGCTACTAGATCAGTATCTACCATCCGGGGGCTGCCAAATATATCACATTCTTCATAAGCCATTAGGAAGGTTTTTTAATGCCTTAATTTTAATGCATTTTTTCCAATGCTTTCGATATCTTGACAAATAGGCGAGATATTGCCTGTAAACGATAACTTGGGACACCCAGTATTTGAATTATAAAGGCTATTGAAAAAAACAACTCAATATTTTTGTAGGAATATTCATTAATTATTCAGGTTATGTTTGTGATTACTTTAGGAGCTCGCAATGGGAAATTCTCGATCTTGTCACGTCCAGGATATCCTTGGGTGCTCGCAGAAAGAAATGCCTATTCATTTCCTGTTATAGATAACCTCAGGTATTCGCAATAATGAGGAATATATCAAATCTGAGGAGAGGTCTCCGCGATTTCTTTCGGACGACTCCAGAGAGTATTTCCCATGGTGACAGCCTATAGTGATCTTTGATACCTCGCAGAAGGATTTCGCATTTTGATCCTGAAGATAACTACTTAGAGATATCGCGGAGAGTACCGTGTTACCTGGGATCCCATCGGAGTGTTGCCAATTTTTACACAGGCGTTGACTATCTAGTGTGTGTATCATCTTTGCTTCAGTCATGTGATATCGAGTTGAAACAAAAATCATATGAAAGGGAAAAATGTTTTTTGCGAATATCCAAACGTGCCGCGATTCGAACTGATCTAAATTAGTGGAATAGCGTCAATACAGGGTGTCCAGAAATTATGCGCAAAAAATCAAGGGGATGATTCTACATGATCAAATAAGAAATCCATTTCAGATGTACGGGTGATTCGCCATAAATGTCCCTTCCTCTAGCTCAGTTATTTTTGAACCGATTACAAAATTTCAAATATCATCTGAAATGATTTTCGATAGAGTTTTTTTCCGCTACATCAGAAAATACAAGGTGCTCGGAACAAACGATCTACAGGGTACTATTTGATTTTTTCAAATGGAACACCCTATTTTTTATTGTATTTTTAGATTCTATTCGAAGAGCTGATTTCATCGATGCATCACACTTGGGGTCTAGCAAAACTGATTACAGAGATATAGGGTGTTCAAAATCGGGATTTTTCAACTTTAGGATTTTTCTGTGACGAAACTATTCATTATCCGTCAAAACGGCATTCATGTCCGTATCTCAACTTTTGATTTACTATCTACTGACATTTAATTGGAACAAATACAGTGTTAATTTCACCCTAGTTTTTGAAGCAATGTTTTGCACAAATTCATACAATTAATTGGTATTCATTTTTTTCCACGAAAACGCAGGAAAATAGCAAAACAATTCAAGAAACCAAAATGTATTTTTAGTCAATAGTTAGTATATGAAGATATAGAATTTTGAAATATCTGTGGCGTACATTTTATTGATAGGTAGGGTGCTCCCGGGACGCCACTGGATTTCGCAATTCCAATTTGATTATGGGTTAATCAGCCCGTCATGACAAAGAATATCATTCCCAAATTTCAAGAGAATCGGTGGAAGGATATTTGAGATATTAATATAAAAACGATTTTTTCTAAAAAGTTCAACTCACCATATCAAAGAACTATGCTTTTCTGGAACCAAGTATATATGAAATAAATTTCATCTTTTCTCATGCAGAATCACTCCCTTGATTTTTTGTGCATAATTTCCGGACACCCTGTATAGTTCCGTGCGAATATCTCGCCCTCCTCGAAAGATAATATTCGATGGACCAGTGTGAAACTCACGAATATTCTGATCCACATGTTGAATTGTACATGCTGTCCCATTTTCGATGTCCTTACGGGATATCTCGCTTAATTTTGAAGATAGAAAGTTGCGGTTTTCGCGAACGTTGGCTACTTCTTTGTAAAACTCACGAAACCGTGAACAAAATTTCCATAGCCCGCTTCGTTCCTGAGATACAGGGCGAAATTGAAAATATTGCATTTTGAGACCCCCCTTGTATCTCAGCTATCTTTCAACTTAGAGGGAAAGTAAGAACTGTTTCTTTCACAATTTTTCACGTAGAATCCAGTGGCGTAGTCAGATTTTTTAAATGAGCTGTCGTTATTTAGATATAACCCAAAGTTATGTTTTTTTAAATAGAACACCCTGTATGTTTTTCAATATTTGAAACAAGAAAGCTTTGCGCTTTTCAAAAATATATAACACTTATATGATATTTCGAGTATAAGTCCTGTATTTGGGTAATTTTCAGTTTTTTATGTAGGTTTCTTATCAATAGGCCTTGTAAAAATGTGGCAACATTATCCACTTCACAAATTTTCATATTTCCCTTATTGCTGACACAGTGTTTCGTCACACACTCACCACATTTACCAATATTCAGTACTATTAATTGCCTATGAAAGCTGTAGACCTAATTAGTAGGTAGCTATGAAAAAAATAACACAAATGCAGATTGTTTACAATTCTTGTCACCTACCTGTCAAAGTTTACAAATTTTTCATACAATGGCGAATAATAATCCAGGATATCAAAACTACGAGAAATTAGATATGGTTGGAATATATTACCAAGTTGGCTTCAATGCAAATCAAGCGAAGGACCTATATTTTGAAAGGTATTTACTATCTCCCAATTGCTGGGTATCAGTTAGTTACAATATGATAAAAAAATTAGGTATCCCGAGAGGAGACAACCAAGTAGGAAAATATTTGGCAGACTGAAAGAAAATTTGGAAAATTTTGGATCTTTTGAGAAGCCTAGACCAAAAAGTTATAGGAAAGAAAATGCCGAAAACGATGAAATAAGTGTCCTTGCAAAGGTAGAAGAAAGCAATAATTATACTTCTTGCAGAGAAATTGAAGAATCATTTGGTATTCCAAAGACAAGGGTGTCCAAGATATTGAAAAAGAACAAATATACCCCCTACATACCACAAACTATTCATTATTTGTACCCGGGTGATGCTGTGAAACGCATTGAGTTTTGTAGATGCATTGTCGATCTAAATGGAAACCTAGTTAGGTAGTTAGTAGGCGAGAGCATAATATTGTCTGTTCTTTGAAAAAATAAATGAAGGCGTTCAGTAGTACAGAGACATCAATGTGAACCAAGTAAACTAAGTTATTCCTTTTTTATTCCTAACCCAAACATTTTTCATGGTCCTGTCAAGTTTGTAAATAAAAATCTGTCATGTTGAAACCCAAAAATGAAACATTATCATGAAAGATATTATCAAGTATGAAAACCATCTACCTATACTTGAATGGAAGCAGGGAGATGTTTAGGCAATGCTGTATTAGGTTGACTTATGATGCAACTTGAATTTAAGTTGGAACTGTGGAAACTTCAGAAACTCATCAGTGCTTTCACACTTTTTCGACATGCAAGCCAAGCAGAAAGGTAGGGGCTGCTTATTTCCTTCTATATTTTTGATAAGTTACTATTAATTCATGAAATTCCGTTATTTGCAGTGAAAACATGTCTATAGTTATGTAAACTCATGTACACATCGGATTCACTATACTTGAAAATTTCAGGTACCTACCTACAGCGAAGAGTACCTACATGAATAGCTTTTCAGTTGAAAAACGAAAAACTATCAGTGATACAAACAGATTGATGTGGAAGAATCGCATGAGGAATTATTATGTGAGTAATGTTTAGAAGAAATGTACCAGAAGGATGATGATGTTTGAGAACAGAATGGAAAATTTCCCATCTGAAATGAATATATAGAAGCAATAAGGTTAGACTCAATCTGTTTATTTCATCAATGTTTTATGGATATTCTGCTCCAAACTCAAAATATCAAGATGCTGGGATATTTAGAATTTTTTTTATTGGAAAATAACTTTTATATGTAGGAATGACAATACAATTATATTTTTTTAATAAATTGAATATAATTATGAAGAATTATTGCAATTTTTATTCTACTAATTTGTTCTCCTCTGATACCCTGTTTATTGTTGTACAGATTTATTGACAGGTGAGTTTGAAAACATTATATATTGTACCAAAGGTAAGTATTCAGGTTAAATATATGTTTTGCTGAACAATGATTATTTTTTATAAAATCATCTTATTGAAGCCACTAACTTCACTAAATATGAGAAGATGTGTCTATAATTGCCACAAATTAAACCATAGGAATATTCAATACCAATATGTATAACTTTTCAATTTATATTGTCAAAATTTTGAATAAACATTATTATTATTTATTATCATTCTATAATATCTGTTCAAATGCCCGTTTCCTCCTAAGATGCTTCCTCATCTTCAGGTCGTGTTCCTTAAGGAAGGAGTTTCTCTTCAGCATCATATTCCAAACTACATTGATGAGTCTGAAACTATAAAAATATTTGATATCTATTTTGTCCCCAGTTTCAGTGTTCTGTACCATTCTGAAATGAATTCAATGACAATTGACTGGAACAATTTTTAGAGGTACCAAAGTCAAGTTCTTGGTAATTTTTATACTGAAACTTATAGTTCTAGTCAACTAGAAACTAATAAGCTGATTGCTACAAAAAGTTTGTATAGGTAGGAACTTGTTAAATATCATTTTATTTATATATACCTTCCTTAAACAAACTTGGAACCGAAACCCTCCTTCCAAAACCGTTTCCAATTCTTCATTGGCAAGAAACAGTTCCCTTATAATGTTGGAAACATACAGTATCATGTTCGCTCACTTCAAAAACTCCCATTCCTGAAATATCAATGCATCAAGTTTCAAATATACGATTTAAGAAAAAAATTTCACCTTGCAATCCAATGAATATGGCATAAACTCATTGATGCCTCAGGATTTGAGGTTCAAATTCACAACAGTGGGGATAGGAGAAACCAGGTCTTGATAATTTTACACCTCCACCTCCTGGAGTGCGAAGTTTTCAGATAACATTGCAAAATAACACAATCGCACTCACAAACCAATCAACAAACTGCAATAGAAAAGCAATACTAGAAGAAACAATTAGGAATAATTGTAATTTTCAAGAATACGAATTCAAAGTTCAACATATACACAAAGACGAAATTATAAGAATGACAACTGTCAGAAAATAATTTTTTGATTATGACATCTCAATCTCATGAAAGAATCTTCTTCATCGCCTTTGTATCGAATATAACGTCAATGATGGAAAGCACATCTGTGGTTGATTAACATATTGGAAAAAAATAGAAGAAGACAATATCAACCTAATATGGTCTATTTTGACATAAACAAATGAGCTTTTTCCATTTTCAGGATGCCAGCGCCACTTGACAGGCAGACAGATTTTGATTCAAAGAACAGACAATATTGTACCTCCTCGCGTACTAGGTCGCCTACTAGGTTTTCATTTAGATCGACGATGGTAGATGGTATATCCAGAAGACGGAAGAAAATATAAATTTTGGGCGTTCAGTAGTCTGGTCCGATGAAAGCCATATAAGTAGCGCTGGAATATTTAATCGAAATAATCATCGTTATTGGTCAAATGAAAATCATCACGTTACGGTGGTTCGCCAACAGCAAGGCAGATTCGGCTTTAATGTATCTTGTTTCGTTTATGGAGGAAGACTTGCCTATCGAATTTTTGACGGTAACTTGAATCACCAAAGATATTTGGAAATTTTAGATGATTGTCTTTCTGAACTACTTGACGAAATTCCGTTGGCTCAATTTAGACACAGTTTCTTCCAACAAGATGGCGCACCTTGTCATAACGCAGGTGCCATCCAAGGAGAGTATACAGAGAAGGAGTGCTAGATCCCTATCTTCCAATGTATTCCCTAAAATGTGACGTCATGCTGATGCCTTTCGCATCTCTTTTGTTTTCTGTGATCATGCCGTGATCCTATTGGTCGAAATAATACACAAAACATAAACAAACATGGCTGAAATATTTAGCAAACGCGCGCTAATGTTACATTTTCAAAGCTTTCCAAGGTTTCTTTGTGTGATTTGAGTGATTTGTGAGAAATTGTTCATGTTTTTTATTTATGAGTGATCACTCATCAGCTATCAACCATCGAATTACAGATTATAGAAAGAGGAAAGAGACTTTCGAAGCCTCCTAACCATTGTGAATTTGAGTGCATACAGAGAATTTTTACAGCCTGTGAAGTACTTTGCAAAGAACAACTTCATTGTGAGTATTGATTGTGATCCTTGTACATGAATACACATACCTACAGTTGTATATTTCTCACAGATTAACCAATAAAATGCCTGGAATGTGCTGTGCTGTTTATGGCCTATTCCAAAACTGCAGGTGCTGGTATTATTTTTCATAGATTTCCTGGTTTTGTTACCATCAGACAAGAATGGATAACCAGATGTAGCAGTAAAACTTCAATCCAGATTCAAGTAGAATGTGTTCTTGTTATTTCACAATAGAAGATTATGAAAGAGACTTGAAGAATGAATTATTAGGTAAAGATTGCATTTCTCACAAAACTATATGCTTGACTTACAGATAACAGTTGTATCTATCATGCATTTTGTTACAGGTTCACCCTTGAAGAGGATTTTGAAAAAAACTGCGATTCCCACACTGGAACTGGCAGAAATTCAAGAAAACTATAATGCAGGGCAGACACAAGACCATTCAGAAAAATTATTGGAAGTAGTCTGAAATGATACTGGCCAAGAACAAATACATCAAGTTCATTAAAGTCCAATCATCATCAAATGTGAACAGAATTTCATCAACTTTATACTATCTAGGTTATAGACAATTTGGGGAAAAGTACAAGAATATGGAAACAATGATTCAATGCCAGAAGATACAAATAGAAAAGATACATCTTTAATGAAGCTCTTGACATAAGTCAGCACTTGAAAATTTGTAAAAAGGAAAGTTACTCTATATGAAAAATCAGTATTTTTATTTTTCACAAGTCAAAACATTACTTAGTTTCAGATTAGCAATGCAGCTATTGAACAAAATCTGGCAGATAATTATTTTTATGATCAAATTGCTTGAAATGTATCCTACAATGTTCATACCTACTCAAGAAAATTGTTATTGATAGGAAAGTTGGCCCTATTTTATCAAAACATAATAACTTTGTTTCAGATTAGCCATAGAGCTTATAGGTTTTCAAATTTCAATATACAAAAACAGATACTTTGAAATACTTACAGAAGTTGTTACCTTTTCAATTATTTCCAATATAAGCAAATGCTCCACTATTACTGTTCCCACTGAATAAAATGAATTGATTTCAAGTCTTGTTTGTATTCCCCTATAGACCAATAAGGAAATTAAAGTTTTTTCAGAAAATCAAATTTATAATTTTCAAATTTAATCACAATACTCATTACAATTAGTGAAATGATAATGTAACATATTCTTGAAACATTCTTTACAAATCATCATCCATAATATATTTCTTTGAATTTTACTATTGTACTACTAGCTATACAACTTTAAGGAAAATAATACACTGAAAAAATTGGGTGCCTTCCAATTTTACTAAGGTCCTCCTCCACAAAATGTGTATGTTTTTCCTCTTGTATCACTATTCATGTATTGAGTAATTACACAGTTCCACAAATTTCTCTGAACCATTTATTTACCTGAAAATTTAATTAATTTAAAATAATTGAGCTGAATTTTGATTTTTTTTACAATCATTTCATCCTCAAAAATAACTCCATCTGGAGGAATATTGTGAGACAAATTGATTAACTTTTAAAGGAAAGTAGGAATCCTCACTTTTCTCCAGATTTTGATAATTTTTAAAAGGTTAAAATGTGACATGTTTCCAACTTCAGCTAGAGGAATCTACAATTTTATATGTTAAAATACTTATGTACTACAATCATATTCAACTTACAGGTAGGGAAAGTTGTAGCTTCCTTGATGCTTGACAAATTCATTTCTTAAGCTTTCCTGGAAAAACCAGTTTATTTTCCAAGTATTCTTCCTATCATGTGAAAGTAAACCTTAAATAATTCAAAGTGAGTATCAGATGATAATTATGTCAAAAATTCAATTACCAGTTATTTTCATTTATCTCCTTTTTTCCATATTGCCAATCACTGTGGATATTCAATAGCAACTTTTAATGCATATTTTCCATAAAATACTCTAATATAGCCTTGCAACATGGTTTCAATTAACAATTAATGGAGATTTAAATGTATCCACTCAGAATATTAAACATTATCTCTGAACCCTCTTCTTTCTTTTCTATTTTCTACTTCAGATCTGTACAGCTCACATTTAGTCTTCATTTCTGAAATTTCAAAAGATCATTGCTGAGCTGTGATGAACCAGTAATACAACAAAAATAACACCACCTGTTTATAGGGAAGATATGTTTGAAAAATCCTGAGACATTCCTGCTTGCCAAGTACCTTTATGCTTTAGAATGTGTAGGCTGTCCAAGAGCTAATGATGTTTGCAAACATAAGTTTTATATACCTACCTATTATGTGTTTGCTATTGCTTCATCTACTCTACATATTTAATGACCATCAGCTTTCAATACATCTTCCTCTGTCAAAGATCTATTTCTAGTTCACTGAAACATGAGAGCAAAGATGAAATTATACTATGAAGAGAAATATTTGTTTAACATACCTGCTTAGCATTCTCAATGATCCCAAGTCTACTGATATCATCACTATCATCAGTTGATGAAATGGACCATATTTTTTCCATGTGATATTCTTCGGTTTCCCATTATTATTGAGAGTATCTGAAACAACCAAAAACTTCAATGAATAATAAATGCATTTTCGTAATTTGTGCAACAAAAATATTACATTACATAATAATTATTTGAATCACTAACCTGTGAGCCTGTGAGACCATTCAACGATTACCTTCCAATTACACCCAGAGTTGATTATTCTAGTTCATGTCCCTCAATTTCATTATTTGAGATATTTTATAAATACAATAAAAATAATTTTCCAATTTGACGGCCATATTGCGATCAATGTGATGACGTAGTTCTGATACCCTATCACGTGACCACGGCAGAAGATTTTGCGGGATCTGGCAATCCTTCTAGAGTTTATAATCCTTGGGTGCCATCAGGGTTTATCTTGATGAAAGATTTCAAAATCAGTGGATTGGTAATAATGGTCCCATTCACTGGCCGCCAAGGTCCCCCGACTTATCGATATTAGATTTCTTCTTATGGGGCTATATAAAAAATAAAATATATCACACGCGGCATGAAGATCGAGATTCACTGATGAATGCTACGAGAGAAGCTTTCGAATATTTACGTATGAGACCTATATTTTTACTCCGGTCGATTGACGCTATCCTCAGAAGATGTCGGCTGTGTCTTCAACAGAATGGGCAGCAATTTGAACAATATTCATAAGACATTTTCAACAGGAGAAAAATTAATAGAATTGTTTTGTAGTAGTGTTTGAATTTATTGTTTTATCAAATTGTTTTATGTTTCATCAAATTGTTTTTATCAATTTGTTAATTGTATAATCATTTTAAATGAATACTTCTCATTCTACCCTATATAAATGAGTGGTATTTAATTATTGCGCCAGAATATCTATTCTAAAAGTAGAAGTTATTTGTCTTGACATGCCATAAAAAACTGAAAATTACCCAAATACAGGACTAATATTCAAAATATCATATAAGTGTTATATATTTTTGAGAAGCGCAAAGCTTTTTTGTTTCGAATATTGAAAAATATACAGGGTGTTCTATTTAAAAAAAAACATAACTTTGGGTTATATCTAAATAACGACAGCTTATTCCGAAAATCTGACTACGCCACTGGATTCCACGTAAAAAACTGTATGAGTGGCAGTTTTTACTTTTCCGATAAGTTGAAAGATAGCTGAGATACAGGGGGAGTCCCAAAATGAAATATTTTCAATTTCGCCCTGTATCTCAGGAACGAAGCGGGCTATGGAAATTTTGTTCACGGTTTCGTGAGTTTCACAAAAAAGTAGCTAACGTTCGCGAAAACCGCAAATCTCTATCTTCAAAATTAAGCGAGATATCCCGTAAGGACATCGAAAATGGGACAGCCTGTACACTGGTCCATCAGATATTATAGGGGTTCAAAATATTCTCGAAAGTATTGAAGCTCTGCCACTAACTTAGATCAGCTTGAATCGTGGCACGTTTGGATATTCGCAAAGGCGACATCATCCCCTTCTATTTGCTTCTTGTTTCAACTCGTTATCACATGACGAAAGTATGTCCAGAATAGTAAAGCAAATAAATCGCTGTGCCGTAGATTAAATTGGTTCTTCATCCTTATTCATAACCTGTCTTAACTCTGTTACTGTTTTTCATTTTGAGGCTTCCATTATATAGATAGATAGATAGATAGATAGAGCTTTATTTAACTACATTATATATATAACATATATTGGTAGCAAGTCAAGATAGGCTAAATACCTCCAAACATTTACAAGTATAAATAAAATTAAGTATATAGTATATAGACACACCAAATTTTGAAAGCATAACATTAAATAGGTATATAATTTCAAAGACTCACAATCAAAAACAGGAGCTATCAGAACTCAGAGATTTTAAAAGAATAAAACTCATGTCATCACAAATTGTTTGCAAATATTCTTCGATGGAATAAAAACATTTTTGCAGGAAATATTTTTTCATTATTGATTTGAACTTACGATTTCCCGTAGATTTTATTGTGGTCGGTAGTGCATTGTATAATTGGATATTCATAAAATTTTTTTGGGATTTTACTAATCTATACCGTGGTGTTTGAATATGGTTAGCATGTCTCGTGTGATACTTATGTATATCTGACTGACGGGTGAAGCTGTCAACATTTTTGTGTATCTCAATGAGCGTTTGATAAATGTACAGTGAAGGGAGGGACAATATATTCCGTATTTGATAAAGAGTGGTTTGCAATGTTCGCGATAATCAGCGTTTGCAATTATCCGCAATGCCTTTTTTTTGAAGTCGAAAAATATTAATGGCATAAGATGAGTTGCCCCAAAGAATGATTCCATAGCTCATTCTAGAGTGAAACATGGAAAAATATACAGTTTTAACTGTAGATAAATTGGTGATGGTTTTCAATTGCCTCAACAGGAATATTGTGCTAGATAGTCTGCTGCTCAGATTTTCAATATGACTTTTCCAACTTAATTTGTCATCTATTGTCATTCCTAATAACTTTGCATTATTTTCTGGTTCATAGCAAATACCTGGAGTTTTTTTCGTTGAGAAAAGTAATTTCTGTGTTTTATTTCTGTTTATTTGCAAATTATTTGCTGAGAACCATCCTTCAGCCCTGTTTTCTAATTCTGCTATTGAGGTTGACAACTTTGTTATTGTGTTTTCTGAGGTTATGAATGATGTATCGTCTGCAAACAAAGTGCATTTGCTGTGATTCAAGTACTTACAGATATCATTCACATAAATGACGAATAATAGAGGCCCAAGTACTGAGCCTTGAGGTACCCCATAATTAATCATTTTGTAGTTAGACTTGACATGATTCAAACTGACACATTGTTGACGGTTTCTCAGATAGGACTCTATGAGAGAGTGGGCAATTCCCCTAATTCCATAGAAATTCAACTTTTCTAAGAGGATATCATGGGAGACACAATCGAAGGCCTTGGTTAGGTCACATAAAGTGAGTGCAGTGATTTTCCTTTGCTCAAGTCCTTCGATTATGTTCCCAATAGTATCTTGTAGAGCGTGTATTGTATATGCGACTTATTTTCTCAGAATGCCAATAACTCCTTCGTTTCTGTTTTCAATATCTGCGTTGTAATTCTGGTTGAAGTATGTATGATATCAATATAATAAGATTCCAAATATCATACATCTTTTTTTCAAGAAGTTTCATCAAGTAGCCCCATTTTAATGCAACTAAGTAGATACTTTGATGCTTCTGCATTTATATTCATGATGATTATTGATATATTGCAGGTAGAACTTGCAAGGCCATATTGTAAATATTCAGCAAGACCTCCAAGTATTGCCCTCATCCCAATGCATGTTGAAAAAGCTGTCCGCTTAACCAAAACTGGAAGACCCGGTGCTGCTTACCTAGATTTTCCCGCAAATATTTTATCGGGTGCGTCTCAACAAATTAAATGAATTATATCCATTCATAATGTCTGATAATATGTTGTAGGTCGTGTCTCAGAAGAAACAATTCCTAACCAGTATGGACCTGTGGCTATCCCAATAATATATCCTGATCCAGCTGAAATTGAAAAGGCAGTTGCTGTCTTGACCCAAGCTAAAAAACCTCTAGTGATAGTTGGTAAAGGTGCAGCCTATTCCAGAGCGGAAAATGAAGTGAGACATTTGATCCAGTCAACTGATCTACCATTTTTGGCAACACCAATGGGAAAGGGTGTAATACCAGATATTTCTCCAAATTGTGTAGCTTCAGCTAGGTAAAATACAGGCATCTAAAAATCATCATATTCATTGCGCTTATGTGTAAGTTGAGAAAATGTTGATTTTCAAAGTATGATATGATATCATTTTTTACGACAATCGAAATATTGAAGTATTCAATGTAGGTATAATAATGAGTATCCAAAATGTTCCATAATCCGTATAATGCCCATTACAGATCATAACTAACTAAAGCTATCGCGAAATCCATTGACAGAAACTGGTGGAGTGTTATTCTGCACTGAATGTATATGTTTTCTTCTTACTCGCATGTGTTGAACAGAGGTAAATATACACTCAGTGAA
Source organism: Phaedon cochleariae (assembly GCA_918026855.4). NCBI lineage: Eukaryota > Metazoa > Arthropoda > Insecta > Coleoptera > Chrysomelidae > Phaedon > Phaedon cochleariae. The sequence goes on from OU896707.1 coordinate 23,446,539, forward strand.
GAAACACTTCACCTGTTCCTGCTAATGGAATTCGCTATTATTGTAATATCTCTGGCTAATTTTGCAACGTGGGAATTCACTTGCATCAAGCTCCTATCTAACAATAATAAGGAGAGTATTTACCTGTGGTGTTAGACATATAGATACTGAAAGCTTATGACCACCATTGCTGTCAAGGACTTTCATAAATGCTCACCATTTCAGTTATATCTTCTTCTGTCATGTTCCATTTCAGTTCCATCCACTGGTAGACGGAATCTCGTTTGTTACTATATACCACTAGCTATCCAATGCAGATGTCCCACAAAAATCCATTTTGGCAGTAACTTTTTTTCTACTGCATATAATCGACCTGTTGGAAAATTACAACCCATCTTCTACTGCTTCGACTCAATGATCTAAAGTAGTTCAACACCACTAAAACACAAGCCAGTTTTTTCTTCAAGGAAGCCTAATTCAGTATAATGAATTTCAGGTCCACTATTATCTATGATCTCTATATGCCGCATACAAATTTCCAAATCAGATAAGAGCGCAAATGGGTATAAATATAGTTCCAAGACAGGAATAAAAATGCAGGTGGAGGAAATAATGAAATCAAGCATTCTGCATGTGTAACTGAAAATGCAAACACCATGCCACTATAATTTTGATTGAATGTTCGCACTAACACTGTTCCAACTTCATATCAGAATGATTTGTTGGGAGTGATCATCACCTGCCCTATCCAGACTCTGTACCCTCCATCATAGTGCATTCTCATTCAGAATTCCTATTTCATCACAGCAAACTAGAACTCACGACGAAGGCAGGTCAACGCTATTAGAAAATATAAAACAAAATGACCGTCTGTGGGCAACCAACATTTTATTTTAATTCAACGCCACCAAAACTGAAGCCTGTATTCTCTCTTGATGAGCGTAACTCAGTAAGTCTGACATGAAGTCTGGTACCATCATTACCAAAAACTCCGCCTGGTATTTTCATCAGTAATTCTCTTCTATGGGAAAATCATGTCAGATCTAACGCAAGCTGCTGCTCAAAATATCGGATTCTCATTCCGAGCGGAAAGCTGCATAACACCTTAACAGTTTCCCATGATCTACAAGGCACAGATTCGATCTGTGAGATGCTGTATCTTTCGGGATTAAGCACCCTAAATATACGGTGATGCTCTTAGATTTCATCCAGAGACGATCCATTTACCTTGTTATATTGATGCCACACTCACGCATTTCTTGTGATCATTGGAATACCGTAGGAAAGTCGGCAACCTTTCACTTTTATATAAATACTTCCAAAGGAAATGTTCTTTTTAGAAATTCTGGCTATCATTCCATCATTATTCGCGGGAATCAATGTTACCAGGTGGCGCTCGGTTTTCATCTTTCCATGTCAAAGTCACGTGAAAACTGGGGGAAAACAAACTGAATCCTCACTCAATTGACTCAATCCCATTAGTGCCATTAGCTTGTGTACTGTGTACTGATAAGAGTGATGAGTTTTTAAATTTCTTGACATTAATTGTCAATATTCGAGCAAAAACGCTAATAATGCCTGTTGTAGATGTTCTTTTGGCAGATATTTTGCTCAATTCAAAAAAGCCGACCAGTAGTGGAAGGAGAAACAGTTCTCCGTGCTGATCTTGTGATTTTGTGTGAGGCAGAAGACTTCAACAGAAGGCACATTTTTGCACTTTGTCTACAAACTTCGGCGATGAAATCTTCCTCACATGAAGTTAAATTTAAGTTGGGGTCCAGATGAACTCCTGTAGAACAATGGATTTGTATTTGTAATAATGTAAAAAAATTAACCAACTCAACCATCATCACTACCAACAGTGCCAAAACTTCATATCATTGACAAGTTTGACTACAGCTACAGCAAGCTGAATGCAATGTAGTCTATGCACTTTATCCATAGACAACGGTTTGTTTTCCCCCAGTTTGAAGTTCGTATTATGTAACCTAGATGTCGCCCACTTCGTGAATCTCGCGAATAGCTATTCCAGTTAGACGAACTGAACAAGCATAGTCAGAACAACCTTTTGTCGTTAACCCCGAGATCACGATGTCCCGAGATATGCCAGGGAACTTTTCATCAATTGCCTGTCATTCTGAAGCGTTGTTTATTGAATGTCATTTTTTGGAATTGAATGTCAAACAACTCAAGCGAGATAAAAACATGGACCCACGCGATTAAATACGGGTTTCTACAGGCCGAAAATTCGTTTCATGATGAAAAGTTCATGCCTTATTCATTATTAGTCAAAATCTGTATCATGATGAAAATTCATATTAAAATGAACACAATGAAGTAAAAAAATGGATGCTTGATTCAAACTTTCAGGTCTTCTGCGCTTCAACAGGCTGATGTGATTCTTCTTCTTGGAGCGCGTTTGAACTGGATGCTCCACTTTGGCCGGCCTCAGAGATATTCGCCAGATGTGAAAATAATCCAGATAGATCTGGCCGCTGAGGAACTTCATAATAGCGTCGAAGCTGCAGTAGCTATCCAGAGTGATATCAAGGTTGCTGTCGAGGCAATAGTTAGGAAACTGAAAGAAAAAAGATATACTTTCAGTAAACGAAGTGAATGGTGGGAACATTTAATAAGAAAATGTCAAGATAACCAGAGAATTGTGAAGGTTTGTGGTTACCTGACTATTAATCATTTGGCGAACAGAAAAGAGATATTGAACGATGAGTAAATTAGCTAATATGCAATATTCAAACACAGATAGTTGGTATCCCCCATCATCAAGAATGATGACCTCCTCCAACAGAAGTATACCGAGTATAGCAAAGGTGTTTTTGGGTTTTTCAATACCTACGAGAAATGTCAAACATTATTATTTTCATTATAAGTAACCAATTTCCTTTTGATTGATGATTGGCAGATATAGCGTAAAACATCTGTTCCGAACAAATACGTTGAGATCAAATAATCTGATGGTGGAAATTTGTATTCCTGCTCAAAAACTGAAAATAATGAATTATTGATGAGGGGTAAAAAGAAATATACATTCTGACCTATATACCGGGTGGCTACGGAAGTATTGCCTACGGAATAACTCAGTTATTGTATGAAGTAGGTTTTTGAGATTTGGAGCGTCGATAATGACATAAGAGCTAGAATTTGAGCATATTGACATGTCGAAGTTAACTTCCGGTCTGACCGGAAGTAACATCAACTTTCTTATTTCAAATGGAAACCCTATTTTTTTTCTTTTCGCTTTATTCAGCATTCAATTTCCTTTCTAATGACATATCACAAGTTGGTATCTAACCAGAAACTAGATAAGAACAAAATTATTATTGAAATTCACAGATTAGGCCGTGGAAGCAAAATGAAAGCCGAACATTGTAAAGTTGGCTATGGAAACCATACGTCACTTGATAACAGTTGCTACTACTGTGATATTTTATTTTCATTCGTCGGCGTTATGAAAAGCCGCCAAAAAAAATATTGGAAAAATTGGGGAAAAACAATACTCTGTAGGTCCATAACTTGAATAGGAACATACAACTTTTTCTTGCCTGTACTATTCAGCATAACCATTCCTTTCTAATGATATAATAGAAAGTCATTTTTTGAAATGAAATACCAAAAAATCCAATTATTATTCTTCTACTCGGTGAATTTCAATAATAATTTTTTTCTGATCTAGTTTCTGGTTAGATACCAACTTGTGATATGTCATCAGAAAGGGAATTGAACGCTGAATAAAACTAAAACGAAAAAAAATATGGTTTCCATTCAAATAAGAAAGTTGATGTTACTTCCGGTCAGACCGGAAGTTAACTTCGACATGTCAATATGCTCAAATTCTAGCTCTTATGTCATTATATCGACGCTCCAAATTTCACAAACCTACTTCATACAATAACTGAGATATTCCGTAGACAATACTTCCGTAGCCACTCGGTATATATGTACAATAATGTCGGCAGTGTATAATTCAAGCTTACCAACTTCAGATTTGTATGTATTATTAGGTTTTATTGGTAGCTGTCGTGGATCTATTGTGCCCCATCTTCTTATGCTATCTCAAGTTTTCTTGTTCATAGAGGATCTCAAGCTTCAGTTTTTCAATGAGTTTGAAGGGGAAATTCTCCCACAGCCTGCTGGGCCTATGATCCTAGTATATTCGATGTTCTGTGATGTACGACATTATACTATAGCAAGATATGTAATAGGGTGTTCCTGAATGTTTCTCGCACAATCTGCAGGTGATATTCTCCTCTAAGCCTAAGCTTCCTCGGTTGTTGTTTGTGCCTACAAATGTCCCATTAGAAATTCCGTTATTGCGTTGAAACTAATTTTGCTGAGGTTAATCAGTGTCTTCGATTCCACTCAATTAAGATTGCCGAGACGATCTTCGGCCTGTTCGCCTGGAAGTCCCCTAAAAACACAACTCGATCCAATGGACGTCCTATGGACATCCTCCTCTGGACATCTCGGACATCCATAGGACATCCAGTTTGTGTACACTGGATGACGTATGGACATCCATAGGATATCGCGTTTCCAACTTTTTAGCTATCCATATGGTATCCGTCCTGGACATCTATATGGTATCCGCTAAAGACATCCATATGGTATCTGTCTTGGACATCCATATGGTGAATTTTATGAGATGTTTTGAATGTATGCATTCATATTATTTAGGAATAAGATCTGATCAATAAATATGATCTATGTTTCTGTTTTTTTTATTTATTTCAAATGTGATTGTATTCAAGCGAACACTAGGTACTATAATATTTTATTTCAGATTGGTGTGATATGTTGTTTCTATTGACACCTCCCTTCATCATTTCAGTCTGGTTGACTTGACACAATAGGCACTCAATTTCAGATCCGTTCTACTAGTTGAAATTCTTCGATATCTTCACATCCTGGGATGGCTCTTCACTTCAAGTGATCTATTTATTCTTCGACCGAAATGGCATAACGATAAAACACAAGCGAGTGTCGACGCCATTCACACACACACACATATTGAGGATCAGATTATTACAATAATGTCTCTCAATACATATGTCTGAAAATGATTAGTTAGATTATCAGTCTCAGTAGCCTCAGACAATGCATCAACGTTATCAACAATAACAATGGCGGACGCCATCACTACTCTGACACGGCTGACCCTGTCGGCCTGTGGTCACCGAAGGAGCCGAACGACGTCGATGATACCCGAGACGGTTATGTTGAGTAACATTATCAGAGGGGGCATTGGAATGGACACCATATGGATAACTTTACCTGGACAACCAATGGATATTTTCATGTGGAAATCCTATTATTGTTGTCCAGAATGTATCCATGGACACCTTGGAGATATAATAGACACAATACAGATATCCAATGGACATCTTGTGTTATTAGGGATCATCTTCGCCAGTGTGTTGCTCTCATAAACGTCACATTCCGTCGGAGATTTTTGCTACCGCTCGGCTATTGGTCAAAGAATCCAAAATAAATTCGAAATCCATGTAAATGAAAATTTGTGGAAACGATTTCTAGCTTTCTGCCATTGTAATCTCAGAATTACCAGCTTGATACTATAGATTTCTACCAAAGATTGAATAATTCAAAGTTTCCTGTTATAATTATACCCTTTTTTATTATACAGCTAGTGTGACCAAAAACAGGTTGTACAGCATGGGGATCTCGGGAGCGGAAGGGGATATAATAAATTTGGTTGAATGGAAAAAAGTTGCGCATTACGATGATCATACCAAGGCCCATCGAACAATTCACCCTAGTTTTAGCTACCATCAATGTTTTTTTCGAAATTCCAAAGAGCAAATGCCAACATTTCTACTTATTTCAGATCATTCGGTGTTAAACATTGATGTAGTTATTTAATACTGAGAAGTGAAAAAATATTTCACCCAGGTACACCTCGAGGTAAACTATTCAATGCAGCGCTTCAAATATCATTCTATGTTGATAGATTCTTTGGTGCACGAATCACCTTGACTATTTCACTGATCACATAATCTGACCAATCACAAGCCAGGGACAACTTGTCTTATCGCGAAAACACTAGGTATAATTCTTGTAAGAATTCATTTTACCATAAAACAATCTGGAGCGCTGCATTGCATAACTCATTAAATATTTCTTTTTACTTTTCAGTATTAAATTACTACATCATCAAGGTTTGACACTGAATAATCAGGAATGAGTAGAACTAGTGGTATTTCCTCTTTGGAATTTCGAAAACACATTGAAGATGGCTCAAACTATGTCCAAACACAATTCAAACCACTTATTTGAGTAATACATGGCTGAGTTCAGAATTGAAAGAGCTATCAGAATCTGTGAACACATAAACAGATAAAAAATGAGTAGCTGACGGTTCAACGAATACAAAACGTCGCGTCAATATCATCATGATAAATTTCATCAGAAGTTGCTATGGGGAAGTTTTTATCGTTTTTTTGTATCTCTGAAATGGAATTGATTTTCAAAAAATTCACTTTTTTCGATAAAAGTGAAAAACTAAAGAAAATTTTGAGAATTTTGGTAGCCCGTTGGTATGATCCTCGGAATATTACCGAATTCGTCTCCGAGATCACCATGCTGTGCAACCTCATCCTGATCAGACTGTATGCACCTTCTAGGCAATGGCTGCTGATGAAACAGTCCCACTCAACTATTACGCGGTTTTCAAAAATGTATTCGAAAACTTACCAGAAGACTGTATTATAGTTAGTGAAGGTGCCAATACCATGGATATAGGAAGAACAATGTTACTCAATAATCAGCCACGTCATCGATTAGATGCTGGTACCTTTGGTACGATGGGGGTGAGTTGAAATGTTTTTTCTGTTTGTCTACAAAACATTGATGATTGCTTGACGACAGTTGAACTGTCGTTAAACTAGAGGGTGGCGGTGCGTTTGAAGGAAATTTTTTCACGTTGATCTTGATTTAGTCAAAATCCACGGTCTCTACCGAAAAAATGTCAATATACAAAATTCAACCGTTTGTTTTTAAAACCATATAAAGAAAATAATCAGGAATAATACTATGAGTACTTTAAAATATTCGGGTTATATAAGTACATCGATAATTTGTTGTATAATTATCACAAAGATTTGTGATTATTCTGCAGAAAGTTTGAGATGTATAACCTTGAAGACTTTGAAGTTCAAATTGTATTCGATGCGATTATTTTTTGAGTAGTCTGAACAAACGTCAAAATTCAACGACGCGCTTTATTGTTTGTATCAAGGTGGATAGAATATGGTGTAATTACAGACAGTGTTTTGTTCATCCCAAAACGCTTGACCGCAGACTGCGTAATAATGGCATATTAGTGTTAGGTTGTCTGCAAGATTGCGACACTTTTCACAGATTTCTTGCTTTTACCAGAAATAATAATATCATAATATTCATGTATAAACGTACTGAGATCGTCCGACCAAGACGTTTCGTACGTACAGGGTACGTCCAGATTTGGAACGGTCAACGTTCAGGTACGTACTGGAGACGTCCAGATTCCGCTCGTTTGTACATCCTCCAGTACGTCCATTCAGGACCATGGATACATAAATCAACGTAGATTCGCCTCTTTTCACCCAGATAGTCAAAAAAGAGATCTAGATAAAGTAGAAAGTCTTATTTTGAATGAAAAAAATTTAAAAAAAAAAACGCTTCTACCGGGAATCGATCCCACGACCTTTAGATCACCAGGCAGATGCTCAAGCTATTACTCTGAAGAACACTTGTTGATTAACTGTATTCAACAGGCAATATTATGGGCAAATGCCGATTGACTCATCATCACATCGATACTTTTATAGAATTAGTTAATCACGGCAGAGAATACCTAAATAGATGTTTTGTGATCTGGTGGGGCCAGTAAATAATGCATTTATTGTGAGCATCGTATTATGTTTATGTTTGCAAGGTTGCTATATGAATAGATTTCAGAGATCGAGGGTAGAAATTATATATGCAATGATTTCGATTATCATTAAACAATTTATTCAACCCCGTAAACAAAAAGTCGATAACGTCCAGAGTTGGACGTACCCAGTACATCGGAATCTCACGGACCAAGTACGTCCAGAAATGGACGTTTTCAGTACGTCTTGAAAAGTTCCCGGACGTTCAGACCTAAATGGGACCTAAACTTGATGTCCCCAGGACGTCGAGTGCTATATGGGTATGAGTTCAACCGCCTCCCATTTGGTTGGAGAAATTCGAGTGCAAAATTAGAACGTATTATGCAAGAAATTCTTTATAGATGATATCATGTGTGGTGGATACACTTATAATGAAGGCAGTATGTAAACTAAAGAAATTTTGAGACGATTAGATAACAACAACATGAAAATTAATCTGAAGAAATGTGAAAGTTATATTTCTTAGCAGAGAAGTTGACGGTGATACGAAAAAATCGGAATCTGAGATTGTTGAAAAATCTTTTAAAACTCTGATCAATCTCATCACCTCGAAACCTATTCTGAGGATCCCAGACCCACGTTTGATGTTTGAACTCTCTACAGATGCCTCATACACTTTGGTTGTGGCGCGGTACTTTATCAACGAGATACTGAAAAAGAGTGCCTGGCTGTGGTAGAAGCAGTTAAATACTAATTTAGAAGGAAAGCGATTCATTGTGCATAAAGATCATCAAGCTTCAAGGTATGTTTTAACTTCAGGAACTCTTAAAGATATACTAGTTAGATGGCCAATTTCCTTAACTGCTAAGTCAATTTCCATTCAAGGATAAAATGAAAAACATTGTAACGGATCGTGGAGCAGCATTTACATCAGGTGTCTTCCATGACTGGGCTACAACCGAAGGAATAAAATTGATTCATACAACCCCCTACCATCCTGCTGGTAATGGGCTTGCTTAAAGAGCTGTGCGAAATCCGAGGACATATATGAGGTTCTTCGAACATTTCAAAGGTGGATGGAAGAAGTGTCTTGAGGCGGCAGTTCGACACCACAATTATTCGCATACCGAATATTTGGGATGCTCTCCAAATTTTAGACTTTATGGGAAAAATATAATCTTACAGACAAGAAATATAGAATAGATTGCAGTGAGAATGAATCAATTAAAAATCCAGAAGAACAATCAAAATATAAAAGAAGAATACAGGAACAAGCTAATAAAACACCAAAAACCAAACCACCAATGTTGAGGGTTGGCGACTGGATTTTGACAAGGAATTAATCGACAAACCGGAAAAAACTGTGTTATCAGAGGACTATTCCAGATTTCGAAAGTCAAATATATCGATGGTGTTTCATCATATGTTCATTTCCAATATGGGAAGAAACAGCGAATATCTCGAATATAAGATCATTTTATCACAGGAGTGATATTTTTTTTGGAGATGGAGAATTGTAATGTTATAGTAGAATATGTGTAATAATCTGTATAATCTGATGTTGCTATAGGAATGAGTATTATTAGAATTAATTGTATAATAAATATTGAACATCTGTATCTCTCGATCAGAATATTTCTGATGTGTAGTATTACAAGTATAATTATAATACTCATGTAGATTGGGCATGATTGAAATACAGGGTATCTATAAATGATCTTAGTATTGTTGTGGCCGTTCCCATATTTTATTGATTTGCCGCTTCCCACTTATGTATATCGAACTATCACACATTCGGTCGCTTCAATGCCTTTAAACAATAAATAAGTAGGGGCGGAAAAATTTCATCGGACACTACGATCACAGAATACTCTACGATGCTCCCAGACAGCACCAGATATTCCATGAATCTCCCTATCATATTCCTTTTGGAATATTCTAGGAATAATCTGGAATATTCTGGAATATCTGTGGAATATTCTCTAAATATGCGAATGGGAATTCCTAAGATATTCATAGAATATATCCAAAAGAATATTCAATGTTGAATGTTCCTGGAATATTCCAATAAACATATTCTAGAATAAAAAAAGAGACCCAAGTAGGGATCAAACTCGTGACCTCAAGAGTATCAGAGCAACGCCTTGAACACTAGGCCAGTAATCGAATTGAATATTGTTGTACATATCAATTTCTTGTGAGATCGTTGTTCGAATAAATCTGATCATAAACACTTTTTGTTTCAAAATCCCCTTACATATCTAATTGATGTTTGATACTCACATCTCTGAAATAATGATTGGTAATTATGTGTTGAGAAACATAGGAATATTCATTGAATATTTCATGAATATACACCACAGAATATTCAGTTGAGAATATTTCATGAATATATATACCGCACAGAATATTCAGTCGAGAATATTTCATGAATATACCCCACAGAACTTTCAGTTGGGAATATTTCATGAATATACAACAGAGAATATTCAGTTGTGAATATTCCTGGAATATTCATACCTGAATATTCCCTAAACATATCCGACTATATTCACTTTGGAATATTCCTTTTAGATGTTCCAGAGGCATGTTTATATTCTAGGAATATTCGGAATATATACTCCTCCTTTTTAGCATATTTAGAGAATATTCTAGGAATGTCCAGTGCTGCCTGGGCTACAATCATTTTATAGGAATTCTGTACAATAATTATTATTCAATAGGTTGGTTGTTGGAAGTATATTCACTGTATTAGGTACCTCTATATGACACTTTACATTGTCTCATTGAGATATACATATACATATACATGTATAGCATGTATGTGAATATGGTTTTTTAATTCACTCACAACATCTTGATCGATGTTATTTTTTTTTTCAGGTCGGCTTAGGCTTTGGTATTGCAGCAGCTCTGTATTGCCGTCATAATGAGCCCAACAAAAGGGTGATTTGTGTGGAAGGTGATTCCGCTTTCGGATTTTCTGGAATGGAAATCGAAACTATGGTCAGATATAAGTTACCAATCATCATTGTGATTGTCAATAATTCTGGTATTTATACTGGAATGGAAGCTGATATTTTGAACGATATTCGAGATAGTGTTGGTGTTGAAGAAATTACCAAAGTGTAAGTAGCTATATATAACCACCTACCTACCCAGAAAACACATTCACGTAACTAACGCATAAACATAATTTTGTTGATAAGTTACGTAACAAAAGAGGTAATAAGTTGGTTCGAAATTCATGAGTTGACTTGTGCATATAATGTCCGTAACACGTTCGTTACTTCATATACATCACATCAATTTCATGTTATATTACTTACATTATTATTACATCAATGAGATGTCAATGTGACATCAGAATCTAGATAATAATTACGTCCCACCTATATAATTGCAAGGTTAATGGTATTATGAATAAAAAAAGAATAACAAGAGACAAATTGATACATTTTGGACAGAAAATACATCATAAAATGTAAAAATTTACCAACACACAAGTTGTACGATGTTCTTAAAGGTTTATGGACCCCATATTCGTTTGTGAAAGTTGCTGATGCCAAGCATCATTTAAAATTATTTGATCTTCATATCCCTGCTTCCCATGGAATTCATATTGGTGATCTAAAACCATACATGATATAAAACAATAATTATATCTCAAAATTCCTTCAACATTCTGACTACATTAAACAATTAGATACCTTTTTTTCTTGATATATGCAGGAAAATATGCATTAAACAAATTCTTCTACTCACCAAAATAGAGTATTTCACCTTCCAATCAATTTTCTGGAACTGAAAGATAATATCAATTATCAGCATAATTGCTGGTCAAGTAACAAATAACACAACACACAACAAAATGTAACATTGCTGACGCCATTTTATTTCTAACTCCAGAGATACTGCAATTAGATTGGTCGTTGTCACGTTTGTTGAATATAAATTTGTTGTAAATAAATTGATGTGAAATTGACATAATTTCCGAGGTATTGTATTGACATAATCATAGTTACGAAGATGTTATATAATTAATACGGAAGAATGTTGTGTAAATGGGAAATATGATTATGTAAGTTTTGTATCTACGATATTTACAGTTCATCGACGTCAATTTGAGAGAATTGAGTTGTAGAACATTCGTTATATGGAATTGACGGCATATGTATGTAAATATAACCAGTGTGTTTACTGGGTGTATTAGGAGTACTATTCTTTTTTCTTCAAGGCTATAACATTACCTACAACATATAGTACTATCATGCTATACAGATCGATCTTTGATCGAAATGACTATGAATTTTCACATATCCCAGCTAACATGATCACGTATTATTGACGTACTTTTTTCGTCATGAGTTACGTCATATTGACCATGTGAAACACGTTAATTAACCCTAATTATACGTGAAAATGTCACAGCCCATCGACGTCATTGAATCGACGTAATATGACGTCTAATAATGACGTTAACGAACGTCTCAATATTACGTCGAACTGACGACTTCTCAATGACGTCCAAATACGTTCTTTGAGGGACGTCGACAGACTTTTTTCTTATTAAATTTTAGCCCAGCAATCTCCACCAAATTTTTTTATCGATTAATAACAAGCTGAAACTCCGTGAGAAGATTCAGTTTGACGGGACAACCAACTTTTTTCTTTGCGCGAAAATTCTCAAGAATTAGTAGATCTAAACTGAGAAATTTCACAAAGGAAAAAGTTCGTTGTCTCGTCAAATCGAATCTACTCACGGAGTTTCAGCTTGTTAGTAATCAATAAAAAAAATTCGTGGTGGCTGCTGGCCTGGCCTATCATTAGCCTTCAGACGTTTAATCAATTTATGAAATACAGAAAAAATCTTACTTCACAAACAGAATAAATATAGAATTAATGAAAACAAAATCTTGAACGAATTTTTTATTTCAACATATTCGAATGATATTTTGAATATATCCATAAAGTGGAAAATATCCTTTTTTTCTGAAACTGCGTAGTTCAAACAATTTGAAATGTACATGAATTACAACATTTTTAGATAAGGTTAATGAAGGACTAACAAATTATATCAACTGTTTTTTAAAATTTTATTCAAAAATAAGAATAGGTAGAAATGCTGAATGGCGTACAGGTAAGAATTAAAATTAAATATACATTTTCTTACAATGTTGAAATAGGTAGAAATGCTGAATGGCAAAATTAAATATACATTTTCTTACAATGTTGAAATAGGTAGAAATGCTGAATGGCGTACAGGAAAGAATTAAAATTAAATATACATTTTCTTACAATGTTGAAATAGGTAAAAATGCTGAATGGCATACAGGTAAGAATTAAAATTAAATATACATTTTCTTACAATGTTGAATGAACATAATATTATGTTCTTACTGTTGAGCTAGAGACTAGCAAGCTAAGGAATGAATAATGGGAAAAGCTGCCAATTCACCAGTATTTGGTAGTGGTATGACCAAACACTTGCATATTATGTCTTGAATACTCCAAATAGTCAGTTCCATGGACAGATCAGATATCAAAAATATTTTCAAATCTTCAGAGCTGAAAGGATATTCATACAACGGCTTTTGTGAACAATACTTTTTGCCTAAGAAAAAAATTGCTCCATCTGATTTCATCATGATGTTGTGAATCTGTACCAAATTATTTCCAAAACAGCAGTATGAATCAGCAAGAGAATGAGAGGCTATACATATACTAAAGTGATTAAAATTGAATTTTTTGAACTGTTTGCAATCCAAACTGATGTCATTTGAAGGGCCCATTTTATGTTCCATGATACAAGCATTCTCGGATTTATTGGAATTTACTTTATCACTATTTTCAACTTCTTTTAGGCGTCGGCAAATCTGCTGCAGAGGCTGTTTTGGTGATTTTACTAGTCGTTTCAAATAACCCAAATAATTCTCAAAAGGAAATGAGGAAAAATTGTCTAAATTTCCGAAATTTTCAACATCATCTGGCAAATGCAGTAATAAATGAACATTGTAAATTAAAAATTGTGATCCATACAACTGTTCACAATGCTTAATGAATGCAACCAACAGCTTTTTTGCTAAGTTAGTACCTAATCGTGAAATGTGGATAGGAGATATGAGTATAGAAATTGCACAATGTAGAAGCAAAAAATTTTCATAAACAACTTTATTAAAAGAAACTTTCAAAATCACAGGTCCTAAATATAATAAAAACATTCGGAATTCGGTAGCTTTCCATCTAGCTAACTCATTTAGGCTACGTGGTTTTCGATTGAATTCAATTGGTATATACTTTCTCAGTGACATCAAATAATCAGAAACAAGTTCTAAAGATTTTTTCGTAAGTTTGACTTTAGAGGGTCCATCTGACCAGAAGTTCATCAATTTCCTCATCACCCCTAGACAAATATTATGCATATAATCAATGGGAAAAGTTGAAACTAGACCAATTCCAAGCCTAATCAAGGGTGACGTAGTCAAATGATGTTCTTTGTCAAACTGTAATCTGAAGCTTTCATCAGTTCGTTTTGAAGCTGATATATCTCTATAAATAACTCTACCTGGAACTCGCTGTCCAATAACTGTGCATTTTTCACAACATGAGTAACCCCCATGTCCCTTGATACACTTCAAGTATGCCCTTGCAGGTGCATCACAGACAAAACTGTGGATTGCAATATTATAATTCCTACCACCATAGTCTAAACCATTCCTGAGTAAATCATGCAATTCAAGGATAAGATCAGCTAAAAAATCTTTCAGTGGAGAAGGTTTAGATGATCCATAAAATATTCCAATAGAAAATGGAGTAGCTTGCTGACCACCATTTTTAATTAATCCCAGAATGGGCCAGAGACTCTTATTGGTACTTTTGAACAAAGGGATCCCATCTACATTGAAACTGATTTTAAGTTCATCATCACTAACATCATTAGAGGTCAAAAAATTGTGCAATGCATTTTTCAAACCAAAATGTGCATATTCGCCATTTTGTAATATTTTAATCTCAATACTTTCAGGAGTTTTGAGAAGAGTTCTATAATCCAAGGGTAAATCAGTGTGAAAAGGATGAAGAATTTTCAAGAGATTTGATAATGACCTTCGTGGTATGTTACTTTCAATGGCCCAATTTTTTAGACTGGTTGAGAGGTTTGAATCAACAGACATTTCATTCAATTCATTATTGAGGGCAGGTGCATCATCATTATTATTACTATCAATTGATTGCCCATTGTAATCATGATCTGAATCTGTAATTGACTCAAAGCCATTAGGATAATTTTGATCAGCATTATGAATTGTGTTTTCAAACTGATATGAAACTACTCCAGACCCAGAAACTGCAGTGGGGATATTATGATCAGAATTTTGGCCAAATTCAGAGCATAGTAAAGAACTATTTGAAGTATTCAAGTCACTCACCATATGTTCAACAGCTTTTTTCACCCTTCTATAAATTTGTCTATTACCAACAATTTTTCTTTTATCCATATTTTAAAAAAAAATAAGCTAATTGGTGTTTCGACGATTTTTCAAAAGTTCATTGTGATATCTCTGAGGTGAATGCTTCAGCCAGTTTTTAATGGCATCTTCTATATCTCGTTCTTTGATTTGAGGTAGATTTTTTGTGACTGCACCTATAAAAATTGTTTATCATACACTTAATTAATTTGTTGTACCAATACTCACCAATTACACACTTCTTTAACAATAAGTCAGAAAATGCTTTTTTTCCACCTCTCTTTCCCATAAAGCTGAACTGGCAAGAAAACTCATTGGTTAACAGTCGACGTAAACAGTTATTAGTCTGCACAATATGATCTTTTCCGCCCAAAGAAGATAAGTAAGACATCTAAAATGTAAAGGAGAAATATTATAATTACTTGATACATTGCATGAAAACGAGATATAACCTTACCAAATTTCTCAAGTTCTGGTCTTCTTTTAAAAAGTTCTCCAGGATGTTCAGGTCCTCATTGGAAGATAATGGGATTTCAACTGGCAAATTATCCAAATTATATGATGCTTGATTGGAAAAACTACCTCCTCGACTGTTCAGCAAAGCAAGGATCTGTTTATTTTGTTCCTTTATGTATTCCAATGTACGCAGAGTTTGTTGATATCCTGAAAAATTGCATTATATTAGACTAACACAATGCTTTTGAAAAAGCTTTGCAGAATCATACCTGATATCTGGTTCGTATCACTCTTTTGCACAATTGGAGTTGATGTCATGGAATCTCGGTTTGAATCTACAGAAGGTGTTCCAACTCTGTTTTTTTCTACAAAACTGAAAGAACCAGTTGTCTTTTTTTGGGACAATTGACCTGAAAAAAAAAATAGACATGTCATGAATGTTTATATGTATCAGTCTAAAAAAATACTTCAATGAAACATTTGGAAAGCATTAATTTTGAATTATTTCAGTATCTCCTATTAACCATGCAGAATGTAAGAAGATATATGTCTTCATCTCTATAATAATAATATAAATTACCAAACTTCAGCCTCTCACTAGTTTTTGATTTGATCTGAGGTGGTCTTGGCAGATCTAAAAATTCTTCATTGGTTTCACTCTCCTCACTTTCTGACTCATATAATTTTCTGGGTGCTATTCTTCTCCTTTTAATTGTTTGGCTATCCAATTCTGAATCACTCTGAACATCAGAAGTGAATTCAGCCTGTTTTAATTTTTCTCTGGCTTTGTCCAAATTATCTAGTGAAAAAATCATAAGTGAGGAATCATGATACTTAGAGGATAAGGATATGATATGGATTTTGTTTTTATTAGCAAAATTATTATCATTCCAAACGCAAAATTTGCCCTAATCTCAAGTTATCATTTAGACCACGTTTAGACTCTATTAGAATAATAATTGTGAAACCGTCATCATTAGCCACGATGCAGTTGAATTTTTCTTGAAAATCTTTGGTGAAGACTGAACAAAACTTACCAGATTCAAAAAAAATCCTTCCTATTTTGTGAAGGGTCCAAAGTTTCTCATCCGGAGAATCTCCATTCCTCAAAATATTATAATATTTAGACTGATTTTTTATAGCAGGCCAAAAGCATTCCTTTTTTTTCGGCGTGAGCCACTTGCAGTGAACAACTGCTAGTCCACCACCGCCGCCATCTTCGGAATCTCTGAATTCAACTCCAAGGAAGTTCATGTTCATCACTCCTTTATCCGTATCATCCCGTAACAAACGAACCGGGACCAGTAGTTATTGTTGTCGAATATATACCCTTACACAAACAATCACACCCACTCGATAATGTGTACCTACACAATTTATTTTAATGAATAATAAAAACAAGAACTCTAACTCTAATCTAAAATTTATTCTCTGCACACGCGTTCCACAAACGACAATCACCACTCACAGTCGTCGTTCAATAGGCCTTTTCATTTAGTTGTGATTTTAACAGACATGCGCTGGATCTCAGATCCAAAATTTGGAGGGGTAAAGCGAAGTCTCATTGGCTATAGGTCCGACACAAAATTTGATTGGCCCATTCGGTTTTTATTGATTTTCTATCGATTGTCATTTGTCAACAGTGTCGACCACCAGAGGCGTTCGTCAACCATCGTTGCCAGACCTACTATTTTAACAGTAGATCTACTGTTTTTGTCTCCGTTCTACTAGAGTCCCTGTATATACCTTAGACAAGAGTCCGGACACAAAACTGACAGCCGTTGGGGTTTTTGATATTTTGTTCCATTTGGTTTGCCTACCTGACAATGAGACAAAACACCATAGTCGTCCCGCCCGCTTTTTTTAATAATTTCGAATTTCTGTCACTGTCACTTTGAAATTTAATGACAGCCAAAATTCAGCATTTTAAATTATTTCAATGTCCTGCTGCGTACATTATTGCAATAATTCATTAGAAAAGTCATTCAAGTTATTCAATTTTCCGAATAATGATCCTTTAAAGATAATGTCATGGAAGAATGCAATGAAACGTCCAGAATGGAAAATTAATTTCAATGAATCCGCAATATGTGAGGTAAACATACAAATTTACTTGTTGAAACAGTACAAAAAAGATGAATTTTAGGCCCATTTTGATAAAGACTCTTTCAAGCTGATGGATTTCAAATTGAAAGAGGCCGTCAATTTATGAAATAGAGACGTTCTAAAAAAGAGTTCCGTCGTCATCGTATTGGGAATTACTGAATGATACGATCGCAGAGAAAGAAAATGAAAATGAGATGATGCGAAAAGAAATTGAAAGTTTCAAATCAAAACTTGAAGATTTAGAGAAATTGCAATGTGCTATGTCATCAGTCCACGGCGTTTTCAATTCACCATCGGAGGAATCCTAGACGATATAGGTACCTAGATATGATTTCCATTATATCTACCATATAGTACATGTACCATGAGTTTAATATAAGTATAGTTATTAGGTGTATATAATAGTTTATTAATTGGATCTTTGACATATCATTGTGAGATAAATATAAAAATCAATGTTTATAAGGCATATATAGGTATATAAAGTTATATTGTTGTTTTGATTTTGTCACTTTCATTTCTGCTGAGTGTTATTAAATTGAGAGAATCGGAGAAAATTATATTGAAACAATTATATATCTTCTATTTTTTTTATTTTATTATCTTTCTTATATCTAATGAAGTGAATAAATATCTGATGACGAAAATTTGCAATAGCTATCTCAAGAATTGAACACCCTGTTGTTCATTATTTGAAAATCTAATAGTTATTCTTGTTAAAATAGCCCTATTCCTCACTTCTACCTACGGGTATGAACGGTTTGACTAATAATCTAACCCTCAAAATTGTTTCTGACAATCATTGATACTAGGGTAATTGAAAAGACAGAGCTCGATATATATGTCTTATTCCTTTATTCAATCATCAATGCATTTTTTGAAAACAGAAAAGGACAGAAGTATAGCTGTGTCCGAACTCTTGTCTAAGGTATATACAGGGACTCTACGTTCTACCACTCTACTGTTCAAGGCAATGGCCTGAATGGTCATGTTATAATATGACATAACTACCTAATATTTAACAATGAATAATTATTGTGGCATCACAGTAAGAAGATGTATGATAAAAATATACCGGAATAATCATATTCAGTCAGATTAGTAAAAAATTAGATTTCATTTTCAGTTCGGTTGAGGATAATACAAATTTTATTTCTCATTTTATTATTTTTTGTTATCCTTTGTTCGATTTTTAATAGGTATAGAGATCAACCATAATCATGTTTTCGTTCAATATATAGGTTTCTATATTTTTTTCATCTGGCAACACTGTCGTCAACGTCAATCGTCATTGAGATTTGAGAAATGGCGTCTTGGTATTTTCGTTTCTAGTTTCTATATTTCAATAATTTTCAATTACTATTCCTGGTGTGTATTGATTGTATTGTGATAATTCAATTAGGAATAAACGTGACTTATTCCTTACCGAAGAGTGTGGTGCAAGTTTTTTTGGTGAAAATGGTTTTGACATGTTTTGTTTGTAGCGCGGAGTGGAGTAATAGAAATAATTTCCGTTCATTTCACAGGTGAGTTTGATACCTTCATCCATTCCACTTTTCCATCATCTTAATTATAGATTTTATATATGAATTGATAGACAGTGTCTACCTCTCGAATATTATTGAGTATATTTATAGAGGACAACATCTGGGGGAACAAAGAAAGATCTGGAAGAGTGGTAGTGGTGAGCAAATTATGTATCTGCTTCGTTCAAATCAAAAACTCAAGGAGCTTTTCTGACTAAAGTGCCGTTGACTGGATATTTCTACTGAGAAAATGTTCTATTATTGCATATTCTTATTAACCATTTATTTGTTCACAACCACTCTCAACGCTTTTCCACCTCCTTGTGGTCATTTTATTCTGTTTTGCTATTTCTAGTTATGGAATCATCTTGATTTCCACAATCTATCATTTTAGACATTTCCTAGTTATTGAATCTCTATTTCCACCTTTCACTTCTGACAAATATATACTAATAGTCAGCCAGTCCCCAAGATGGCATTATACTAATAATAATAATCTATTATTTTCTAAGAAACAAAATAATATACATGTTTATATCAGGAAAAACAGAACATAAATAATAATATAAGTCTAGGAGTTGACCTCCAAGTTAACTATGACAGTGTATCTCAGTTGATAGGTACATGATATAAAATGTAAATCTTCAAATAGGTGATCAATATCAAAAATAAAATTGATATCAATTCATAATGTCAGCTGGAAATATAAGAAGAAGGCAATTTCTGATTCTGATGGTCATGAGGTTTTCTGTGAATATACTCAATTTGGTGTTTCTGTACCAACAATTATTATTATCTCACTGGTTTGATATTGAAATAACATGTTCAGTAGCATTCAGAAATGTTGATATTCTTATTGCTGAGTTAGACACTGTTTATTTTCAATAAATATCAACAATCCTTTTTGCATTTGTAAGTGAATTAGTCTATCAATATATTGATTGAAAATTCACAAGTCTTTCCTGAAATTGTAGAATTCCTATAAGGACTCTGAAAAGAGAAGAAAATGGGCAGAATTCTTGGAGCTGACTGACAATCATATCAATATGGATATAGAGTATACATGTTTGCACAGCTCATTTTCCAGATTATCACTTCATTATGAAACCTGGTGGAAAATGTTTGCTTGAAATGTATGACAATACCTATTCTGAGAGGTGGACCATCAATGAGGTGAGTAATTAATCTAACAACATTCAATTGTGACTCAATTTGAGAGACATTCAAAGGAATGAATGGATCCATCATCCATTCAATTTTTTTTGCTGATATTCATCATGCAATTTCTTCATTATTCATCCCAAAAAACATCCATTGTACCAAATAGCTTATAATATATATATATACAGTGTGTATCTGATGGATATCAAAACACTTTTTTTTTTATTGGATAGGTATTCAAAATGTCGATTCCTCTTTTCAAGCACCCTGTATTTCATGCTGATGCAAATCGGTGAGTACAGGTATGTTTCAAGTGATTCTGATTCAGAATTCATCTTTTTTTTAGTGAAGAACTATTATGATAAAAAATATTGCTCACTTATTCTTTTTCTTTGTTTTTCTCATACATTGTATATTTGAATGCTGAGAATTGATATCAATATGTTTCAAGTAATTCTCAATAGTGATTTGTCATCCGTTCTACCTCAGTTATTCTACATTTTCTGATCACATTTTGAAGAAATAATGATAATTCGTTTTTTCAAACACCCTGTGTTTTGAGATGATGAAAATCGACACAGGTATGTTCCAAGTGATGCTGATTCAGAATCCATCATTATTTTTTCTGAAAAAAATCCATATTAGTACTTTTTGATATATTGGTCCATGAAATTGATCACAGTTGGCCATGATTAGAGTCCAGGAATGAAATCACTCTCTTGTTGAATGGATATTTTGAATACCTATCCAACAAAAAACAGTTTTTCGGAATGGATAAGATAATTTTACAGGGGTAGTAAGTCCTTAAGGTATATGAATGACAAGATGTTGACACTTCATCAGTAGGGTAGTATGCACAAAAGGCCCCTAATAAATAGGTTGGGTTAGGATAACACTTTGTATATTTAATACAAGAATGACATCAATGTCATAGTTTGATAATATTCTGTATATTCTCAGAATATTATTTGACAAAAGATTCTGTGAATATGTTGAATATTATAATATTCTATGATCATTCTAAGGACATTCTATCACAATATTACAAAATGGGTATATTTGAACGTTGTTGTTCTAGAGTATTAATTTTTTTCTATATCATCAGAATATTTGCAAGGAATATTCCATTAATGTTCACAATATGCTGAAAATATTATTTCATGAACATTCTGGAATATTATATCTCGGGAGCTTCCAGGAATGTGTTTTCATAATATTATTAGAATATTCGCACCAAACAAGCCATGCATATTCGCAACTTTCTGAGAATATTTTATGGAAATTCCTTAGAATATTCAACAAGATGACATTTCCGCAGCTTGGAAGAAAATTCTGAGAATTTTCATGCCATCTGGGATATAAATATATTTCCATAGATTGTTGAACCATGAACAAAATAACTAATTTGTTATATGGAATTTTTTTCATCCCAGATTCAATAGGGTTTGTAGAAAAGTTATAGAAGAGTGAGTATATATTCATGGCCATTCAAAATCAAGGAAGAAGAAAAGTATAAATATCTAAATGTGACAATTTTATTTCATCAAAGGAAAATTCTTTGCAAATTCAAAATCATCTACTTTCATACAAGTGTGGAAAAATAAATTTTGATAATATTGAGTATGGTAAATCATTTGATGGAGAATTTTGAATTTTCATTTATTTGAATTTAATGGCGTTATTTTTAACTGAACAACAAGTTATTGAAATTCTTAAAATTGTGTTCCAAATATTCAAACAATAATTTGAAATATATTTTCTCATCCATAGGCTGAAAACAAGCGATGAAAGAAGATGATTATAAATTACAAAGGAGGATGAAGGAGTTGGAGAACTATAGGGCTAAGAAAGTCTTGAGTAACTTTGTGGAAAGTTTGAAGCAGAACTATAAAAATGTAAGTTTTATACATATCTTACTTTGTAAAAACTTCACAAACGATAAGATTTACACGAAATTCTCAAACACATGACATGTTTCGCTAACCCAGTAGCTTCGTCGCTCAACGCTTCGGGTATATCACTCATTTTGAAAATGCCGGATACTGCATGATGATCTAGTCATGCTATCGCCATCTAGATGACAGCGTCATGCTGTGTATGCCATGGCCACAAGGTCCTACCTT
The DNA here is from genome assembly GCA_918026855.4 of Phaedon cochleariae. Lineage (NCBI taxonomy): Eukaryota > Metazoa > Arthropoda > Insecta > Coleoptera > Chrysomelidae > Phaedon > Phaedon cochleariae. Next base: position 23,469,242 of record OU896707.1, read on the forward strand.
CTAACGCCACTAGATGGCGATAGCATGGCTAGATCATCATGCAGTATCCGTTGTAACTTGTAACTTCTTTTTTTCTTCCATGAAATTAAATCTACCAGGATACTGTGAAAAGATGAAGAAAATTCAACCACATCAATGGCTGTTTGAATATATCACATAATAATTCCGTGATGCATTTGATCTGGAGGACCTGCTACAAACAACAAGCAAGATCTGATCTGGCAGGACATTCATCACCATCCATTATCACCAATAGGTACCATTCATGTGAAGCAAATATAAAAATGTGAAGATAATCCAAATGCTGTATTTCCAGTAGTTTTATATTTCTTCTCATGTTGTTTTCTGTATCTGTGTATGTATTTGAACTCTATAATATTCAATGGTTACATTTTTTCACATCAAAGCTAGTAGTAAAAAATCCTGTTTGAGAGTAAAATCAGTTAATCTGGAAATTGCCATAAAACTCTTCAGTCAATTGCTTCTGATTATTGACCAGCATGATAAACAATAATGATTTTGATGCTAGAAGTGTTAATGAACCCTTTTTTCATCTGAATATCACCATAATAACTAACTTATTTTTTTCATGTAGACTACCATTTTGTATAATAGTTTTCAATGGAATGAATACATGCCAACAAAATTATGTTGTTCCTTATGAGCATCCTACAACCGTTTTCAATTTTCTTGAAAACAGACTGTAGAAAACATAGTATACATACCAAGCAAACTTGAAATGAATATTTTCCTATTATAATTTCATGGAGTTATTATTTTATTAAATTAGTAGCATTATTTCTATGTTGGCCTACACACCTGGTGACACATTAGAAAAGTACCACCCCCAAGAATATTTTATTTTTGACAGTAGAAAAAAAAACTAAAATAGCCTCACAGGGGATTTTTTGCCGACAAGAATTGACAAATAAATTTTTACCTACAGAAAAATATATAGGAGGCAGCAAAAAGTGTGTGAATTTTGAATTGGAACACTATTTCTCAGTTTATGAGCATTCAGAAATAATAAAGTTTGATCGATTTTGAATGATTTTCAAAAGGAGGCCTTTTCAATGATTACAATAATGATTTTCAGTGATCACTACCAATGAGAATTGATTGTCTTAGATAACATCAATATACCTCGATTTATAGATAGATATATAGGGTGTTCTATTCAAAATTCCTACACTTTTTGTTGCTTCCTGTATATCTTCTCATATAGTGAAAACGTATCTTGTGTTTTGAGGAAGAAAAAAAATCCCCTGTGAGTAGGTTCATTTTATTCTCCTTCTACCGTAAAGACTAAGAGTTACATTGTGTCACCCAGTATAATGTATTATATTTCTCTTCTCAAGTGTGTTTTGTCAATATAATGACTAATCATTTTAATCCTTATTAATTATCAAAAATAATGAATACGTTCAATTTTTCCATATTTTGTTTTAGTTATTTTCTAGAAGTTGATATTGGTAGTGCTGTAGTGTAATGAATTTTTGAACGTAATAATTATATTATTATATTTAGCTCCCTTTGTTTTTATTACTCAGCAACAATGATGAATAAATGTTCCATGATAGTTCTAAATTTCAATATTTTGTTTTGAATAACTTCTAGAAGTAAATCACTACCTAATGCTGTAGAGTAATGATTTTTTTGATATAATAACTATTATTACATTTGATGGATTCATTCTTAGTACCTACTTATCAAAAATGATGAATAAATGTTCTGTGTTAGTTCTAAATTTCTTTCTTAATTTGCTTTCAATCATTTTCAAGAAGTGAATCAGTAAAGATGTAGTGTAAAGAATTTTTTATGTAATAACTGTTATAACATTTGCTCCCCTTCATTTTTAATACTCAGCAAAAATAATTCATCGATGATATATTTTATTTTGTAATGTTTATATTTTGTTTTAGTTATTTTCTAGAAGTGAATCATATATTTTCAATATAATAACAACTGTAAATTTGCTGGCTTCATTCTTAATACTCATCAAATGTTCTGTTACTGCTAAATTTTCATATTTTGTGTTAATTATTTTCTAGAGGAAGTGGATCAGTAAAGATGTAGTGTGAACAATTTTTTGATGTAATAACTTATAACATTTGCTACCCTTTATTTTCAATACATTAATGTTCTATGTTATTTTGCAATGTTCATATTTTCTTCTAATTATTTTCTAGAAGAGAATCAGTAAAGATATAGTGATGTTTTTTTTTGATATAATAACTACAATTGCTCCCTTTTATTTCTAACATCAAAACTAATGAATAAATGATCTGTTAATTTTGAAATGTTTATATTTTGTTTTCATGACTTTCTAGGAGTGAAACAGTAATAATGAATTGTAATAAATTTGTGAATCAGGAATGCTGTCATGTATGAATTTTTCGAAAATACCTAATTATAAAATGTGCTTTCCTTTATTATTTTCACAGCAAAACTGATTAATAAATGAATGATATATGTTAGTTATAATTTGAATATTATGTTTAATGATCTAATGAAGTAATCACAAATTTATCAGAAATTGTTGCATATAACATTATGTTACAGACTGGACTTTTCAAGCTTTCAAATAGTTTGATTTATATTGTAAGCATATGGCATTAGATAATACACCTGTAGTCATTAATAATCATTTTGATATATTCTTTATATTGCAATTTCTAGTAAATTATTAGGATAATAATATATAAATAAGGGTAATCAGAGAGTATTGCATTGAGGATGAGTTATCCTTATTCAAATATTGAGAACTTGAGCAAAATTAAATGCTATGGTAGAAAAATTTAAAACTCAAAGAAATGTGAGTGGTGCCTTAATTTTGAACAGGAGTATTATCATTTTGATATCAGAAAATGATCTGACATTCTTTATGTATTCCTTGATATTATACACTAATTTGAATTTATAATAATTAAATAACTCAGAATGGTCTTGATTTTTATTTTGCTTGTGAATAATCAAATGTGGCCTTTTGTCCAGATACAAAATAATGTGTTGATTATTCATATTAAAGAAAGCTTTGAACAATTTCTGTCCCAGAGGACTATTCTTTGATAATCCAAAGTACCTATTGTATATTTTCATAGATGACTATGTCACAGATTAACAAACCTTATTGTTAATCTGTGACTATATATGATATAGTTGAGTACAGAACAAAAATTAAATATTTTCAATATACTACTAGATAGGTGGTAATTGAAATAGTAAGCTTATACTGCTTGCCTCTAGAAACTAATGCCCTCTCTCAGCATCTTATCAATGAGTCCAAGCAGAAATGTTCTGACTGTTGGAATTTTGGTATGGAAGTATACAAAATTGAGCAAAATCTTATGTAATAAGTACTTATTCAAAATATAATGAAAATTATTACTGAACTAATCCCTTTGTATAACATCAATGCCTGATATTAAAACTCTCATGCACACCATAATATCAAAATGTTCCTCCTAAACTGATGAACCTTCTCCACATACTTCAATAGTCATTATATCTTCCATTCCACTTACAGTAACAGCATCAAGAAGCCTCCAAATAATTTCATGCACACCAAGATCAGAATGTTCCTCCTAAACTGAACCTTTTCTACATACTTCAATAATAGTCATTAGCTTCGCTACCACTTTACAGTAACAGCATGGAAAATAAGCCTCCAGATTGAGAGTGTAGTTACATTTAAAAAAATAAATCATGTAGATTAGACCTACCACATACTACCTGAATCAGGTAGTGAGACTTTTCCTTCATTTCGGTAAATTTAAAGCCACAGAGTTGTATCGTTGAATGAGAGGCTCCTGGTAAAGTTGTATTTTTATTTTTCATGTCGTCAATGGTGCTCAGTGGAGAATAAATACTAGATGAAAACTATTTATAACTCAATCATTCTGCTGTAGAAACCTTGTGTACATTTTGTTCCATTATTTCCTGCTTTCTTCAACATGATATCAATTTGATTTTTTTTCTGCATGCACATTATTCTCCTGATCAACATCAAATGAGAAATGTCAATGTCAACAACAATAATTTGAATAATTCCTTAAAAAAATTTTCGCCGCCACTGTCGTTGGAGGCGAGATGTAAACAACGATTGTCATTTGTCATCTAAATGAAAAGACCTATTCAACCTGATTACTTCACTACGTCAATACGTGAAGATGGCGCATCACCTACCTCGATAAAGTAAAGGACAGCAATACATACATTGCATGGATCCGACGAAGATAAAACTATATATCAACTGAATGACGTGTAGCGAGTAGCGAAGATGCGGAGAAGTGTCGCGATGTAGGGGGAAACTTAGAACGCAAGCGCAAACTACCTAGTTGGCGCGTAATATGAACTACTGAATTCATTCATTCTATATCTAAACTACGAATCAATTATATCTAATTTATTGTAGTTTCACCAAAAGAATTATGAGCTTTTGATAATGATTTGTTTGGAATATTTTCAGCCAAATGGAATCCATTTCTCTTTCCTGTTTCAGAAGTAGGTTTGTAAAGTATAGAAGAATATTTATATAAAATTAAAATAAAATTATTTGGAAGCTATTTAAATTATTAACATGACTCTTATAGTATGGTAGATGAATTGAGATGATCTGTTGCTTGTCTGATGTATTGTTTTCATATGTCGTATAATTAACGTCATAATGACGACATAGAAATGACGTATTTCATTGGTCAAAAATATGACGTATGATATACGTCGACCTAAAGTCCTCGACGTCATTTACCAATATTGACCAATTAAAGACGTCAATATTACGTGATCATGTTAGCTGGGATCAAGTACCCATACTTGAAATCTCTCTCAAAACTGTCATAAAAGCAATACGTTCTCTAAAAAGTCATATTCTACTGAGATATCAAACCACACTCGCATTCACGACATTCTCAGAATGTCATTCAATCTGAAGTATTCGGTCATTTTATAATATGCGTATATATAATATACAAGCATTTTCTTGGTCTTCTCTTTGGGTTTGACTGTTTGATTTGTCTAATATGGTATCGTTTTTCTCGTGAAAAGATGTTATACATAACCCAAATCATAAAGATACAATTGAATACGATTGAAAATTTAGTACTCCTAACAGGATGAAAAATTTGAAACAAAATTGACTTTTTAAATTCTATTGCTGCAATATCACTCAACTTCACTAATAAAAAAAAATAGATATGTCGGTCTGTGGGCCAATAATAATAGCAGCTAGTGATGATTGAGTTCGTCAATGATCTCACTTCCGAGAGATCATTGCAAATTTCATGTCACGATGTAGATAATTCATTGAAAACATGTCAAATAAATTTCTTTTTCAAATACACCTACATCATCTCCCTATCCTCCCTAGGTACGAGCGATGTTCTTCGATCATAGGAATTTCATTTCGTTCGCTCCAAAAAAAAAAACACGGATTAGAAAATATTCGAAGACCTCTCTCAGCTCTGTTGTCCATTTTTTTTTCATCTCTTGGAGCACACGGAAGGAAATTTTGTGAAGCAGGTTTTGCAATGGATCGGACATGATTTTCCCGTGAGAGAGTATATTCTGATGGTAATACCGAGCATAGAGATATAGTAGGTATATGTTCTTGGTGGGAATGGTGATATCAAACATTTTTATCTCAGCCAAACGAGTTCCGCCTTTCTAGAGGAAATATGGGCTCTAGTTTTGGTGGCATTGAATTCAACTAGGTTGTTGGTTCCCCAGCTGTGATTTCCGCGAGGTCTTCATTGACAGAGCTTTGGCCTGCCTTCGTCGTAGGTTCTTATAGGTTTATGGAAATAAATGGGAATTCTGCTATTCAGGGTGTCCTGAAATTACATAGAAATATTGCAACCACAGATATTCCATATAGGAACAAGAATAGTGAAAATTCTTCATATGAACATAGGTCCAGAAAGTGTCCCCCTAGGGGTTATTGCGATCGGAAGGGGAGCCCCTTTGTTATGAAATAAACTAATTCTGTACATATTCCTAACTTTTTATGCCCAATTCGAAATTGTTGATAATTTTCCTTAATTTTGATCAGGAGCATGAGAAATCGGTGGGGCTAGGGGCACTTTTTCTCCCAACAGTTTTGTTTATGCAATTTTCGAGATATAGACTTTGATAGGCACCAAACTGTCTTATTGTCCTTGTACACCTGAAGTCTGAATTTCTAGTTCGTTATTTGATCACGAAAGAAATTGAAACTATATATAGAGATAGTCTAGACATCAGTAGGCCATTCTGAATACCATCTTTGAAATTTTTTGTTGAGTATACTTCCACTGTGAATTCACTAAGTATCGGTATATATATATATATATAGTTTTGAATTGTTGAGAATATCAGAAAAATACATGATATTGGCAACAATTTAGTATATATTTAGATACATAATTGATCTTCTGAATCGGAATGGACCCTTATGTTGTTTTTTGATGTTATCATACGAGCAATGGGTAGAAAGGTATAACTATTGAATGATATTTTACTTTTCAGGTCACCTCCTGGATGCCTTTCTAGCGCAACTCGATACGATAATATGATGAAATTATTTGGAAGATCTGGATATTTCGTGAACACCGTTCCAGAATTGAGAAGTGCAATAAAAGATGCATTGAAAACGAATGATGGACCAACTATTATCAACGTCATAATCAGTTTAACAGCTGACAGAAAACCGCAGTCATTCAATTGGCTCACGGAATCCAAATTGTGAACATATAAACAAGTTTTTTTTCTATAATATATGCAGTTGAGTTAACCAAATTTATTATTATTATATTTTCGAGGTGTCATCCGTATTTTCCACACACAATAGTGTTCAATATAGAGACAATTACATGAAATCGTACATTCAGTTAAGAACCTATATTTGAAAAAAATTAATAACAAAAAGGCTGTTTTGAATAACCCCATTTGTTATACTATTATCGAAATCTGTATATTGAATGGGCATTTTTTCCTTATGATTGCTTATCTTTGCGGGGTAGTGTTTGAACCTGCCAGCGGCATTTGAAAATCGACTTAAATATTTCATTCGATGACAAAACTCAAGGAAAACAAAATTTTTCAGCTAATTGATATGAAGTTATACATGTCATAAAATTATTTCTGGGGAAAGGTGCATATCCATGTGGATGATATTTGTAAAAGAAAAAATCACAAATGTGACATCGTTTTATTGTAATTAATACCTTTTGAACCATCAACAATTATTAAGTAGGTATACTTACAGTAAAACATGTTTTGTCAATGTACATTCAATTTCAAAAATTATTATTAATTCAGTTCCAAAATATACGAAACATAATGAACTATATACACAGATACATAAGATAGATATTTTCAATTAGATGAATTGTTAGCACCTTTTACAAAATGATATGAAATCACAAAATGTATGATAATATAATGTGCAAATACATTAACTGAAATACTAGGTCATTTGAACAATGTTTTATGTAGTGCAACTCCAAATTATTCAATGATTTCATCAATATGGTAAAAACACTAGCTTTACAAGATATTAAATGAATTCCAAGATGAAAACTCAGTCTAGGATGCCACCTACCTCAACTGTAAGTATATTAGGAATATTCACATTATAAAAAGTGTGTTATATGGATACAATTCACACACATAGCAGTCATAGCACATAGGATCATGATAATTTGCTGTTATTGCAGTGGGACACCATCATTATATGAGGTATGGTATGGGACTAGAGTCTCGAGATCATACCCGTGTGTTCACCGAACACGCCCGATCGTTACCTAAGCGGTGGGGACTGGGATACGTAAACAGGCAGCTTCTCTCGTTATGAATATTGGCGCGTGCCAGAATTATTTTGGAGTCAAATTTGTCAATTTAATAATCTAATGGAAACACTCCTGTATTTTACGTAATTGTTGAGTTATTAGGATTCTGAAAGTGGGGACATCTTCAGTGATATATACACTGCTCATTGATTGTATCTTTCTTGCTGCTGTGAATAGAATACCTACGTAAGATGCGGGGGTGCTTTCATGTAAATTGAAACAAAATTTGATTTTTCAGAACTGAACATTTCTCAGGAACAATATGAATAGTCAATGAATTGGACGCCCTGATTTCGAATCCGAAGCGATTTTCAACCTATCTTGCCTCCTAATATCATTTTCCGGAAATGTTGGTGGGTCCATGACCCGAGTAGTGTATTTCACTGAAGATTACCTCACTTTGGTCATAGTTGATATATATATATATATCTATCGCTCCTGAAAATAACAGTTACGTTAGATATACGGGTTGATTCCATTATAGAAGTGACATGCACACTGTTTTTATTTTTAAATACATCCAGTGGGATTGAATTTTATTTTATGTTGAATATCAGAGTGTTTTTTTTATGTGATATATTTGTTTTGTTTATTTCAAATATATATATTTTTTTAGTAGGCATACTAGTACTTCTTTTATATAATTCTGAAATCTGATCCACCCTGTATTTGTTTTAATTAAATGGCATCAGTAGATAGTAAATAGAATATTAGGATAGGGACACATGTAAGCCATTTTGACAAATCAATATATAGGTATTGTATATAGTTTCGATACCAAAAAAATCTCGATTTTTCACATTCTACGTATAGGTATACCTTGAGCTTGATCAACGAAATCATAGCTCAATTAGAAGAATCGAAAAATGTAATGAAATATAAGGTGTTCCATTTTGAATAACAAATAAGCTGCTACTACTATACTGCTACTACTAATACTAACTACTAATAATAATTTCTAGTGAAGCAGATGAACATTATCGAAAATAATTTGAATAAAACGAGCGTCCTCGCCAACAAAACATAAGCATATAATATGTACACATAGTTTCATGATTTTCGATGAGTGGTTCGCTATTTACATGTATATAGGACTCGTCGTGACATAGCGAATTATTGCAAATCAAATCATCGTTCTCATTATCTGATAGATCGCAGTAGATCAGTTGATGCCTATAAAATGTTTCTTATTTATTCGAAGAAAAAAAAAGTTGAAAAGAAAACTGTTGGTGGCCCACCCCGTACTACACTACAAAAACAGAGACAGCATGAGAGAAGCTGCCTGCCCACTCAATGTAACTATATTGACTGCCTGCTTACGTCTCGGTCTCCCCAACGCTTAGGTAACGATCGGGCGTGTTCGGTGAACACACGGGTATGATCTCGAGACTCTTGTTGGTATGGGATGGGAGTTGACCTACGTGAAGTCAATGAACTCAATACAACTGGAAGGGATACGCCCGCTCTCTCGAATAGCACAAAGTGTGTCAGGGGCAGCTGCAACAGAGATAGCATGATTTACGGATACCTGTCCTCTTTCAACTCGTGTTGTTTAATGGTGGATTGGTGTATAAATTTTCTTTTATCTAATAATTAAAGTAGCTAGGAATTTTTTCTCTCATCTACACAGGCAAGAAAGTGAAGACATAAGTTCATTGTCTTCGTTTATGCTAAATACGAGGTGAAATATCTATTCATTTGGCGTGTTTTGTTGTATCAAAAGGACTGAATTTGTTGTTGTGAACACTGAACTGATTGTTGGGAAGGTTTGTGATTAATATTGATAAACAATGGTGATTTATTGTGTCGCCTTTGGATGCAAGAACGAACAAAACAAAAGGGAATGGGCATTCCATGGGTAAGTTGAATATTGTTCTCAGATTTTTGAAAAATACAGTTCTTGAAATGATCATCCAGTTAGGTATACAATGTTCCCAGTCTCAGAATATGTTCAAAAACTATACCTATATTATTTGTCAAAGTTAAATACTTCCATATTGATATTGAGTAATATTATTTGTTGCAGCTTTCCATTCAAAAGACCAGACATTCTCGAATTATGGATAAAGGCAGTTCCTAGATAGAATTGGACTCCAAATAGAAGCAGCAAGCTTTGTGGGGAGCATTTCCTGACAACAGATTATTTAGGCATACCAGGTACTGCTAGAGGTTTTTTAAAGCAGATGCTGTACCCATCAGTATATTTTTCATTTCCTCAGCATTTGTTACCAAAAAATGCTGATTCCCCCAGGAAAATAAGAAAACTCATAGGTACCTAGTTGATTAATAATGAAAAAAAGTATGTTTTCACCTCTTCAAAATAAAAAAAAACTAGCTAGTAATTCGTTTTCAGGATGCATCTATGGACGCTCATAACTTAGGTCCAAAGGAAGAGGTTTCCCATTTTATTGACTTTGACTTGCCTACCACTTCCAACTCCCTAGTTTAGAGGTTTATCAATAAAATATATTGTATTGAGGAGGAAAGTGAAGACACTGGGACAAAACGTAATAAGGAGAGACCTAAAAATTTCAAATATGACAGAAGAAGGAAGAAGGAATAGGAACCTATGGAAATTATGCTCAAAATGCACTCAATACCATTCAAGAACCTCTTTTCAGATTTTTCCTATCGTTTTTCTTTTCCTTCTGATAGTTCTGAGACATTGTGCTTCGCTCACCCTGTACAATATATTGTGACATTTGAATAAAAATATATAATTTAAATTTTGTATTCATTTGACTTCCGATCATGTGAGAGTGAGATTGAAATTTCATTTCAAAGTCAATAAAAAAATCAGTAATAATTTTTTAATGATAGTTGATTACAACATTATCCTTTTTCCTAAATGAATATTTTTATTTAATCACGTTTACTTTTAAATAGAAGCAAAAAACGAGAAAATATTTCAAATTATGCGAGCGCTTCCCATTAACCAACACAAGATAGAGAGAGATAGGTATCCGTAAACACTGCGGGTTGCCTGAAAAATATTTTTGCCTCACTCGTCGTTCACAGTGGGTCCCTTCCAGTTGTATTGAGTTCATTGCGTGAAGTGGGCTGCCAGAGCTGGCTGCCAGAATTTCCGAACTTTCCCGATCGACCAGTGGCACACGTTTCCCCCCTTTTTGGGTAGGGAATATTGAGATTCCTCAACTGCTTTTGCTTGCGATGATGCGATGTATGTAGTTAAGCACGGCGATGAATATCTAATCCATTATTATCAAAATTGATATTAGGTGCCATATATAGAGCAGCCTACTTGAAAAAAAAACAATAATTAGCATTGTGAAAGCACTGCACAGCTGCTTTTGGGTCTCGAATCATTCTCTATAGAGTCTATAGAATAATCATTCCTTACCAAATCATAGGTATGAAAGACTATAAAATTTCAAAAATATTTTATTTTCGATACTTTGGCAAAAAACTGCTCAGCTGCTTTCGGGTCAGGGAGATCGGTAATCATGTGTAGAATCATGCTATCAGAAAATAATTCCTTGCGAAATCGTATGGTATTGGATGGATTTTTCGAAACTATTTTTTTTTTTCGATACTTTTGCAAAAAACTGCTCAACTGCTTTTGGGTCAGGAAGATAGGTAATCATGTGGAGAATCATGATATCAGAAAATAATTCCTTGCCAAATTATTTGGTAGACTCCACACGAAAAAACCAGATTTCGTTTCCACTGAAAATAGCACTCGTGATTTCTTGGGTTACTATTTGATATTTATTATCGACATTTAACAGATTCAAAGTGATATCTATTACAAAATTCGTTAACCAATTTTTATTATCTAGAGATGAGAAATCTGACATATTTATTTGATTAAAACAATCTAAATCTTTGAATATCGCGACAACGTAATCCCTTTTACTTTCTGTATAATATTCAATATCGTTTACTAGCCCATTGGACAAGAATTTCAAATCTTTGACAGGTCTCCACGCGTGATGTCATCAATATACACGAAATCAAGCAAAGTAGGGAGATGATAATGGTGAAAAAACTCTTTCAATTTATTCAACATTGAATTTTTAACAAATTTGGGGTTTCTTTCAATCCTCTCAGTTAGTGTATACCTTTGAAGTTATACACTACAAATTCGCACCACGATCTATTTGTTATTTCTAGTAAGCCCTGTATTTGATAATAATGAACTGAAGTAACTTTCAATTTCCCGTCTTTACCGATATATTGGAGCTATCTTAAAGTTTCATGTCGTTCAGAATCCCGCACTTTGGAAGGACATTTAATTTCGATAATCCCGTCATCCTCCAGAAGGCCATCTGGAGAACCCCCTAGAAATGAAAAAATTTTGATGGATTACTAGACCGCACTTCTTATATTTATATTTTTTGTTTTTGGGCCAGGAACGCGTCGAGCGCTGACTTTTCATGATCGATACCGTGTTTTATGGCTTCGTTAACGAAATGTTTAGGCGATATAAATGATTTCGCGAGTTTCAATTTCCTTTCATGATCTCTTGCCTTGCAGATCGACCCGAAATTTGACGCGGTTATTCTTTTCCTCCTTTCTTCGAACCACATAGATGACTCCCGTTGATCTTTAGTATTATGTTCACTTAAATTCTTTTTGACACATTCTTCATCTAACCTACGCAATGCCTCCTCGCATTTTGATTTCAAACCGTTCGAACATTTATTACAATAAAAATCACCGCTGTAAGATCGATTTTGACTATCGCAAATTTGATGGATCCATCCGTTACAATTATCGCAAGCTACCCAAGCAACAGTACTATCAAGATCACCAAAACCGCAATACATACATTTATATAATTTAGTTTCATCGTTTGATTTTTTTTAGGGAAAACAGTACTCGCATATAAAAGAACCGCTGTAGGTTTTATCTCCATACGAAGGATCACATGTAACATATATCCAACGTCGACAAGAGTCACAAGCCACCCAATCTACAGTTGAATCGAGACGACCGTATCTGCAGTATAAACATTTCTCTAACGATGTCACATTATTATTTTAATTATTATTATCATCATCATCATCATCATTATTATTATTTTCAACATTCAATTGATATATAGTTTCTGTGTGCGAAATCAAATCCGTTTCTTTACACTTCTTCGTTTCATTTACTGAACATAACTTTTTTTTAAATTTCCGGTGAAATGCGTACTTGGAGCGATCCTAACTTTTTTATTCCACGTTTCTTGAGCCGTATGGTTCATGGGATCGATTTTCTTTTTATTTTGTTCAGTTAACCCCGTTTTAGGAATGTTAAACATGAACTCTTTATGTAATGCAAGTACGTTTTCCCGACTCTTTCTCGGATATCTAGAACATTTGAGATTTTTATTACCGTCCAAAACATTATTTTCGAGATGACCGAAATAAGTTTCCACATAAGAGTTACTGTAGTGAAGCTCAGTTCTCTCTCAGAGCGAACAAAATAGTATATATTTTGATAGTATAACATGCAAAAATTGTTCACTGAAATATTTATTAGTTGGCCCCTCATAAGCAGATTTTTTCGTATAATTCATGCGAGAATTCATGGATATGGATATAAAAAATACTCGTTTTATGCAATCCACGTTTTCCGGCAGTTTCATATCCGTCTTCCCTAACCCTATTACACTCGCGAAAATCTATATATATCAAGGTCGATGGGATCAGCGTTTTTTGAATTTAATAACATATCTAAATGTTCACGAACAATTTTATTCATAACCGGGCTGAATAACAATACACACAAACTCTGAGAGCAATCTTCAATATCACTGAAAAAATCCATATTCATCACCGATGCCATAATGTCTTTATAGAATTCCCGCACTTCATTATCCGTAAAACAATCATTAATACCTTTACTGAAATTTTTCATGAGATGTGCGCAGCATAAATGTTTTGTTACAAGATCTTTCGGATGATCAACTTCATCCGACGCAATTTTATAAGTTAAATCAAGATATTCCATCGAATTAGTTTTATTACAAGCCCTGAAAATGGCATGTATATTAGCAAAGCTGAAATCTGTGACAACACTGACAACCGCCCCGAAGGTTGGCCATTTATTTTGCTCTTCGCAGAAAACTCGAAAGTCGTGGAAAATTTTAAAAATTGTTTTAGAAAAATGAGTACCCGACATCATTTCGAATATAGGAAATATACGACTGGTAGAAATAGGTAAAACGGCGCAGTAGAAATCAACGCGTTTTGTTTTCGTTGTTGGCTTTCGAACGATACTGCCAGTCGCGTCAAAAAAAAATTACCGGTAAAACATTCCTGCCGCTTCTATCTAGAACTTCGAATTGCTCTTTATTGAAAACCTTTACATTAAAAGGTATATACACCTGTTTTATGTATTCATCGTGATCTTCTTGCATTTGAATCAAATCTAACATAGCATTTTCATTTCTATCCCAATGTGATTCAGCTTCAGACTTTATCTTTCTTATCGTACATACAATCTAATTTCATATCCTGTAAGTTACCAGACTCTATAATTCGTTTTTTTTGCTGATGAAATAGATTTCCGTTTGTATTCGGACGGTTTTTTATGTAACACTTTATTTTTAACGAGCGACCGTTCAACACCTTTCACGTGAAAAGTTATTTCATTCGGGTGGCAAAAATGTACCGAAGTTTAATAGACTTCAACAGTCTGACCGCGTATTATGATTTTGAATTTCTTACAATGATAATTATTATTTTCACACAAAGCAAAAATTTTGATAGAACCGCCTTTTAGGTATTTGGGATATTTCATTACGATGGTACAAACATTATTGATGAATTTCTTTATGCGATTTCGAAAATAGGAAGGGTAGTATCCGCTAACCAAATGGTTTTCCCGTATAATGTGATGGAAGACCCCACTTTTTATCTGATAAGATCCCTCTAAGATGTTGCACTCCTTATAAGAACTCGGAGGTAAAGAATCGACATTGACCGAGTTTATTGGGAGAATTATGCTATTGACCGTATCGGATAGGTTGAAGTCCTTTGGTATATTAGAACTTTCAGGGGTTATCTCTAATTTCCTCTCAAGCAAATTATCATCATTATTATTATTATTACTACTATTACTATTAATGTTGTTCTGTTTTAGTTCATCTGAAACTACCGGAGAGTTGATGACGTCATTCGAATTTTCCAATAACTGTTCATTTGAATGACATGGCACGTGATCTATTTTCCTCTTGGTACTAACATCGAACCGTGCCTTTTTACAAGGACCAAGTCGGCATTTATACGGGAGTCGAACACATAGAGCATATTGGTTATTTCCATACTTATTAATAATGGATATCCGACTCATAAATAAACCAAATGAAATAAAATAAATTAGCTCAATCTTTGAATAGTCTACCAAACGATTTGGCAAGGAATTATTTTCTGATAGTATGATTCTCCACATGATTATCTATCTTCCTGTCCCGAAAGCAGTTGAGCAATTTTTTGCAAAAGTATTGAAAAAAAATATTGTCGAAAAATCTGTTTTTTTCTTGTGGAGTCTACCATAAGATTGCGCCAGGAATTATTTTCTGATAGCATGATTCCACACATGCTTACTCTATTTCGCAAGGAATTATTTTCTGATGCATGATTCTACACATGCTTACTCTATCTCCCTGACCCAAAAGCAGCTGAGCAGTGTTTTGCCAAAGTATGAAAAATAAAATATTTTTGAAATTTTATAGTCTTTCATACCTATGATTTGGTAAGGAATGATTATTCGGTAATTTTGCACTTATCATGCGATGGGTTTTTTTGAAAATTTTTTTTGGTACCCACGTATTTTTGTCTGAAAAACACGAATTTGATAATGAAAATGTGAACAAACCACTATTTATCGAGATATTTCAAGAAAAAGTTCGAAATTTTGACTTCTTTTCCCCCTTGTGTTGGATGCATTTACAGGTACTTGCTCTTATTATTTTGTCATTGGACACTTTATATACTCGCATGATGTACTTCACTGACACATTTTAAGATAGAAAATTCAAAAGGAAATATGATTTTTATGGCGAGTTTTTCCTATTTAGTGAGCAAGCATACCAGATGACGGCCAAATTCCAAATACGAGATGTCAAATGTCAATAGATTGCTTTGGAATGACATTACACACGCCAATATTTCAAATGATATTCTTCCTTCTTTTCACTAAACATGGATAAATCACAAGAAAATCATATTTCTAGTTGACTCATATAATAAAAAAAATGTGTCCAACATTGTGTGATATATATAAATTGTCCAATGATGGAAAAAGAAGGGCAAATTGTTCTAAATGTGATCCAGAAGACAGGCGAAAAAATTGGTGAAATTTGTAACTTTATAGTGAAATATCTTAATAAATAATGGTTTTTTCACATTTTCATTATCAAATTCGTGTTTTTCAGACAAAAATACGTAAGTACCAAAAAAAATTTTGGAAAAAAAAACCATCACATGATAAGTGCAAAATTACAAGGTAATTTTTTACTTAGAGGGCATTGTCGAATTTTTTCAAAATTTTTGCCAGTACTTACGTATTTTGGGGTGTAGAATACGAATCTGAAAACCAAAAAGCTGGGAAACCAATACTTTTCGAGATATTTGCAAAACAAAATCTTTATCATCACTGTTTTGCTGTTGTTTGGCGGCTCATCACTGGCAATAGGTACTGGCATGTCTGGTGTATACGCACTCCGTGCATATGTTAATGGGAAATAAATTACCAAATTTAGGGTATTTTCTTTGAAAAATTAATGGATATTGCAAAAACTTAATACTGTTAGTTATTTTCCTAGCACCTATTCACAAAAAAATAACAACTATGACAGCTAACAGCACCAAAAAAATCAATGTCAATTGTTTGATCAACAAACAACAAAGAAAGATGATGGCAATGTTGCCATAGCTCGTCCGTTTAACGCTTATTTTCTTTCTAGACGATTCTCAGAAATAAACATGAAATAAATTAAGTTAAATTAATTTAAATTTAATTTCTATACATAGTTTTAGTGTGATTAAAAAAATTGAAAATTCTTTCATTGAATGGAATAGAAAACAATATAGGGAGGGTATTCCAACCATATTCTTTCCAATGTGTGCTCGGATTACGATAGACGTTGCGGTTACGATAGACGCTGCGGTTACGATAAACGCTGCGGTTGCGATAAACGCTGCGGTTCCGATAGACGCTGCGGTTACGTTATCCGAGCTCTATAGTAACCGCGGTTCTATCGTAACCGCAACGTCTATCGTAATCCGAGCTCTATAGTTAGGTTAGTTTGTTCGGGTTAAGTAGATCTCATTTTTCAAACACACATTGGAAAGAATATGGTTGGAATACCCTCCCTATATTGTTTTCTATTCCTATTACGGGAAAAAACAAGATCTGGCAACATTGCTTGTTATTGTCTGTCAATTTATCATGTCTGTCAAGTGTCACGTTCACGTTTGATGCATCTTTTAATCATAAAAAAACACATACATAAAATTAACAAGGTAAATAGCAAATGAAATGCTTTCATTGTTAAAATACCCAAATAAAATGAATTGAGAAATACATAATTCATCAATCAACAACGAAAGAAAGAAGATAGAGAATTATACCGCTTGAGGAATGTTGCTAAAAGACGCTGAAAAATGATGAACAAAATGACTTATTTTGCAAATATCTCGAAAAGTATTGGTTTCCCAGCTTTTTGGTTTTCAGATTCGTATTCTACACCCCAAAATACGTAAGTACTGGCAAAAATTTTGAAAAAATTCGACAATGCCCTCTAAGTAAAAAATTACCCAATCCTCAACCTGGAAGTAATATTGTTGAAGATAGGCCATTGATAGTTGTATCTACTATTAAATCCACAGTGAGCTCAGGGTGCCTTTGGTGTTGAATTATTTCTTGGTTTAGACTCATTAGAGCTGGTTGCTACTGGGATCAAATGCACATGATTCTGGTGACTATAAAATATTTAGCACAAAATAGTCAAATAGGTTTACACATTGTTTAGGGATGGTTTTCAATATATTCACAGTATTGATGTTCACTGTTGAAAAACTTCACACCTGGTATCACCATTTGTGGTCTGTTGGATCCTTTTGCTTGAAGATTGGAGTTATATATAGGTATGATGGTGAATATATCAGCAAATAATAGTAGGTTAGTCATATCAGCTTCTGCATGATGATATAGTGGATATGCTTGTGATTCTTGATATCCCATATAGCTGTCCCATATAGAAATGGACTGGTTTGAAGAAAGCTCCGACAAATATTTGGTCCACGATTCAGTCGTTAACAGTTATTTTCGGTTATTTTCCTCACATCACGATGAGACATTATGATCCAACTAAGTAGTATAATTATGATTTCAGTCAAAAGTTCAACAATAAACACAAGTCACAGTAGTCACACGATGAAGTAGCAAGAAACACGAAATTACGAATCTCAACGCATAGATCAGGAATGATTCCAAAGATTTAGGCAAATAACACCCTAAAAACACCGTATCCTAGAAAAAACAGGGAGTCCTTTTATCTTCCATTCGACTTCGCTGTTATGTAAATTATACAACCACTAAATTCGCAATTTTTGAAATTCAAATCACAGAATTACACTGACAGATATCTGATTACTTCAAAAGAATGATAAAGATGACTGCAAAAATATGCCTGCAACGCAGGTGTCATTCCTCTGTTAAAAATAAGATGTTAAAAACTTCAAATTTCAGGTCGATAATTTCCTGATTTTGATATGATCTAATATCTTCTCAATGCTGATTCGTCCTTTTTCCTTTCATAGAAAAAAAAATGTCGGGAGACAGCACAACCTGGAGCTAAAATCTACTACTTTTTTTCGTTGTATAATAAATAACTAGGTATCATTTTTTACCCTTTTGAGGAAAAAGATTCAGTTGAGAGAAGTCTCCTTTTTCATGCAGAAACCATATTTTCCTTCCTTCCTCATGTACCTATTGTTCTGTTTTCACTCAATAAAGTAATGTTTCGAAAAAAAAACTTTCCAGGAAAAAAATTGTTCCACTCAATTTAGGCAAGTAATGTTAAAAGTAGTCTCATATATTTTTTATGCAGAAACAATAAGATGATTTTCCTCTTATAACCTTCTGATCACCTTGAGATTTTCCGCATCACAGCAGCATGATACCATTTGCCATGACTGGCGAGAGACGATAGTGAATGATATAGGAGGAATAATTGACAAATGACATATTGAGATTATTATTCCAGAAATAAGATTTGTACTTACGTGAAGTAGGCTGCCAAAGCTGGCTGCCAGAATTTCCGAACTTTCCCGATTGACCAGTGGCACACTTTTCCCCATTTTGGGTAGGGAATATCGAAATTCCTCAATTAAGCTCGGCGATGAATATCTAATCCATTATTATCAAAATTGATATCAAGTGCCCTAGAGCAGCCTACTGAAAAAAAAACAATAATAAGCATTGTGAAAGCACTGCACAGTTGCTTTTGGGTCTCTAATCATTCTCTATAGAGTCTATAAAATAATCAATATTCCTTACCAAATCATAGGTATGAAATACTATAAAATTTCAAAAATATTTTTTCTTCGATACTTTTGCAAAAAACTGCTCAGCTGCTTTCGGGTCAGGGTGATCGGTAATCATTTGTAGAATCATGCTATCAGAAAATAATTCCTTGCGGAATCGTATGGTAGACTCCACACGAAAAAAACAGATTTTTCGAAAATATTTCTTTTCGATACTTTTGCAAAAAACTGCTTAGCTGCTTTTGGGTCAGGAAGATAGGTGGTCATGTGGATCGAGAATCATACTATCACAAAATAATTCATTGCCAAATCGTTTGGTAGACTAGCTCCACACGAAAAAAAAAACAGATTTTTCGAAAATATTTTGTTTTCAATACCTTTGCAAAAAAAACTGCTCAGCTGCTTTCAGGTCAGGAAGATAGCTGATCATGTGGAGAATCATATACTATCACAAAATGATTCCTTGCCAAATCGTTTGGTAGACTCCACACGAAAAAGACAGATTTTCCGAGAATATTTTTTTTCGATACTTTTGCAAAAACCTGTTCAGTTGCTTTCGTGTCAGGGAGATAGGTAATTATGTGTAGAATCATGCCAACAGCAAATAATTCCTTGTTAAATCGTTTTGTTGACTACACACGAAAAAAACAGATTTTTCGAAAATATTTGTTTTCGATACTTTTGCAAAAAACTGCTTAGCTGCTTTTGGGTCAGGAAGATAGGTTTTCATGTGGAGAATCATGCTATCAGAAAATAATTCCTTGCCAAACCGTTTTGTAGACTCCACACGAAAAAAACAGATTTTTCGAAAATATTTTTTTTTTCGGTACTTTTGCATGATTCTGCACATAATTACCTATCTCCCTGACATGAAAGCAGCTGGGCAGTTTTTTGCAAAAGGATCGAAAAAAAATATTTTCGAAAAATCAGTTTTTTTCGTGTGGGGTCTACGACCATACGATTCTTCAAGGAATTATTTTCTGATAGTATGATTCTCCACATGATCACCTATCTTCCTGACCTAAAAGCAGCTAAGCATTTTTGTTGCAAAAGTATCGAAAAATCTGTTTTTTTCGTGTGGATTCTACCAAACGATTTGGCAAGGAATTATTTTCTGATAGCATGTTTCTCCACATGATTACTTATCTTCCTTATCCAAAAGTAGCTGATCCGTTTTTTGCAAAAGTACCTACCGAAAACAAATATTTTCGAAAAATCTGTTTTCTTCGTGTGGAGTCTACCAAACGAATTGGCAAGGAATTATTTTCTGATAGCATGATTCTACACATGATTACCTGTCTCCCTGACCCGAAAGGAGCAGACCAGTTCTTTGCAAAAGTATTGATAATAAAATATTCTTGAAATTTTAGAGTCTTTATTCATACCTATGATTAGGTAATGATTGAAGAGACCCAAAAGCAAGTGTGCAGTGCTTTCACAATGCTTAAAGTAGGCTGCTCTAGGGCACTTAAAATCAAGTATTATAATAATGGGTTCGATATCCTTCGCCGAGCTTACTACATACCTCGATCGCATCATCGCAAACAGAAGCAGTTGAGGAATTTCGATGTTCCCTTCCCAAAAAGGGGGGAAACGTGTGCCACTGGTGAATCGGAAAAGTTCGGAAATTCTGGCAGCCAGCTTTGGCAGCCCACTTCACGTAAGTCAGATTTGTTGGGTTAGGGTTAGGTATTTGGGTATTGTTTAGATTTGAAATTTGGAAGTTCAATTGATTACAATTTCATCAATCTTTTCTGTATGGCATTGAGTCATATTCACTAATAATACTAGCCAACTAATGTAATCTCAAAGGGTTCGTCAAATCAACATGTCTAAGCGATATTATAATCATAAAAGGCAAAGAGATGAAGATGGTGATGCTCCGGGGAGGACAAGACATCCTCCGGGACTGAAAGGGAAAGATATTGGTTTATTTTATGCCAGACGAAGCCAGGCAAGAAAACAGAGAAAAGAGACGGTAAGGAAATCATGATGTAGTCCATTGTTTAATTTAAATTGGGGGTACAGAGGCTTCCGGGGATATCCGGGCCGGTTAGGATAACTGGTCCGGATGTTTGTTTCTGATGATCAAAGAACGACGTAAAGGTAAACTTCTGCTTCAATTTTCCTTAAAGCACCACTTACATCAAAGTTGGAAACCAACAAAGAAATAAATTTTGCTAGGGGGTGACCACTCTTCACAATACCAGCATATTATTTCGTTTGCATTACCTCTGCAGTCATATGCTGTAGTGCCTTCAAATTACTCAGCAGTCCCTTGGCATCATTCTGCTGTTGAATTGCAGTATCATGCAGTACACTGCACTCTATTCACAGTATATTGCATCATCATGTAGTATGTTTGAATTACTTCACAGTACACTGTAAAAATATCTATAATAGTATTGCCAATTCTTCAATTTGAGATTTTATTCCCAAGGTGTTATTTCTGAAGGAACCATGAGAGGCACCTTTGTTGGTTTAGTATTTATATTATTGTGCAGTGAATAGCTATAAGATCAAGGTGAATATATAATTAATCATAGTAGAGGATCTGAAGCGAGATCTGAAGTAAGGTTGACCTTCACCCAACTGTTTAATGGATGAACAATATTTTATATATATATAGTATATAAGTAATTCAGTATCCAGTTCAGTATGTTGAAAATGGTTAAAAAATGGGTTGCCTAAAAAAGTCCTGGACAGGCTATAATTAATTGAAAATTGAAAAATAACTTTTTTTAATTTCTACCAATCTGTTTAATAACCTATAGAATATGCAAACATAGGTTTTCATGTATTCTTCCAGGTCTAACTCAAGAGGCAAACAACTCTCATAAAAGTGTACACCATATTTAAAGTATGTGATATTTGTAAGTAATGAAAATATTCAACAAATATTTCTAAGTAATTATTGTAATTGAAACATACTGAAGAGTAATCAAAGTAATCTTCAGCAACAGCAACAGCAATATCAACTGATTTATGATTTTTCCGAGATTTTTCTATTTCAGGGGGTTATTGATGGGTAGTTTTCCTCGTAGTTTTCTTAGCAGGTTATTCATTTCTTGAAAAATGGTATGCAATAGGAATTTCAACCAATTTATGATTTTTCTTTTTCGGAGGGTTTTTGAGGGTTAGTTTATGGTTCACAAATCTAGAGAAACAAGAATTTCATATGATTTATGATTTTTCTACTTTGGATGGTTGGTGAAGGGTGGTTTCTGGTTAAAAAATTATTTCATCCCATTTAGCAGGTCTAGAATATCATTTCCATCAGAAAACCTCAGGGCAACAGGTATTTCAACTGAATTTAGATTTTTATACTTCCGAGGGTTGTTAAGGGGTAGTTTCTCCTTCACAAATCATTCCATTGTATAGAGGTTGATCAATTAGTGTAGAAACATTGATTCACATAATAAAAATTGCAATCAAGAGGTTTCCCAACTGTTCTCATGATTTTTCTATTTTTGGTGGTGGTTTAGAAATCTCAAATTATTTTACTGTGAGGAGCAAGGTGAGGAGCCTTCTTCAACTCCTTCAGATTAGTGGACTCCTATAAAAAAATCACCAGCAATAGAAAATATCCTTCCTTCTCATATACCATAAGCGAAGTTAAAAAAACGGCCACTCATTGGGAAATACACATACAGTAAGGGTGTGGGTGTCCTCCATAGGGTAGATGGAGGACACCCAGGTGCTTCTGAATAATCAATATTTCATGGGTCTATCATTCTTTATAACCAAGACACAGGTTGATTCATTAATTGTCCCCATTTTTTCAATTAATCATAACTCATGAACCAACATATACATTCTTTTGATATTTGGTTTGTATGTTCTTTGACCACAGTGGTGATGATTGACATGATAAAAAATTATTATTACAGGGCCGGCCTTGAGTATGTGCTTATGAGGATTTATTATGATAATTGCTTTTGTTTTTGGAACATCAAGTATCAATTTATTTATTTTAAAATAGTTTTCTAATTTGACAATTTTATATTCATTCTATTCACCATGTGATTTAGTGAATCACCACTGATAGCTAATAGCGAGGCTAATAGGGTATCATCTGCATACAAATTCGTAATATCACAGTTTATGTTACAAGATAAATCATTCCAGTAGAGAATAAATAGGAGTGGGCCTATAATACTCCCCTGTGGTACACCTATATCAACTAGCTTTTCATTTGACAATGCATTATTATTTTCTCAACTTGACTTCTACCTGTTAAGTAATCATTCAGCCAGTCTAAGACAACTCCCTCAAAGCCATAATATCTTAGTTTAGCTTTTAATATACCCCTATCAATGGTCTCAAATGATCTTTTCAGATCTATAAACATTGCCACAATATATTTACCTTCATCAATTAAGATATACCTAATAGGAAATATCGGGGAGTTCAGTCAATCAGGCTACAAGCAAACTACTTTATTGCTATGCCAAGCTTTCGAAAATTTTCATTTTCTTTTTCGAGGCTGAAACAATATATCGTATATCAATTAAGTATGTCCAGTTTGTTATTGTTAATTGCAGTGCTGTGTCACAGGAGTGTTTGCTGCGGAAACCAGATGGGTATTTGATTGTATGCAGCAGTTTCTGTGATTTTTTTAATTGTGGGCAAAGTGTTGATAGGTCTAAAATCACTAGCATTACTTGTATTCTTCACTTTTGTTATTGGTGTTACCGAAGATGTCTTAAGTTTTTGTGGGAAAATACCACTTTCAAGTGAAGCATTTACCACATGAAGCAAGTGAAAAGCACCAAATTTCAAAAATATTTTTCAAGATTTTAAAATTAATAAGATCATGCACATTTGCATTGTTTTTTAGATTTGATATTATGTCTTTCAATTCTTTCCGGCTTATTTTTGTAATATTGCTAAACTTAGAATTTATTACTGTGCCTGGTGGATTCCATTCAGAAATGTATGGTATCGATCGATTTTTGTATCAACTACACTAGATATAAAATAAATAAGATGGGTCCATTCAACTTATTTTGAACTGATTACACGTGGTAGCTCTGTGTCCCAGCAATTTTGGGACACCTTGTATATTGATCATTTCTCCTCTTTCCATAAAAACGCACATTAAAACAAATATGAAAGGGTCCAATAATAACCAGTATACGCTTATCCCCCTTCCTCTCAAAACCATTCCCTCTTCAACCGTAATTTGCTTCTCTCTCCTTTTTTTGGATTTCTGATTTGAGCAATTGAGGATTTTGAAGGAAGGTCCGGATGTAGGGAGTTCAATAGACGATGACGTTCCAGGGTCAGGCCAGGGCCTACTCTATCTCACCGGGCCGTAGTCTATCCCCTCTCTCTCGGCGCTGACGTCACACTAGTAGGTTGAGATTTCACATCAGTCCGTACTGGTGCGTTCGTAATTGATAGGCTATAGCTCATTTACTATAAATTTTAGAAGCACACTCAATCGAGACGAAATGATCCCCAACAAATTCCTCATCTTTTGGTGAAAAAATGAATCCAATAGGATGAATCAATACCGAGTTATGGCGTTGTAAAGAAATCCCATTTTATTGAAAATCAGGACGTTGTACTACAGAATACTATTTTTTGAAAATTTGAAATTGGAATAAGATGAAACTAACTCAATATATCAAACTACAATAATGAATCAATTGAATAGTGAAAAAATTGTAGAGTTACCTACAATGAGTCCGAAAGAAATTAAATATAAAGAGCGCGTAAAAAATGGGCCGTTATACCTACCTACCCAAATTTCGCTGTATTACGATTTCGCGGTGATTCCTTGGACTGGTAAAGGGCGATATACTTTTTATTACTCTTTTCATTTCTAAATGGCGTATGGTTCAGACCAACTAATATTGGTGTCTGAAAAATTCGAAACAATATTTCTACAATGTAAGTTTTGGAGAATTTAGCAGAAATTGAAATCAATTCCCTTCTCAATTATTCCGAGAATCAATGTTGCAGTTGTGGGTCTTTTGATGGAATCAGCAGAACATTCTCTAAAACCATTTCAAATATTCTGTTGAACAATTATTGCAAAATAAAAAAGAATTGAAAAAGAAAAATCACTGAACTTTCAGGATGAGTTCTGATATCAATTTTTAGTTTGTGATTAAGATGATGTATATATATTTTTTGTTATTAGTGTATTTCATTTTGTGATATCTATCATTTTTTTTTTATTTTGTTATGTTGATCATTTTTACAGTTTATTTTGTTTGGTTTTGTTTGTGTATAAGGATTCAACTTTTTTTTTAAATTTTTTCCTTATTCATTCATATATTATATATTATATTCATTTTTATATCTCCCATTGTTGAGATACATATTTTTTCAATTATTATTGTTAGGTTGTGTTCATATGAACTCCACATATTTTGTTCTTTTTAATTTTGATAGTTTGCAAATATATTCAAATCAAAGTTTTTTCATGAATTTAACGTTATCATTCAAATATATACTCTTCACCAGAAAATAATTGATACAGAATAGGCGTTTTTGTGTAATAACACACTCCAGTGATAGGATTTCTAACGTCATCATGTCATCAAAGTGCGTCCTGATCATCTTTAGAGATAAACGCTGCTAAAACCCTTCGAGATAAAGTGGATGTGTATTATACCGATTTGTAGGCAATCAAATTTCCTACAAAAAAGTCAGTGACAGCATATATCCATAGTTGATAGGATTAGCATGGCAGGCGTCCGAACTTTTTGAACTATTCTGTGATGAACACCTGAATCATCGTTCTACTTGAATTGAAATATCGGTTTGTTGTTGGCCCTTGGGAAATTGAAAAAAAAACTCAGTCAATCTCTATACTATGCGAAATCTTTTCATGATTGAATCATTTCTGTGAATTGAATATTGGAATTTTGGTAGCTTTTTGAAAAAGGACAATTCTGAATGGCGTCAATTAATTTTGATATGCCATAGTTCTGAAATTGATGATCGTAAATCAGTGAAATTTGATTCATCTTCTGGAAAATTCTTTTCTGTACATATTTGACCTCTTGATATTTTTCGCTAACTGTGACCGTTTTCCCGAGGTAAATCAATGAAACGGAAGAGACAATTTCCACTGCGTTGATTTTGTCCCTACTAGTGTGACGTCACGAAAGCGATGCTCCGGCCCGGTGAGATAGAGTAGGCCCTGGTCAGGCTCTTCAGCACTTGGAGAGGCATGTATGTAAGTATCACCTGCCTGACAATGGTGGGGCAAACTGAGGGACGTCTTCTTGCACATCGAGGTCGATTCCTTCATCTATGATGATGCACAGTTGATGCAGATTTGAGTGCAGGACAGACCTGCGCGCTGGGCGCCTAATTCCACAATGCCCACCACAGTTAGTGTGGCACTTGCATGATGATATTGTATGATATTTGCTGCATCAGTTTGTCAGGAGCTAGGGATTTCAGTGTGGTGAATGGAATCAAACCAATTTTGGTTGACCACCAACCCCACAGTTTCGTATCCAAAATATGGCCGAGCCACTGCTCCATTTACGAATTACACGCAAGCTATGCTGTTAACCTGCAGCATCGACCACATTGCTTTTAAGTTGAAAAAACAACCATCACAGCATGCCTCTTCGAGTGCAGAAGGGCCTGAGCCTGGACCGTCACCGTCCATGCAGTTAGTATGAAGTAACGGGAGACGTATTCGGTATTCGTGTCATAGCAAAATATCTGTAAAGTTTATCCAAAAACAATTGCAGAATCTTGTGCCGCACCTGAAGTCACTTCAGATGAAAATTGAAACATGGCGACGCCGCACAGTGCGGGATATTCTGCAATTGATATTGGATATACTATACTATCCTGACGAAAGTATAGTGTAGCTGTAGGAAAAGCATAGTACATTTCTCGAGTTGAAAAGCAATTACGCACTTGTGGAGTTACACGCACTCTCTGCTTCGTGCGTGATATGCGTTTCACAATTCCTGTTATGTAATATACTATTACCTAGGGCTACTATAGAAAATAGGCAGGAACACATGAAATACAGCCTCAGTAAGTAGCTCATTACGCACGGTAAGCAAATCCGAAGCAAATCGCACAGATTTCGTATATTCTGCAAGTATGTCATGGTCGCGTAATCGCCGTCAACAGCGTTTGACATAGCAAAAATAGTACAAACGAACTGTTTTTAAAGCAAAATACACTGTAAATGACCGTAGGTAAAGTATAGTACGTAATGCGTGTTGTAATGCAATTACGCACTCATGGAATTACGCACGTAACTTTTCCATTCGTGTGTGATATGCTTCTTACAACACATATTATGTAATATACTATAACGAATACAGAATTTACAGGGGTGGCCCGATACCCAGTGTCACCTGGTAAAGTCTTTCCATGATTTTTTCTCCAATATATATTTATTACTTCTCTCATCTTGTAAATCTAAAGAAAATGTGAGAAATGAGAAAATATTATTTGTCAATTGGTACAAATTCTTTCTCATTACATCTATTTAATAATGTAATACTCATAAATCCTTAACTCAGGCTTTAAAAAAAGGAGGTGGAAGTCACTAAGGGGCTGGGAAGGTGGATTTGAGAGAGAGGAAGGGAGTTGGTACTTCAATTGAGAGTTAGGAAGAGGGGTCTGAGAGGTAGGGGGGTTTATATTGATAGTCGCAGACTTGTTATTATTAGACGCCTTCATATTCGTCAAATAAGCGTTTAGGAGGAAAATGGAGATATGATCACTATATGCCTATACATGAAATATATTGATTCGAAATTTTGGTGTTCACTGAACTCAAATTTTAATACTTCACCACTTTTATTCCACCAGTTTCTAATATTGAGTGGCTTGTTTCAAAATCACAGTCGTCTAACAGTGAGTGTATCGCCCTTTTTACAAAAGCTGGTGAAAATTGGCTTATTTTGAAGGATGTTATGGCGACCTTATAAATTTGGGAATGGAAAAGTTATAGACGCAGAATTGTATGCTCTTCACCTTTGAATACTGTGACATTTTCCTCTTGCAAGATATGGGCAGAAAACCGGATTTCGAGTTTTTTGCGTTTTCCGACCTGACCGGTACTGTTCCGAGGCAGCAAAATACAGTTTCGTAATCAGTACCCCGAAAAACATAATTTTGCTGATAATCTTCGACGAGACAGGCACTATTGAACACCATTTGATCAGGCTATTTAAACCACCCGAATTACCCACTTCGACCGAGACTGGGATAGTAACCTGATAGGCCACCTGTATAAAATATTCCAAAAGAATAATTAGAACTCTTAGAAGAAGGCCCTTATACTACTGTAGTTCACTAGTTCACCCTTCCTATACTTTTTTAGAAAGTAAAAAAAAATAAGGATACTTATTTTTATTTATTTTTATGATTGTGCAGCTGGATTCTGTTTGTAGACTCCATTGTTTTGTTGTTTCGTCTTCCACCAAGTAATGCCATGGAACCACCCCAATTTTCTAAAATGATATTAGGAGTCAGATCAAAAATCACTTCAGATTCGTAATCATGACGCCCAATTCACTTACTATTCATATTTTTCCTGGAAGATTTTCAGTTCTGAAAAATTGAATTTTGTCGCCCTTTTTACGGAAGCAACCCCGTATCTTACGTAATTGACTTTATCTTTGGACTTTCCCTTCCACCTGCAAATCTCAGAACCCTACCTCAATAATTATGTGAAATACGGGGGTGCCTCCATGAGAAGTGAGACAAAATTTAATTTTTCTGAACTGAAAAATGTCTAGGAAAACTATAAAAAGTTAGTGAATTGGACGTCCTGATTCCAAATCCGAAGTGATTTCCAACCTATTTTGACTCCTAATATCATTTTTCGGAAATTGGGGTGGTTTCATGGCTGTTGGCGAGCAGTGTATATCACTGAAGATGGCCCTACTTGGTCATAGAGTGCATTCTTAGTATACCTCTCGCTCCAGAAAATTTCAGGATCCTTACCCGACGATTACGTAAGATACAGGGGTGTTACCATTAGAAGTGGGTCACACTGTATATCCATTATCAGAGAAGATTCCTTTTCATTGAATTATATCTATTGAACACACACGATAAGAATTTGAAAACGAAATCTTCTGAAGTTGAGAATTTGCATTCTCCTTCAGACAAAAATATGTACATGCACATAATATCATCCTGAATATTCAACAGAAAACAATAACTTTCCTGGTTATTTGCCAAAAATCCCAATTAATCTATCAAAATGAATGTACCACCCCCTCAAATAACCTACAGACAGTATTCAGTCGAAGTATAATTTCCTATTGTGACCATGCGACGCCGCACAATGACATGCGCAATATGATTGGGTTCTCGCGGAAGGCCTAGCTTTCGCATCTGAAGTTGGGTGATCTGTGTCATAAACAGATGGTGTCGAACCGAAAATATATTCAGATGGCCACTGCGATGTAACTATCATTTATAGAAACTGTGTTGAGAATTGTTGGCATATACTTTATCGTGATTTATGAAAGAATCGCGGTGTTATCACATGATTTTTTAATTTCAGCTTGGGACAGTATGTTTATCAGATTCCAAAGAAAAGGAAATCAGAAGATTGTTTTATGGGAAATCTTTGGAAAACCTAAATTTAACAGATGGCAATTCCTACACCCACATTGAAGATTCTATATTCAAACGGTCTTATCTGTCTTCCATAAGAGGGAACATAACAGAAAAGTTATGTGAAGCACCGATAGACATGCTACGCGTGCCTCATTTGGATGAACAGTTGAAGAATGAATTCGACAAAAAATGTAAAGATTCAAAATACATCTCAATGTTCAAGTTCCGAGAAAAACTACCTTCTTATTCTATGAGGGAAGCTTTGTTGAAAGTTATAGAAGAAAACCAAGTTGTAGTTATTAGTGGTGAAACAGGCTGTGGAAAAACTACACAAGTAGCACAATTCATTTTAGATGATTATTTGATGAAAGGTAAAGGATCTATGTGTAAAATCATATGCACACAGCCTAGAAGAATAAGTGCCATATCAGTGGCTGAACGGGTAGCAGATGAAAGAGCTGAAAAATTAGGAGTTAGCGTTGGATACCAAATTAGACTCGAGAAGTGAGTATAAACTTCAATTTGTGCTGTTCGTGTCTTATTACTCTCAATTAAGAATTTTTGTAGTTTGTGGGTATTAAGAGTTTCATAAAGAACAATCAGAATCGAATACTGTCTATTATACACTCAGTTCCAAAAAAAGTGACGCACTTGATATTTGATCTATCTTCTTAAAAAAAAAAATAGTAGGCCGATTGTTTTTTCTATTTGTTGGTAGGTTTGTCTTAAAAAAAATAAAGAGGTGAACATTTTTTCAAAGCCTCCTTGATGGTGGTGGAATAACTCGAACCATGATTTATTCTTAATTTTTGACTCACCCTGTGTGTTGATTGAGTAATGGCATAGAAAGTGCTTACACCCTATACGAAAGAGGCTTTTTTTGCAAGCATTTTGTTGTTTTATTCATTGATTTATCTCTAAAATTTTCCGAATTACAGCTTTTTTTTGCTGAATCCTTGCAGACTACCAACTTTCTGAATTTATCGAGGAACAATTTTCTAATGAAATAAACTGATACCAATAATTTTAAAAAACATTTTTATTAAACACAAAATTATAAATTGGGATGACTGCTTAATACCGTGTATTGCCTCCTCTAGCAACTCTAAGAACTTCTAATCTACGAGGCATACTGGAAATTAAGTTGCTTATCGTTTCCATTGGTATACGATCCCATTCTTTCACTAATGCATCTGCCATTTCTGCGAGACTTTCCGGAGACCACTCTCGAGAACGTACCCTTCTCCCTAATTCATTCCACTAATGTTCTATAGGATTCATATCGGGGCTTCTCCCAGGCCATTGTAATGTGGTAATACCAGTAGCTTTCACACTATTGCTGCGGTGTGTGGTCGGGCATTATCCTACATCAATATAAAATTATTGCCCACTAACTCTGCATAAGGTAAGACATACCGCTCTAAAATGTCAATGTAAACTTGGGCATTCATCGACTGCCTCACCGGAAAAACATGAAGGGGTGTCTTTCCATTCATTGAAATCCCTCCCCACACCATAACGGGCCCACCATTAAAGCTTTCGCATTCTGTTATTAAATTTTGATTAAACCGTTCACCAGTTCTTCTCCACACTCTTTTTCTTCCATCCACCATGTTAAGGCAAAACCTTGACTCAAGACATTCGACCATTCAGGAATATTCCGCTGTCCATAATTTTCAACAAAATTTCTTCTAGCAGCACGATGTTCGGGCAATAATTTGGGACCTTTTGCAGGTCTCCTAGCTTTTAGATTAACTTCTTTTAGACGTCTACATACCGTCTGCTTACTTACTGCAACATCACGAATTTGGAAAAGATCTTGCTGAACATTTACCGCAGTATTTGATCGATTCCGTAAAATCCGCAATCTCAAGAAGCGATCATCTCTTGGAGAAGATTTTCGGGGGCGACCAGAACCGACCCTCCGAGCGGTGCTTCCTGTTTGTTCGTACTTGCGGATTGCTCTACGAGCAGTTGCTTTATGAACTTCCACTGTACGAGCGGCGTAACGTTTACTACGCCCATCGTTTACTAACGTAACTAATCTTGCTACTTGTTCAGGATTTATTTGAGGCATTTTATGTAATTTCAGTCAATAAAACAAGACACTTAATTAATGACACAACGACAAATGGTCAAATATGGAGGCATACAACAAATTAGTTGCTATGGCTACGGCATTTTTTTTTAAGACAATGTGATCCTACCAGAGTACAACCCAATCAATTTTGAGTACTCTGATCCTTCAATAAATTTAATTTGTGGGATAAGCGTAAGGTATCAGCAAAAAAGCTGTAATTCGGAAAATTTTAGAGATAAATCAATGAATAAAAAACAAAATGCTCGCAAAAGAAGCATCTTTCGTATTGGGTGTAAGCACTTTGTATACCATTACTCAATTAAAACACAGGGTGAGTAAAAAATTAATAATAAATAATGGTTCCAGTTATTCCACCACCATCAAGGAGGCTTTGAAAAATCTTTACCTCTTTATTTTTTTTTTAAATACAAATGCATTACCTACCAACAAATGAAAAAAAAATAAAAATGCGCCTACTATTAATATATATTTTTTTAAGTCAAATATCAAGTGCGTCACTTTTTTTGGAACTGAGTGTATATTATGAACTACAACAATAAACCGTAATGTCTCCTAGTTCTGGTGTAAATGGAAACTTCTGTTCAATGCGCTTTGATTTCAGTTTCAATGAATGATACTTCATGACTCGTTACAACTCAGAAAATTTTTAATAATTACAGCATGAAACATACACATATCAATATAACCACAGATTAATATCTCAATGGCCATGTATTGAAAACAATACAGATGTAAAGGTACCTACCCCACTGACCACATTTTCATATTTTCATAAATTGAAAATCAACTCATCACGCACTCATCTATTAAATACTTTAGGATTTAGGAGGAGGAATCCTCATTTCTCTAGGTTTCTGGTATTATCTCCTCTCTCTATAGAAAATAGTGTGGTCTATTAAAAAAATTATTCGTGGTGTGTCACACTTTTGTGGATAATTCTGTAGAACTTCTGATGTGTGCCGTGAAAAGGCCTCGCTGCGGCATTCAACTTCAGCTCATTGTTTAATTTTTCTTAGTAGGAAAAAATGTAA
Source organism: Phaedon cochleariae (assembly GCA_918026855.4). NCBI lineage: Eukaryota > Metazoa > Arthropoda > Insecta > Coleoptera > Chrysomelidae > Phaedon > Phaedon cochleariae. Next base: position 23,502,276 of record OU896707.1, read on the forward strand.
ATATCAAGGTGTGTCTCTTCGATGGATAACTCTGTACAGGGTGGGCCAAATTCGATGGGATTTGGGGTTTTCTCTGAAACTATCAGTGCTAAACAAAAACCGACCGCGGTGTCCTGAGCTTGATTTTCGTGAAAAAAACAATGGCGCAAACCGCGATTGTCTATCTTTTTTGGCTGCCGAACTACAGAGCGTTTTTGAGATTTTACCTTTTATTGATGACGTCATTATCTCGATCACAGTGAGTCCTGTCAAAAAATGAATAACACTTTCTCATAGCAATCTTTTGAGTTGAATTGATTACTGATAAGAGCAAAATTATTCATCAAACAGTTTTCGAGATATGAACCTAATTTAATTTTTTTAAATGGGTCACCCTGTAAATTATTTCACCATTCGATCATAATTTCAATTACCTTTCGAACGATATATCATATGCTATAGTTACTTTGAGAACAAGTGGTTGTTTTTCGAAAATCTTTATATTCAGGGAGTAGATCGATAATAATTTTATCAAGTAAGCATTATTATAAGAATATGAGAAAAACTTGAAAAGAATCATTAAAATAAATTTTCAAATTGTCTTCCATTGACATCTATGCACTTCTGACATCTCCTTTTGACAGCATTCGTGGCATTTCTTATCATTATAGGAGTTATTTTTCGAAACGCAGCTAACGTTCTGTTTTCCAATTCCTCGATGTTATTAGATGGTTCTCTATATATCATATTCTGCAAATGACCCCAAAGCCAGAAATCGCAAGGGGTGATATCAGGAGATCTTGCTGGCCACAAAATAGGACCATTGTTTCCTACAAATGAAATAATATTTGAATGAGCTAATTATTCTAACGTCTACTTTGGTGCATTAAATAATTTAGAAGGAACTTTCAATGCTATCATGATGACATACCTATCCAATTTTCTCCAAATTGAACATTCAAATAATTCCTAGTATCACATGATGTATGGCTTGGCGCCCCATCATGTTGGAAATATATTCTTTGGAATTGTTTCACAGGCAAATTGCCTGAATATGTTTTAACTTCTTGTCGTAGAATTTGAATATATGGGCCTATTACTTGGTGTCCCATTAAACCGCACCATACACCAAATCCAAATCGTCCTTCACGATTGACGGTAGCAGTAGCATAGGGATTTTCTTGAGCCCAATGATGGTTATTATGTCTGTTGAAGATTCCGGCACTGCTTTTATGGGTCTCGTCCGTCCATATGACAGTTTCTTCAAAACCTGGCGATTCATTGCACTTGTGTAAAAACCAGTGGCAAAAATCTAAACGTCTTTGAAAATCGTTTGGGAACAAGTGGTGGGTGATTCTAATTCGGTACGGTTTGAATTTATTCTTCCGTAGGCAACATAACACAGTTGTTTTTGGCATCCCTAAATTTTCTTCTATTTCGCGGGATGATATATTAGGATTATCTCTGACAGTTTCTACTATTATATTTTGTGCAGCTTCTCTTTCTGGTTTATAATAAATTTTTGGGCGAGGTTTGACAAAAGATCCAAAATCTTTCAAATTTGATTGTAACCTTTTGAATATTTTTGGGTTTGGTTGTATTTTCTCTGGGTATCTATAAGATGATTTGACTGTTAATTTTGGACAACCGTTTCACTGTCGATTATTCTATCACTTACCTATTGAAATAAAGTTCAGAAGCTGAGTTTTCATCTTCTCCACTTTCGATAAAACACTTGAGCATATCATATTTCTCTTCATTACTAAATTGAACCATTTTTTGTGAATAAGCGTCACAGTTGACAATAATAATTAATGGATTATGGTTGTCATTTCTGCATGGCCTTCTTGAGAAGTATAAGGAACATAATGAAATGCAATTGGAAGACGACAATAGGAAACAATTCGCACCTCAGTTGAACTAAATATTTCGAACTTTCTCACAGTTTTGAATGATAATTATCAAATGAACGTGAGTATTTGTGAATTTGATAAAGTTAGTTAGTTATTATATTTTTCTTCAATTTTTCATGGACTCATATCAGATTTTTCGAAAAACAACCACTTGTTCTCAAAGTAACTATAGCATATGATATATCGTTCGAAAGGTAATTGGAATTATAATCGAATGGTGAAATAATTTACAGGTTGTCCCATAAAAAAAAATTAAATTAGGTTCATATCTCGAAAACTGTTCGATGAATAATTTTGCTCTTATCAGTAATCAATTCAACTCAAAGGATTGCTATGAGAAAGTGCTATTCATTTTCTGACAGGACTCACGGGGATCGAGATAATGACGTCACCAATAAAAGGTAAAATCTCGAAAACGCTCTGTAGTTCGGCAGCCAAAAAAGATAGACAATCGCGGTTTGCGCCATTGTTTTTTTCACGAAAATCAAGCTCAGGACACCGTGGTCGGTTTTTGTTTAGCACTGATAGTTTCAGAGAAAACCTCAAATCCCATCGAATTTGGCCCACCCTGTACAAGATGTTGTCTGTACAAGAAATGAAATCATGAGTTTCCCGATTTTGTATTTTTGTGAGAATCGAAAGTAGTCATAAGAACTAACAGATTATGAAGGATGTCCCTAAAAGGTCTTTAAAATTTTTTATCACATATTCCTAAGACCAAAACAATCAGATTAGAGCTTAGTAACTTGAATATTGAGTTGCTCAGTTTGGGCGCAAGATAGCTGTAAATTTACAATTTTCAGATCGTTTTTGCTTCATAACTTTGGTGTGTTGGCATAGCTTCATCAAGCAATACATTTCATACCATAATCATGGTGAATTTTATTCCATGGGCGTAGAGCTTAATTTTTTTAAGTAAATTAACATCTGAAACTTCTACGCACAGTAAAAAAAGAGGTTTTGATATGAAATCAGGATCGCGTAACTTGTTACCTACAAAAAAAGGTACTACTGATATAATTCGAAACGATGATTCGAAATAATGAAACGATGAGCATTATTGTCATGAAAATTGCTCAAAATGTACATCATTTTCACGTATACAAAGATATATGTAACTACGAAGAAAAAATTTATAGAAGCAAACTCACCTCAATACAAAGTTGCTCAGCCTTGTAGCTAGATGGCTCTGGCTTATTCACTGTTCAGTACAAAAAAAACACAAAAAATAGCTGATAGCATATTCTTCATTTTTGGTATAATATGATGAAAATTTCGGAAAATTTTATGAAATAGTTATCTGTTAATACTCGTTTTTATGTTGACAGATGCTCTACTGCTATACTGAAATTCAAGTTTTCAGATAAAATTATGAACATAAAAAATGGATATATATACAAGGTGTTTTTGAAATAAGTGAACATATATTATTTAGCACATTATTGTTGGGTGGCGGAAATTTGATCGAAAGACAAATGATAGAAAAACATTTGATAGAAGTCTTTTGATCGAAAATCAAAAAATAGAAAGAACTTTTCTCCGAAAATACTGTTACGTTATTCGGGTGCAGAAGCGAACACGACACTATTTATTTTCCAACTGATTTATTTGAACTATAGAAACACTAATTTATAACGAACTTATAACTACTATTTATGTAAAACGATTTATAACACGCGGTATATAACTGTCTCTCTGACACTCGCTGTTTGACTGACTGACTCAGTTGTTCGGCCGTTTTATATATGAGAACACAGGCAGGCTTTGGTTCGAGAACCTTCTCGAAATTATCTTCCGTCTCCTTCTTTTTGTTCTAGAAGCTTCTTAGAACAAACCTCTCTCTCTAATTGTTCCATCGATTGTTTCCAGAACATTCCAGAATCTTCTGTGACGTTCTTTGTCAATGCGGCATATATTGAGTGTTCGGAAATATGTTGGTGTATGTAGGAATCATTGAGAGGTTGGAGAGCAATCTGGGATGCGTGATACAGGATGATCGTTGTACTCCTGCCTTCCTGCTGATGTTTCTAAAGCGCCTCCAAGGGAAATATCATTACACTGCCCCCTTTAAAACGCATTACTCCTGGAATGCACTCTGATCGTTATGAAGATAGGGACAACAATGGCCTTCTTTCTATTGAAAAAAATTTGAGTATATCCTCATTTGCGGATGACACTGTCATTCTTTGTACTGCTAGTACTTGGAACGAGGTAAAGAACCAAGCGGAACAGAACCTCGAAAATATAAGTAGTTGGCTTAGCGAAATGAATCTCACGTTGAATCTAGAGAAAACAAAATTTATGACATTTTCTTGTAACAAATCAAACTCACCAGATATTGAAACTCTCACTTTGAGAGTAAATAACACAGTTCATTTAATTGAAAAAGTTGAATCTATAACTTACCTTGGAATTGAAATTGATATGCACCTTAAATGGGATGTTCATATTAGTAAAGTAGTTAAAAAATTAAGATCTATCCTATTCACTTTCAAACACCTGAAGAATATTCTTGGCATAAAGGAACTCAAAATTCTATACCATTCACTTGTAGAATCCCATATTCAATATGGCATATCCGGTTGGGGGGGAGCATATAGTTGCCACACAAAAAATTTACAAGTTATCCAGAAATTCTTCTTGAAAATAATTTACAATAAAAATCGCACCTATCCTACTGAACAACTTTTTACAGAAATACCAGTTTTCAACCTAACTAAGCTTTACTATTACAAGGTCATGTGTCTACAATATAAAAATAAAAATCAGTTGACATTCATCAAACATGAACACAATACAAGACATAAAAAAAAATCTGAATTCATAACTGAAAAAACTGTGAAGAGTATAGGCCAGAGATCTTTTTACTTTACAGCTCCTAAAATTTTTTCACATATTCCGCAGTCACTAAGAGAACTTAATAACATAACTCTATACAGAAACAAACTGAAAATTTGGCTACGAAACTTATCGATATTTGATACCAACAAAATTACCAACTTCTATGATTTTTAATTCTAATGACAAATTTTTGTACTTATCCATTCGAGCATATCAAAATACTTTCAAACCTTCGGCTGATTTTTATAAATTTCAAATTTCATTCACTTACTTACTCACTTTAATATAAAACATGTATTTCTGTGTTCCTAAGTGTGTTTCGTGATATGTATGTAATATACAGGGTGGCCCACGAGGTTTTGGCCAGTCGATATCTCGAAAACTATTTGAACTACAATTTTGAATTTTTGTGGTTTTGAACAATGGAATGCGGTGACCATTTTTGGTATAAGAGGGTGTTATTGCAACATCGCATTTCCAATCACGTGATATCAACTTCAAAATCTTAAATGGAACACCCTGTATATTATTGCATTTTTGTGTAGACCTTTCTAATACAAATTCTACGATACCATAATTGTCAGCGGTTTTTCGGCACCACAGTTAAGATAACGAGGTTTTCATGAACATTTCTGTATTTTTATTCAAAAAACGTGATAGCTTAGGAAGAGAAAAAGTATCCTAGCAACAGAAATACATCGCACTTGTCAAGGGATGTCAATCAGTATCAGTAGATTGGCTTTGTGTACAAGTAGTATCAAGACTAGTATGCCTTTACACTTTACTTACGACGAGTATGTCAATATGCTGCTCATATACGGCGAGTGTCGAAAAAATAGTAGACGTGCTCGAGACTTGTACAGATAACGTTTTCCCGACCGAACAACTCAATTATTACAACGAGTAAAAATACTTTCTCTTATGTGGAACAGAAATTGAGAAATGGTTATTTTCCTAGTGGAAAACAGCAAATTCCACGCAGAAAGCCTATTCGAACAGAGGATAACGTAATTAATACTCTGGCTTATGTTCAAGTACACCCACATATCTCAACTAGATGTCTTGAGCAAGAATGTGGAGTAAGTAGAACTACAATCCAGAGAGTATTAAAGAATCATAATTATATCATCCTTACAAAATACATTTAACACAAGGTTTGAACCATGCAGACCCTGAAAGAAGACTAATTTTTATAGCTGAAATGACAGTAAAACTCGCATATGACCCATTATTTTTAAATGAACCCTGCAGACCCTGAATGAAGACTAATTTTTATAGCTGAAATGACAGTAAAACTCGCATATGACCCATTATTTTTAAATGAACCCTGCAGACCCTGAATGAAGACTAATTTTTATAGCTGAAATGACAGTAAAACTCGCATATGACCCATTATTTTTAAATAAAATATTGTGTACTGATGAAAGTCGATTTCACAACAACGGTACTGTAAATCGACACAATTGTCACAATATGGGGTGTAAATGTCTGGTGCGGTTTATTCAACGGCCGCTTGATTGGCCGTATTTGTATCAAGGAACTTTGACCGGCGAAAGGTATTTAGATATTCTCCAGAATATGCTTCCCGCTTTACTTGAAGATATTCCCTTGAACGAAAGAGAGACGATGTGGTGGCAGCAGGATGGTGCACCTCCTCACTATGCCCGGCATACGACATATCTTAATAATACTTTCCGTGAAAAATGGATTGGGCGAAATGGTACAATAAATTGGCCGGCTTGTTCCCCAGATATGACACCTTTAGACTTTTTCCTCTGGGGATATTTGGAAGGTTTGGTTTATTCTACACAGCCTACAAAGTTAGATGATTTGCATAACAAAATCAGAGCAGCGTGCCAAACTGTTACACCTGAAATGATTTGAGCAGCATGCACTAGAAATCGTTCAACAAGATTTGAGCATTGCGTTACTGCGTAATGCTTCTTCTACTTATTTTGTTTCATTTCCTAATTATACTGTTGTTCTTTAATAAATTTTCCATTTTCCATTTATTTGACAGCTCATATTGTCACCGTTTCACATGAAAATCCTGACAATGATGGTATCGTAGTATTTGCATTAGGAAGGTTTTCACAAAAATGCAATAATATACAGGGTGTTCCATTTAAAATTTTAAAGTTGATATCACGTGATTGGAAATGCGATGTTGCAATGAAACCCTCTTATACCAAAAATGGTCACCGCATTCCATTGTTCAAAACCACAAAAATTCAAAATTGTAGGTCAAATAGTTTTCGAGATATCGACTGGCCAAAACCTCGTGGGCCACCCTGTATATACTGAGAAGTGTATCCTGAATATACCCACAACAAGTTTATTTTCGTGGGATTTCTCTAGATTTATTTCCTTTTGTTATTTTATTCATATATGTAAATGATCCTCCACACTTTGTATCTAGATGAAGTTTATAATATTGTTTGTTTTGTATGTATGAAAAAATCAGATTTTCTCAGATTTAAATTTGTATTCTTGTATATATACTTTTTGTATAATATCTTTTTTTTTCTCACATTTGTATTATTTCTCTTTGGAAATAAATTATTATTATTATTATTATTATTATTTATCTTCCGGAATGGCTTGCAAGATGTTTAGTGCATCACCCCGTAGAGCTACTGTGAGAGCTACCACTTTGTCTTCTGATGTCCACCCATTGGCTTTGGAAGCTGCTTCGAATTGCTTCAGGTAGTTTGGCCACGATGTTTTTCCATCGAATGTAGGCGGCTTCACTCGATTGGTAGTAACCACTAGGGTCCCTTGATGAAAATTGACGTTAAAGTCATCTTAACAGGGTACGGACAGATCATAGCTGCATTCTTTTTTAATGATCTAGAAACTTTAGTTTTGTCTACTGGCATCCCTGATATTGCTGTCACGTCACATCCATGGGCGCTACAGAAAATCATTCAAAATTTCAATAATAGGTATGTACAGGGTGTTTACTTGTTGAAGATCATATGGCGAACGAGTTTTGTAATTATGATCCGATTCTATTCAAAATTGGAAGATATCTGGGGTTTTCCGGGGTTGGAGATAATGATTGGTTCGTCAAACTTGGAAAATTCAAGATGACCAATCCAATATACAGGCTGATTCACGGTGGATGGCACATTAGACGTTTCTGGAAAACGCAACTCAGGATTATTCTGAAAAGTTGGTGCCTTGAATAATGAGTTGTGTTCTATCGACCTGAAATATTCTCAGTGCTGCCACCGTGAATCAGCCCGTATAGCGAAAGGAATTTCTAATTATGATCTGATTCTATTTAAGATTGGTACCTGGGGGTTTTCGGGGTCGAACTTTATGATTTTTTGTCAATGGGGTCGGAGATTATAATTAATTCGTCAAAATTGGGATTTTCATGATGGCGGATCCATTATGGTGGACGAGTTTTGTAATGGAGATTCGATTCTATTCAAAATTGGTATCTGGGGGTTTCCGGGGTAGGAGGTAATGATCGTTTCGTCAAAATTGGGAAATTCAAAATGGCGGATTCGATATGGCGAAAGACATTAGTTTATATGATTATTAGTCTACCACAAATAGAAAATATGTAGGATGCAAGAGTGAAAATAACGTGACTATAAGTTATACTGCGTATACCTACATCATCTTTGTTACTTTCATCAATCAATTGTTCGAAAATGACTTTTAATTTGAGGGGGACGGAAAAATCATATGTATAACATGGGGGTAAATTATATTCTATTCTTTATTTTCCTGCATATTTTACGTATTACTTTTTATCAGCCTACTTTTCGTGCTAGACAGAGTTTTATACATGATATACGTGATATTAGTCACTCCATAAATTCTTCACCGAGCTGGATTTCCAAAAATATATTGAGCAAACATGAATAGGTACAGTAGTTTCGGTTTCCATCATTTCTCAATCATAAGGCTCAGCTCATTAAGCTAATAGATGAACTTCTGCTCAGCTTGAAATCAGAATTCATTCAGTCAATTCAGTCAACCCTAGTATACAGTCTAAGAACAGTCTCTCTTAGTGAAATATATTGAGCTTTCAGTACAATTTATATGTTCCCTACCCCGCAAAGATTATGCTGGAGTAGTAAAGTCTAAATCTAGAGGACTGTTCATCTATATCTTGGTATAGTTGAATCGGGAATTCCATATGAAAACTACGTATGATACGCCAGTGACCTCAATATAACCTAAAAAACAACGAATGTCAAAAATCTAGTGTTTTTCCCTAGAATTGAATAAGGATGGAACTATATAACTGTTTCACAAACACTTTAGAGTGAGAGGAGACGAGGATCTGTCCGTACCCTGTTAGGATGACTTTAACGTCAATTTCCATCAAGGGACCCTAGTAACCACTGCATCCGGCCCTATTTTTGTTTCCATCACGAGTCGTTGACCATTTCCTGACCCTTCCATCGCAGCTCTCCTGCGAGATTGTGACTTCAGTTCATCTATTTCGAGCTGCAGTTCTTTCTTCAGTTCTTGTATCTGAGTCGCGACTTGAGCTGTTATCTGAGCCAATACCTCATGCCGTTGAGCTGAGATCTGAGAGGCGATCTGATCTTGCTGAGCAGAAATCTGTGCCATGATCCCAGTCAACATCGATTCTGCTGAAGCTGGTTCCTCGAAGGTGAACGTCTCTGGATCTTGACCTACGCTCACCATATACTCTTCGAGACGATGCTGAAGTGTAGCCTTGATCCCTGTTGTGTCGAGATCTCTCTCCTCCAACTCGCGTTTCAAGTCCACCACTTTCAACTCGTGTAGTTTCTTCATTGCAACGGTCTGTTCACTTCACACTGGAATATCCCACACTTCTGACACCAATTGTTACGTTATTCGGGTGCAGAAGCGAACACGACACTATTTATTTTCCAACTGATTTATTTGAACTATAGAAACACTAATTTATAACGAACTTATAACTACTATTTATGTAAAACGATTTATAACACGCGGTATATAACTGTCTCTCTGACACTCGCTGTTTGACTGACTGACTCAGTTGTTCGGCCGTTTTATATATGAGAACACAGGCAGGCTTTGGTTCGAGAACCTTCTCGAAATGATCTTCCGTCTCCTTCTTTTTGTTCTAGAAGCTTCTTAGAACAAACCTCTCTCTCTAATTGTTCCATCGTTTGTTTCCAGAACATTCCAGAATCTTCTGTGACGTTCTTTGTCAATGCGGCATATATTGAGTGTTCGGAAATATGTTGGTGTATGTAGGAATCATTGAGAGGTTGGAGAGCAATCTGGGATGCGTGATACAGGATGATCGTTGTACTCCTGCCTTCCTGCTGATGTTTCTAAAGCGCCTCCAAGGGAAATATCATTACAATACATTTGATCGAATGTTTTATGATAGAAAATACATTTGATAGAAACCTAAATGATAGAAAATACAATTGATAGAAAAAATATTTGATAGAAAATACACTTGATAGAAACAGCATTTGATAGAAAATTCAACGGGGCTACGCTCAAGTTAGGTCAGTTCGTTTTGAAAATTTGATCCTTCCTCATATATTTGAGAAGAAGGAGCTAGAAGTTTGTGGTATCAATAAATTCATAAGCTTCGATTTCCATCTAGCTCCTTCTTCTCAAATATATGAAGAAGGATCATATCTTCACAAACGTACTGACCTAACTTGAGCGTAGTCCCGTTGAATTTTCTATCAAATGCTGTTTCTATCAAGTGTATTTTCTATCAAATAGTTTTCCTATCAATTGTATTTTCTATCATTTATGTTTCTATCAAATGTTTTTCTATCATTTGTCTTTCGATCAAATTTCCGCCACCCAATATTGTTACGTTATTCGGGTGCAGAAGCGAACACGACACTATTTATTTTCGAACGGATTTATTTGAACTTAAGAAACTGTTAGCAGGGATTGATTCTGCAGTGGAACTTACGCACTGATACACACAATGTTGAATATTTTTATATTCGTAAAACAATTACAACATACATAAACAACGTTACTATCCTAGCAACATAATACAGAATGAATTCACATGATTACAATAAGTGTAGATCTATATTAAACGAACTTATTCTAACACCCCCGCTTCATGTGATATTCCTGGTGATCGGCATTAATCCTATCTTCCTTGTATTCTGTATCAACTTTTCTCCACATAGCCCTTTTGTTAAAGAGTCAGCTAACATATCGTGAGTACTTATAGGATGTATAACGATATCACCATCAATCTGTTTGTCTCTCACAAAATGATATCGTATATCGATATGTTTGGTCCTTGGTCTGAAACCTCCAGTCTTGCTTATATCGATTGCCCCTTTATTGTCACAATAAATAATCATTTCGTGACAACTTTCCGGCATGATATTTCTCAAGAGTTCCTTCAGAAAAATTGCTTCTTGGGTCGCTGCACTCAACGCCATGTATTCGGCTTCGGTCGTCGAAAGTGCTACTGTTGACTGTTTCCGTGATGACCAGCTCACTGCTCCACTGCATAAGATGAAAACATATCCAGCAGTAGATTTTCGATCATCGATATCTCCAGCCCAATCTGAATCGGAGTACCCTACAAGCTCATCTTCAGATTTCTGGTAGCATAATTTCCAGTGGGAAGTTTTTCTTAGATAACGAAAAACTCTTTTGACTGCCTGCCAGTGAAGCTTTCCGGGATTTTGACTGAATCGGGCTAGTTTGCAAACAGCATAAGCTATATCTGGACGAGTACCTTGTGCTGCATACATCAAGCTGCCTATTGCCTCCTGGTAAGGAATTTCAGTCATTTCTTTTCTCTCTGCTTCAGTTTTTGATGTCATTTCTTTCGTCAATTTCTGATTAGCATCCAAAGGACTGCTAACTCCATGGCATTCTGACATACCAAATCTTGAAAGTACCTACCTCTTCAATATATTTCTCTTGGTCCAACGTAACTATTCCTTTTTCGGTATCTCTTTCGATTCTGATTCCTAAACAATAATGTGCTTCTCCCAAATCCTTCATTTTGAATCTGTTTGATAAGTTCCTTTTCAATTCTAACTTATCATGTTTCCTTTCAGAGAATATGAGTAGGTCATCCACGAAAATAGCTATGACTAACCTTTTCCCATTTGTGTTCTTCATGTATACACATGGATCTTTGGACGACTGACTGAATCCCAAATCTTTTATGGCCGAATCTAGTAGTTGATTCCATGCTCTACTAGATTGTTTGAGACCATACAGAGTTTTGTTCAATTTACAGGTTCGTCCATCTGGAAGTTGCATGTAAAGTTCTTCAGTCAATTCAGGATGGAGAAATGCTGTCACAACATCCATTTGATCGATTTCCCAATCATACTTGGCAGCTAGTGCCAAAAGAAGGCGAATCGAACAATATCTGACAACTGGGGAGTAGGTTTCTTCATAGTCAATACCCTGTGTCTGAGAAAAACCTTTAGCTACAAGTCTAGCTTTGTAGCGTTCTATCTCTCCTGTTGCAGTCAGCTTAGTTTTGAAAATCCATTTACTTTTTATTGATTTTCTGCCTGGTGGAAGTTCACAGAGTGTCCATGTATTATTCATCTGATGGGCTCGGAGTTCTTCCTCCATAGCTCCTCTCCATTCTGATGAATTTTCTCCCGACAAAGCTTCCTGAACTGTCTTAGGATCACTAGATATCTCAGTCATGGCATAATAAACATAATCGGAATTGAAAATACTTGTATTTGGATGACGCAATCGTGTCGATCTTCTCAGATCTTCATCTTTGGGATCTTCTAGATGAATTCCTGGTACTTCATCGTTGATCGTTTCATTCGAATTTATTTCTCTTACTTGGTCTTCGGATCTGCTTCCTCGTTCATTTTCTGAGACTTCATTAGTGGAAGATGAGGACGGGCATGATTCCTCCACTTCAACAGGAGATTCTTTCACTTCTACAATGTGAAACTGCTGTTGAGATTCTTCATCTTCCGTTACTTGAGGAAATAGATTGACAAGTTTACTTGACATTTCATTCGAGACAGTGACATTTTCAAAGAAAGTGGCATCTCGGGCAATGACAACTTTCTTGGATACAGGGTGTATAAATCGGAATCCTTTTGAATTTTCACTGTATCCTACAAATATCATTTCTTGAGCTCTCGGATCAAGTTTCTTACGTTTTTCTTGCGGAATGTGAACTAATGATTTGCAGCCAAAAACATGGAGATTGGATAAATCAGGTTTCCGTCCAGACCAAGCTTCTTCTGGTGTAGTCTTCTGAAGAGCTTTAGTGGGTGCTCGGTTCTTGAGATATGTAGCAGTGTTGATTGCTTCGGCCCAAAATTCATTTCCAAGTTTGGAGTGAATCAACATACTACGTGCATATTCCATTAAAGTGCGATTCAGTCTCTCTGCTACACCATTTTGCTCAGGGTTGTACGGGATTGTTGTCTCATGTTTGATGCCGTTGGTCTTCAAAAATTGCAAGAATTCATGGTTCACATATTCAGTGCCGTTGTCTGTTCTGAGGCATTTGATGTAACATCCTGATTCATTTTCTACAGCTGCTTTGTAGTCCATGAGTTTCTGCCTTACTTCGGTTTTAGAATGTAGAAAATACGTTGTGGATTTTCGGCTGAAGTCGTCGGTGAAGGTTAAAAAATATCTTGCTCCTCCAATAGACTTTTCTTGAATCGGTCCACATAAATCTGAATGTACTATTTCAAGATGTTTCTCTGTTCTTCTCCTACCAGATTTGCTGAATGGAAGTCGATGAGATTTCGCTTTGACACAGACATCACATTGACTTCTAGAATTTTCTACTGAGTATTCTATACCTGTAGCTAGTTCATTTCTCAGAGTTTTCATATAATCTTGGTTCAAATGTCCTAATCGATGGTGCCACAGATTGAATGAGTCGGATAACTTAACAAAGTGAGCTGACAGAGGTTTGCAGTCGAGACGATACATTCCGTTGACTTCAGAAGCTGTGCCTAGAATGTCCTCTGATTTCAAATCAACTTGTACTCCAGTTATTCGGCATCCATTTATAGCATCGAAGATTATTGTTTTTCCTGCTTCGACCATCTTACTAACAGATAACAGATTCAGCATTATATTAGGAGAGTGAATGACATCTTGCAGAATAGCCTGCCGTTCATTCTTTAGAATAATGTCGATGTTGCCTTTTCCAGTGCATTCTAATTTCTGTCCATTAGCTATCCCTAATTGTCTTCCATCTTCTTTCTGGAAATCACGGATCCAGGAAAGATTAGGAGTGAAGTGGGCTGTAGCTCCAGAATCAATAAACCAATCTTCTGTGCATGAAAACGACGAAAAATTATTGCATGACAGTGCAACTGGCCCTTGTTCTACTTTGTGGTTTCCCTTGGCATTTTTCCTGGGCTTCGGACATTTATCTGCTTTATGATTGTAGGCATTGCAGTTGAAACATCTGGGACCTCTCCTCGGATTCTGTGTATTCTGAATCTTGCTGTTCCTGTTGCTGTATAGTGCCAGTTCGGAAGATTTAACACTGATATCCTTAACATTTTGTTGAAGAAGTAAACTCTTAACAAATTCAACAGAAGTCACCTGCTTGGAACCTTGAATGCCTAATATCAATGGTTTGTATTCTTCTGGTAAGCCTCCTAGGATTATCCCTCCAACAACGTTATCTTTGAAAGGTTCTCCTATGGTTTCTAGTTGTTCTGCGATTTGAAGAATTCTGTCGATGTACTCCTGCATGGAAGAACATGATTCAAATCTGGTCTTGAATAGGCTTGAATATAAACCAATCATTCGAACAATTCCTGTGTCCTCGTATGCTCTTTTCAAATTATCCCATGCTTCCTTAGCCGTAGTAGCTTTCTTGGTTTCGGCGGCTGCTGAGGGTTTCAGGGATAAATTGATCTTGGCAAGGGCTCTCTGATCAGTGTCTGGATCAATAGAATCACCTGGCTTCGGTTCTACACAACACCAGAGTCCTGCATCCACTAGGAAGTTTTTCATCGAGAATTTCCAATCATTGTAGTTACTGCCATCCAGATGTTTGGATTCTGATAAACCTCCAACTGAAGTAGACACTACTGTAGACTTGTGGGTAGAATTATGTTTTTGTAATTCTCTTCGTAATTCAACCAGTTGTGCTTGAATTTCTTTTACTGAAGTCATCTTGAAATTGTCTTGTCAAAAAAATATATTTGACAATGAAAATATCTTCTGAGATGAATCGATTACTTCTTTATTCCTGCGTGCTTTCAGTTCCTTTCTGGGCCCATAACCTGTTAGCAGGGATTGATTCTGCAGTGGAACTTACGCACTGATACACACAATGTTGAATATTTTTATATTCGTAAAACAATTACAACATACATAAACAACGTTACTATCCTAGCAACATAATACAGAATGAATTCACATGATTACAATAAGTGTAGATCTATATTAAACGAACTTATTCTAACAGAAACGCTGATTTATATTGAACTTATAACTACTATTTATGTAAAACGATTTATATCACGCGGTATATGACTGTCTCTCTGACACTCGCTGCTCAACTGACTGACGGCAGTTGTCCGGCTGTTTATATATGAGATCCCTTGGTAGGCTTTGGTTCTTCTTTTTGTTCTAGAAGCTTCTTAGAACAATACTTCTCTCTCTAATTGTTCCATCGAATGTTTCCAGAACATTCCAGAATCTTCTGTCACGTTATTTGTCACCGCGTCATATATTGAGTGTTCGGAAATAGGCTGGTGCATGTCGGAATCATTGGGAGGTTGGAGAACAATCTGGGATGCATGTTACAGGATGATCGTTGTACTCCTGCCTTCTTGCTGATGTTTCTAGAGCCCCTCTAAGGGGAATATCATTACACTATGATACAGTCTAAGGAATATTCCCATGATATCAGATATTTTCCAATTATTCTAATTAACGAGAAATTTCATACCAAAAATTAAACAAAATACGAGAAAAAATCAAGTACGCCAATTTAAAACAGATTTGCTACAGTGTAGAACTTTGGGTGGAAAAAGGGGGTCTAACCTCAAATTTTATTTTGATCCAATTTTTTTTTATTAGTGCCATTCGATAGTACACGTCGAGCTTTCTCATTTTTTAAATATTTGCACTTATTTCAGTGCCAGTACATTGAGAATTCACATTCTGAAATATCTGAAATATCAATTATTTCTAATAGTAAACAAGTTACGCAATCCAAATTTCATATTCAGCCCCTTTCTTTCCAATGGCGTAGAAGTTTTAGATCATTATTTACTGATAAAATCAAGTTCTACGCCCATTTTATTCATAACGATTATGAAATAGGTTTTATTGCCCAATAAAATTATGCCAACGTACCAAATTTAAGGAAAATCTCATGAGCCGTTTCAATGTTATGAAGCCAAAAAGATTAGAACGATTGTAACTTCAGAGCCGTCTAGCGCCCAAACTAAGCAAATTTGTACAGATGTAAGTTTGCTTGTATCGAATTGTTTTGGTCTGAGAAATATGTAGTCGTTTTTTTTGTAAATACCTTTTAGGGACACCGTGTAGATGCCTCAGACAATAACTTAAAACATGACTGAATACTGTTTGGAGGTTATTCGAGGAGGTGAAGTATTCATTTCTCAAGATTTTCTATGATTAAAAATATTAGTATCATTTCAATCAAGAACAAATCGAATGTCCCAAAATATCACTGTGCTCAAAACTACACTATCAGAGCCCGAAGAATAATATTCAATCGATAGTCAGTGACACCTTGTTTGAAAAATGATTGAAGAAATGAAAAATAATATTTGATAGATCTTTTCGCTTCTGTCTTTCAATACTTCTCAGTAACAGAGATAATGGGAATAACAAAATTCCAGGCATATTTTTTATTTTCAGAAAGCTACCGCGCGACCATGGCTCAATAGTCTATTGTACTACCGGAGTTGTTCTTAAACAAATGGAATCAGACCCAGCACTGAGCCAAGTTTCACATATCATTATTGATGAAATACATGAAAGAAGTGTTCCATCTGATTTTTTGATCACATTACTGAGGGAAATCATCAAAAGAAGAACTGATTTGAAAGTATGATGAGAACATGTGAGATATTTATTTTCATACATAGTTTTTGACTTTCAGGTCATATTAATGAGTGCTACCTTAAATTCAGAGGCATTTTCCAAATACTATAACAATTGTCCACATCTTAATATACCTGGTTTTACTTTTCCTGTTGAGGAATATTTCTTGGAAGATGTTCTTCAGATGACAAAATTCAAATTTAATCAAATTGGTAAGTATTTCTTTACTAGCTTCAGTTTCTATAGAGTGAAGACCATTTCAATATTTTAATCATACATGGCATAAATAATGTACCCTAATAGTTTTTAAATCCTTTCATATACTTTTTTGTCATGTTGATATTTTTCCCTTGTTTGTGTCTGATCAGCTGTGGTACAAATTTGGTAATCATATTTTTCATCTCTTTAATTTTTTTTTCATTCATACTCAATCGAGTACTAAATGAAATATTCAGTAAATATCAGCTTCATTTTTGCCTCAAATATGCAAGTGCGTTTGTTCTATTCCTTCTATACAGGGTGTTTCATAATTGAATGTCAATATTCGAGGAGGCGATTCTTGGGCTCATTCTAAGAAGAAAGTTTCATATGAACGTATGACCTAAACGTCCCAACTTTTGAGATACAGGGTGCTAAAATTCTCGAAAATTAATATAGCCTACTACAATGAGAAGTTATAATTCGAAAATACCAAATACGAATACAAAGTTCATGAACTATGAATTGTATTTCTGAAATTTGATCTTGAAAATAAAAACTATTTCTCTGCATTGTGATATTGTCATATTAACAATAATACTATAATCATGTAGTGAAAAGCTTTTTATTTTTAAGCGAAAACCGTGCATCAGATTGAAAAAATTGTAGTGATCAAATTTGCTTAGAAATGATCGGGAATTTCAGGAATGATTTCAATTTGGAGATTAATCAGTGGCGTACCATCAATGTCTGCCAAAATAGGTATGTGAAATTCCATACGAACGCCACTGGTGGCAACAACAAAAAATGTGGTACGCTAACTGATGCCTCTTGATACATAGTACATGTATGCCAAATTTCATCAGAATATCTGAAGTGGTATTACAGATATTAATAAAAAACTATTAATTTTTGAGAACTTTACCACCCTGTATCTCAAAAGTAAGGATGTTTAGGTCATACGTTCATATAAAACTTTCTTCTTAGAATGGGCCCAAGAATTGCGTCCCCAAATATTGACATTCAATTATGAAACACCCATATGTAAGAAGAGTAAAGCAAGTGAAACTAGTATTAGGATAGGGCGTAAATTATACAGTCTGATCCACCAAAACAATACTTCAATGTACTAATTTGATCTGAACAAGACATTTTTTGGAGATTCAGTATAAAAGAAGAGTCACATGAGGGTACTAGAGTAAAGGAATAATTTCAGACAAACAACCTATCAGCTACATTTTGATACGGGACTTTTCTTATCCCTGACGTGAGCGCCCTAGTTAACGGTACAGTTTGCGTGACTATGTATATCAGTTGCAACGGTCTTCAAGGAAATTCTATGTCGTTACTCAAATACGTTCATTTAAATGTTGGTTGAACAAGTTCTCGCATCACTCTCAACTCGATTTACTTGAGGATGGCGAACAGAAGAAAACACGACCTTACCCCGAGAGGCTCAAGAGTATTTTTCTACTTTTACGCAGTAAATTGACTTCCATGATCAGACAATACCCTTTCTGGCAATCTCAGCTTTGGAAAATAATCCATAGTTAACCGATTTAATATTGCCGTTGTAGTAGACTTCTTCAAAGCATAAAATGTTACATATTAAGTGAAAACATCCTACACTACACACACAAAAGTAGCTGTCCGCACTTCGTTTTTTGAAAAATATCGCATTCCTTAATTATTTCTTCACGGACTGTGACATATTATTCCACCAAACTTCTTGTTTCAAAGCTTGCCATATCTTGTACGATCCGAAATGACCCGAAGTGCAGTGATAAGCGTCAACTAATTCCGCTGTAACTCTTTTGGGACACACACTAGACACCAACGATCATTTCCCCTACGAACTTACAGAACCTGCTCAAACATTAAGAATCTCGTTTGTAATTTTAAATCATTTCCTAAATTATTGATAATATCTGAAAGTTTCTCATCATTTGGCTGATACTGTCCTTTTTTTTTTTCATCTTTGATTGTAAGTCTGGTGGTAATTTGAAAATGGGCGTGTACACCTTAGTATAACTTTTAACTCAAACCATGTTTATAATGATCCTTTTATACATAAATAATGATTGACGACATAATTCGATCGAAAAATTAACTGGGATGTTTTATTTTTGGACATAAATAATAGTACTTTCTGAAAACGGACCCTCTTATGACGTAGAAACCTCATCTCGCCATAGTTAAAAGAAAATACCAAACGCCCGACGGAGACTGAGGCAACTGATGTATTAATTTTTTCAACTGTGATCTCGCGCTAATTCACTCTGTCAGAAATCATGTATCATTCATCTCTGTCTGGAATAGTCTTGTTTCAGTATTAGGGTTTGACGTTACATCATCTCCTCGTTTTCAAAGGTCCGAAAAATCGGGGATTTCAATAATTTTTTATAAAACGTAGGGAGCTCACAGCAAGAAACGGTTTGCGGTGGTGAGCTAGTTTGGGTGAGTTCAATCAAATTATGAAATATTTTTTTTTGTGATATAAGCCCATTGGGAAAATCTTAAACTTGTCAGATGGTTCTGGTAGACTCACCGCAGCGTTACGTGATAGAGCGTCGGCTATAACATTTTGTCTGTCCGGAATAAATTATTGTAGAGTGAAATCGAATTCTTGAATAGCCGATTCTAGCAGATAACCGTCACCTTTGTGAATAATAAACTGAACGATTATCCGTATATACCACAAACTTTGTTCCTAATAAGTAGGTATATTCGAAATTTCACCAGAGCCCAAATCAGTGCTAATACTTCATGTTCATTGATATGATATCGTTTTTCTCTTTCTAGCAATAGCCCATTCGCCCACGCAATCGCATGACATTTCACTCGCATTAACTTGTAATCAATACGGAATATCCACTTTTGGATGGTAAAGTAAGGTCTTGTCTTGCATTTTTTCCTTCAGCTGCTGAAAAGCCTCCTCTCTCTTTTCATTAACATAAATCTGGACAAATGATTCGAATTCTGATCCCAAAATACTCGTTGAACAACTACAAAAAACATTGACACTTGTTGATAAACCGAAAGGCAGAGTTCTGAAACAATAGGTTTTTCCATCAACGCAAAACCCTGTATAAGGTTGAGAATTAGTTGACAAACGAATCTGCCAATAGCCATGCATTCAATCTAAATACCTCATAAATGTGATATTTCTAATGGAATGTAGAATTTCATCGATGGGTCTTGGTTTATCATTTTTCCGCTCCATCAATTTATTCAGATGTCTCGCATCTGAGCATATTCTCACCCTATTATCTTTTTTACAGTCGTCATTATTGACGAAATATACTGGGTTGCCATACGTCTGATAACCCCCCATTTTTCCATTAAATTCAATAGTTTTTGTTACATATGGTTTATGGCTTATTGGTCCTGGATATTGCTTTAACATCACCATGCATATTGGCGGATGACCTTGAACCCTGAATGGTGTTTCCTAACTGATGAAACTTCTTCAATACAATATTGAAAATTCATAATAATAATAATAATAATAATTTATTGCACTTAAATTACATATTACAAACATAACAAATACATTGGTAATATATACAAGCCAGTCACAGAACATTAAGAAATAGGACGAAAAATTAATACATAATATAATATAATATAAAACATTTATAGTGAGGATGCAAAATTTAAGTATTCTGAACCTACTGCACTATCCAGGCACTGCTCAAAATAATCATTCAAGGAATAAGGTTCCAGATTACATAAGAAGTTAAGTATAGGCTTCTTCACTAGTTGAAAATTTTCTTTCAGTTTTATGTGTGTTGGTAAATGATTAAATAATTTTATACAGGAGTATAGAGCACCTTTCTCAAAACAGGCTAACCTATGATATGGAATATTGTAATTTGAGATGTTTCTAGTACTATAGTTATGAGTTATGTTGAATTGTAGGAAATATGGCCTATTTTTGAACACAAATTTAATACACTCATATATGTACAATGCTGGAACAGTAAGTAAATTTAGGGAGCTGAAGTGAGTTTTACAAGAAGTGAGATAACTCAACTTTTTGATTATTCGAATAGCTCGCTTTTGAATTGTGAAAATATTTAAGGCTTCACTGCTTCCTCCCCAGAGAATGATGCCATAACGTGCCCTTGAATAGAAGCTTGCATAGTAAAAAGTTTTAACAATGTTGATATTTGTGTTATTCGACAGTATTCTGAGGCCAAAACAAGACCGGTTGAGTTCCTTACTGAGGTAATTGATGTGGGAGGAAAAACTCAGGGTTTCATCAAGAAATACACCCAAACACTTGATTTCTGTGGAAAATTGTATTTTATGTTGATTGAGAATGATATTGTCTGGGGTTTCAGGCCCACGTGTTGTTTTGAAAAACACTGCTTTAGTTTTGTCAGGATTTAGTATTAATTTTGAATTCAAGAACCAATTTTCTATGTTAACCATGAGTGAATTACCATTAAGCGTTAGTTGAGGAAAATTTGAAGCGGTAAATAACAATGTAGTATCATCTGCATAGTTAATGACAGTTTGATCTCGTTCGGCAATTGATAAGAGATCATTGATGTAGATGATGAATATGAGTGGCCCTAATACGCTGCCCTGCGGCACCCCCCTGGACACCTCCAGATATCCAGAGATACATTCGTCTGATAATGAATACAAATTATAGATAGCGACTTTCCCTTACTCTCGTCCGTCTGCATGATTTTTGTGATTGTTCACTAGGTAGTTATAATCCTTCATATATTTCTACATACTATCAGTATAGTTGCTACATTCAATTATCAAACTATCCACAAAACAACATAGGCACCCATACTAACTGCACTTGAAAAATGATGACAATGTCAGAACATTAAATGGAACAATCTATAAGTACCTACCTACTGAAACCATGAACAATAATATAATAACTTCTAAAAATATTGGTTCTTTCATAGATATGTCCCTTATGGTATGGAAATACATATAAATGCAGGAGAGTTGACTGTTGTTTATAATCAAAACAATATGAATTTCAGTCAGGTTTTTTGATTTTTGGTTGAACTAAAACTGTAAATGTTGTTACAATAAAAATTGATATCTGAATATTCGAAGTGTTCCTTCATTGAATGGCCACTTCACCTAGTTTGCCAATTGACTAGTCTCAATTCGATACAGGGTTAGTGCAAAATCGATAATTTCAAAGTTGGTCATTGTTCAATAAACATCCTAAGCTACCTGCTCTTTGGATAATAAAATGCCTGATAGTCCATCTCGAAATTTTGACACTTAACGAACCATAATATGCCTTGAAAATAAAAAAGAATGTCAAACTGTTCTAGATACATCCAATATTATCCCGTAGATTTATATGGTTCGAATAAGTACCCATTGATTGATTGATTGAATGTAACCCCAGAGTAACTAGTTCTTCTCCTTCTTCTTCTTTTAGGTTTATTGGTTTTCTGACTCCTTCCGGGGCCAATTCCACCAGATCAGGTGTTCGAGAGAGTTTACGTTTTTACTTTTATGATAGGATGGATGAAAAGGTCGAATTTGTTAAGTGCCATCAGAGAATGTAATTGTTTTAACAAATATGGTTACGTCTAATTTCTACATCCCACATGAGGGACATCACAGATTATTTATAAACAAACAAATAGAATAGAAAATTTGGTCATACTTATAGGAATTCCATCAATTATACTTATTCAGATAGATATCTCACTTTTTTCTATAAATTAGCTTAAAACATTGATTTTTTAACTTAGATCTTTTAGAATCGATTGGTAAGAGGGGGTATAAACAAGGCGGCTCGGTGGTCGAGAGCGTGAAGGCGCTGAGTTCGTATGGGGACTCCCACCCGAGACCTAGGTTCGAATCCTAGTTAGGCCATGGATGTTTGTGTTTGTATGTATACCTAACCCCGCACAAGTTTCGACTTATGGGGCGTTTGGTCCCAGTGCTGGGACCAACGAGGTATGCAATTGCAAAAAAAAAAAACCCATATTTAACAGTTTGGTTAGGTTTGGTTTCAAATTTGAGGAAAAAGTGGTGATTCTGGGGAGATGATATATGGCAAGCTGCAATGTCCTATTCTCAATCTAATTATTGATGTGAATAATCTTCGAGAAAACTTCCTGACATATGTTAACCATGGTTCTGCCTGTATTTTGGGTTGAATTTCTTCATATATTCAACCTCTATCATTAGAGGATAAATTACAAAATTGTTGAAATGTGTTTTTTATAAGATTCCTAGTAAAAGGAATTGAATCAGTGGTTCGAATTTTCATCAAATTTGAATTTCTGGCAATTTTATCTGCCTTCTCATTTCCCAAAATATTGGTATGGCCCGGAATCCAACAATTTTATTCTACGCTGTTCATACCATTTCGTATTATTTTTAAATATATTCTGTTGTTATTTGTATGACAATTCACGTGAAAAAAAAAATTGTTCCTTTAGTGAACGGGTACTTCAGAATGCGGTATTTCCTGATCGTACCAGTAGCCTTTATTTTTCTCAACTTAATTCTTTGAGGAGAGAAAGTGAAGTTAAGAAGTTGTCACAATATAGATGATATGATTCGTAGGGCATTTCTGTCTGCATATACTGTAGAACCTCAGGTGCTCCAAGCCTCATATGCTTGTATTTCACAGGTAGTGTAGTGGGAGTGCCATATTGTACAACTCCACCCCTTCGTCACCTATCAAATTGAGGAAAACTGAGGAAAGTTTCTTCTTTTCAGCTTTATTCTCTAAATCTGCTGCTACCAAGAAGGTGCAACTGCAACTATGGTACTCACGTGTTTTCGTCTGAAAAACATGAATTTCACAATGAAAATGTGAACAAACTGATATCTATTGAGATATTTTACGAAAAAATGCGAAATTTCACCATGTTTTGCGACCCATCTTGGATTTTCATTTCCAACTATTTGTCCTTTTGCCATCATTGGACATTTTATATACCAACGTTGTGCTTCAATAACACATTTCTTTTTCTAAGATCAACAAGAAGTATGGGTTGGTATGTCAAATAAAGGTCACCTCACTAAATATGAAAAAATCCAAATAAACCATACTTCATGTTGATTTCAGGAAATAAAATGTGTAATTGCAGTACAACGTGAGTGTCCAGTGATGGTAAAAGAAGGACAAGTAGTTGTGAATGAATATCCTAGATGGATTGCAAAAGAAGATGAAATTTCGATAAATAGCGGTTTATTCACATTTTCATTGTGAAATTCGTGTTTTTCAGATGAAAATACGTAAGTACCAAAACATTTTTCGGAAAAAACCCATCGCATGATAAGTGCAGCTCTACCACCAAGAATATATCAAAACGCTAGCTGAAGCGTCTCCAGTCAACATATTCGATGTTTCGAATTTAAGAGATATAGGTAGACAAACAAAGAAGAAGAGAAGGGTATACCATGAGTCTGTATCATCCGGTATACTATCTAAATTGGGTTAGGAAGACAGGAACGAAAATCGTATCACTCGACGTTCACGGCAAGATACAAAAATTAAAAAAATTACTAGCTAAAAATGGTAGATTGTTTTATTAGGATCAAAAATGGCACTTTGTTTGACAAGCGAATTTTGCATTTGCGAGGCGGAGCGTCTAGTGAAGCCGAGCGAAAGCGAGTCAAATAAAGTCACTATTGATCCGAATGAAACATGTTATTTTTTCTGCAACCGAAAGAATTAACTAAAATAAATCTGTGAAGTAACCACCGTGCCATATGTATGCAATGCAACAAATAATCCGTGTGGTGAGACTACCTGCATTTACAGATCAGGTTTATTCAATTTTCAAGGATGTTCGAATTGAAGTTTCAATATAAATACAACCACAGAGTGACCCATTTGTGTGTGGACCAGGTGTCAGCACTAATAGCAAGTACCGCGCCAGTGCCAGATATAGAAAAAACATGTGTTAAATGTTAGGTTAGTGAGCATATCAGCAATAATAATAGCGATTATTCATTTCCCTCCATACTACACTGTGTTTGGATCGGTAATCAAATGAAAATGAACAATATCGTTGTGAGACAAAAAAGTATTGCTGGCCGTCATTATTCAAAAACAAATTATCCATTCCGAGAATAACTAATGAAATACAGATCAAGCAACTATGTGAATCTTGAAGGCTTTCCTGATCAAAACAAAAATACTTATCTATAATATGGTGTATTTATATCTCCAGCATGGGTATGAAATGCCAAATCTGCTGAAATCGGAAACAAATCAGGTATGCGTCCCAGCCCAAATAACCAAATGTAACAATGTTGTTTATTCTTGATGACCTGCACATTCTTTTTAATTCCTAGGAGCTTAAGTTCAACTTTAGCAACAGTGTTGCCTAGCAACATACCTATGTTTGTTTCAGTAATAGAAACGCCAATTCAAGAGCTGATTTTGGAATTAAAATGGACGACTTTTGTGTTGGTTGCAGAAAAAATATGTTCATGCTGCTTATTTTCACTGCGGAAGAGACATTCACAATCAGAAGACCTATGTGGACCCGTTGCAAACTCGACAATTAAGGAGGATGTTCCGGTTAAAACATTTCGGCATAAATAGCTTATGTCAAAAAGTTGAACAACTTTTATATCATAATGATATACCCTCAACAACACTTTCTCAGTAATTCACGACTTATGATCATAAACTTATCAGTTATTCTCCAGTTCGACTCGCCAAAGAAGACCGGGGACGAAAAGGAGAGGATGAAGACGTTCAATACGCTGGGCTTATAGTATCTAAACAATTCGGTTTTTTCAGATTACCTTGCTTTCATCAAGTCACGAACGATATGAAGGACTGCAGGTTTGAACTGATACCGCCATTTCTGGCGAGCGGTTGGGATTTTGTTTTTAAATTGACGTAATCGTATTATAAATCTAAAGCTGACTTTTTTGTGAATAAATATTGTTCGGCAGTGTCAAATCTGCGAGATAAAGTTATTTACAAATACCCTGTGAAATGTCAGGTACATAGAAATTTGGTCGTTGTTATTTGACTTCCTTTTGTTGATGAAAAGCGTATTCAATATACTTATTTTACAACACGTGGGAGCTAGTTTATAAGATATATTGAATATATCTATTGAATATATCTATTAAATATATCAATTCTCTGGCAATGATTAAGCAGAGTTATTCCCACCATTTGCCATTTTGTTCATTCATGTGTGTCAGTGTGTCAAGAGAGAGAGAGAGAATAATCTTTATTGTCTAAAATGTATTACATTTCGTCGACAAAGGTATAACATATATATAAAACACAAACTATTGTAAAAGAAACAAGACTAAAAAAATATTTACACAAAGGGTATAATACGGTACGGTACACACGTGCTTTCACAACTACAGTTTATTAAATCTTGATGTAGATAGTAACATTTATATAGAAAGACTAGAAATTAGATGCAAAATACTCTTCCAAACTATAAAAGCACTTTCCCATCACAAGGTTTTTTACCGATTTCCTAAATTGCTTCTGATCATTGATTGCTGTTATTTGTTTCGGTAAATGATTATATATCTGTCTACTTCTATAGATATGAGAATGCTTGGTCAAAGTTGATGTGGGGAGTGGAAGGACAAGTATCATCTCCTTTCGTGTATGCCTTTCTGCTCGATTCAAGAACTTTTCTTTATGTTTGTGGAGCAAGCAAACAGTCTCTATAATAAAAATTTCGAATATTGTTGGTATTTTATATTTGCAGAAAATTGGCCTACACGAGTCGCGAATCCTCTTTTTGAATATTATTCTCATAGCTCTTTTTTGAATGACGAATATACTTTGCAATAAAACCTGGCAGGCAGAGCCCCAAAATGGAATTCCATACCTAAGATGACTCTCCATGAGTGAATAGTATGCGGTCATTGAAGCTGAAAATCCGAGTTCACGAGATATGACATTCACGGCAAAGCAACCAGAAGACAATTTCTTTTTCAGTGCATTAATTTGTGTGTCAAACTTCAAATTACTATCAATGAATATACCGAGGAATTTCGTTACAAGCTTACTTTCAACCGTCTGACAACCTAAAGTTACCTGATCCAAATCCCACTTAAATGTGACCAGATTTGTTTTAGAAAAATTCAGCGACAACATATTCGATTCACACCAATTTTTTATTTTTTCTAAATCAGAGTGTATTGTTCGAGTCAAAATGGCCGGATCTCCATTACGCCAAAATACCGTGGTGTCATCCGCAAATAAGGTGAATGTTCCAGATATATCCAATTTAGCCAGATCGTTAACATACAGCAAGAATAAAATTGGGCCCAAGACTGACCCTTGAGGAACTCCGTTTACTATTTTTCCACTTCCGGAAGTATTATTGTTCAGAGATATTTTTTGGCTTCTACCAGTGAGATAAGATCTGAACCATTCTAATGTTGTTCCCCGAAATCCATAATGGAAAAGTTTCTGCAGGAGGATCTCATGACACACACAATCAAACGCCTTAGAAAAGTCCAGAAATACTGCCGCAGCCACTTCCTTGTCGTTTAGAGTTGTGTAAATGTTTTCAAGTAAATTAAAAATGGCATCTGTCGTATTTTTATCAAATTGGAAACCAAATTGTACGGGAGTTAAAATCTTGTGCTTTTCCAAAAAGCCCACCATCCTGCGTTTGACTAGTTTTTCGATGATTTTTGATAACGTTGATAGAATTGAGATCGGTCTGTAATTACTAGGGTCATCAATGGCACCTCCTTTGTGGAGTGGTAACACTTTCGCAGATTTTAAGCGTGAAGGAAACACACCAGTGGTAAACGATGTATTTATAGCTGTTACTAAGGCTTCAAGAGCTTCATCCGGCAATTGAAAGAGCAGCTTTGCTGAGAGGTTGTCTTCACCAGCAGAGTTTTTATTTTTGATTTCTATTATCACAGATTTAAGTTCACTCAAATATGTATCATACAAAAAAAGGGAGTCCATAGGAGAGCTCATCTTGTTCAAATTATGAAGTGGATCTACTATTGGTATGATATCTTTGGTTATTTTTGATGCTACTGAACAATAATATTCATTCAAATGAATATTATTGTTATATAGTCTGAGACCTTACCCTTTTTGTTGCCTGCTAATTCCCCCAGAACTCTTGTACCCATGAACCACATTGAATAATCCTGAAGGGACATAATTCTACATTCGGTGTAGACTGGAGGAAGTAGATTTCACTTCCAAGCGTTGACATATGTTTTTGGAATTAGCATTGAAAACAATATATTTATGTTCCTGATGATCCTAATTTTTTTTTGTTCTTTAGGCCCACAGAATGGAAATAGGTTTTATTGGAAGAAAAAACAAGATAATAAAGACCCAGCACATATTGAATTCAAGGAGTACATTGTACCATATGCTCGACAGTTAAAATCAGAAGGACAGTATGATGTGCAAGTTTGTGAACAGCTGAAAGATATTGATAGTGAAAAGATTAATTTGGATTTGATTTTCGACTTGGTTGTCCACATTTGTGAATCGGTAATAATTTTAGTTTTTTCAAAAACTTGAGTTGAGTATTGGTTATATTGGGTGCCCTGGAAGTGTTAAATACCTGCGCAAAAACTTTGTGTTGCATGAGAATCGGCCACCCGCCACCCTTATAATTAATTTAAAAGAATGTTAAGGAATTTATCGATGATTATATTACTGGATCTTATAATAATTGGGTAAGACGTCGTTACCTAGAAAAAGCCTGAATTTTGAATATTTAATAGAAACCATGTATTTTTCTATATTTCAAAATTTTAGAGGTAAATGTGAATACAGTAACATTATTCATCCGTCAAATATCAAAATGTCAAATGTCAAGCCCTCTTCAATTGTAGATAATGTATAGTGCATATTTCTTGTTACCTACCTTGGTTTAATTTTTTCTTTTGCTCTATAGTCTATTATGTAATGTAGTTGCTGGTATACTCATTACAGTAGTTGGTACACCTCCTTCTTGGTCTGCTATCACGTCTGTTGGCGGAAATATTATTTCCTTCTCTAGTTTGAATGCTCAAATCAATTCTGTATTATACAGGGTGGTCCGGTTTGTAATACAAAAAATTCAACAGTGTGTTGTACTCATTGAAATAATAAAAAAGTTCATATACAGAGAAGTGCACAAAAAACGACCAGGACTGTAACTTTTGAATTATTCGAGATAGGGTTTTGAAAATTGGTGGGGCAGCTAGTATACCAAATCGCTCATCAATTGATGAAACAATTTTTGTTTTATCACACTGAAATTATATATTATAAAAATTCAAATGTACTAAGAAACAATAAGGCAAATAAAAAATTAGATATGCTTGATATAGAATTGAATGACTCATCTTCGGCTCCAATTTTTCAACTGTGTGTTACAACTTATGTTGTTGAGCTTAGTACAAAAATAGATCGATATTAATATTAAAAAATAATTAATATTATCTCTACCACTAACTAATTATTAAGCTTCTGATACTATCACATTTCAAGCAGACCCATTCAAGGGTACCTACCATGTTCTAATTTTGGTTTGAATAGATGCAGAAATCAGTTGATGATTTGAAACAAATATTGCTAATTCCATTCACCAGCAATAACACAATGGGTACGATGTAATAAAAATTTACAATTGACTTATAAAAAATTATTTTCATCATCTCCATTTCTCATTTGGGTCATTAACCATCCGATAATCTACCTTCTACCAGAACTAGTCACAGATGTGACAAAATTTCCTTCATAATGATTTCGATTCATAATTCTATATTTCACCTTCCATTATAGGTAATTTGATATGTGTAACTACTTATTTTTTTCTAGCGCAAAGAAGATGGAGCACTTCTAGTTTTCCTTACTGGATATGCAGAAATTTCTAATCTGTATAAAAAACTAGAAACATCCAAGAAATTTCCCACTTCAAAATACGTGATATTTCCATTACATTCCCAAATGTCGACAGTTGATCAAAGACAGATATTCCTACCAGCCCCAACAGGCAAAAGAAAAATAATTATTTCCACAAACATTGCTGAAACCTCAGTCACCATAGGTAAGCACCTCATTTCATTATGAATGAAACATTATTTCGAAAATAAAAGGCATATCCCGAAAAATTGTACCCAGTGCTAACATATAACGTTCGGTAAGGATGCCCGATATTGTTCCCGCGTAACGGCACTAGTGTGGTTGGGGGTTATCTATTATCTACCAGACGAGCCAAGAAATAAATTTGAAAAAATGTGACTTTTGACATGTAGAGAAAGTCACGTGATTCCGACCGAAAAGGCCATTTTTCATCTTTTTTAAAGCAAAACCTAATGCGCAAGTCAGATTTCGAAATAAATAAATATTAAAGGTGTTTCCTTATGACGCCGACTTTATGAATGACACTGTATATAAACTGAAGAGCATTCAAATTTTACAAATTAGAATTCCATTTCTCATTCCAGACGAAATTAAGAGATAATTCTACATGCAAAATACCTATAACATTTTTCCGATCATTCAAAAATAATAGCTACAAAATCAGTCAGTTTTTCAACTTACCAAATTTGCATGAATGATGACAGTTGTTACCACTTGGCTCACTAACAAAACCACAAAGTATGTATCTGAAGCTTGCTCGCGTTCTCATAATTTTTGGAAGAATATAATTTTGCATTATGTCCGTAATCTATAATGCGATTCTTGGAGTCATCAGAGGATTCTTCATAAAAATTAGTTATATATGTATATATACGACTACATAAGTGTTTCATTAAAAATTGTGAATTTGGAAGTGTTCAATTGTTGTAAGTACCTAACTAAGCAGAAAAAAGTACTATTTCAATTGCATTAATAATTATTAATAGAATTCTGGATGGAAAGATGAATTTGATTCTGAAAAACTAAAACGTGAATTCTCATTAACCAAATCGTTTAATCAATTCAAACGACTTTTCAGTATCATTCTCAATTATTGATACGTGTTTATATTACCTTGGTTATTCATCGAAGAAACCATTATAGCAAATGTATGTAAATATTGCAAATTCTGACGTATTTTCATCGCCTTATGTCAAATTATTTGTATGAAAAATCAATCTTAAATAGAGTATTTGCTCATGAAGATTAATATTAGGTCATAATACCGATTGAGAAATCAATGTATTTTCATAGACTGTCGCCAATAATAGTAAGAATCAGTGATAATCGACATAACGAAAAACAATATGGAGGACAAAAATTTATCCGCGGTTAAATAGGTCTTGAGATTTATTCACTTATTTGCAGTGGCGGCTCGTGACTTTCATGACAGAGGAGGCTGAATGATATGAGATTTATTGTGAAAAACAACTCTCTACTCACCCAAATCAATAGCTTTAGTGACATTCTGTTTACCAGTTAACCTGAACTGTCTATCCAATCCGCGAGGCAAATTTTTCAAATCATTATTAACCTAGCTGGATTGTCCGCAATTCGCGACGCGACACGACAAACACATGCTATTCGGGCGTATTCGGGCATTTGCATTGCGCGCGTGGGTTGCGCTTGTGAAGGAGTCTAGCCTCCTATAGATGTTGCCAAGTTGAATATTTTACGCGTGATTTGCAGACTTCAACGTGTGATGCGTGGGCAAGCACTGTTACCAATTCAAACATATTTTCCTAAAAACAGGGAATAAAATCAAAATCCATTTATTTTGGTGTCCTTTTAATGAGAAAGTATAGATAATATCAGTTTGAGGAAAATCTCTGAGGAGGCTCAGCCTCCGTTGCCTCCTCTGAGGAGCCGCCACTGCTTATTTGAACAAATTTCGTTAAAAGAATGGTGGTATTTGATATTGGTATATTTCATAATAAGGTAAATAATCCTTAGTAATATCACGACGATGTTCTAAATATTCGAGACAATTTTGTCGCTTCATTGTGCACGAAATTGTGTTGCTCGGACCTGTATCATGTATATCGTTTCATTTCCAAATGAAGCTTTTTTTAACGGCTATAACACAAAGCTGTTCCTTCTTAACGGTTTCCGATAAAACAATGAGGTACCAGGGGCGTCCGCAGAAATAATCTTAGGGGAGGGGGCAAGTCACAATAATAATGTACAATATTCAGTACATATAAAAAACAGTTTCTACACGGCCCATATACATAATAAGTGATTTTACACCTCCAAAAGCGGGAGTACTGATGTGAGTATTTTACTTCCCTATGCTAGGATATTTCTGCCAATAAATCTACCATTATTTATGCAGCAGCTTCTTCAATAGTGTTATCACACATTTTTGCAATATTTATTGAAAAAAACTTAGGAAAATAGTTTACAAAATGCGAGCACACTTTTTCGAAAATCATTATTATGTCTACTCGTATTTAGCGGTCTTCATGATAATTTCAAATTAGTAATAGAGCACCCATATTATTAAAGATTCATTTGTTGTAATACTTGACAACTACCTTTGGGGTTACTCTTCAATGAAGATGATTTTATACTTCGTCAATTAGAAGAAAACGTTTATTCACTCCTACGAATTGCGAAACTAGATACTTACTCATGTTTGATAGTCTCAGTCAGTGGTCATGTTAAGTTTTTTTTTTCAATTTTTGCGTCTATTAACCTAGATATGCCTGAAGATATATTGTTTCAAAACTAGTTCAGTATTCCAAAAAGGGGTAACAGCAAAATTTTGAAAAATAATTCGAAAGCTGAAGTTTCCAAAAAGACAATGTCCTTTTTAAAGGACAGTACGCGAATGAGTGACATTTCCTAGAGCGAATTGCGTATATTATATCAATATTCTTAAAATGATACAAAAACCACTCTGAACATGAAATCATGATTCAACTAGTCTCTGATATGATAGGGCTTTCGCATTTGGTGGAACGTTTTTATGGCAATGTCGACACCTAGTTCTCTTCTCCTGCGTTACCATCAAATGATCCTAACGGAAATCTGCGTTTTCTGATGGAGATCGAGGGTTTTGAACGTTTGGGAATATTTCTCTGGTTGCCTTCGAAAATTGGAATGGCTACTCTTTTGCGAGAAGATAAAAGATCAAGAGAACCCTTGCATCCTATGTAATGGGCTTATATCACAAAAAAAATTTATTTCTTAATTCGATAGGACTCACCCAACTAGATTATCACCGCAAACCGTTTCTTGCTGTGAGCTCCTTACGTTTTATAAAAAATTATTGAAATCCCCGATTTTTCGGACCTCTGAAAACGAGGCGATGATGTGACGACAAAACCCTAATACTGAAACAAGACTATTTCAGACAGAGATGAATGATACATGATTTCTGACAGAGTGAATTAGCGCGAGAACACTGTTGAAAGAATTAATATATCAGTTGCCTTAGTCTCCGTCGGGCGTTTGGTATTTTCTTTCAACTATGGCGAGATGAGGTTTCTACGTCATAAGAGGGTCCGTTTTCAGAAGATACTATTTTTTATGTCCAAAAATAAAACATCCCAGTTAATTTTTCGATCGAATTATGTCGTCAATCATTATTTATGTATAAAAGGTTCATTCTAAACATAGTTTGAGTTGAAAGTTCTACTCATGCAACAAACGCCCGCGTTGTTTCCGTTGTATATAAAAATATTTTGAGGTTGCTAAATCGTACTAATGTCCACTGAATCTTCAACGATCCATTCCTCATCTGTAACTGGTTCACAATAATAATTGAGACGAGACATAATTGCCACATATATTTATTCATTTTAGATTGTTCATTATTATAGTTTCACGACTGAAAAAAAGTTACCTATATTCCTTCTAAAAAATTGTTGTTGTTCAAAGAACACATGGAAATTTGAGGTTTTGAGGTTTTGAGATGCAGTTTCAAAACACATAATGCATTGACATTTTTTGATAACAAAAATGATTACGAAAGAGTATAATTTCAACACAAAATAAATAATCAAAATATTCCATTCATAATTGCACACTCAATCAAACAGATCAATCTGCAGATCCAATATGAATAAAATACTTGATTTCAATTTGTATTCACGTGTTGCCGATCAGCTGTGTTGATTAAAATCTGTAACGAATGTTCTTTCATTTTATATAAGTGGTGACATTTATGAGAAAATTCGCAAAGATACATAAATTACGCAGTAGAAAACTTTTTACGCAGTGTCCTTATAGACGGTAGGCATATATGGGTGTCCGCTAAAAGGAGGTCAATCCATTAACCACATATTCCTTGAACAAAAACAATATGAGTTTCTAAATATCATTTTTCATTTTAGCCCTTCATATTCGGTATACAGGGTGTCAAAGTTGGAAATTAAAAACTGTTTTTTTCTAATTACTCGCGTATTTGATAAGATATTAATCTCAAAATTGGTACATTACTTCAGCACAAAGAGTTACATCGTGTGAAGAAAACAAAACCGAAAATAACTGTCAAATATTCAAGATACTGGGGGTCAAGTTCACACTTACCCCCATATTTTGTTTGTACGTGCGCTAATGACTTCCTATCTATTTTCCTTCAAGTGTTCGATCATTTTTGAGTATTTTTTGTTTCCTGTAAAATTTCGATTGAATCATTTGTTTTTAAGATAATTCGAAAAGTACTGGTTATTGTTTGATGCCTATGCGGCTTAGGTAATCTCATAATTTTTTGTTCTAAAATTTGTTCTAAAATTTGTTCTATCCGTCATTCGGTTGCCCCCTTACGAGCAACCCTCAAAAGTCTTCGAAAGTCTTGTGCGAGCAAGGAATGACGGGGGCCTTACCTTTTAACGTGTGATCCCAAACACTTTCTTGGGCCATCAGAAAAATTTCTGCAGTCGACGGGGATCGAACCCACGACCGGCAAGCGAATGCGAATTAGAATATAGACACTCTGTCCGCACGGCTACCTGGCCACTATAATGTTCACATACTCCTATTTATTTTGTCGAAATTGAAAGAGGGCGTATCTTTTTACGTACATACCGGGTGCTTGGAGCAAATGTACGAAGGCCTGGAAGGGACACATAAAATAAAAAAAATAAAAACTCTTCAAAGGCCTTCGTACAAATCTACTAAAATAATTTTTACAAAAAAAAAAAAAAATTTTAAAGTGTAAAAATTATTTTAATACATTCGCTCTGAGCACCCGGTATTTCCATATTCACCTTTCCGTACGTAATAAGATACGCCCTCTTCCAATTCCGACGAAATAAATAGGAGTATGTGAACATTATGAGATTACCGTAAGCCGCAAGGCATCAAACAATAACCAGTACTTTTCGAATTATCTTAAAATCAAATAATTTTATCGAAATTTTACAAAAATCTAAAAATACTCAAAAATGATTGAACACATGAAGAAAAATAGATAGGAAGTCATTAGCGCACGTACAAAAAAAATATGGGGGTAAGTGTGTACTTGACCCCCAGTATTTTGAATATTTGACAGTTATTTTCTGTTTTGTTTTCCTCACACGATGTAACTCTTTGTGCTGAAGTAATGTACCTATTTTGAGATTAATATCTTATTAATTACGCGAGTAATTAGAAAAAAACAGTTTTTAATTTTCAACTTTGACACCCTGTATATCGAATAAGAAGGGCTAAAATGAAAAATGGTATTTAGATACTCATATTGTTTTTGTTCAAGCAATATATGGTTAATGGATTGACCTCCTTTTAGTGGACACCCTGTATATTTCAAATGTATGAACCGAGAATGGAGCAAATTATTTCTGCAAAGAATTAGGGATCGACCGATATGATTTTGTAAGGCCGATACCGATCTCGGCCGATACCGATTTATTTCAAGTATTGTTTTTTCCTTGAAAAATATATTCAAAATGGTGGAAAACCAAAGGCAACCAAGGCAATTATATATTTAGCACCCCCCCCCCCAGTAGTGTAGCGAGCGAACAGCTATTTTCTTCAGCTGGAAACGTATACGAGGGCGCTAGAAATCGACTAACGCCTGAAAGAGCTAAAAATTTAATTTTATTACATAATTTACCGAAACTTAATTTTAAATATTGATATTTGTTTTGTAACTATCTTTTTTAGAATTACTTTTGATTTTTTAATATTAAAAATGAGTTTGGTATTTTTTTAGAATTTCATGTTTGTTTTTGAATATATTGTGTTCAATATTTGGTTTCTTTCTTAGAATTTTTGTTTGTTTTTTAATATTTTTGAGTAAATATGTATTATTTTAAACAAAATATATATATTTTTTTTTTCAGGTAAAAAGTTACACCATTTCAAAGACTATTATATTTTATTTTATTATTACTAAGCCGATACGGATATAGGCCGATATTGCCTCTTCATATTGGCCGATACCGATATCGGCCAAACACGCCGATATGGCCGATATACCGATACCGATATCGGATGAAACTGTTGATTTCCTTCGGGTATGCAGTCAAAGAGAAAAACAAAGTGTACTCTTGTTTCTGTTCAAGCTTTCGAGTCTTTATTGGCTCTTCATCAGGAACTCTATAAAACAATTAAAATTGATATGGAAATTAAATCCTTGTTATCGATTATAAAACACTTACGGAAAATGAGGTTTTGTTGAAGCTGGCTTCCATTAAGTGGGGAATAATACATGTGTAAAAGAACATTCACAACATGAAAACATCAATATTTTTGAAAGTAGATGAAAATTATTACATTATATTTGATTTTAGTCGAGAAAACTTGCAAAGCATTTTTGCTGCGGCAAATATTACAACATGGCTGACGAACAGAAGCAGAACAGTAACATGGACACCTGTCTGAATGAATTATGTAATGATCAAAATTTCATCTGTCATGAGTCAATTGTCAAAATTCAAAATTCAGAAATAACGGTAATTCATTAAAGTGAATAAAAATAGAAGAAGAGATGGACATTCCAATGATGGTATTGCCAA
The DNA here is from genome assembly GCA_918026855.4 of Phaedon cochleariae. Classification (NCBI taxonomy): domain Eukaryota; kingdom Metazoa; phylum Arthropoda; class Insecta; order Coleoptera; family Chrysomelidae; genus Phaedon; species Phaedon cochleariae. The sequence goes on from OU896707.1 coordinate 23,539,085, forward strand.
CTGTTCGTTTTTACCGGGAAATTTAAAATTCTTCAATGATTGTTATGTTATTGCGATTAGCTGGTAAACTTAAAAGGTGAGAGTAAATTATGCTTAAATTGTCTATGTCAGTTCTAGTATTAATAGTGTTCGTTGATTTGAAAATATGTGTCATTTCTAAAAAGGTTCATATTTTCAAGTTTGATTCATGTTCTAATATTGTCACATTATCATAATCTGGTCTGTGATCATAGGTATTCACATGATGTGCTAAGGAAGAAGTTAATTTGGACAATCTAATGTTACTTTTGTGGGATATGATGCGGTCTTTGATTTTTCTTTTTGTTTGGCCTATATATTTCTTGTTACATTGCGAACATTGTTACATTGCGAACATTATAGAGTTCATGATGAAGAGCCAATAAAGACTCGAAAGCTTGAACAGAAACAAGAGTACACTTTGTTTTTCTCTTTGACTGCATACCCGAAGGAAATCAACAGTTTCATCCTTAACTTAGACAGTCGTCTAATCCTCTCCGATACCGATATCGGTCGATCCCTACAAAGAATACTTTTCTTATTTTGGTACTTTATTTGCTTAAATTAGGTATATGTGGATATCTGGCCAGTTGTCGATGAGCAAGTATTTTATTTTAAACAACAAACAAAATAATGTAACGAAATAAGATGCCATCAGTGATATGCTACTGTTTGGGTTACAGTGAAAAATATGTCTGTACGGAAATATTTATTCCATCTCTTACAACAACGATTTGTGTCTCATATTGTTTCTTCAGATGTTTCAATGCGTGACAAGCGTGTCTTCACTTTTCATAAAGCATTGAACGTTAGATCTTATAGACACTCTAGCACAACCAATTTTTTATTGGAAATTGGTTGCTCATCTATGACAACAATACAACTTCCATCTCTTATAACAAGCATTTCTGTCTCATATTGTTTCTTCAGATGTTTCAATGCATGACAAGTGTGTGTTCACATTTTAAAAAGCATTGAACGTTAGTTCTCATAGACACTCTAGCACAACCAATTTTTTTATTGGCAACTGGTTGCTCATCTATGACAACAATACAACTCACTACTAATATTAGATAAGAGTTTGCACTATATTATGTCATACAGATATTCAAGTTAAGCTCTTCAATATAAACAAAGGGTTTGTCAGAATTATGCTGTTCAGCTTTTCAAATAGGTATGAATGATTTTTTTACAAACTGAATAATGATCATGATACCCAAAAAAAAATCGGATGGTGAAATAGTTCGTAATAAAAAGAAATATTTTATTTCAGATGATGTGGTTTTTGTGATTGACTGTGGAAAAATAAAAATGACTCATTTTGATGTTGATTCAAACACTGAAAAATTGGAACCCTTGTGGGTGAGTGTTGCAAACGCTGATCAAAGAAGGGGCAGAGCAGGTAGAGTGAAACCTGGTGTGTGTTTTCACATGTATAGTAGGGCGAGACACATGATTATAGAGAAATACCAGAAACCAGAGATTATTCGTGTTCGACTTGATTCGACCATATTACAGGCGAAAATTCTACAACTCGGTTAGTATATAAAGTTGAAGAAGAAATCAATTTAAATCAACAAAATATGTCCCAGGTAAAATCGAAGAGTTCTTTCCAAAACTGATGGATCCACCAGATTCAAAAGCTATTCAATTATCCTTGGATCTACTGCAAAGATTGAATGCTCTGGATGACAATGAAAACCTCACTCCTTTGGGCTATCATTTGGCCAAGCTGCCTGTCGCTCCTCAAGTAGGAAAAATGATTCTATTCGGTGCCATATTCAGTTGTCTCAATCCTGTTCTTGCAATTGCGGCTTCCTTGGATTTCAAGGATGCATTCCAAATTCCATTAGGAAAGGAAAAACAAGCAGACATGAAGAAGAGGGAGATAAGTGATGGACTGAATAGTGACCATTGGTTATTATATAAGGTGAGGTATTCAACCATTTCATGAATATAATTTACCATATGCATTCCAATACATCATGATTTATACTATAGGGTCCTTTGATGAATTTGTCATTCCATCAGGTAGAGACAAATCTGTTTCCATTCTAAAGTGATTTGGAATAAGATGTATACTGCTCTTCTTTGTCTCTGTTGAACTCATTCAGTTATTAATATAATTTACAGGTTGTTTTTTTCGCTAATTAGCTTCCTAGTATTTGCCGATCATTTGCCTAATTCTCTGTTGAATCCAATCAATTTTCCGAAAGAAAGAAAAATGAATGGTCTAGTTTGGAATTGTCTAAAGTTAGGGGATGACCAGGCACAGGGATATGTTAGACAATGCTTTATTTTCAAAGCTGTTATATCAGATAGAATCAGGAAATATAGAATCATCTCCACAACTTCTAATAATCAAGAAATATACAGAATCATCGCCACAACTTCTAATAATCGAAGGTTATTCAGGGATCATATTTCGAACAATCAATTGACTATAATCAGCCAATAATGCATAATTCTAATAATTAGTTTAATAGGCCAGACTTGATTATATTACATTCAAAATTTCAATAAATGCGGTAAACTTGCTTTTTTGAAATGTTGTTTAAGTTCCCTTCCATAGTATTTGTCCAGATTTGCAACATAATAAAATATACTTGGGTTGAGTCATTGCTGAAAAACCGATGAATTTCTTAACTTCTTCTTGTTTTATGCAAAACAAAACACATGCAAGCTCTCTGACGGGAAAGGTCACTATGACTTCATTTCAAATTTATACAAATTTCAGTTTTTTAGATCTAATAGTTCTTAAGATACAAGGTTCGTATATTTTCCAAAGAGTAAAAAAATGGAGAATGACCAGTTTTTAACCAAAATATTAGGTAAAATGAGATATTCACGCGGAGATTAATGGGAAATTGAGTTGTAACAGTTTGAATACCCCCATTTTGAGAATTTTAATAAGTCACTAGAATTTTCCTCTATGTGGTTATCTAGTTACTATGCCAATCTGAATCTGATTCAAGGTAAAAAAATATTCATCAAAAGTATGATTTAAAAACGCTTATATTATTTTACATGTTACTACTCTCACCACAAATGTAGGGCTGACGATAACCTTCGCGTCCTCTTTGAGGGCCCAGAAGTATGAATATCAACCACGTCGAGGGGAGATATGTCGATGGGAAGTCGATGACCAATTTGAAGGGCGCGAGAGACATCTAGCACTTCTGCAAAAAGTGAAAAAATATTTGCGGTTTTCCGGAAATAACTCAACCCGCGTATATTTTTGAGTGCTGCAAATCTAGACAAATCCTATCTCAAAGGCAACCAAACAGTATAGCAAAAAAGCAAGTTTTTCCGCAATTATTAAAATTTCTGCTACAATTTGTGTACGTTACGACTGTCCTAATACATGAAATAGAGAACTTACTCACGTTATTTTTGTATCACATATTTTGTTAGTAAAAGAAAGGAAAGCTCAAAGTCATCTTCACACTTTGAAGTTTTCCTTCCTTCCTTTGACAATTCCTCTCCACTTTGAGCAATATATGGATTTCTACCAAAGATTTCTGTCACTAATAAATAAATTACATTTATCTTTTTCAGGCTCTGGAAACTTATGAGACTGAGGGCAATACACAAAGATTCTGTTATGAATATTTCTTGAGCTCCTTCACTCTTAGTCAGCTGAAGAAAATGAAAGACCAATTCATGACATATTTGATGGACTTGAATTTTGTTTCAAGTCTCAACCCTAGAGATCCCCCTCTCAATCGTAACTCACGCAATGCAAGTTTGATTAAGGCTGTGATATGTGCTGGGTTATTTCCAAATGTCGCCGTACTAAGGTACCTATATACTTTTTCTCATTAGGGATAATGAATCTCTCCTATGTTGAATATTGAATAATTTCACGTCTTAGCCACTTCGCTTCTTCAATATTCCAGCTTCTTCCGTTACCTAATAAACCTCATTATTCCAGAAGAAGAATGAAGAATCTGTGAAACAGGTTAACTTCAACAAAGTAGTAGTTTCACTGCCTATATTCAATTAGTATTATTTCATTGCTATGTAGCAGACTATAAACATACAGACATTTTTTGGCAAAATCCAATTTTTTAAATACTGTCTGTAGGTAGAATATATATTTTTCTAGATTTTCGGGATATCCTCGTTTCTACAGATAAAAATGTGATTATTATCTCAATATAGTAAGGACAAATCAGATGATTTGTCCCAAAATGTCACTGTTTAACAAATCCACTATTAAAATACCTAAGATAAAAAAATTAAGAAACGTCTTGCATTCTCCTGAAGGAAGACAATAACATCGCTTTCTGGCCAGTTGATATTATATACAAGGTGTCCCAGAACAACGTTTAATACTTTTTGTAGGTAGAATATTTATATTTCTAGATTTTTGGGATATCCTCGTTTCTTACTTACTTACTTACTTTTTATTCATCCTTCAAAAATCATTTTTACATGACATTGGATAAGTCAGTTTTAGATTCACAATCAATTATACAAAAAGAGTGGAACAGGACAGCTCAAAAATATGAATAAATAACATACTGAATTTCAAGTTGAAAATTTGACAATTCAAAAGGACAGCACAGCTTGAAAAAAAATGATCTAACTTTCTTCTTTACATTTTTCTATATATTCGTCTAGGGAATAAAACGAATTTTTTCTGAAAATTTGATTATTATTTCAATATTTTAAGGACAAATCAGATGATTTGCCCCAAAATGTCACAAATTCACTATTAGAATACCTAAAACAAAAAATAAATAAAAACCTATAGCATTCTTCTGAACGAAGTAATAACATCGCTTCCTGGCCAGTTGATATAATATACAAGGTGTCCTAGAACAACGTTTGATACTTAATGTAGGTAGAATATTTATATTTCTAGATTTTTGGGCTATCCCCGTTTCTACAAATAAAAATGTGATTATTATTTCAATATTGTAAGGACAAATCAGATGATTTGCCCTAAAATGTCACTGTGTTTAACAATTTCACTATTAGAATACCTAAGAAATATAAAAACCTCTAGCATTATTCTGAACGAAGACATAACATCGCTTCCTGGCCAGTTGATATAATATACAAGGTGTCCCAGAACATCGTACCATAATCTCTTCAGAGTGAACTAGAGACCAAATAATAGGCCGATTGAAATCAACCTACCTCTATACGAAAATGCACCGTTGAGCCGTTAGAGGTGTTTGAATAATGATTTTATTTCCAGATTTTCTATATAACTTTTTTGGAGTGCGCCACTGACAACATTTTGATATTTCTATGAATGACAAAATCAATTATCTGAATTTTTCCTCACTGCAGTTTCTCAATATTTCTTATTGGTTTTTGATATACCTAACATTTATTCATGTTGATGCTTCTGCATGTTTATGATGTGTCAGGATTATCATTTTGCAACTTTCTACCTCATTTGTGTTGAGATATTGAGCACAATAATCATGTTTATGAACTACTTTTCCAATGATACGGTTGTTGGTCATCTTCAGATGTAATTTTATTTCGAATAGTTATTTTCGCGAGGAAAAAAATGCAATTTGGAAACGACCAGGTCCCTGATCTGATGAAGATGAACTTGCGAAATGGTGAACATGGATTATTAACATTAACATAATAAATTTTTTCCACCACTAACCTGAGAAATCACCGTTATTCGAGGATTTCCTCTAATGAGTAGTAACACTTTTTAAACCTAGGTGAATAATGATGAATTGATGAGGAAATTTTACCTAGGTAGAAAAAAAATGTCAATAATGTCAATGATATTATGCAATATACAGCGTGTCTCATTTCAAACGGCTCCCCCTCTATAGATAGATAGATAGATAGATACTTTTATTGATCTCTTTTGATTATTTACATAACATGAGACAGGTCCTTATACTAGTTGAAAGTACAGATATGCAATATAGGCAATAAAAATGGTGAAATATAATATTTAAAAAAAAGTAAAAAAGTAAAAACACGTTTTGGACTAGGACTAACAAGATATGTGTATATATATGTACATGAGGATTATGCAGTATAAAAAAGATGACAGTATTAATTATTCAATTGGACATATTCGTCAAGACAGTAAAATGCATGGTGTAATAGATATTTCTTTAGGTGCGCTTTGAAAATGTTGGTACCCTGCAATGATTTCAGGTTTGGAGGTAGCATGTTGAAGAAATAGCCTCCAGCATAAAGAGGAGATTTTCTATGCTGCATTCTTTTGATTTGATGAAGACGAAAATCGGCACGTCTTCTTGTAGGGTATTCATGAAATTCGCCGTTTCTATCTAGTTTTCCTAAATTATTGTGTGTGTATAGCAATAATTTGTATAGATAAATTGAAGTGAGTGTTAAAATGCCGCTTTCAATAAATGTGTCTTTACATGACTCCCTATGGTCTAGGTCAAACAATAGCCTTATGAATCTCTTTTGCGAAATGAATGCCCTAGAAGCTTCTGTTGCCCTGCCCCATACAATTATGTTATTGCTCAAGATGGAATACACTAGAGCATAGTACATGTTTATTAGATGATCTCTATGGAAGTTTGATTTCAAGGTGTTGAATGCATAATACAATTTGTTCAGTTTTTTACAGATGGTGTCAACATGACTGTTGAAAGATAGTTTATGGTCTACATCCAAACCTAGAAATTTTGTTTGTTGTGATGCTGAGATCTTTGTGTCACATATATCATAAGAAAGATTTTCTATTAAATTGAAATGGCTAGTGAATTCTATTAGTACTGTCTTATTTATGTTATTAATGAGATGGTTTGCTCTACACCAACAGTTGAAATTTTCTGTGACAATCTTGATATTGTGATTTAATGCTGTCCTATTGTTAGCAGTAACAACAATTGTGGTATCATCCGCATAGATGAAAGTACGTCCTTGAGCGATGTGTTTAGGCAGGTCATTGACATAGAGAGTGAATAGGAGAGGCCCCAGTACTCCGCCCTGGGGTGTACCAATCCTGATATCATACTCATTTGACCATTCATCCCCGTGGACTGTCCACGGTTACCAGCCGAGTAGTGCTTCGGATGACACTTAAAAAGCTAAGGTCCCCGTCTTCTTAACTCACACAAGTCTCTGACTTTCGAGGGTTGCTTTGCAACTAAGCTGGCGGTTAAAAACACTTTTTTTTTAAACCTGCACCTTGATAGTTCGACCGGACATGTATGATTCAATCCAGCATTGTTTGGGACCACGTATGCCCATTGCTTCGAGTTTGATTCTTAAGTACTTCGAGTTGATCGTGTCAAATGCACGAGTAAGATCAAAGAATATTGCCACAACAAGCTTATTTTCGTTGATGTTGTCATAGACGTACTGAATTAAGTCAGCAGTGGCAGTTTCAGTTGAATGGTTAGGTCGGAAACCATGCTGGCAATCTGTCATTATGTTATATTTATCTAAATATTTGATTAGTTGGTTATATACGGCAGTTTCGATAATTTTTGAAAAACAGCTTAGCAGACAGATCATTCTGTAGTTTTCCATACAAAGAGGATCTCCTTTTTTTAGTACCGGGATGGTTTTTGTTATTTTGAGTTTTTCCGGGAATTGACCTTGTGTTACGGATTGGTTAATTAGAATCGACATAAATTCTGATACGTTGTCAACACACTCCTTCAGGATTACAGCTGGGATCTCATCAATACCAGTAGAGTATTTTTTTTTTCAAGTTTAGAATAATATGTTTGATTTCATAATCGGTGACAGGTAAAAAATACATCGAGTTGGGGCTCTTTATTTCATTTTTCGTGCATATATTATGAGGTAGGTTAAGTGATTTTATTTTGTTTGTTTGTTTCCAAAGATATATCTCTGCTATCAGTCGTGCGATCTTTAACAAATTTGTATTGGTATGAATAATCATCAATATGACCAGTTCTTCAGGGACAAACATCATTTTAGACAGTGCCGTGCATTTTTATTGAAATGAATAGGGGTCAGTTTTTTATTAAATCATATTAGGTATTTTTCCACAGGAAAACTGACCTCATAATATTATTCTTCATGGTTTCAAACCCACATATGTGGATTTTCATAAGATGACTATGAAGGGTTTCAGAAAAACAGGCACATCTAAACAGCATCTTTGCGAACGTAATAATTATTTACTCGGAAACGGTGAGTTCAACATAAAAAAGTATAACTTGTTTTTCCTTCCAAATCATGATTTTCCACCTACCGGAGCCATTAAACGTTCCAAAATTCGTAGTTGATTTGAAGTCACTATTTATGCGAGACTGAAAATGAAAAAAATGAAGCCAATCCTGTTAATTCGGAGTTAGGTGATTTTTTGCATATGGAGGTTCGAAAGCATGAGGAACAATGATATGGGGTTAGATTTCCTGTAAAAAAATGCCTAATATGATTTTATGAAAAATCGACCCCTTTTTATTTCAATAAAAACGCACGGCACTGTGCAAAATAATGTGCATATCTGTAAAACTGATCATATTGATGGTTATTTATACCACACCAAATTTGGTTGGAATCGCATGACTAATAACTGAGATATAAAGGGGGGCCGTTTAAAGTGAGACACGCTGTACATAGATATAATTAATTATGCGAATTGAATGAAATGCTCAGTACACTATATATGAATTATATACAGGATGTCTCATTTCCTAATGAGACAATTTTTCCCTTGTGATAATTTGATATTGTCAAATATTTATTGACCTATGTACATTTGTTTTTTCATCCGTACTACAAGGTTCACTTAGTAAGGTTTTTCCTAGTTTATTCAAAATACCTATCTGTATGTTCCAATGTTTATTTTGTAAACGTTTTTGAATGAACTTATATTATTATTATCACTATCGTGAGTGTGCATGAAAAACATGTCATACATTTAATGCCTCCGGTAGGTGGAAAATCATGATTTGGAAGGAAAAACGGGTTATACTTTTTCATGTTGAACTCACCATTTTCGAGTAAATAATTATTACGTTCGCAAAGATGCTGTTTAGTTGTGCCTGTTTTTCTGAAACCCTTCATAGGCATCTTATGAAAATCCACATATGTGGGTTTGAAACCATGAAGAATAATATTATGAGGTCAGTTTTCCTGTGGAAAGATGCCTAATATGATTTAATAAAAAACTGACCCCTTTTCATTTCAATAAAAATGCACGGCACTGTCTAAAATGCTGTTTGTCCCTGGAGAACTGGTCATATTGATGATTATTCATACCCATACAAATTTGGTAAAGATTGCACGACTGATAGCTGAGATATAGAGGAGGGGCCGTTTGAAATTATTGCCCTACGAATTCAAGAGCAGTACCTTACAAGAATTTTGAAATATTCATGAAAATCTGGAAATGACTTGATTATTCATCGCCCTCTCACGGCTCAACCGTACATTTCCGTATAGAGATAAGTTGATTTCAATCGTCCTATTTTGCTGTCTAGTTCACCCTGTATGGTACGTTGTTCTGGGGCACCTTGTATATATAGATAGATTTAGTAGGATTTGTGAGGCTGTAGCTATGTGGACTCAAGAAAACTATTATTTCTTTTGAGATAGCTCTCGGAATTCTATATTCCTTCGTCAGTCACTCTCAAATGGAATTTACAATTAGATTAAAACAAAGTGGTTATTTGAATGTACTTACAATAGATGAGATTGAAAAAAATTTTACAAATTAGAACTGTACATTAATCTATGAAATTAATAAAATTGATGGATACAAACTAAATAATAATTGTCAAAATGACAAAATGTAACATGAAATAATAAACCTTTTTTAAACCCCATCACCAATTCGATCCATCAACAACAGTGGTGAAAAATTTGATGTTGCTAAATTCACAGAGAATTGTTGTTGTTCTTGAAATTTTTGAAAATGGGAGATATTTTGAAATTTGAAGGATATTTAGCAAAATACATTTCATTGTATCTGGTATTGTATATATGAAGACTGTTTTGCCGATGAAACAATTCAGGATGTAGCTTAATGTAAGTTACACATTTCAAGGTTTAGAACTTATAACCTAAACTCCAAAAGTTAAGAAAAAATCTAATATCTACCTCATCCAATTCTCCCTAGGTATGCACGATGTTTTTCGTAGAGTAGGAATTTCCTTTCGTGCGCTCCAAGAGGTAAAAAAGATGCAAGTCAGTGTAAGAATTTTTTTCTCTCGGAAAGTCTACCTAGAGCTTTCTCAGAATTCCATATTGAACATAATAATTTTTCTTTGAGCAATTAATACTCTGTGCCATTCTGAGGCGTAGTACAGCTCCATTAGCCCCTCCTGATCTAGGTAGGATTTCATTCGAAAAAAAAAATGTGATGAGAATATGTTGTGTTGTTTAATTCACCTGGTGAACAATGTGATGAACCACCAACTCACCGTCATAATTCGAAATAGGTGAAAATGTGGATTGATATTTTAATCGTAACTTGAGTTGAAACTGTCATGAAATATGAGTTCTATGCTCTTTTATCACTATGGTTATTTGTTCAGGGCGCGTTGGGGTGGCTCGAAATCTCAGATAGATAAATCGTTTAAATGTTAGGTTAAGCCTCAATAAGTTACTGAAATCTATCAGCAGTGATAGTGATAGTACTACAGGCTCTAGTTCACCATTATCAGATTATAAATTTATAAATCCTAACAGCAATTGTAGAATCACGGAGTTTGTCATCTGGTGCCATTAGTGATCAATATACAGGTTGTTTATCGGATCGATGCATATAGGGCATCTGGAAAGCAACATCGCAAGTGACTGTTGCGGCTATCGCACGTCTTCGCTACAGTCTTCTTCTCCTCTCCGCTAGTCTATGTCTCCGCTTCCTGCCGCTATTCTCTGTATCTGACAATAATGCCAAACAAATGCCATCCTTTTTTTATACTGCTATATGTAACGATTCGATAAACAACCTGTATCTTGGTGAATATTCCACTTCATCTTCCATTTTCACATTCACAAATATTGCAATATTGCAGACTCATAAACTCAATCAGACCAAACTAACCTCGAATTTTGGAGAACGTCAACGGAATCACGAAATGGGATGTCAAGTTGCTTATTCCAGTGGAAAATGGACCCACCGACAATCCATCAACCTTATAACGTCACTACACCAAATTGGTGAATTTCGCAACACAGTGTAATATTTGGTTAATATCCATAAATTTTATGAATTTTATACATTTCAAAAATATGAACACCAGTAGGAAACACTCAAAATATTGTGAAAACGCAGAGTTAAGGGAATGTAAAGATCGACTGGATATCTTATTAGTACTTAGCCGAGCAGATGAATGCCATAGGGAAAACTATAATAGGGCCAAACGCAATTATATGAAAAGTTGTTGGTATCACACAAGTTGCAATATGGAAGGCGCATTGAAAAGAGCAATAATAAATCAAAATGTCTGTGGCAGATTGTGGAAGAAATCAAATGAACAGACATAACCACAAATGAATTGAAAATATCAGGTAACCCATATGCAATCAGTAACAATTTCAACAATTACTTTCTTAGTGCAGCCACCAATTCATTGAAAGATCTACCCAATATTGAATTAAGAAACAATATACCATTAAGTAGGAACTCATTTTTCTTAATACCTGTTATTGTTAAAATTGTGTTCAAAACTAAAGAGGAAAACCAGTACTGGATATGATTAAATATCAAATAGTATTATTACTATGTGCCTGTGAATTAGCAATACCATTATGTCACATATTCAATAACTCTTTTTCAACCGGTTCATTTCCAGACAATTTGAAAATAGCACTAGTCAAGCCCATCTTCAAAAAAGACGACCCAACACTCATAGAAAATCATAGACCAGTAAGTGTGCTACCATCTCTCTCCAAAGTTTTTGAACTGGCAATGTTATCCAGACTTCTAAGCTAATTCTATACCAAGAAATTGTTGAGTCACTCACAACATGGCTACTTGAAAAGGAAGTCCATTGAGACAGCCATATATGAATTCATAGAAAAAGTTACTAATGCATATGAGAGTAAAAATATATCAATGGACATCTTTCTAGACATGTCGAAAGCTTTCGACAGCCTGGATCATGAAATTTTGTTATACAAGATGGAGAGATATGGTGTCAGAGGTCTAGCTCATGACTGGGTAAAGTCTTACCTAACACAACGTAAACAAAAAGTTGTTATGAATTGCCAGGGAATTAAATATCACTCAGAAGAAATTACGACAGTGATAGGTGTCCCTCAAGGTAGTATAATGGGACCTTTGTTATTCATATTTTATATAGACGATTTAGCCTTAGATATTGTGAATAATGAAGATATCAATCTTGTAAATTTTGCGGATGACACAAACATTCTAACAGTAGGTCATTGAAAAATCTTTTAGACTTCTCTAATGAAACGGTGGAAAAGGCACAGGGATGGTCTACCATGAACAAACTCATACTAAACAAAAATGGAACGAATTATATTTGCTTTCGAACTAAAATAAAAAACAACACCATACCTGAAACACTTCAAGTACAAACACAGGCAATAACACTAGCAAAACACACAAAATTTCTTGGCGTATGCATTGACCAAAATTTAGATTTTGCAAAAGGGAAACCAGAACCAAACTGTCACGTATATGCTATGCATTTAGGGTAACATCGACATATTTGGATGATGGAGCAAAGCGAACCATTTATTTTGCCAACTTCCTAACTAAGTGATGCGTTTTGGTTTCATCTTCTGGGGAGGAAGTAGCCTGGCAGAGAGTATTTTTAAGCTAGCAAAAAAAAAGCCATCAGGATTTTGCTACGACTCATCTACAAAGAATCATGTAGCGGTAAATTCGAGAAATTGAATATAATGACCATGTCAGGGACCTATATTTATGAAAGCTTAATGTTTCTATTTAAAAATCGGAATTAATTTGAATTTCATGAGATACAACATAGTTTAAACACACGAAACCATAACACCGACTACAATATCCCAATCCACAGACTGTCATCAACAGAAAATAGATATTCTTATGAGGGTCCTGCAATGGAAATGAGACAAATATGTTTTTTATACAACTTAATTATTTTATTTCAATTTTAATATTTTAATCCATGAAAAACTTTAAAGTTCCTATATTGATTCAATCAATTGTACCTGACACTATTCTTTCTAATTTTGATAACTATTCTATTCTATTATTTTATTCTATTCTATTCATACAGTTCTGATTTGTTATATTTTCTATAATTTCATCTACTATAAGTAATTGCACTCAAATCACCATTTTAATTAAATATAATTGTAAATTTCAATTCAGAAAGCTTTCTCAAAAATAATGAAAGTTTTCTTTGAATCCCAATAGCTGCATTTCCAGGAATCCTTCACAGTCTATTGATTGATACAGGTTAGGTCAGGTCAAGGTGAGTTGATATATATGTGAAAAAATATATTTTATCTTCTCACTGAATCCTAACTAGCCATGTGTGTTTAATGCCCTCCGCTTCGCGTCGTGCATCAAACTTCACACGTGGGAGGAAATGGATACCTTTCCGTCTTTGACACATAAATAGCTATTGTTTATTCGTTACAGAAATACAGTGCATTATTCGAATTCGAGGCGAAACTTTGATGAACGATATTTCAGGAACGTCTCGATGTTATTGCCTGAATTTCACCAGGAACTTACCTCTACTGACACACCACACGATGGCCTACTATGGAAAAAAAATCCAGAGCCGAACTTTGAAAACTCATTTTTTTTTTCAAATGTCGAAATTTCGTATTTCTCAAAGACTCATCGGAATCAGGGAGATCAGGAAAAACACTACAAGTGTAGCTTTTCAATTTGTTCGCCACACTTTGTCGATCGGATTGGTAAAAAATATCAAACAAAATACTGATAATTGATTCCATGATTTCGTACTGGCCGTTGTAGTCACATCTTCCAACAAATTCATCTAAATCTATTTCTTGCATATCGGTGTATTATAGGAGTTGGAAAGAGGCTCTATTCGATGAAAAATTCCAGGATCGGACTTACATGTACCTAATTTTCCAAAAAAAAATCCTATTCAATTCTCACTTTCTAGGTACGCACGATGTTCTTCGAACATTATAGGAATTTTCTTTCGTGCGCTTCAAGAGATAAATAAATAGAAGGAAGTATTGCTTAGGTAAAATATTTTTTCCGAATCAGATATTAGGGCCAACTCATACTACATAGACAAAATTTTGGGGTCATATTGAATATGATTGAATATGAATCACATTGTGAGTTTGGTATTTTCATTATTCAGAAAAGACTGCAAAAGGAGGCTGTGATGGATGTATGAAAATTGATTGAAATATGTATTTTTTCCCAACAGGATGGGGCACCTCCACATTACTCAATACAAGTGAGAGAATACCTAGACAAACAATTATCTAATCGCTGGATAGGTCGCAGCGGTCCTTACTCTTGATCTCCTAGGTCCCTCATCTCACAGTATTAGACTATTATCTATGGAGACATAATATGTCTCATATTATGAAACGATTGGTATATCAGACTGAAGCCAACAACAGAGAGGATTGTTACAGCTTTAGATATGATCACAAATAATAGGCAAATTATTCGAAAAACCATAAGAGATCTCCCGAAGATATGCAGAAAATGTATTAAAATTGGAGGAGGACATTTTGAGAATGTTCGTTGAACAATATTAGGATACAGACAAATCATTTTCGAAAACTATAATGTTTTGCAATTCTTTCCAGAAACCAAATCCGGTACTTACTATTTCTCAATGCCTCTTCTCAACTCTGCTATAAATAAGCAAAACACGAATTCGAATACTTTTAGTCGAATGTTGAGTCGAGTATTGGCGCAGACGCCAGACGAAAGCGAAGAAATATTCATCTGAATGTGGTTTGATATTTTTCGACCAATCCGGTCGTAGTGTGCCATACAAATTGAAAAGATACACTTGTAGTGTTTTCCCTGATCTTTCTGATTCTGAGGAAAATTTTTGGAAAACGATTCTGAAGTAGGAATTTTGACATTAAAAACAAGTTTTCCAAGTCCGGCTATGGAAATTTTCTTCCATGAAGGTCATCGTGTGCTGTGTAAGTAGGAGTAAATTGCTGGTTAATTTCAGGCGAAGACATCGAGACGTTCTTGAAATATCATTCATCAAAGTTTCGCCCCGAATTCAAATAATGCGTTGTATTTCTGTCACGCATAGGCAGAATATATTCTTTCACATATACAGGGTGTTTCAAGAAAACCTAACCCTCTTGCTAGGGTAGGTAGATTATTGCAAAATAAGTTGGGTTTGCTCAGTGAAAAATGTCGTAACGGCATCCGTTTTCATGATACAAGGTGTTGAAAAAATTATTTTTTTACACATTTTTCACGATTATTCCTACTGGCAACATTATAATGAAATTTTGTATGGATGTTTCTTGAAATCTGACACATTGCATGAATTTGTTTTTATATCAGACTCTCATAGAGGGCGCTAGTTACACGGTTCGAACCGAGTAGTTTTGAACATAACTTTTTTGAGGTTACACTTTTCGATCCAAATATGATATGAACTTGAACATCATTCAATTTTACACCAAAAAGGTACTCTTGGTGAAACTCGATACTATGTTCCGTTTTCGGAATATTTCGATTTGAAAATAATGGAGTAATAATGATGCTGGTATAAAATGAATTTTATTGAGTTCAATTTCCTATTTATTCAGGTTCAAAAACGATAAAATTATTCTTGTGCTGAAGTTATTGATGGAACAAAGGATCATAAGTAGAAAATTAAGAGATATTTGATATTTTCAATAAATAGGTGATAATTTTTCATAATACTCACTCTGATACATCGCTTTATACCAGCAACAGTTATCACTTCATCATTTTAAAATCGAAATATTCTGAAAACGGAACACAGTATCGAGTTTTACCAAGAGTACCTTTTTGGTGTGGAATTGAATGATGTTCAAGTTCACATCAAATTCGGATTGAAAACCTAACCTCAAAAGAGTTATGTTCAAAACTACTCGGTACGAACCGTGTAACTAGCGCCCTCTATGAGTGTCAGGTATACAAACAAATGCATGCGATGTGTCAGATTCAAAGAAACATCCATACAAAATCTCATCACAATGTTGCCAGTAGTTTCGATATAATCTTGAGAAATGTGTAAAAAAATCATTTTTTCAACACCTTGTATCTTGATAACGGATGCCGTTACGAATTTTTTTTACTGAATAAACCCAACTCATTTTGCAGTGTTCTACCTACCCTAGTAAGGGGGTCAGGTTTTTTTGAAACACCCTGTATATCAACACACTTTGACACCCTCAATCCGCCATTAGGCTATGGCTGGTTAGTCAAGACTCATCCTATATAGATAGATAATATATTCTTGGGAATATTCGTGGGAAGCAGTGGAATGTGACTATTCAGTAAGATTCTTTGTTTTGTCGAGATTTCGAAAATTTGTATTTTCTTTATCTGAAATCAGCAAAAACAGGAAACAATTCTATAAATGAAATAAAATTTTGTTCAGAAAATATAATTATTTCATTGTCCATGTGAAAATAAAAACTTCGGATATGCAGTAAAAGATCCGACTCAGAAGTGCAGAAGTACCATTTCAATTTTTCCAATATATTTTGAGAAACTACAGAATCTTATTTAAATATGATATTGATTTTATTCTTGCATCAATAGGTATACATAATGTTCCCCTGTCTCAACTTGTCATGAGGAGCTGTATGTGTATCCTGTAGTAGGATTTCTAACACCAATTCAATTATCCTACTAATGAAGTGTTGACATCTTGCTATAAATATTATTCATCAAAAAGGTTCGTAGCGCAGTGAAAAATGTGTCGGGTTTAAAAACATCTAATCACTAGCGAATAGATTCGCATCCCCATCAGATCAAGCTTTTTCAAATTTCCTACATTCTCCTATAATATACCAGAACTATTCTTAGAATATTTGAAACCGTCCATTCCTAATGCATAGAACGTCTCTAGAATATTTGTATCACATTGTGATAATATTCTAAAACTATTCTATAATTCATAATTTAACTATTTGATGCTATTTTCATTTTGTAAAATAATTGAACAAATCATTGATCTTCCTCTGATATCTATTTATTAACTAAAATGTTATTTTTGTCAGTGTCAAAGGCTTTGTATAGATCCAATGACAAGAAGCCACATCTACAATATCTATCAAATGTTGACAGGCTGTCCAAAATTACATCCATCACGTCCTGTCATAAAATACTCATTAACATTCAACTAATTTCTTTCAGGCTCGACCAAAGAGGCAGAGCTCGAACAATCCGATCCATTGATGGCGAACAGAGGTACAAGTTTCACCCCGGTTCCGTCTTATCGGGCTATAATACTTGTGTTTTCGAATCCCCCCTGATCGTCTATTACAAAAAATTGAAATCATCCTCGGATTTCATTCACGATGCCACCATGGTCCATCCTCTGCCAATAATATTCTTTGGTGATCAATTCAGTCACAAACTCACACCAGATGGACACTGTATCAGTATTAGCAAATTTTTAACATTCAAAACAACAGAGGGTACTTATAGAGTTATAAAAGAACTCAGAGATAGGATGAACTGGTTTCTAGAGCATAAGATAACTCATCCTGGATTCGTAAATTGGAATGAGCCCAGCAATGAAATGAACGTTTTGACGTGAGTATACATATACATTACACAGGGTCCGACAACAATAGCGAAGTCATTCATATCTCAGTTAGGAAAGGATATGTAGATAAAATGTCCGAATGTTATATAAAGGATACCCTGCTAACAACACAAAAACCATTGACGTTTTTATAAAAGGATTATTTAAAGTGGTATTCAGCTTAGCGATGGATCATGTTTCCATATGTAGAATGAAGGATACTCTGCTAACAACATAAAATCCATTATTGTTATTTGATAGAAGGGTTGGTGATAATGTTATTCAGCTTGGCGATTATTTTTTGGCACTTATAATATCAATATCTTCCATTCTCAATAGGCTATGATAATCACCAGTGAAATTAGTGATTGATTTAGTTTGGTTGTTAGTGACTTTCAAGTAATATATAAGAAGTTGACCTTTCCTATACAGGAAGAGAAACACATATTACCAAACATTACAAACGAACATTCGAAAAATATCGCTTATTTCAAAAATAACATGCTGTATATTATTGCTCCACTCAGAAACGCCACTTCGTGAGGTTCATAGAGCATCATAGCTAAGTTGAATAGTTCCCCCCCCCCCCCCCAAAAAATATATATATTACATTATGAAAAAATTCAGAATATTTATCTCTAGTTAGTAAGAGACATTTCAATCATTGTAGTTGAGATATACCGCACTATCTTGTTTATGAAAACTCCGTGGTCAAAGTATCGGAGGGTAGAACGATGTTTTTGTTTAATTTTTAACTTTGCGTCACTGAGGCAGCAGGCAGTCACTGCTCTCGCGCTATAGTAAACAATCATTTATGTCTTCTAGATCTCAAATCTGTTATTAACAATCAATTTATTTATTTATTTATTCATCTATTCATTTATTCATTTATTTATTTATTCATTTATTTATTTATTTATTTATTTATTTATTTATTTATTTATTTATTTATTTATTTATCTATTTATCTATTTATCTATTTATCTATTTATCTATTTATCTATTTATCTATTTATCTATTTATCTATTTATCTATTTATCTATTTATCTATTTATCTATTTATCTATTTATCTATTTATCTATTTATCTATTTATCTATTTATCTATTTATCTATTTATCTATTTATCTATTTATCTATTTATCTATTTATCTATTTATCTATTTATCTATTTATCTATTTATCTATTTATCTATTTATCTATTTATCTATTTATCTATTTATCTATTTATTTATTTATTTATTCATTCCAATAAGGTCAAAATACATGACATGTGGATAAGTCAACAAAACTAATCTAGACAGAACGAAGAGCACACTTAATATTTACATATGTGAACAGCATGACACACACTTAGTATATACATAACAGTAATTAGTACATGTATTATTTTAAAAATTGGTATGGAAATATTCGTCCAATGAGTATAACTAGTGCTGAAGTAGTAATCTTTTAGTTTCAATTTTCAATGTTTTTACATCAGGTACATCTCTCAGAACCTTAGGTAAATGATTATATAAGATTCTAAATGGAGGCATCGTAGATAGCGACCATTTTCAACACTCAAACACATTTTTATTCACTCAGAACGGCTTGTAAAAAGATGACCGTTTATAAAAATACAACATCGACAAGTAATTCGTTTTGATACTACCCCCGCTAATTGACTAGACTAGTTGTTCTAGTCAAATACTGACACTATTTAATAATTTGTTCATCAAATAAGACTTCTCTGTTGTGACTTTTTTGTACATCGCCAAACGATGAATACACCAAAAACTGGATATGTGAAATACTTTGAAATTTTTATTGTTGGTCCAAGAATTTTGGCGTTATCTGTTCATCTGTTTATGAAAAAAAACGCAAATATGTTGTGACTCTGATAATAACGTTCTTGATGTCGTATTTAAGAAACGCTTAATTCGGATGACGTTGGTGTCGAAGAAGTTATTTTGAAGATTCAACGCTGCTACTATTACACTTCTGGATCTTTGAAACACGGATCAAACGTGTAATAAATAAGTCGAGTGTATAAGGAGATTCATTTGCCGGTCTGTGTGATATTGGAAAACATTTTCGAATGTTCCAAAGGAAAAAAAAAGGAAAAAATTAAAGCAGATCGAAAATAGTTAAAGATATTGTGGTTTCGCTATAAAGGCATTAAAAAAAAGTGGTACCTACTTATATCTATTAATGTCGTTTATCGTATGCGTTCAAAAATATCTTCAATTCATTTTGAACAGTTGACAACAATTCTTTCTTGAACAAAATATATCAAATGAATGTGTTTTTTGATGGTAATGTGATATAGTTTTTTGCTATATCATGTTCATTGTGATCATAAAGGAAGGATTAAGTATGCAGTATGAACATCAATTAAAATATAGTTTATATTTTTCCATCAAGACAACGTTACGGTATTATGATTCAGCATCGTAGGGACTCCATAATGCAAAATGATGTACATATATTGGTTACACATCTTGATGAACGAAATAACACAAAAAAAACAATTGATATTTTGAAAAGGAATATTCTCAGATATATTATGAACATAAAAAAAAATACAATGAGAATTCGCATTCTCTATCTGATGAACATATGAACTATTTTTTATATTCAACAAATAACAACTACTTTCCTGGATATGCCACGACGAACATAGAATGACATCTGTTGAATGCACACAAAAAGAATTTGAAAATGATATCTGAAGATGAGAATTTGCATTCTCTTTCAGATACAAATATATATGTCTATAATATCATTCGGAATATTCAACACAAAAAAAAACTGATTTCCTGTCTATTTGTCTCGTCGAACATTGATCTGCATTTGTTGAACACCCAAGATAAGGATATGAAAATAAAAATCTTCTGAAATCAAGAATCCAAATCGGATTAATAATATAATGTAAAATGATATTAAAATATAACTTATAAATCTAATCAGAATTTAAATGAAAATTAAAATCTTTGGTAGAAGTCCATTTTGCTCAAAGTGGAGTGAAAATTAAAATGTATAGTTATACTTCTACGGAATTTCATCTTGATGAACTTCAAGCTTCCAAAAATCATTTATATTAGTGATGGGGATATATCTCTCACAAACAGATTATATGACTTTATTCGAATGAACTCATTTCGGTTATCAAACCCTCCTCAGTAACCAGCTTTCCCATTCCATTTTTCTGAATGAAGTTGGAGATGACAAACATCACTGGTTGTATGTCGGAATACAGGCCAGCGTAGCCTCGTGGTTAGAGCGTCAATGTTCTGTCCACGTTGGATTACCGGTAGTGGGTTCGAGTCCCACCACGACCGCAGAAATTTTTCTGATGGCCTAAGAAAGTGTTTGGGATCACACGTTAAAAGGTAAGACCCCCGTCATTCCTTGCTCGCACAAGTCTCTTGAAGACTTCTGAGGGTTGCTCGTAAGGGGGCAACCGAATGATGGATAAGAACAATATTCGAACAATTATTGACATAGTTTCAACCCAAATGCTTCCAAAAGTAGGAGATCTAACTTTGGACATAATTTTCATGCAGATAAAGGGTCCATATGGGTAAGAAGAATCTAATGGCAAACGTGCAAATTATAATTTTCAAACAACCATATCTCATCAATGAATCAAACGCGAACCCCTACGGTTTAACTACAGAGAGACAAAATGTCACAACTCTGCAGACTATTGCAACACCTGGATATTTATCGGAGATGTTAAATGTCTCACTAGCAAGTGATGAGAAACCTCAAATCTCGAGAATAAGAGATTATAGATGATATTAATAAATCGATTGTCAATTGACATATTGTTTAGGCTTGGCAAACCCCATATTTTGCACTAAGCTAGCAGAAAACCGATTCACCAATGGAACTCCGATATATGCTGCAAAGCAAAGTTGAATGGGAAAGAAGCATGATCTAGTGTATAAGTAGATTGTTCAAACAACTATACCTTGCGTTTGCATTTTTGAATTTTGAATGAATGATACGTTTCTGAAGTAATTAGAATAGTATTGGCTTGATTGATGTTTAACGTTGCTTAAAGAATAATACTTCTCAAGTTATCTCTGAAATGGAAAATTTCAACAGAATCTCAGAAAATTATCCAAAAATAATGAATATCACGAAAAATTTGCTGGAAATTCGTTGGCGCAGTTACTGAAAAACTGGATCAGTGGCTACTATAAACTTTTTTTAAATTTGTCAATTGTTTTCTCCATACATGTGACAAATTCATTCCAAGTGAAACATAATCAAAATAATAATATTAGTCAAAAATGTACCCTATTGAATGCGTTAGAAACTTTTGAAATAAATTCTGCTATGAACAATAATTCTGTTACATCCCTTAATGAACAGGTAAACTATGACTGTATAACATTTTTCAATTTTCTAGTTTACTAAAAACCAGATTTAGTTTTATGTTGTTTTACACCTGCTTTGGTCTCCTCTTTTTCATTATTCATTTGCTTATATTTCAGATTTGCCACTTAACCATCATCGTTGGAATTTTTCTCCCCCTCCCCAATATCTCCTCATTGTCATTTCTGTTTGAATTATTTCCAACTGTACTACCAGTAGTTAAATTCACATTCATCTCAGTGTTTAATTTACTTTAATTCTGTGTCCTATGCCACTTGTCATGATATTGTGTCATTAAGACTTTGACTTATGTCAATGTTTACTAATTTAATTTCGTGTTTCTAACCTCCAATTGGATTTAACATGTTTTTGGCTTTTGGTCCCATCAATTCTAAATCGATTTTTGAATTTTTGTGCGCTTAAGGGTACGGGACCCTTTAGTTTTTTCCAGCGTACATACATTAGACAAGTAGGTGCAAAGTCTGAAAATCCTTTGATCTCTGAAAACGGCCGCCAATGACCTTCAACCACCTAACATACATTCTAAGGTTGCGCTTCCGCTATTATTCTGTAGATGTCGCTACGTAAAAATGTACATCAACTGTACTAGATCATGTGCTTTCTTGATTGTATCCACGGGCGTACCACATATTTCGAATTCGAGCTTACTTGATTAAATTTATATTCTTACAGGAATTCAGGATACATTTCGAAATAATATTATTTGAGTCATTCAGAAAATCAGATTTGAAACAAAACTAAACCAGTATTTAGATGTTCATGGCACATTCTCAAAAATATTACGTATATAAGTAATCATCAAGAATGTTACAAAGTAGAAAAATTTGTATTTTTTGATGACAATCAGTGTTTTCCTTTTTTATACATAGGTAGTAATCATTCAGATTCAAAATTCATAAATAAACGGGACAATCACATTTTTTTGTGTCGAGTTTCCACAAGTAATTGTTGAAGATCTAACAAATTATTCATTTTGGGTGGAATCATAGTAGAAACTATTACTTTGCACTTTTGGGGTCTGATGAAGGAAAATATCTATTGTAACATTCATGAATTTTATTCATATATAATTGTTGTTGTTTTGTCCATTGTTACCCCAAGAAACATCTTCGTTTATAATAAGGATATATAAACATATACATATAATATACATATAACAAAAATAAACAACTAATCAACGAGTCATGTTAATGTGTCAAAATAAATAAAACAAAATCAATACAAGTATCCTTGTACTTCCCCAAATGGATATCAAAGTATGTATGAGAAAAATATTCTTCAAGTATCAATTCATTCATGTCTCCAAATAACTATTGTTTTATGTAATTTTTCCCCACTTTCGTTGATAGTTTTGAAATTTATTTTTATTAGCGAATTTCGATAAATAATGCTTTTTCAGATGCTTTCTGAGTTCAACTATCATTTCTGATTCAAAATGTAATGAACATACTCTATAGTAAGAATTATAGAGCATGTGGAGTTGACCTTCATACTTGTGAAGGATTCCACATCTGTAGGCCCATTCTCGGCACCTTAAAGAATGTAAAGAAAAATTATACACCTATTATGATATCAGAGTTGCATTTAAAATCATTTCAGAGTATTGGGAAAAACTCTTCGAAGAATGTTCTTGGGGATTTAGAGAATATAAATCAGCCATAATGGTGAACTTTTATTGCCTCTAAACACTAATGCAATTGAAGTTAAAACCTCTTCAAAAAACTCGACAACTATCTATAGAAGCAGCTTTCATTATTTATTGAAAGTTTTATTTTTTTTACTCTTCACTTACCTAATAAGATCTTTAGGAAACCTAAACAAATGTACTCTAATGAACAGGTTGTTGGAATAACAACCTTCCACACCACACACGTAACTTGGTCGATCCATTGAATAGTCTCAAAAAATCAGCACAGCAATTGGCAAGAATTCAAAAACACACGCTGTAAACACCAAACACAATAGCAAAAGAACAATCCAAATGAAATATCCTTCACAACAACATATTATACAATAAATCTACCGCTACACCACTGCTCAGCACAACGGAAAAGAAACACGAAACTCATAGAACACAGAAATTGAGAAGTCATGAAATTGTTTCACATAGTTGACAGATTTACTTGGCAATTTGACTAGGAATATATTGTCCATAATCATATCACCAAATAATGTTGAAACTGTAATGAGAAAAATGTACTCAGTTTGAAATAAATTGATAAATTCATAGGATATTCAACAGCACACGATAAATCGTTCAAATGTATTTTCCCCGAAAGGCTAGAATTCAAAAAGTACGAAAGTTACCACGATATAATCAGCTTGGCAACATCGAGTCGTCTTTGACGTCCGAGCGTGCTGGCATCTATCAGATAATAGAGGAACCGCAACCTTACTAATTACAGGCTTTTTTCGCCCAAAAATGGCTTTTACGAGCACCTTGAGTGCTCGTCAAGTTTCCCTTCTGGGACTTGACTTGATTTTCATAAGTGCGCGTTCTTAGGGCACGGGGCTCACCATTTTTAATGAAAACCCGTTTATTCTCAAACAATATATAATTATTAACAATCACGATATTATGATGACAGACATCGGCATCCATTTCTAAAAACATATAATGTTCACCTCCATGTAGTTTTTGGTTTTTATAACAATATGTAAATTTTCACATGCCTTTGCTTGTAGTAATTTCTAAAGTACGGCTGAAGATGGACTTTTATAAGTCCGAAACATGTCCCTTTGATGACTACACCATTATCAAAGTTGTGGAGATGACTTTGAGCTTCCCCTCTTCCTTTTGAACATTAGTTGTTCCATTTCTGACATAAGTTGCACGCTGTATCGATGAAAATATTTCAGACGAATAGAACATGTTTGATTATCCACACACGCACAAATGATATATGTGGTTCGATTCTCCAGATACTTCTAATGTTCGATATACCGTGAAACACCTGGTATAATGATTCGAAAACTTCACTCCGCACCCCCACAGAAACCATTATGAAAACGCAAATAGTCAACCTCAAACTGAAATATATACCAAAGTGCTTCAATCTATTCAAAAATTAAAATTTATTGGTTTTATTGAAATATAAAGTTTTTTATTATTCTTTCCATATACAGTGTATGCGATCTCAACCTGCAACACCCTCATAATTTGGAACCCGTCGACCGATTTTTAGAAATAAAAATTCGATAACATAGTACTTAACGAGCTCTATTCGAAAATGTGGACAAATCTGAAATATTCACATTTTCAAGGATTTTTTTTTATGATGGGACAAAATTTCAAAAACGACTATTTAGCAATGTTTTTTTCGAATTAGTAGCAGGTTTTTAACAGCTCTGAGGAGACATTTTTTGAAGATAAAAATGTTCTATAAATTATATGCGTGGGAGCTTTGTTTTCGATATACAGGGTTTCAAGGTTTGCACGACCCCAAAAGTGTATCATCCTCTAGATGTTCAAGAACGTTCGATAACTCCAAATATTACGAGGTGTACCAAATTTCAATTCATTATTTCGAAAAAGTTATAGACAAATTGAAAAACACAAGAAAAATCTCAAATTTCGAAACCCTGTATATCGGTAACGAAGCTTCCACGCTTATGTTTACATATTAGGTTTTTATATTGAACAAATTTCTTCTTCAAGCTTATAAAGTCCTGCTTTGAAAAAACTTACTCACCCTGTGTATATTTATATTTTGATATTATTAGGTATATTTATGTAACCTATATCAACTTTCATATTATCATATATTTTATATTACTTTCGTACGTATAATACCATTTGCTTCAAAATATTGTAGTCTATCGATAATTTTTTTATTGCATGAACTACTACTCTCTGACATCCTGTCAACTCTGTCTTCGTCTATCGCACGGGATATTTGTCTCGGACATATTTGTCACACGTTCACAGTCGCACTAAAATTTTATTTTCAAAAAAATTCGACAACCGTCATTCAGTACAGACTATTTGCAGGCAACCCAATATCATTGTGTTCGCAATAAAACAGCGCTTATTTTCATGTTTTTATGTTTAATTTATGGAGTAAACAAGTAGGTGAAGATCCAAATTACCTCTTTATACCTGGTAACCGTATAGTCAGACCAGGAAAAATATAGACAACCCTACTTGCATATTCTATAGGCTTCGCACTCATGCTTGGTGTAATTTTTTTACATCAAACACATCGGTGATTTTCGAATTTTTAAATAATCATACCCTGGCGATGATTTTTCAGCCAACCCATTTTTTTAATAATTTTCAACATACTAAATTACTTATAAAATAATCCTCATTCATTAAAGAGATGGGTGAAGGTCGACCTCACTTCGGATTTTACACTAATATATTATTCAAGGTATGGTATCTTCACAAGACATATATATTAACATTTTGTTGTTGTATTTTAGTGCCATTATGGAATTAATTACCAGTGAAGACCTAGGAGATATTGATAATGAAGATGATGACGACGATGACTGTTATTGAGATATATAACTTTTTTAATCTAATTTCTCCTTGTGGCACGTTGGAATTAGAAATTTCAATGAGTCGTTCAAATTTCAAGATTATCTTCTTTGATGTGCGACTGTTATCAACTCGTCAGTTATGACGATTTTCGGTTTACTTTATACTCATTTGTTGTGAATTAAAAGTTTTTAATAATAATAAAAATAGAAGATTTTATTGTCAGTCTATACTTTTTCAAGTTCAAATTGAGACTCATGAATTACAAATTGGAATTAATCGCATCCAAATTAGCAAACGAATTCAAAATGAGAATAAACACAAATTCAAATTGGGAATTATAATTCTCAAATTCAGTATAAAACAGTTTCAATTTAATAATCAAAATATTCAAGTGGATTAACACAGTCCAAATAAGAATAAACCCATTCAATTCGAGTCCAAACAACAACGAATTGGGAAACGTAGTCAATATTGTGTCAAAATCGAATTTAATTATTAGCAATCATAATTCCTCATACCTAATATTCGAATTGATATGCCTTATATAGGGTGTTTCATATCTAAAGGGAAATATTTCAATGGTAGATAGGGGTCACCAAGGTGGTTCTGAAAATACCATATTTGATAGGTCTTAGAATCTTCATAACGGAGATACAGGGCGATTTATCGATTTCGAATAATTATTCATTCGTCTATATGTATTGACCTACCCAGTAAATTTGGTAAGGAGCTTATACTTGGGACGTTAAATTCATTCACCTATGGGCGGAATGAAAATCCAGGTTCGGCTTCAGGAAAAATTCACATTTATTTGAAATATTAAAATAACACACTGTATTCAATAATTAACACAGTACATCAAAAGAATTGTGAAGAGGAGGAAAAACTGAATTGTGTATGATGCTTTTTGTTTTCCCGCCACCAATTCTCAGCATAACAATCATAAACAGAAAGTTTAAAGTATGTCAATTTGAAGAGTATTGGAATTATGAAACCAGTGTCAATTATGATTATTTGATATTTCTGTCAAAAAATCGCTCGAAAGAACTCACTAAGTCTCACAGTCTCCATGAGTCATAAACTACCCAGTAACATTTTCTCAAATTTGGTAGGTATTTATTTATTTACGAATAGGAATACAAACGGGACTAACCCAAAAGCAGTATTCACAGATATATCATATCTCATCATACAGATATATTAAAACTGAACAAATCGAATATCAATTACAAAGTTGATGAAAATCAATAATTGGAATAATTATAAATGATTGAGTATAGGTACAACATGTAGTGATTGTAGTGTGTTGATACAAACAAGGGTGAAATAATTTTATTCAGTAAATATTAAAACGTTAAAATATATCAAAATCAAGTAGGTGAAGCCAGGAAATGTTTTCAAAATGTAAGAAAATTTGGAAAGTGAGTAAGAGAAAATATCAATATCGATAGAATTCGACAGAGCGTTGTATAATATTATGCATCTATGCATTGGAGAGTTCAAAAAATAATTTGTTTGAGATTGTTCATAACGAAAAATGTGATGATTCCTTGTAATATATAAGTAGGAGCTGTAAGGTAAATATTACTGAGGATAGCAGGCGAATCAACTAAATTATTTATGATTTTATAAAGAAATTTCACGTCTGAAATGTTCCTTCTATGCGCTAGTGATAATAAGTTCAGCTCATTTCGAACATAGTTACCGTTGCTGGGGTTGGATGGAAAGCATTTTTTATTGACGTAATCAATGAATATATTCTGTATCCGTTCAAGTTTGTTTATATAAATATCGTAACCAGGGTTCCATATTAATGAACCATAACTCAGAACACTATTGACATATGACATATAAAGGGTACGGAGTGTCTGTGTGTTTTTAAATTCACGACAAGTTCTCATTATGAAACCTAGCATTTTATAACCTTTTTTAGCAATGTAGATTATCGAAAAGCATTTTTGAATCGAATATTATTCCTAAATCCTTAATTTCTGTAACAGTTTGTAAGGTATGTAGCTTACTTGGGACGATGGATTCATTAACCTATCAGGCAGAATGGAGATAATACCAAATAATTATAATTCGATAATTCACCCTGTATCTCTGTTATAGAGACCTATGAGACTTTTCCTGAATCTGAACCTGTATTTCCATTCTGCCTGATAGGTCAATGAATCCATCGTCCCAACTAAAGCTCGATACCAAATTTGAGAAAATATTACTGTGATGGGTAGTCTAATACTTATGGACGAATGAATAATTATTCGAAACCGATAATTCACCCTATATCTCTGTTATAAAGACTGTGAGACTTAGTAAATTCTTTCGAACGATAATTTAACAAGAATATATCAAATAATCATAATTGAAAGTGGTTTCATAATTTCAATACTCTTCAAATTCACATACTTTTAGCTTTATCAAAGGGAGAAAAACAATAACTCAAAGTCGGTCGACCACAAAATTTAATAAAAGGAGTGACTATAGTTTCGGCTCAACGGCCATCTTCAGACACAATGTAAAAAAGTACCTAGAAAATTATAGTTGTTAAATCTAGACAATATGGTGGCTGCGAAAGAACATACCTTATGGAGAAAAGTATACTAATTAAAAACTAACTAGTAGGTCAGTATCGAATCATCCGTCCAAATTGGAACTAGTAAAATTTAAAACGGAGCTTCATCAGCGGTCAGGCCATCAACAGGAAAGACAACGCCGTAGGTGAAATGGAAGTGATGATTTGACATTGACATCACAAAATGACAATTTCAAAGTCAGCGTAAAACATTTTGAATGACAGTCAAACATATGAAAGATGAGTTTCAAATTCAAAAATTGACATTATTGACGCTAAAAAGTTATACAATTCAATAAACTATGTAAACAAAAACAATAATTGATGATAGAGATGTACGCGAAAAGGGTCAAGAAGAGCAAACAAAATTCAAGAAAGAAGAATAAATGATTATGATGAAGAAAGAGAAGCAGAAGAACCAACATTCTGTCAAGATAAAGGATACAGGACAGGCTCTAGCGCAGGGAAACCAATATGTGTGATTATTATGAAAATTGTAATGTACGGAAAATATGATTACGGTCAAAGTTGGTCTGATCATTTAAACAAATACTCTGAGGATTATTGATGCATTTTTGAATTTCTAAAATCTCAAGAAGGTTAAGCCGTGGACCTTTGTTGCAAACATGTATAATATCCATATTAGAATTAACATTAAAACTATGGTTTGAATCAATGATATGGTTGGCAAAAGAAGATGTGGTATTGTGATTTTCTGAGTTCAGAAATTTGTGGATAAGTCTATTGTGTTCAGAGGCCCGAATCTCAAAACTCCTACCTGTCTGACCAATGTAGGATGCATTACAATCATTGCAATTGAGTCTGTAAACACCAGATTTCTTTACAAGCGGAATTTTATCTTTGGAGTTGAATAATAAATGTTTCAAATTAGAAGAAGTTTTGTAAGAAATAGAAATGTTAAGAGATTTGAACATTTTTGCTAGTTGAATGGAATAATGGCCAAAATAGTGTAATGATTTATATAAGGGAGGGTCAGCGACTTGACTGGATGTGACATTAAATGTTAATCTATGTTTAGTGTAAAATTTGAAATATAACTTCATGATCAAATCAAGTGGGAAATGGTTATTCAAGGCAATCTGTTTGATAATATTGATCTCTTTATCAAAGGCTGTTTGAGAAAGAGGTAATGAAAAAGTTCTGTGGAAAAAACAATTGAAGGATGCCATTTTTTGTGAAAAAGGATGATTGGAATTAAATGGTATGACTGAATCTGTGGCTGTTGGTTTCCTGTAAATTTCAAAATCAAACCTATGAGTATGTGAATTTTTTATAATTAATAAATCCAAAAAGGGCAAAGAATTATCAATTTCTGATTCCATAGTAAATGTGATATTAGGATGCAGTGTGTTAATGTAATTTAGGAAATTGAGAACAACCCTAATGTCGCCTTCAAAAAGTAATAAGCAATCGTCAACATATCTATAATAAAATACTAAGTTTGAATTGTAATTAGGATTATTTAAAAATTGCTTCTCGAAGTTGTTCATAAAAATTTCTGCTAATAATGGAGAAAGATTACTACCCATTGCCAGGCCAGTTGTTTGTCTGTAAAATTTATCATTGAATTGAAAAAAATTTTGATTGAGAACTAAGCTTAATAGGTCACAAATGTTCAAGGTGTGGTGAGTTGGGATGTTGTTATCAAACAGTAAGTTTCTAACTAATGAAATACACTCATCAGGAGGAATACTAGGAAACAAGTTGGTCACATCAAAAGATACTAAAACTGAGTTAATGGGAATAGGAATATTCTTAATTTTATTAGCTAAGAATATTCCTATTCCCATTAACTCAGTTTTAGTATCTTTTGATGTGACCAACTTGTTTCCTAGTATTCCTCCTGATGAGTGTATTTCATTAGTTAGAAACTTACTGTTTGATAACAACATCCCAACTCACCACACCTTGAACATTTGTGACCTATTAAGCTTAGTTCTCAATCAAAATTTTTTTCAATTCAATGATAAATTTTACAGACAAACAACTGGCCTGGCAATGGGTAGTAATCTTTCTCCATTATTAGCAGAAATTTTTATGAACAACTTCGAGAAGCAATTTTTAAATAATCCTAATTACAATTCAAACTTAGTATTTTATTATAGATATGTTGACGATTGCTTATTACTTTTTGAAGGCGACATTAGGGTTGTTCTCAATTTCCTAAATTACATTAACACACTGCATCCTAATATCACATTTACTATGGAATCAGAAATTGATAATTCTTTGCCCTTTTTGGATTTATTAATTATAAAAAATTCACATACTCATAGGTTTGATTTTGAAATTTACAGGAAACCAACAGCCACAGATTCAGTCATACCATTTAATTCCAATCATCCTTTTTCACAAAAAATGGCATCCTTCAATTGTTTTTTCCACAGAACTTTTTCATTACCTCTTTCTCAAACAGCCTTTGATAAAGAGATCAATATTATCAAACAGATTGCCTTGAATAACCATTTCCCACTTGATTTGATCATGAAGTTATATTTCAAATTTTACACTAAACATAGATTAACATTTAATGTCACATCCAGTCAAGTCGCTGACCCTCCCTTATATAAATCATTACACTATTTTGGCCATTATTCCATTCAACTAGCAAAAATGTTCAAATCTCTTAACATTTCTATTTCTTACAAAACTTCTTCTAATTTGAAACATTTATTATTTAACTCCAAAGATAAAATTCCGCTTGTAAAGAAATCTGGTGTTTACAGACTCAATTGCAATGATTGTAATGCATCCTACATTGGTCAGACAGGTAGGAGTTTTGAGATTCGGGCCTCTGAACACAATAGACTTATCCACAAATTTCTGAACTCAGAAAATCACAATACCACATCTTCTTTTGCCAACCATATCATTGATTCAAACCATAGTTTTAATGTTAATTCTAATATGGATATTATACATGTTTGCAACAAAGGTCCACGCCTTAACCTTCTTGAGATTTTAGAAATTCAAAAATGCATCAATAATCCTCAGAGTATTTGTTTAAATGATCAGACCAACTTTGACCGTAATCATATTTTCCGTACATTACAATTTTCATAATAATCACACATTGGTTTCCCTGCGCTAGAGCCTGTCCTGTATCCTTTATCTTGACAGAATGTTGGTTCTTCTGCTTCTCTTTCTTCATCATAATCATTTATTCTTCTTTCTTGAATTTTGTTTGCTCTTCTTGACCCTTTTCGCGTACATCTCTATCATCAATAATTGTTTTTGTTTACATAGTTTTATTGAATTGTATAACTTTTTAGCGTCAATAATGTCAATTTTTGAATTTGAAACTCATCCCAGGTAACAAGCTGACGTCATTTGTACGTCATTATCACGTCAGGCCTGACGTCAGGATGACTTCCAAAATGACGTCATAATGACGTTTATATGACCTTCTAAGTCAAAGACGAATGACGTCATTTTCATGTCGTCAAAATGACGTCATCCTAATGACGTCAAAATGACGACATCCTAATGGCGTCAAAATGACGTGATCTTTACGATTATTTAATTATATTGATGTTCCTTTACCACATTAAATGCAAAATAATATTATAGGTAGGTACTATAAATACCAGTTTCATAAAATGTTCTTTTTATTGGGAACTTATCCCATTCGGATGATGCACTCAAGAGATTTCTCAGAACCCTGTGGTATTCCTTCAATGGCGTCCAATTCACATTCTGCTTTTTCGGCATACACCACTTGTCTAAAATAATGACCATGCTGCCATCCTCAAATTCTACTACTTGATATATGAATATGAATAAGTATGACCACCACACCACACCACATAGATAGCCGAATAACATGATAATGATGGCCTTCTATGTATTGTTATTTTGTTGTTATGGTCATCATGGCGGCAACGGCGAAGCGAAAGTGAACGGCTTGGCCACAGCCGTCTTCTGAATACGGCTGTGGGTTGGCGCTGGCGGTCGACGTTCGCATGTCTGCGCAAGGTCCGTGCCGACCAATCAAATACAGTTCTCTACGCACTCTCCCGCTCTGATTTGAATTCGCATTCCGGAATAACAACGTTATAAGCTTTTTATGACGTGACATTCGGTCTTATATTTTTAATAGCTATAGGGAGAATATTTTGCACAGAAGGTATATAATTAACAATTATCTCAGAGACCATCGAAAACACACATCTCGCACAGATTAGAGGAAAAATTATTATGAAGCATAATATATGATGAGTGACATAATAATATATGTTATAAAACATAACTACTAACGTTTTCATATAACAGAGATGGGAAATTTCTTGATTATGGATTTTCCTTGATGTAGATGACTCAATAAATGATGGTCATAATTAGTCATGAAAATGACCATCAGATGACGTCATAATGACGACATATCAAGGACGTCTATATAACGTCATATTATGTACGTCAAAATGACGTCATTTTGAGGTCATATGACGTCAATGACCATAAATGACCATATATTGACGTACAAATGACGTCAGCTTGTTACCTGGGATCTTTCATATGTTTGACTGTCATTCAAAATGTTTTACGCTGACTTTGAAATTGTCATTTTGTGATGTCAATGTCAAATCATCACTTCCATTTCACCTACGGCGTTGTCTTTCCTGTTGATGGCCTGACCGCTGATGAAGCTACGTTGAGTTGATTAATTAATCAAAATTTTTTGAATTTTCTAATGTTGAACTTACTCATCGTAATGTTCTTTTGGCTTTTCAGCCGTTTTAAATTTTACTAGTTCCAATTTGGACAGATGATTCGATACTGACCTACTAGTTAGTTTTTAATTAGTATACTTTTCTCCATAAGGTATGTTCTTTCGCAGCCACCATATTGTCTAGATTTAACAACTATAATTTTCTAGGTACTTTTTTACATTGTGTCTGAAGATGGCCGTTGAGCCGAAACTATAGTCACTCCTTTTATTAAATTTTGTGGTCGACCGACTTTGAGTTATTGTTTTTCTCCCTTTGAAAAATACTGGGCCACTTTGAGAATGGATGGTTTCCATGACTTTTAGCTTTATGTTTATGATTGTTACGATGAGAATTGGTGGCGGGAAAACAAAAAGCATCAAATCCAGATCAGTGTTTTCTCCTCTTCACGATTCCTTTGATGAACTCTGTCAATTAATACATACAGGGTGTTATTTTAATATTTCGAATAAATGTAAATTTTTCCTGAAGCCGAACCTGGATTTTTACTTCACCCGATAGGTGGATGGAATCAACGTCCCAAGTATGAGCTCCATACCAAATTTTAGTAAAATATACTGGGTAGTTCAATACTTATAGACGAATGAATAATTATTCGAAATCGATAAATCGCCCTGTATCTCCGTTATGAAGACTCTGAGACCTATCAAATATGGTATTTTCAGAACCACCTTGGTGACCCCTATGTACCATTGAAATATTTCCCTTCATCTGTGAAACACCCTGTATAAAAAAAGATGCAGACAACATCGGAAATCAAATTAATTATAATGATTAAAATAGTTCCGATTTGAAATTGAGTAGTTTCAATTTGAATTTGGGTTTGTTTTATCCGTGCCAAATGATTGTGTCCCAATTTGGATTTGGTTTTAATTATTTCCATTTTTAAATAAGTGATATTGATGGTCTCAATTTGAATTTGTTTTTTTTTTCAATTTGAATGTGTTTTATCCATGCTGAATCATTTCGTCTCAATGTGAAGATGAATATTCCCATTTTGAAAATGATTAGTCTCAATTTGAAGTTGGAAAGGTATAGTTATAACTCAGTATATGATATCGAATTAGACAAACAGTCTCTTACGCCAATCTGGAAAAGAAATGAACATGATTGGACTGTAACAATGTTTAGTCCACTAACTCAAAAACTAATCATATAGGTCATGGATCCTAAGAAGTTTGGTGGTAGAGGGGTATAAAAAAAAGAAAAAAGCTGTTTTGAATAACCCCATTTTGGACTCTGTATCAAAATGCAAAGTTTTTCTGATAGTTTATTAATTGGTATATCATCTTTAAGGGGTAGTCTTCAAATTACCAATTATTTCATTCCACAAAAGCTTAAGGAAAACAACATCTTTCTTGGGAAAGCTGCATCCATGTGGGTAAAATTTTTAAATGTGACAGTTTCATTGTAATCGATTTTTAGTAAATAAACTAGTGTCGCATGCATTCATTATTGGCTATGAATAAACAATAAAATCAGAAATTCTCGAAACAGGTCGATTGTTGATTTCAATTTACTGTTTTTTAGAATCATACTCTAATATACCAGATGAACCACCCTAGTGTAATGTAATGTAATCATCACCAATTTTTTTAAATGGAATCCTCTCTTTTCTCCGGATCAACCTTGCTGAACTGATTCCAAATATCTATAATACGCTGCTTCAAATTGGTACAGGGTGGTCAAAATTGCTCTATTCTGTTTACCATTTAGATTGTGAAATAGTAGGCTCACGGTCTTGGTGCATTTCATGAAATAATCGGCATACTTCTTGTTGAGTCCGCATATCTCATCGCCAATACCAATCATCATTTCGATATTTCAATCCTATCAGTTTCGGTTAGAGGCATTTTGTAAAAAAGTTCACGAACATTCCTTCTTTGAAGCGTTGACAATACAGAATAGTACTTAAATGTTTCTGAGAGTTGTTAACAGATAGCACAAAAATATTCATAGGTGATCCTTAGAATATTTCTCGAGAATATGCAATTATTCTAAGAATATCCACATAAAAATAAATCATTATCCCAAGAATATTCTGAGTTTATAGAAGGGGCCCGGGACACTTTTAAAGAGTCTAATAAGAATATTCTCAGAATAGTGACGAGAATATCCCACAAATATATGTAGGTTAACCTATCAAAAAATTAACCAGAATATATTCCTAGACTATACTATAAATGCTTTATACAAATATGGTAAGAATATTTTATGCAGTTATCTTCAGAATATTCACGGAATAATCTGAGATTGAACCAACAGAAACATGCTTATGATAACCCAAGATTTGCCTTTTTTCCTATAGAAAATATTCTCAGCATATTCTATTCATATTCAATGTTGGTTAACCTTGAGAGGGTAATAAAATATCTGAATAACACAATTTATCTTGAAAACTTCAATACAAAAAATAAAAACAGAAAAAACTTTCAAATCAATAAAATCCTCATTAACTTGAGTAGGTACATGAATGAGTAGGTACCTATGCAATATGATAAAATAAAACTCTTCCAGAGGGTATCAACACAGCTCAACATTGGTATAAGATCAAAAACATTATAAACTAAAAAATCTCATTCTCCAATATTCTATTAATTTCTTCATCCAGGAACATTAAATATTAGAGTGAATAAATACTTATCTTTAACGACTGGCAGGTGGATCTGAACAAAAAAAGTGCTCTAAATTGATAGGTATAAGCGTGGATATAAAAGCCTTCCAATCTATGTATAAACAAACTAAAAATTGGAATATGAGAACATTAATATAATGCGAACTCATTCAAGACAATAATTTTCTACTCACCTAATACCTTGATCCAAAGAACTGGAAACAAGAAACAAACTGAATGGACTGGAAAAAATCAACATCAGGTATCGACGAAGCGAAAGCGAGCGAAAACAAGAAACAAATGACCACTAACCTGCAAATCAGATTTTTCTTCACTTCTTCCTTTAAAACATTTCCACGGTCCGTACATAGACGTCCTTACTTTATCTTGCCACTCCGGGCTTTTTAGAGCCGGCTGTGAATCTTGTTGGATGTTTGGAATATTTACAGAATCATGTCTTTTAGGAAACACCACTTGTTAATTTTGTCAATTATCAATATTTAGCACATTTTTATTCTGAATAAATATTCCATGAATAATATTGTCAGAATATTCTTCAAAATATTTCATAAGGTTATCCAATCGAATTATACATACATAATTTTAAAAATATATTATCCCAATATACTATTGAAAATATTCACAAATTATTATAAAAAAAACTATTCCTGAATTATTCTGGAAACATTCAGATATTACCGGAATATCCATAAAATAATCTTAGGAAATATCTATGGAATATTCCCTCAGGAGATTTTCTGAATATTCTTAGAACAATTTGTGCTATCTGGGAAATGACAAAATGGTGAAAATTACTGCTAAACAAGAATATTTTCATAGTCCACGGGCTTGTATCACTAATAAAAGCTGTCAGATAGAATGTTAAGAATAATGCAAGGTTATTTTGATAGTTTATCAAAGTATAACTAAAATGTACTCATTCAGATAATACATTATATAATATATTGATAGAAGTTTACATGGCAATGAATATTGATTGAAGAACTTTCTTCTTTGGTTTTCTCAAACTTGCACCTATCGATTTCAATTCTTATTTGATGTGGCACTCATCCTCTCAGCAGATCTCTTTAGTCAGCTCTATGTGGAGGCTTCGGTGGATTTATGATCCTTCGGTGGATTCATGATTCTTCAATATGCCAGGTTTTTGCGCAACTTCTTGGAAAAAAAAACATGAAAATTTGTAGTACTTTTCCTATCGAATTTCAGTGTTTTCAACTAAACGATAAATCGCGAAATATACGAGTTTTTCACACAGGAAAATGCTTTATAATGCTCAAAGAGCATGATTAACTAGGGAAATAATTTCATCACAATTTTCGAAAGCACTTTTTTTGGTGAGTAGGTAACATTGAGCTTGAGCAAGTTGTGATCAAATTATGAGTTATTCATCAATATTAGACAGAATTTTTCACGGGACAGTAATAACTATCCCTGAAAACTATTCAGGTGTTTCATATGAATCCAATATGAAATATAGGTCCTTCCACTATGGGTGATATTATATAATATTGTACTCGATAATGAACTTACCTATATTACAATTTTCGATACCTATGTTGACAAATAAGAAACTGCTAATATTCCACAGCGTTTTCTTCTTTAAACTTCACATTATGCATACAATAACACCATAATAACACAAATAAGCATCCACAGAAACAAAATGGGTGAGGCTACACTATACCACTGTTGCCAGATGAAAATTTGCCAGAGAAGTAGATGGACGTGGAAAAAACAGTAGATCATCAGAACTAAACAGTGGATTTTGATCATCATTACAATTTGCTATCATGGATGAAAAATAAAGAAACATGAACACCCATATAAAAACGAAAAAGAAATGTTTGACAGAAATCAAATTAGAAATAAAAGTTTTTCTCTAATCAATCTGAATCTGATAACTTCAGTATATCATTATAATTCTTTGTTACATGTGATATCAAAACATGACGATTCTGCCTTGTAGATAAATATGTTTTCGTATGGAGAGAACCAACTGCATGCTTATTAACTTATCACGCTGCATTGACTTCAGCAAATTTACTTGAGAAAATATCCTCTTTTAAATTTTCTGAAGAATGGGGCAACATAAAATAATAAATAATGAACAAAATTTGTCAATTTGCGAACAATTGGTGGATTGTCTATTTCTACAACCGCTTGTGTGAAATTCTGTCATTTTTCAATTCTACTTTTGGATCGATGAAGAAAACAGTAGGTTTAATGCCTAAAACAAAAGAATAGTAGAACAGACAAGAACACTAAATGTACTGTTAAAACAATAGGTCTGGCAATAAGCTAGCAATCATGTAACTGAATGAGGACTGGTATGATGTGGTTATGTGCTGGGGTAAACAGCTTGGCTCTATGTCGTAAATTCAAGTTATATGCACATCAGTACGGTATAGGACGTAATTTTTCATAATGATAACGATTCCTTTTTCGTATGAATAACTTAAAAAAGCGCGCAGGACTGTAAAATCCTCCGTCGCTACGTAGTCAGCCAGCCTGTATTTTTTATATATTCTGCCCAGATCTGGGACGTAGAAGACGTCCAGTGTCTGTCGAGAGACGTTCATATGACGTACTGGGAATGTCCGATGTTGCAAGATGGAACGTCCCAAGGACGTCCGTATTAGGCACAAGTTTGGTATTTCATCGCCATGAATACCATAATCAACGTAAATTCGCCTTTCCTCACTCAAATAGAGGAAAAAGAAATATATACCTACAGATCGAGTAGAGGAAGAGAAAAATCTGATTTCGAATAAGTACAAAATAAAAAAAACTCCTTACCGAGGATCGATCCCGCGATCTTCAGATTACCAAAGGTGGCTGGTGTTGGCCGAGGAATGTGAGAGGATATGTGAGGTGTTCGTCGCAGTGACCTATCTCCTAGAGCTAGGTCCTTTATATAGGTACCTAATCTTGCTGAGGGTACCCAAAGGGGTGGGGGAGCTGCTCATGCGCAATCCGAGTGGAAATGCCTTCGTATGCGCACTCGTAACAAGTAGGTCACTTATTTCATTTTTTTCCGCTCTTCCCAAATATCAAAACAGAACTATAAAATTTTGCCATACAGGGTGTTGTTTTTGAGATAAAAGAAGTTTTCTCTTTGTCCTCAAGTCGGACCTGGATTCTGATCCGGATTCTCATTTAGTTTTGATGGGTGATATAAGTGGAATATTTCAACCAAGTATGGATAAATTATACAAAGTGGTTAAAAAGTTATAACCTGATGAAGATTTTGCCAAAATCAAGATAACGTCCTGTATCTCAGTTATAATAGACGGTAGACATATCGATGGGGGTGATTTGGAACCACCAAAGTGTCCTCTATCTACAGCTATCGTATGTACATTTAAGTGTGAAACACCCTGTATAGTGTAATAGGTAGGGCATTTGCCTGGTAATCTGAAGGTCGTAGGATCGATCCCTGGTAGGAGCTTTTTTTCATTTTTTATTCAAAATAAGATTTGTTCTACCCTGTCTAGGTCTTTTTCGTAACTATCTGAGTAAAAGGAGGCGGATCTACGTTGATTAATTTAATCATGGTCCCGTTCAGACCTGAAGAGGACCCTGACCGTACATCCTGGGGACTTCTGATTTTGTAACATCGTATATGTCCCCAAAACGTCCTGAAAACGTACGCAGTACCTGAAATGGGCGTTCTGGGGACGTTTTTGGAACGTTTTTGTGTCATCTGGGTAAGTGGTCATTTTCTCAAGAATTTTCGAGATCACACATAGCTAGCTAATGAAAATTCTTCACCTTGGGAATTGGCAGAATTCTGGATCTTTTTCAGGTAGTAGAGAATTCACTAAACAATAGTTGAATATATGGCATGAAGTAAGGTAAGATATAGTAGGGCATGCGTATAAGAACCAAATTAATTCCAATACCATCTACTCCCTGTGCTCTGGATTATATTAGACAAGATCATTAGATAAATTTCCTGTTGGTTTGTAGGCAGAGGAATTGACTAGCTTGTGAAAGAGTCATAATTTATAACTTCTCTATCTGGTTCCAATTTATTACTATAATAGATGAATTTACAAAATATTTGTTGATTTCAGATACCTTTCTTAGATTTTCCGAAATGATGTTTGACTTGTAGAAATTAGTATTCATACGGAGTTCGATATTTGCTCTTTTTCCACGATTTATCGTGTTTTTCGTCTGTTTTTGTAATAATTCCGGTGCAATATAGAAGTCGACTGTCTGTACTCAACAAGTGCCCTATCTCTCGGTGACATCTTTTTGCGCATTGTGTATGTAATATCCAGTGCTGAAAAAAAATACATCAAGTCCCCAAGTTCCGGCAAGCTACTTCAGGCAACCAGATGACGTTTCAGTGACGTCTTTTTACGTCAGTTGAATGATCAAGGTGACGTCAGGAGTTGACGTCGTACGACGTGATAAATGACGTAAAAAACTCACAGCCCAATAATGACGTAATATTACTCACGTTTAGTGACGTCATTCACTCACCAAACTGCGTGTCGTCGAAATAACGTTCAAATTTGGTGATGACGCATAAAAAACTTTCCTCGAACATGGTGTGATAATCACCGCACTGACCTCTGATGACATATAATATTGATTATGCATTGTTGAGTCCGCTTGGTGGTCCCTCTGGTGTCATGTCCAATTGATCAATTGAAGGAAAGTTGAGGAGACGTTTTGGAGTTTCTCTGATTCTTCGATTCAAACATTCCACTTCGAGACTTTATGGACCACCACAGATATGTTTATAATCTTGAATATTCGTACCGCATGTTTGTTTTCAAATATGATTTTCGTGAATTCTCAAATTTGATTGATATAGCTTCAACAACAGTTGTTTTTCTTTTTTCTCTACTTTTATATTTTATCCATAAACAAAGTATGTATTGATTAGGTCGTTCTTGATAAAAATATATTGAAAAACTCCACGAATGATGAGATTTCCATAACGTTCCTATAAAATATCACATGTTTCGGTTTCGCTAACACGGAATAAGCTTATTTTCAAAATGAAATACTCGTACAATGAATTGACCTAACATTGATGTTAAACTTAAGAGTGGGCAATAGGACTGGAAAAATGATGAATACAGCGCTCTCGCTCCTGACGCTTTATGGGAAAACAGTTTGGCATATAGTACATTTTTAAACGCCATCATATGGACAAAGGTTCAAATTAGGGCGGATACTATCTCATTTTTCAAAATTCGAAAAAAAAAAGTTTCAAAAATGTATTTGAATATAGCATTATTAGCTGACGAAAAAAAAATATTTATACTGCTTGTTCAAGATTTTCAGATAGTATCCGCCCTAGAATGAACCTTCAATATGCTACAGAAAAAAAATCAAATCATAATGTGGCTTGGTTTCTTCACAAAGCGTCAGGAGCCAATCCTCTGCAACCTCAAAAATAGGCATAAGTTCACGATGATATTTGCGCCCTCTGGTAAAAGTTATATCAGAAGAACATGGCAGTCGATATAGCCTTAGTTCGGGTGATTTGATGAAATATAGAAATAATGAAATTTAAAAATAACCTATATAAATTCATGAAATTTCAAAAATAAACTAGTAGGTATTGATTACTTTGAGACAAAAATAATTTATTCTTCATACATTTTGAGAAGTATCATTTTATAGTTCGTTCGTCAATTAAGTGAAATCTATTGAATAATCTGATGCGTAATTTCACGCGAGTTCATTGCCTCAAGTGCCCATAATTTCGCTAAACGCAAAAAATCGTCTACAATAATAGAATACGTATAGGTGGTTCCCCGAACGGGTTGTTTTTTACACGGCGTAACATCCTGAGATGCAGGGTGATGCAGGATGCAGGTATACGTTTATGGTCAATGGAATAGAGAGCTTGAGCTTCTGAAATTTGTAGGTTTTACAATTTTGTATTTAGTGCGAGTGTTATATAATAGTGGTATATAGGTCATTAATGATTGATGACATTATAAAAATGTTCAACATCCTTTGAATGTTTACGAATCCAGGTAAAATGAATCAATGTTGAATATTTTCGTCATGTCAGTAGTTTGATCCGCTTTATGCAGAAACGTTGAACTTTGTATTTGGTGTGGAAATGTTTTTGTGTTTGTGACTATATGTATTGAAAATGCCGCCTATAAAACCCATGGCAGGTGATTATCGTAAGGGAGAAAAAACAAAATCACATGTGTCGACAAAAAGACGTAGCCGGACGTAGGATATCAAGGGGGAAGAAAAATATCAGTATCGGTCGAATGTTATGTTCATTCTCTTCACCCAGACACCCCTATTTTGGAATTCCAAATGGCACCCCCTACTTCGAGATATATAAAATTCAAAGTCTAGCAATAATAACCAACCAGATGGAAAACTATCTTAGTATTCGATCCATAAATATCGGGACATAATCATTAAATTAAGTTATATTAGGTCAGTTATTACAGCCAAACAT
Organism: Phaedon cochleariae; assembly: GCA_918026855.4. Classification (NCBI taxonomy): domain Eukaryota; kingdom Metazoa; phylum Arthropoda; class Insecta; order Coleoptera; family Chrysomelidae; genus Phaedon; species Phaedon cochleariae. The sequence goes on from OU896707.1 coordinate 23,582,054, forward strand.
TTTGTCAATTTTCATTGAAGGTATCCTCAGATCAATTTTTGTGGAGTCACATGTGGAAACAATGGTTAATACAACTCAGCCAGAGAATATGGATGTACTCAAACTGATATATTTCTCGAAAAGTAGACAAATAAATGGGAAAACGTTTCAAAAAATGTTTCAAGAATTCTAGAATAGGCTGTACTATTGAGCATCAAATATTGAAGCATATATTTTCGAATAATTGCTTCAAATACCTCTGTCAAAGATCACTCGCTCTCTCTAACTTTTGTTGATCACCAACATGAATCATTGAAATAAATTATTATTCATCTGGTCGGATTGGTTTTTGTTTCCGCCTCAATTTGATGTATCTCAAGTTGCCATTTGGAATTTTATAAAGTAGAGGTGGCGGGGGTTTGAAGGGATGATCATAGCATTCAATAGATACTAGTATTTTATTTCCTCCTCAATATCTGAATCAACCTATTTTTTTCCATAATTGTTATCATCGCACATCATAAGGCTAAGTGGTAAGTTTTGAAATCAAAGCTCTGTACTATGAATCGAGGAAATCGCCTATTTTGTAATATTCTCAGCTGAAACTGAATTTCAAAATTTTCTCTTCCAATGAGGAATTGGTGAAATAATCAACAATATTTCAATTTGTGCTAACTTAATCCACATCATAACATTTTTAACAATCAGGCATTTGATGAAATGTTGCCGCATATCATCGAGTTCAACCCGTTTCTATAAAGAGCACCGTACCATGTTCTTGACCTCACACAATATACCTCTCAATTCACAAGTTCTTGCGCTACTGCTGCTGCTGTTTTATATTCCACTTCAGCTGTGCTCAAAGCAACATAGTATCTAATGCTTTTCAAAGAACCAAGATACTGATTTTTTTTGACGGCTATAACACAAAATTGCTTTCGTTTTACTATGTTTGATATCACAATGACTTCATTTTGTTATTATTTCACAAATTCTCATCTCTCATAAAATATAAAATTTCAAGCAATGACATCAACTCTGTCTAATAGATCAGCATCACTAAAGAGTGGGCAATGAGCCGCACAAAATAACAAATTCAGCGCTCTCGCTCTAGACTTCCCATTTCGAAACCATTCAATATTTTCAGAATTTTTTCGATTCATGCTCTAGCCAAAGGACCAAGCTAGGTTGAATACTATCTCATTTTTCGAAATTTTTAAAGAAAGAGTGGAAAAAACGTTCTCGAAAAGTGCTCAAAATTCTCGTCAAAATTAGTCAATTTGGCAATCTGTGGGTGATCTATCTGTCAACAAACCACACAAAAAAAGCAGCTCGAAATAACGATTGATGTCTATACACGACGTCAGGAGCCGTTGCTCTACATTCTCACAAATACGCACGATTTGGTCGATGATATTTGCGCCTACGTAAATCACCCTGTATAATATAACAGAAAAGTTAACTTTAACTGACGTTACAGTTGAAATTCAAGAAAATAATGATTAAAGCCTACTCATAGTATCTGATGAGTCATTTCGTTTGCTTCTTGGTTTTTCAAGATCGGATTTTCAAAAGCAGCTTGAGGCTTTTAAAATCCTAATTTTTCCACACCTCTCGACCAATGAAGAGTGTCGTAAATCTTCATAACATATGTAAACGTAATGGATATAACCAAGGATATAACACAATCAAGGTGTTATCAAGTTATATTCTATGACCGGATTACCCGATGAATATAGGTAGAATACATTTCGCTAGGAATCTGCTAGGCAGATTATTGGCAATATAAATAAATATTCGGACGCGGTAATCACCCCGACTAATTGACGAACCGGGTGAGTTGTCCTTTTCTAAAAAGGATGCTTGTTGATTTATGACTGTTTTGTAACCGCCCACTGCTATCTCTTCCTAACCCCCCCGGACCTCAGGTATAGGCGAGAATTGTCGCGTTTCTCAACCTTAATAATGTTAATGACTCTGTAAAATATATTGAATATCAAGACTGCATAGAATGAACAATGTGTCAAAAAAGTTGATGAGATAAACTTCACCAGACAAATTGGTAGTTTTCCTGATAGTATTATTAGAACCAGCTAATAAAATATCTCCTGAGGGACACTCAATTCAGCTCCATTAATATTCTCTGACGCCAGTACGGAAGCTTCCCAGACAGCACCAGATATTCCATGAATCTCCCTATCATATTCCTTTTGGAATATTGGAATATTCTAGAAATAATCTGGAATATTCCGGAATATCTGTGGAATATTCTCTAAATATGCGAATGGGAATTCCTCAGATAATCATAAAATATACCCAAAAGAATATTCTATGTTGAATGTTCCTGGAATATTCCAATAAACATATTCTAAAATGAAAAAAAGTGACCCAAGTAGGGATCGAACTCGTGACCTCAAGACTATCAGAGCAACGCCTTGACCACTAGGCCAGTAATCGAATTGAATAATGTTATACATATCAAGTTCTTGTGAGAGCATTGTTCGAAATCGGGTCATACACACTTTTTGTTTCGAAATCCCCTTACATCTAATTGATGTTCGATACTCACATCTCTGAAATAATAAATGGTATTTGTGTGTTGAGAAACATAGGAATATTCATGGAATATTTCATGAATATACACCACAGAATATTCAATTGAGAATATTTCATGAATATACCGCACAGAATATTCAGTTGGGTATATTTCATGAATATACCGCACAGAATATTCAGTTGGGTATATTCCATGAATATACAACAGAGAATATTCAGTTGGGAATATTCCTGGAAGATTCATACCTGAATATTCTCTGAACATGTCCGACTCTTCACTTTGGAATATTTCTTTTAGATGTTCCAGAGGCATGTATATATTCTAGGAATAATCGATGAATATTCGGAATATACTCCTCCTTTTTAGCATATTTAGAGAATATTCTATGAATATACAGTGCTGTCTGGGTTATGCGACTGAATAGCTTATTTGAGTAGGAACAAAAGATGAAGTACACATTTCTTTTCTTTCTCCGAAATCCAAGGTTGTTCCTATCATGAATATCCCGCGACTAGAATTGGAAAGCTGCTTCTTTGGATAGTAAATTAGCACACTATTCGAACACATTTAGAAAAAAAAATACAAAGTACGATATTCTGGACTGATTCAAAAATAGTTTTGTATGGAATCAATCATCTGATATACTGACTTCGAAGAATTTTTTTGCAAATCGAATTCAAAAGATTCTAGGAAATTCTAATTGTAGTGTAATGAGATGGATGCCACACTTTTCAATCCACACCATTACCTGATGTGGTTGAAAGGTTTTCCTCTTGGGTTGAACTCCTAAGAAACACTGCCAGAGTTTTGAAATTCATAAAAAGATGCCTTAATACGAATGTACAGAATGTCGCCTTTATCATTTGATGAACTGAAAGCAGCTGAAAAATTATGATGGGAAAGATGATCAAAGTCGTTGTTTCGAAGAAGAAATCACTGTACTTACAAGACAAAGACGAATAGATTGAGAAAGTTATGTTCGTATTTAGACGAGGGAAATATGATGAGAGTGATGAAAAAATGAAGTAGAATACATGGAGACATTTCCGGTTTCGAGAAGATTCCAACAATATTAGACGCCAGCATAAATTCACGAAAATGCTAGTTCAGCAGTATATATAAACTTTACTGAGAATGAGTTTGGTGAAGAATGTCCGGAAGTGTAGAAATGAGAAGACGACCACTCCAAAAATTCCAATAATGGGATATCTTTCAAAGACAAGACTAATACCCCACGTAAGATTGTAAGACCATTCACCTTTTGTGGAATGGATCAATTTGGTCCATGTCTAGTGAAGATATGAAGAAGGCGAGAAAAACGGTATGGTCTGATATTCACCTGCTTAACTGTTCGTGCTATTCATTGAAAGATTTTGCCATCTGAGATTTATGGTGACAACATGACTTATCTCAAGGGAACAGACAGAGAGTTGAAAAATGCCTTTCAGGATAGGTCAACCAGGATAAATTCGTGTGTGAATTGTTGGAAGGAATGAGATGGAAATGGAATGCACCGGGTGCTGTTCATATGTGACTAATTCAGAAACGTTTGTTCCGATCAAGAACAAGTTCCAGCTGAAGAAGTTCTGCATAACCTATATTCAGAGTCAGGGTACATTATTTGAATTGTCGACCTCTCACAGATGTTTCATTGGAAATTGAGGACGAAGAGGTACTAACACTGAACCATTTTTTTCTGGATGGTCTCTTCGAATCATTTGGCTAAAGGTGATTGTTTCGAAGTTATGTGTTTTAGACGTCCGTGAACAATCATGAAGAGATTCGAGCCCTTCATATGGTAGAAAATGTTGATATCATTATCGTTAATGACTCTGTATAATATATCGAATCCAAGACTCAGTATAGAATTATGAGTTTGTCAAAAAAATTATAAATGTAAAAAGCTGATCAAGAGCCAGCTAATAAACACTCAGGAGACGGACATGCATAATTGATTGGCCTAACTTATAGTATGCAGAATATCTAGAAACATACGGTGTGAAGGATTAACTATCGAAAGGAGTGATGCAAATATTACCTACTGGGAAAATGAATCCAAAAGCGGCTCTCTTCTTCCTGCTATTTGATTAATCGAGAAAAAATTCGGGAATCAGGATTGTTAGTAAAGAATGCGAAAGTACAATAGTTATTTCATCATCACCCTGATCAAATATTTGAAGAATCTCTTTATCAGATAGGCACCTACTCATCATCGATTCTATATATCTACTTTTTAATTCAATATCAAGTTCATTGCCCTCTGATAATTTTGGCACATAATGCTAGACTAACAGTGATAAATCCTTCACAATGGGGTATTGCGAAACTATGAAAACACTTTGTAAATAATAATGATACCTACGTGAAAAAATTATTGGCTTCGGAATTATTATACAAAATCCATAAAGCTGCAACCTGTAGAAATCAGTTGTATAAGGTAGATGAAGCGGACAAAGCATGAACCATGAGTGAACCATCAGCAATATGGAATTAATCATGTATAATTAACTTGGTTGTATTCCGAATTCAACTGATCAGTATTGTCAGTAGGTCCACTGACTCTGCTGAAAAACTGCGTTCCGAAGTGGTGTAATTCGGAACAAGTTTTCATCAGTTTTCAGCAGCAGTTGGTCAGCTGGTGAAATTTGTCAGGTGCATTAGTTTGTCAGGATGTCTGTATAGTTGCTCGTTCATTTGGCAAACTATTTAAATGACAGGCATTTTTCGATATCAAAAATGGTATTATTAATGTATTATCTATAAGATAAGACCTAATACTGTCTGTAGAGGTTAATCGAGGAGGTGGTACATTCATTATTCAAAATTATTAGGGATTTTCTCTCCTCTTTCCTATAAAATAAAAATATGAATATTACTTCAATAGGTATACGTGTAGTAAGGACAAATCAGATGATTTGCCCCAAAATGTCACTGCGTTCAAAGAATTTTCCTATCAGAGAGCCTAAAAGAAAAATATACTAGCTTGTCAGTGACAATTTGTATTGAAAAAAGTTTGGAGAAGAGAAATAAAGGTATATAGAAAAAATATTAAATTTTCACTTATCTTTGGACGTTTCGGGACCGATTCTGCTCCCGTTTTCAACATAATATAAGATATGATTGTTCCAATAGCTAAGTCCTATCTGTCTTGAAGCTTTTCAGTTTTCATTGACAATTGGTGACGTTGGCAATCAAATGAGTTACAGGATGTTTTCATCAATTAATCTTGAATTTGACATTTTCATGTTCAGATTCTAGTAGTGAATACCATGTTCTGTCTATATCAACTGAACAAGAAGCAATGCCATTGTCTCCGTTCAGGAGAATGCATGTAGGATTCCCTGATTTTTCTCTTTTGGTTGTTATCTTCTTTTCCAATGATTTCAATATTATTCCACTCTGCCATATATGTTGTCCGTCTTCAGTAAGGATATGTGTTTGTGGAAAGTTTTATACAGGTGAAACCGAGAGACCTCTTTCAGTAAGGACGAAGGAACATAAGTTCAATATAAAGAAAAGACACATCGATAAATCGAAACTAGCTGAACATATCCTTACTGAAGACGGACAACATATGGCAGAGTGGGATAATATTGAAATCATTGGAAAAGAATAAGATAACAACCAGAAGAGAAAAATCAAGGAATCTGCTTGCATTCTTCTGAATGGAGATGATTTGCCCTTACTACACGTAAATTGAAATAATATTCATATTTTTATTTTATAGAAACGAGGAGAGAAAATCCCAAAAAATTTTGAATAACAAGACTTAATGTTTAAAAAACAACGGAAATAACTGTGACATTCCTTCCCCTCTAAAATATAATGACAGTGCACTGAAGCTACACTATACCTTCTAATAGTCATAGCAATTTCAGCAGAATGTTGAGTCGCAATATTTGGAATGAATAGTATGTCTGCTAAGTATCTGTCACTTTCAGTAAATTTTTTCGATTTAGGAATGAAATATCAACAGTACTGTCAGTTGAATTCGGAATATAGCCTTTGTGTGTTTCTTTTTGGCATAAATTATTGTTGAACTGATTATCTGATTATCATTTGTCAAGCACATTGTCCTCTGTCAATGTCAATTATAATGAATTTGAAAAACGAAGTGTCCAAGAAGTTGTTTTTGTCCTAATTGCAATACCTAATGAACAAATCCAGCAGTACTTCTGAAGAACTTCTTCATCTAATAAATATACAGTTATTTTGACAGTGGTGCTGATGTCATCCTCATCTGGGATTTGCCACTTTTGTTGCCACACAATGCAAAATATATAGCCCTTCAAAAATTCTTGACTTCCTCAGAAGTCTAGGGTTAGAGGGCCAAAACTAGAAGAGGATATAATCACATTAGATCTTCTAGGTCGCCGTGATCGAGAGGTGTCACAGCCTACAAACGTTTGGAATAACAATAAACTCAAGAATATTCACAAGATTGGAACGTAATGTACGTGCAAATAACGATCGAGGCATTTTCATCTCGAAGGGAGAGGAAAATAGCGAAAAGGGTCAAGACTGACAATACTGTTGCCACTGTTTTGCAGTATTTTAAAAACCATCCAAGGAAATCGATTCGTCAAGCCTCTCGTGAGTTGATTTCAAAATATAGTTCAGTAAGAAAGATTTTGAATTCTGAAATACAACTTACCATTTCTGAAATTGAATGGACATTTTCTGAAATTCATCTCACCGATTCTGAAATTGAGTTTACCATTTCTGAAATCGAACTAACCAATTCTGAAATCGAGATTACTTTTTCCGAAATATAACTTACCGATTCCGAAATCGAAGTTGAGAAGGTATAGTAGTTTATCTACTTTGTTGGGTAAAAACAGCAATGATTCGTTACATGGAGGGGATTGAAATTTTTGTTATAATTTACATAGTGAAGTTATGTGCTCGATTTGAGATAAGTGAAAGAGTTCTCTTCACTTTTTCAGTCATTCCGAATTTGCTACCTTCTTGTTTTTAGCCGGCTAAGACTGTCATGGAGCAATTTTTGCTATTTTGCTTAAATATTTTGATTTTATTGTAAATAATCCTATTGATATTTTTGTCAGACCGACAATGACACTCTGTCATTATTATCAAGTTAGTCCTAATGTATTGTATGGAAGTTGGTATACTAAGTGCCGGTTACTTACAATTTTAGTATTAAACATTATCACTATTGAATCCTCCCTAACATAATCTATATAGTCTCAGCAAATACATCTTTTGTTAGATCAGAAATCTCAGCATTGTGTACAATTTAATGTACATTATATTTATAGTTGCCAACAATTTCAGTTAGAACCTTAGAGAAGCCTGTATTATAGCGATCTCCATATATGTATGTGGATTTTTCGCACTGGAAGGGCAGGGTTTGTTTTCTCTCTCAGTGCGGGGGATGGATTACGAACCTCTGATTCCTTTCTAGATTCATAGAGCTGTCGATTGAGTATCTTAATGAATTTTCATCCAGGTATGTAACCGGTTTTCCATTTTCCTCCTTTTCCTTTGAAGCTATTTCTACAATTTCATTTTCCTGTTTATTCCGTTTTTGAATATTATTCCTCACAATCATATGCATTTCTTCTTTATATTCTGTTTGACCTGATGAGGTCCAAAGTTAAACTTTGAAGTGAAACTGGAGAATCAGGAAACGCCTGACCATTTTTAAAGGAACGGGGTTCAGATGTGTCTTGTGCCTAAGGCCCCTAGCTGCCTTAGTCCGCCACAGCTCCCAAAACTGATAAGGTGCACGTCACCGATAAAAAGAAACGAGTTCATCCTTGGAATGGTTTTGACAAGCGATTATGGATTTTTATTTGAATGGCAACAGAGAACAATGGAAATTATAGCGGAAAAGACGCTGTTAGCCGAGGGGAAAATAGCCGTGAAATTGATAGGAAGGGCGAGGGTTGTCAAAATATATGTATTTTCCGACAAAATTGTTCAATCGTTTACAATAAGAAAAAATGAATCGCTAGCAAAGGCTCTTCTGTGAATATATTGGGGATAACCATTGATGATTCACTCAAATGGGGTGCTCACATTGAGAAATTATGCCAAAAACGATCCTGTCAATCATTATTCCCTATACGTCAACTCAAGAATATTTTGACTAAAGAATTATTGTCAACATCTTACTTTTCACTGTTCCTTGCTGAACTCAACTTTAAGAAAACTCAACTAAATCAGCGAAAGTATTTATTCTGGAAGAAGAAGGAATTAGAACCTTGACTAACCTGCGTTTCACAAATCACTGTAAGCTATATTTCAAACTCTTCCGAATAATGCCACTTCCATGTTCATATTATTACAACTCTCTACTTGAAATTCACAAAAATCAGAATCCAGCCGACTATAAAATGACAGTAATACAAGGAATATTAAACTGCTGAAGGCGCCAAAGTTCAAACTTAGGATATCTACCAAAAAATGCTGTTAGCAATTCAAATAAGTATCTCCTTCTTCACTGTTTCGACTCCGTTGCTGAATACATGGAGACACCACTAGCGTTTTACGATAGTCATAACCTGATATTGTGTATAATATATTTTGATATTCGTCTGTGGCTGTGGATTATACCATTATCTGTTTTAGAACTGTTGCCTTGAAACAAACAGCCTACCATCGCTGGCGCAAAAACCCTAACCTCGCGACTAGAGCAGAATACGTTGATGCCAGGAATAACTGCAGTCAAACAACAATAGATGCTTCGAAAGAAACAAACAACGCCAAGATAAGATCGAAACTCATAGATTGTCCCAATGGCTTCCGTTCGTTTTGGTCCCTTGCTAAAGCGGTCGGAAGAAATTTCACTAATAGTTCATTTCCACCACTGTCCAAATCCGACGGCACATTAGCAACAACATCGCAGGAGAAAGCAAATATTTTTGCAGAGATGTTCGCAGCAAACTCTACTTCAGATTCCCAAGGAAAAGTGCCGCCAGACATTCCACCCGTTGAGAGTCGAATGCCCGAAATCGTCTTCCGTCAACGCACTATCAGACGAATTTTGCTCGGTCTCAAAACGAATAAGGCTATCGGTCCTGATGGAATTCAACCCATTATCCTCAAAATATGTGCACCAGAATTAACACCGATTCTCTGCAAGTTGTTTACCGTCTCGTACAGGTCGGGTATTTTTCCATCATGCTGGAAGACAGCTAGAGTCCAAACAATCCCCAAAAAAGGGAACAAGGACCTGCCCAACAACTACAGGCCCATCGCCCTGTTATCAGTAATCTACAAAGTGATGGAGAAAGCCATCAATATTGAGCTTATCAAATATCTGGAGAGCTCAGGAATCATCAATGATAGGCAATACGGCTTTAGCCATCGAAGATCTACTGGAGATCTACTTGCCTACGTCACCCATTTATGGCAAGCGTCATTAGAAAAACACGGGGAATCTCTAGCTGTCGCGTTGGGCATATCGAAAGCATTCGACCGTGTTTGGCACGAAGGACTCCTCCACAAGACGGTGTATCGTCTGATACCATTGGCATCAATTCCGGCGTTCCACAAGGATCAATTTTGGCACCAACATTATTCCTTCTTCATATCAATGATCTGTTGGGAGTAACAACTTGCCCCATCCACAGCTTTGCAGATGATGGTACCCTCCATACTGCGTCGTTTTCTTCCAGAATTCCCATTTCTTCTCAGGAAACTAATAACTCACGGCGCAGACAGGTCAATGCTGTCAATGAAGACCTTGCTGAAATCATAGCCTGGGGAACCAACAACCTAGTTGAATTCAACGCCACCAAAACTCAAACAGTATGCCCGATATCGTAATGTCTGGCACCACCATCCCTACTAAGCCCACCATATCTATGCTCGGTATTTCCATCAGCAACACTCTTTCATGGGATAATCATGTCAGATCCATCGCAAAAGCTGCTTCACAAAAACTCGGATTCTTGTTCCGTGCGAAAAGCTACTTTACAGCTCAACAGCTTCTCATCATGATCTACAAAGCGCAGATACGGCCTGTTCTAGAATACTGTTCCCACATATGGGGTTCAGCACCAAAACATACGCTGATGCTCTTAGGTTCCATCCAGAGGAGTGCCATTCGTCTGGTGGGTGACGCCACACTCACTCTTTGACATCATTGGAATACCGTAGAAAGGTCGGTGACCTTTCACTTTTCTATCGATACTTCCACGGGAAATGTTCCTCGGAAATCTCTGTCATCATCCCTTCACTAGCAATACCAGTCAGACGAACTAGACAAGCCCAGTCAGCACATCCTTTCGTTGTCAACCTCGAAGATGTCGAACAGCACTTTATCAAAACTCCTCATCCATAGAACGGCTAGGCTCTGGAATTCATTGCCTGAGGAAGTATTCCCAACAATATATAATCTCCAGAAGTTCAAATAAAATTCCAATACCTATACCTCCTATCCCTATCCATCCTAGGAACGCACGATGTTCTTTGAACATTATAGGGATTTCCTTTCGTGCGCTTCAAGCGATAAAAAAATACCTTGTATGCTTTTTGTTTTGATTTTATCTGTACTCTCACTTTTGTTTATCACCATATAGTTTTCTAGCTTTATGTATAAGTAGTTAAATGAATGATATCTTCCTATATATCTAACTATACAGGGTGGCATTGAAATAAGTGCAAATATTTCAAACCCTGAGAAAGCTCTACGTATACTATCGAATGACACCAATAAGAATATATGGGGATCAAATTTGGGGTTGAAACCCCTTTTTCCACCCAAATTTCTAATCTGTAGCAATTTTCACGTCACCTCTGTTCAAATTTCCGTGATTTTTTCTCGTTTTTTGTTGAATTTTCGGAATGAAAGTTTTTGTTAATTAAAATAATTAGAAAAAATCTGATATCATTGAAATATTCCTTAGACTATATCATATCCATGTGCTAAATATATCGCTGCCCCAGAAGAATAATGACGTAACTGCAATTTTTTTCTAAATGAGTTACACCCATCAGCAAGTAGAGAAAAGTCGCCTCTATCTGGAAAAAAATTGTCAGAATTGTAGTAAAATATTTGACCGCTAGATGTAAGTTACGTCGTTATTGAATTCGTGTCATTTGGCGCCATGTTAACGGAAGAAAACCGCCGCAACGGTCAGTTGTGAGAAGTCTTCTGAAGTGAGTGGATGCGCATTATTTTTTTCCGGTGAAAAAACGCCATAAAGGCAACTTGCGTATATCAGATGTGATGTTTGATGCATAATTTTGGAGAAATAACGACGTAAGTGTATTTTGTGTCATTGATCTTCCGAAAATTCTTTATGTTAATTGACGTAAGTGTAACTAACATTCCGTGCTACAGTAGAAGAATGACTCAAATGTATTTTGCGTCATGTTTCTGCTTCAATAATAGAGAAATAATGACATAACTATCTCAAGCGTCGTTTTCTCCTCTGAAATAACATCTGGTTCTCACCCTAATTGAACTTTCAGTCTATATAACTTCGGATTATCGAGATTCTAAACGACCTAAGTGTTCTTTCGGACAATTCATCTAAGAACTTGGAAGCTCCCATCTGTTATTTATGTGGCATAAAGAAAAATGATAGAAATTATAAATGGAATTTCAACTTTTTCATTATGATTCTTTGTACATGTAGATGATTAAAATAATGTTGTTTGATTCCTCATGGAAGAAAAAGTAGAAGTGATTATCATTGATGCTTTAAAAATATAGATATTGATATCCTCCACTCATTTTAGTATCAACGTGGATTTGTCTACCAGAAAATCATGAGTTATCGAGCGGATAAGATATTCGAAGCACTCGAAGAACAAAACCGAAAATTGCACGAGCATGTTGAAGAACAGGCTAAAACAACACCAGCAAACCGATACGACAAATCATTTGATGCGGAAGTCGTGTTGCTAGGGCCAGATCAAAGAAATAATAATCCTGATCTCAATCAAGAGAATGAATCGAATACTGAGCAACCTGTTCGTGATGATATTTTAGACGGCTCAGATCAACTCAATGATATGCAACATATGACTGAATTTTCATCAGAAACAATCAGCAAACCTGGTGTTAGTAAACTATCATTACAGGATGATAGTACTGAGAGCAATGAAGTTGGGACTAAGCTGTCGTTTCGAAAAATCATAGTATCATCATACAACGAAAATAGCGGTTCATCAGAAGAAGATCCATTCTCCTCAGGTTCAAGCGATAATTATGAACCGTCTAGCGAAAGTGATTCGGATTCCGAAACTGTCGAAAGTCCTGATACACCAGTGCCGGCTGAGGAACCCAAAAGCACTTTTTCACGAGTGCTTATGCCTGCTGAGGAACCGAAAATCGCCGATCCACCAGTGCCGGTTGAGGAACCCGAAAACACTTCCTCACGAGTGCTTATGCCCCCTGTAGAACCCAGAATCGTTGATCCTGCAGTGCCGGCCGAGGAACTCGAGAGAACTAATCCGCAAGTGTCTATGCCTGCTAAAGAACCCAAAATCGCTGATCCACCAGTGCATGTACCTGCTGAGGAACCCGAGTTCCCAGTAAAAGGCAAAAAGCGTGTCAAGAGGGTTGAGACATGGGCCAAAGAAAAGGCAAAGAGACAGAAAAATTCTGGAAAAGAATACCAGTCGAAAAGTGGTAATATTGTTCAGGCAAAAAGCATGAAACCACCGTGTCCAGTCAGGTGTGTTCTAAAGTGCGCTGACAAATTTTCAGAAGATTTCAGAAGGAAACTCTTTGAAGATTTTTGGGAATTGGCATGCTTACAGCAACAGCGTGATTTTTTAGGTGCATGTGTTGAGCAACTAGAACTCAGTTATAGAAGAATTTCCGCAGCTAATCCAAGGAAACCAAACTGTGCATTCTATTTACGTAATAACGATGAGAAAATGAGAGTATGCAAAACATTCTTATTGAATACATTGGGAGTATCAGAGAGAACTTTGCGAACCGTAATTTCATCAAAATTAAACGGATCTGGAATGATAGTCACAGACAAACGTGGAAAACATTCTAATCATAAAAAAACAAGTGACGAGATTTTGAATTCAATCAGAAACCATATTGATAGCATTCCGAGGATTGAAAGTCACTATGTAAGGAGCGATACTTCTCGGCAGTATATAGATGGAGGGCTCTGTATAGCTGAACTACACAGGAACTATTCAGAAGAGAGAACCTATTGTAATAGAGAAGTTGCATCTTACGATACATACGCTAAAGTTTTCAACACGGAATACAATATAGGGTTCTTCTCTCCAAAAAAAGATCAATGTGATCTATGCGAATCATATAAAAACGCGAGCAATGATGAAAGAATCAAATTAGAGGAAAAGTACAACAAACACTCAGAAGAGAAGGATCTTAGTAGGAAAGTTAAAACTGAAGATAAAGAGAAGGCAAAAGAACATGGAGTAATTCTGGCCGTTTATGATTTGCAGGCCGTTCTGCCTGTACCCATGGGCCAAACATCCGCATTTTTTTACAAAAGTCGCCTCAATTGTTATAACTTCACGGTGAGTATGAAATTCTGGAACTGTATACGCTAACTGAGTAGTTTCATTTATGTTTTCAGATCACAAACATAGGTAATGACCAAACAAAATCATTTTTCTGGCATGAAGGACTCGGTCACAGAGGAGCAATAGAGATTGGGACTTGTGTTCTGAATTATCTTCAAGAAATATCAGAAAACACACCTGGAATGGATGTGATCTTTTATTCAGACAATTGTGGAGGACAAAAAAAAAATAGGTTTGTGAAGTTTTTTCGAATAATGCTTGATCAAAGAAGACTGTGATTCTCTTATTTATTTCAGGTTCCTCATCGGTGCATATTTATATGCAGTAGGACGATTTAATATCAAATCAATAACACATAAATACTTAATTCGCGGTCATACTCAAAATGAAGGAGACGCAATACATAGTGTCATAGAAAGGGCTCTAAAACGAACAAAGAAATCTGGACCCATCTACGTGCCAGACCAGTACATCACAGTCATTCAAAATGCTAGGAAGAAGGGAAACCCAGTCGAAGTTAAAGAAATGGGATATGCAGATTTTGTTGATATAAAATCGTTATACGACGACATGGGTATCAATATCTCTAGAGATATAGATGGTAATGATTTCAAAATCAACGATATTCGAATTATGCAATTTGAAAGAGGTGCTGACGTATTCCGTTTCAAGACAAGCTACAAGCAAGAGGAGTGGAGTTTTGTTTCTTTCAGGCCGAGAAGAAGACGTTCTGAGTTGAAAGATATTGAAACAGTTACCCTCAAACATGCATATTCTGAAAATATAAAAATTTCTGAGAACAAAAGAAAAGATCTCAAATCTCTTATCGAAGCAAATATCATTCCCAAATTTTACAGATATTTTTATGATACAGTTACAAACTGATAACGATACCCTGTTTTTTGTTCTTTATTCACGAATGTTCAGATTTTGAAACATACCTATGATCATTCGAGTATTGTTTTTGTTTCTTGAAGATGTTTGAAAATCCAGAGATAGTTTTAGTTGTTAAAATCACGATTATAGCCTACTTGAGTGCAATTATCGTATCGGAATGACTGGTATGAGTATCTACATGATTAAAAAAATATTCTTGATTTGTTTCGAATGTATTTTAGCAAATTCTAGTTCCTATTCTTGCTGCCAAATGTATTCTTGCTACCAAATGAACAGAATATCTCATTTTAAGTTTATCCTTCTTTATTTTTGTTTTCATCACCAAGAGGAAATACATTGAAGTATTGACCTAACTATCTGATGTTTTTTATTTATTCTGCATGAATAACGACATAACTTCAAATATGCATATCAAATTTCATGATATGAGATTTTTAATAATACTACAATGAAATAAGAAGGTATGCCTCCAAAATACCAGAGATTCAAACATATAAATGGAATGGTTTGTTAGGAAATCGATAAATTGAAATTCGAATTTCGTTTTTTCCTTCTCCTGTGAAATTACCTTTTTTACATTTGCGTCAGTATTCTTCTGGGGCAGCGATATGTACTCATTTCAAAAACACCTCCTATATCTAACTATATATCTATATATACGGTTATCTCTTTGTGAGGGCTCTTTGTCCAAGAATCTCTTTCCTAGTCACTTTACAGTTCCCTCGATATCACTTTCATCTTATATACAATATGTATGAAAGGAACTTGGGTGCTATGTTGAAATAGTACTGCCGAGTGAAGCCCTCGAAAAGTTATTACCCGCACAAACTCTATACTTATAACAAAGTGAAACACTCTCGTGAGAGTTGTTAATGTGTTTCCCAGCGAAATAACTGGAATAAGTTGACATAGCGAAGTGTGACTCTGGATAACACAAGTTTTTGGCACCGTAATGGGAATTCTGGAGAAGTCCACTTATCACGTATCATTCAAAGAAATGCGTTGTATACAGGGTGTTTCATAATTGAATGTCAATATTCGAGGAGGCGATTCTTGGGCTCATTCTAAGAAGAAAGTTTCATATGAACGTATGACCTAAACGTCCCAACTTTGGAGATACAGGGTGGTAAAATTCTCGAAAATTAATATAGCCTACTACAATGAGAAGTTATAATTCGAAAATACCAAATACGAATACAAAGTTCATGAACTATGAATTGTATTTCTGAAATTTGATCTTAAAAATAAAAACTATTTCTCTGCATTGTGATATTATCATATTAACAATATTACTATAATCATGTAGTGAAAAGCTTTTTATTTTTAAGCGAAAACCGTGCATCAGATTGAAAAAATTGTAGTGATCAAATTTGCTTAGAAATGATCGGGAATTTCAGGAATGATTTCAATTTGGAGATTAATCAGTGGCGTACCATCAATGTCTGCCAAAATAGGTATGTGAAATTCCATACGAACGCCACTGGTGGCAACAACAAAAAATGTGGTACGCTAACTGATGCCTCTTGATACATAGTACATGTATGCCAAATTTCATCAGAATATCTGAAGTGGTATTACAGATATTAATAAAAAACTATTAATTTTTGAGAACTTTACCACCCTGTATCTCAAAAGTTAGGATGTTTAGGTCATACGTTCATATGAAACTTTCTTCTTAGAATGGGCCCAAGAATTGCGTCCCCAAATATTGACATTCAATTATGAAACACCCTGTATAGCTGAAAATGGCGTCTTTGAGGAAGCAACAGTAGGCCAAATGGATTTGATCAAACAAAATAAACACTTCATCAGATTCCGAAATGATCACGAAAATTTCCGTTTGACAAGCATCAAGAGTTGGAATTTGATGACTTCACGAAAAAAGGAAACTACCATTTACCCTGATATACTACCAACGTTGGACCGGCGGATGTATTGTTTCTGAAACGCGATAAAAATGAGGAGCAAATGCTCTCCAAATGATCTTTGAAACCATTTATTTTATCAGGATCCAATTTGAATAACTATCTCAAAATCCTTATAGCTGTGGAGTCACTGGTACTGTTAGTTATTTAAAAACAGGAAGTCAGTGGGTAATGGACCCCACATATGAAAAAATATTCGAGTTATTGAGAATAAAGAGTTTTTCCTACGACTACTACTGTAAGTGATGAATATTGTACACAAAACAATGGCAGTAAGCTTCTCCTTACACACGTGTGCGTAAAGAGAGCGATCGCACGGTTTCCATAGGTATGTTGATAGATGACTTTGTTTTTTTGCTTAGGCGATGTGTCAATAACAATTAACTATTTCATTAATGTCAGTAGCTATGACGATGAGCAGATTATTTCTACACCTCGTGAAATGTTGGAAAAAGCTAGAATTAATGGCTGAAAATGAGTTGCTACCCGCTAAGTCTCGTGAATGATACGAAATAGCACATTAAAAATACCTGGACTAGAGAATTAGAAAAATAATACCGTGTCGTTTTCGGAACATAACTTTTCAGTATATTATTCTCAAGAATTATCAAATTCGAATCAATCACAATATTAATATAGCAACATATCCCATTTCCTCGAGAGGAAATCGGATGGATTCCGAAGTAAAAAATCGAAAATACTTAATGCTGAACAGATCAATTATTTTCTGCAGATTGCTCCTGTTGATGCATATTCATGAAGGTAATTTTTCAAATAACATATATACTCAACATTGAATTGATGAATTCCTTTTACTTCAAATAACAGGAATAATTTTAGAAAAGATCGATTGTCGAAATCATATTTATAAAATATCCACCGATCTCAAGCAATGGTGATGGCTCAGTTGTTGGAAGCGCTGGCTCCGAGTCCAAAGGTCGGTGGATCAGAGCACAGTTGGAGAACTATTTTTTATTACTTTCAATAACGATTACAGAATCTCTCGTTCTGCACTGTTACAATAAATAACCATTATGAATGTTAATCTCATATTTTTATATAATGTGTTTTTGGCTATTAATTAAGTTGTTTAGATATTAAAAACGGCTCCATTTCAGTTCGAATTGAGGAAAATGTCTCGGTATGCAATGTATCAATAAACAAATCCAAGAATTTTGATTTGTAACTCTTCATGCAGCTGGGTTAGTCACGGGAGACGTGTATATATAGGTATTCGTTATTTGTGCCTTAATGCAATATCTGCACTATCCGGAAGAAAATATAGTGTAGTCGTAGAAAAAGTATAGTACAATTCTCGAGTTGTAAAGCAATTACGCACTTGTGGAGTTACACACTCGCCGCTATGCGGCATCGTGTGTAACTCTCTCCACTTCGTGCGTAATATGCGTTTTACAACTCTTGTTATGTAATATACTATTATTTTACATACTTTGATGCCCTGTACAGGGTGTCCCACTTAGGTCGGCGAGGTACGATATTATGGAAACCATAAAACTTACAGATTCGGGAAAATAATCCATCAATGAAATCGGCGATGAGAAATTGATTCTAAATATTTTCAAGTTTCTGAAATTACTACGATACAACGAAAAATTCGAATCATCTCAGGAAATCACTGCGTAACATAATTTTTTGATAACGAAAATGGAAAGATCATCAATTTATTGTTGTGTTGTTTGCCAGACATTCTTTCGTATTTTGAATAATAATGGTGGGGGAAGCCTGTGAACAAAATAATGTTCAAATCGATGTATCTTTCATACCCCTCATCCAAATTCGATCAACTTGGGCTCGATCGAAAGATAATTTCACACTTATTCAAATACTGTTTTCGTTCACGGTCGCTAGTTCATACTGCGTCTAATAGAGGGCGTCGTTTACCGGCTATTCGATTATTCTGGATTTTCTCGAAAAATTCAAACTGAATGATACAATCATGTTTGCATCAGTGACATAGAAGGGAATGAAAATGCATACATTTTAGTGCAAACCGCGATTCGATATCTTAATTTGTCTTCAAGATATTGGCGAATAACTAATTTTCTATTGAAAAATCATGTTATATTTTGAACAAATTGAATATTTATTCACTTCCATCGTGATATCTGTGGAAATAATTATACGTTTACCATGCTAGTTGCTAGGCAACCCTAATATTGAAGTAATTTGACATTTGGGAATTTGAAATTCATTTAAAAATGTCTTATTCTATTAACTCCGAAGCCTATGATATGTTGGCGGTTTAATTTCGTTGTTTTGAAAATGTTGCTATGGCAGAATATGCGTTTACGCAAATAACTATAGAAGACATTTCAGTAGGAAAGTATCATCTCGAATTTGTAGACGACTGCGACAGACAGGACGGGTGCATCCTATTCCACCACCAATGAGGAATCGGAACCTCAGGAATGGAAATAATATAATTGATGTTCTTGCCTTCGTTCAGGTGAGTCCCCATTCAAGCACAAGGACAATTGCCTCTGACTTAGGAATAAGCTACATAGAATTTTAAAGTTCCATAACCTTCATCCATATCATGTCAAATTCAGGCCTTCTCGGAATTTGATTTTGAATATAGATTGAATCACTGCTATTCACTAAGAACTATGATTGGTGAAGAACAGATTTTGTAGCGCATATTATGGACTGATGAAGCTACCGGAGGTGTCAATTTGCACAACAAGCATTACTGGTCCAATGATGATGCCCACAGGATGTGTGAAGTTGGCCATCAAAATCGATGGAGTGTTAATGTGTGTGGTGCGGCATTTTCGATGGTATAGGATTATTGGCCCGTTTTTTATCAATGGTAATTTGAATGGAAATATTCACTTGGACTTTTTTAAGGAACCAATTGATGATGATAAGGGATATATGGTTTCAGTATGATGGGTGTTCTGCACACTCCTCTCGGGTAGTTCGTAGCTTTTTGAACCAAAGGTAACCGGACCGCTGGATTGGACGAGGAAGTTTGTTTCCATGGCAGCCTAGATCGCCGGATCTCACTGTGCTTGGTTTTCATTTCTGGAACAAGCTAAAAGACATTGTTATTCATACTCGTCCTACTACTTTAGAAAACATGGATCAACGAATTCGAGATGCTTTTATCAGCATTTCAAAAGATGGAAAAGAAATTGCTGTATATATCAAGCACGCAACGCAGATGGGAATGGAAATAATGGAATGCATTTTGAATACGTCTAGTGAGAACATTTTACTGGACTGAGTATTTGTTAATAGATATCATTCTTTTCGCTTGATTTGAGTGAAAACATTTTTATGTGTTAATTTTAAAGATGTAGTTTTTGTAGATTCTCAAGAATGAAAGTTATTTTCCGTTGTTGCAGTTCAGTTGTTCATGTAATCTACATTTTTGTTTAGGCGTAGGCTTCGGCGTTAGAATGAGACATTTTAAAATGAATTTCAAATTCACAACTGTCAAACTACCTCAATATGAGGGTTGCTTAGCAACTAGCATAGTTGACGTACAATTGTCTCCACAGATATCACGATGGACGTGAATAAATAGTTGATTTGGTTGATATTAACATAGGTAATTTATCAGTGGAAAATTTTTTATTCGCCAATAACTCGAAGACAAATGAAGATATCGAATCGCGAGTTGCGCCAAAATGTAGTAATTTTCATGCGCTTCGAAACCACGGATGCAAACGTGTATCATACCATTCGAATTTTTCGAGAAACACCGGAAAAATCTAATAGTCGGTGAACGACGCCCTCTATGAGACGCGGTACGAACTAGCGAACGTAAACGAAGCCACTTTTTTAATAACCTGGCCGACCTTAGTGGGGCACCTTGTATATCGAAAATAGAGGCTCCAAACCAAAAATGGCATGACGTAATATTCTTGTTCAAGGTATACAGAAATGAGTATATGGTATAACCGTTCACCAATTTTTAGTAGGTGTACCTGTTTGAATGAGAAGAATGACCATTTCTCCAACCAACCTTTTAGAAAATCATAATAATCATATAATATTTGGAGAAATGGATCAAAACATGGGGATGCCTCATACCTGTTGGAAAGCCGATAACATTCAATTTAAAACACTTCAACTTTGATCTACTAAAATAATAAAACATTTTGTTACACAATACCTCTTCCTAGATAGATACTGATGTAATTTGAGTTTTGCTACCAGTTAATCGGCCAGCCTACATTGATGTTTCTGCACCCCATTCTACAGTCTGTCAGCGCGCGCCTGATTCTTGCCTCATGATTGCGTGGTGGATTACATCTGTAAAGGAGCATTCGCCAATTTCTCGATTCGTGACAACGCATTTCAATTCACCTAGGGTTTTCTTTTTCTGATTCTCCATTTAATTTTCAATATTATTTTTTTATAGTGTACTTCTCAGACTTCCCTTTCACGAAAACAAAAAATATTCGTGATTTATAGCACAACTCATAAAAATCTGAATTGAATGTGAATTATGTGCATCCGCCAAAAATTTGAATAATTTTCAACAAGATATTTGTCATTGATATCCGATTACGGGTTGAGAGGAAGATCAAATTTCTATCTTCACAGGTTATTTGAGCTCTTCCACTTGGCGGGCATTCATTAACCCTCCCGTTTTTACGTGGTTTTCCGAAACATGAGCGTTGACGTCGGTCTGAGAGACATTTTGTGATAAAAAAATATATAAATTCAAAATTGTGTCAGATGATATGATTCTGCTCAGAGGGAACATCATTGAGAATCACATCATATTATTGACAAAATTCAATTCAATAAGATCCTTCATTAAATGTAGAATTCTTGCTTCTTCTGCTCCTATAATATAGATGATTTCTGTTAGAAATAATATTCTATTTGTATAAGAATACATACCTTTGATTGAATTCGCTCAATTTCACATAAAATGAATTGAAAGGAGAAATAATAATATAGCAGATTTGTTACTTCACTGGTGACGTGGGTCTGACAATCCGAAAACAATAATATAACTACTGGCTTCTTGCTAACGCTAGCGGTATCTGGTTTACAGTGCGTGAAGACACCCAAAAACGTTAAGCTAGAGGTAAACAGTAAAGGGGGGATCGCGCCACAGCGCCAAAATTAAAAAAACAGACTCTGGTCGGTCTGAGAGACCGTAGGTCACCACTGCAGGGTTAAGTATTCAACATGTACTTATGATTTAATGTCTGTCCAATAAAAATATTCATCATAAATATTATTGTTATTATATAATATATTAAGTTCTTGTACACGAGTTAACGAGTATCATATCAGAGATATAAAAAGGCCACAAGTAAACTCAGAAACTATAATTATCTCAAATACTCGAAAAGGTACATCTACTGATATGCGAACGACAGGTTTTTATCCAGTCGGTATCTATCACAAGGCCTTAATTTGCCTCAAAGATCGTCAAAACTCTCGTTACGAAGCAGGAATCTATCAAGGATTCCATGAGATATACAGAGTTGTCTACTTCATAGTACCAGAACTTCGACAATCAATAGTATACCTGATTTAAAGAAGGAAAGTTCGTGATTCTATGTTCGACGAGACAAATAGCCAGAAAAGTAGGTAAGTAGTTGTTTGTGTCGAATATTCCGTATTATATTTATATACCTACCTACTTATATATTTTCATCTGAAAGAGAATGCAAATTCTTCTCTCAGAAGATTGCACTTCCAAATTCTTATTGTGTTTCAATGCTCTTCGTAGCATATAGCCAGTAAATAGTTGTTTTCTGTTGAATATTCCGAGAGAGAATTAATATTATTATCAGATAGAGAATGGCGAATGCTGAATGTATTTCTTCATACGTATCCATTTTTCCATGTTTATAATATATCTGAGAATATCTCCATTTCGCTACTTCCAAACTTCACACCCAACCGAGAGGTTCAAACTTGTACGATGGACATTTTCTTTTACAGACCTCTAATCATAGAGTCATTTGGTTTTCCCAATTCACCATTTTTGTACGCCCTGTATGATGAACGTTAATCCACCGTACACCTAAAGAGAAAAAAGGTTTTATACATTTTTCCCAAAGGCCCTATATATGGTTAAGGAGAAGCAGGGTATCCGAAAATTGGTTATAATTCATTGCCATAAGCCTTATTTGAATTTTCATGAAATTTTGTCAATAACTTTTATCTATAACCATTGTATCGAAAGTAGGATCCTGATGCTATTTTTACGGAAACAAAGTTGTAACTTGATTCCCACCGGGAGAGACCAAATGGAAGGTAAAGTAATTATTGGTCTGAGCGTGCATCCTTCGCGTCGATATACCTATAATATTTCTGCAATCCAAGTAATCAGTATTCATCACTATTATTGAACAAATTAACAACAATTTCCTTTCTGAATTATAATGTTCTCATGAATTGTTTCAAACATACTCAATCAAAACTTTCAAATGCAATTACACAATATATGAATTTATAATGACAGAAGTGTCAAATTGATTTCCTTTCAGTCCCGCTAAGGACATTTGGGCATTTAGATTCACAGGCGCAAGGAAATGGATAATTTTGCTCTTTTGATACATAAATAGCTATTTCCGATGCAATTCACATGTTTTTAAACATTTCATCGACGTACAAGGGGAAAAGTAGGCTCACACGAAAAATCGAAATTTGTACTTCAGGCATCAGGTAGACTTATTTTAGGTGATTCAGCGTTTGACATACCCGTATATTATGGTACGAGCAAATTATGTATTTCGCGGTTTTCATCAAGTTGTATGTCAGCACTGTCAGTTGATAGGTGTCAGGTGATACCTCAGAGGGCAGTGCAATGCAGAATCCAAATGACAGCTATTTGATCCGTCAATTCCTCCATGCCCTGAAACCCACACATAAGTCTGGCTTCATTGGATTTTTTCAGCTGCATCACTGTTTCTAAACATTCATATGTAAGATACTGTCTGTAGGTGAAATATTCATATCTCCAGAATTTCGGGATTTTCTCTCCTCGGCTATGTAAATGGAAATATTAGTTTTATTTCAAAATACCGGTAGTGAGGACAAATCAGATGATTTGACCAAAATTTCACTGCGCTCTCGTGAGTGTGGCATCACCAATCAGGCATAACAGGTCGTCCCTAGATGGAATCTAAGAGCATTAACGTATATTTGGGTGCTGAATTCCATAATTGTATGGGGGAGGTGTTTCAGAAAGGGCCCAGATCTATGATTTGTGAATCATAAGAAGCCGTTAAATTTTGAAGTAGCCTTTCGCACACAATAAAAACCCAAGTTTTTCTGAAACATTTTTCGCGATGAATCTGATGTGCTTTCTCCATGAAACAGATACTGATCACAGGTATTGTGGACTTGGTGGTGTGTTATATCACGCTTACTGTTGACTTCGAATACTCCGTCCTCCATATGGAGCGAATCGTCTGAAAATAAGCTCGAAAGGAAAACGAATGATTGAAGTAGTAAGTCATCAGATCGGATAGTTGACCTCGATGCCAAACACTGTCAAATGCTTTTGATATATCTAACGCCAGAGCCCTCAACTAGAGATTTCCTATGTATTTCCAATGAAGCTTGCAATTTATTCATTCATAACCTTGGCAGTTGTTCTCAAGAATGTTCTCCATATAGTCGATATCATGATTTTTAAACTTTCCAGATGTTTGATAAGCTCAATATTGTTGGCCGAGCGCCTATACCCCTTCTTCCATTTTTGAACCGTTAAAGTGTACCAGTCCAGGAACCCAAACCATGCTCAGCGGTAATATTTTTATGACCATTCGGACTTTGGCTGGCGTTAAGTGGAATGGCTTGTTTGCTAATAGTGGATCCCATTTGATACCTCTTGCTGTGGAATGGCCATGGTCTTAGTAAAGCACCGATTCAACTACATAATTATAAAAAAAATCTCGAAGGAACAATAATTATGTTAGGTTTCACTGCCTCTAGGGCTTTCTAGGCAGTGCAAAAGAATAGATTATATAGAAAAATTTAGAGAACGAGAGAAGAACTTTCCAGATGTTTGATAAGCTCAATATTGTTGGCCTACCGCCTATACCCATTCTCTCATTCTAAAACCGTTAGAGTGTACCAGCCCAGGAACCCAACCCATGAGCAGCAGGATCATACCTTTGGCAATCTTTTTATATGATCATTCGAAGCTGAGCTTGGCTGACGTTAAGTAGGCTTGTTTGCTGATGGCAGATCCCGTTTGATACTTCTGGTTGAGCTTCTGGTGGAATGGCCATGGTCTTAGTAAAGCACCTCTATTCAACTACATAATTATAAAAAAAAAATATCGAAGGAAAAATAACTATGTTAGGTTTCACTGCCTCTAGGGCTTTCTAGGCAGTGCAACAAACTAGAGTATATAGAACAATTTAGAGAACGAGAGAAGACATAACGCGAGGGCGTTCATACGGTTTGCTTCACGGAGCAAGTGCACACTTCGATTCTACCGTTTGTCCGCGATCTCGCGCCACTAGAATCACTAGGATTCGTTGATTCGGTTTCGTTTGGATTCGTGGATGTCAGTTCGAAATAAACCGTTCGTGCAGGCGGTTGTTCGCGCCGTTCTCTACGCCATCTAGTGCACGTGTATGGAAAATGTTGACTAATACTTGACATAATCTTTCGTTTGCCAGTTTCCATAAGTTCAAAAAACTTTCTTTCTTCTGTATAACATGAATCTTTAACTTTTTTGTGTGTGAGTGGTGATTCGAAAAAAAGAATTGTGAAAGTGGGGCAAATTAGTTTGCCATGATTATATCAAAAGATCTATTTCTGTTGGGAGACCAAGACTACTTAAGGCTCCCGAATAAGGACGAAAAGAGGCCAGCTATGATACGACCCGTCGTCAAATCACAAAGGTCAGTACTGTCAGTAGGTAATCTTCTTTCGAGTCTTCTTCCTTGAGTTGAACTTTGAGCAGGGATTGTTTAGTGAAAAATCGGCGATAATCTGAAAATCTTCCAAATAATATATTCAGTAAGTCTGAAGGTTCGATAATTGTTTCAAAAGTAGGTATAGGTACACGCAAGGCCTTTCTCATCCTAATGCAGCAACGAGTGAAACAGTTTGAGAAATTGAACTCGCAAATTCAAGATATGGTACCTACTCAGCCAAAAAGAGTATTTAACTCGGTATTTTACGAGGTATTTTACGAGCGAAGAACAGAAGTCATCAATCTATTAACGAGGTTTACTCACCTAGCTATGAAATAAACCTTGGAAAAGATTCACTGAGAGATAACTTCAAAATAATTCATTCTCCCACGAAATTTTTCAAGTATTAGGTCCGAGGGTATGATGGTAGTAATATTGGACTGGTTCAGATATGGGTTCAAGCTCCGATCCAGTCGGTTCGAACTCTGCTTCGAACTTTGGTATAGAACGGTATATATAACGAGGAATAGTAGCCGATGTCTTCTGATTTTGTTAAATAATACTGTACGATAACTACCGATCAAGTAAACACCAATTACCTAAGTACTAGGTAACTCGAGAGGTTCCTACATACATGATTATTTTTCCTTTATGTTACCAGAGATTTTACTCTCCAGTACTTATCACCCCATAGGTCGGTACATCATGTAGGTACCTACATGATTGCATGTATAGGTCTCGATGTAGATACTTGGATTTGTGACCCCTATATAGGTATCCATACCAGTCTCGATATCAGTAATCATGACTCATTTTCATATATCGCGGAATTTCATTTTTGTTTTATCTCGGTTTTTGATTTTATAAAACTGGAGAAAATTATCGAAATTTATTGACGAATCTATCTCTGCAGTTTTAAAAATCTTCGAGGAATTATTCCTCGGCATCTGAATATTCTATCTTTAATCCATGCAGTGTCCACTCAAGTTCCTGAATTATCAATCAACGGTGATCAAACCGGGTCAAAGCCCCCTGAAGTGGTGAAATTTTCGAACCATTCCTATAAATATACAAGATTTGTTCGATTTTCAGGACGGTAGGCGGAAAATCAGCTGCTTAATTTTCGACAAGCTCTTTGACATTGATGCACCCAAGATGTTATTACCCGAGATTACCCATTCGCGAGCGCTCTAGATTTATGAAAGTAATTTAGATGGAATATGGGTGTAACCGCGGATGTAACTGAGATAATTGTAAGGTTAATTATCAATGTCGAGTAGAATGATAATGTATATTATGATGCTTATGTAGGTACTCGTGTAGGTACCGTTGGAACCGATGTAATATTTATTGCCTCTATACAGGCGACTATACAGGTTATGAATGAGGGTGAAACAAGTTCCTCGATCGGAACTGAGGAAATAAAGAAAAAAGAACAGGAAAATTATTCTTCCACAAAGATAGTGTCAAAACCTTGGTCAAAACAATCGTGATAGAATTGTCCATTGATGATAGACATCTAGGTAGGTACCGGAAGTTACTAGTATAGCGGGGTATAGGTAGCTCATTCCCGTCACTTATTGCCTGGCTCATTCCGTATGTATAAAAGAAAACACGACAAAACATAGATTTTCATCAAGTAACGGCCGAGTCAATTCAAAATTCAATTATTGTTTCCGAGATAGTTTCTACCGTGATTTCAACCAAAGTACAATGTAATACATCATGTTGAAATGAATTCCTCACCATTGAGATCATCCTGTGAATTTAAAAAATAATATTTGTATTGCCACTGTGCTCTGCTCTGCCCGACTCTAACACAAGATTCCACAAATTCATCTCACAAAATACAACAAATTCAAAACAGGTGTTCATTGACCCACATACAGTCATATACATCCTAAAATATAGACCTCGGTATACAATCTATGGTAAAGACATTTTAGGTAGGTACCTACTGGGTGGTAAACTCGGTGGTAAAGTCATGTTGATAACTCATAAAAACACGTAAAAACATATAGGATATATCAATAGCCTTGATAGTCGTATAACTTTTGTTTAGTTACACTTTTAGCACCATTTATCTGTCGAATCAAATGTTTGCGTACACTCATCCTTTCATGAACTTTTGATAATTGCCTGGTAATCCAAAGGATAACTATAGACAGTGTCTGGCCGTGTTTTTTAAGTAATCCATGTAATGATATGACCGGAAGCAGAGATATCTCAAAATATAAATGTTTCATTCAGGCAGATGCAAGACATGTCAAGTCATCTCACTCAACTGTGGTGAAATAACTCGAGTATAATTCAAAGTGCTGCACGTCTAAATTATTAAATGATTCGTCCGGTGATCTGTCTTTACAATTTGCATGGCCATGACCATCTCGATGACCACAGTTAACAATGCTCTTCTGTTTACGTGTTTACGTCATCCATTATAGTCTCAATGCTTCTATGCATATGTATAACAATATACCAGGGATGAAAAATGAAGTGGAGTTTGCGTCAGTAGAAATCCTAAAAATCGGTTCACTCCATTCTCCATTCACGTCGGAGTAGTGCATGAAGAGGGGCGGGCCGCAACGCCACTGATCAGGCCAAAGCTCGGGCCAGCCCCATTCATTCTCATTTCCAAGATGAACTTGCTGAAAAGCAGGGAAAATGGGATGACATAAATACATATTTTGAATTGACTTGGCCGTTACTTGATGGAAATCCATGGGAAATGTAAAAACTTCACAAACGATAAGACGACGATAAGATTTCCACAAAATTCTCAAACACACAACATGTTTCGCTAACACGGTAGCTTCGTCAGGTGATATACTGGTACAATGAACTGAACCAACGTTGGCTTGCTTAACTTCTCAGTTACCTGTCGACAGGTTCGAAAAACCTTCGTTTTTGGAATTTAGGCACAATATCTACATTAAAATACGGTGTACCGAATTAACTTGAAAGGGTTGATAGCAAATAAATATCATTACCTACTAAGAAAACAAATTCAACAGTGGTGAACTATTGAGGTCTACTTAATTGATCGTTAAGTAAGATGTCAAAATTTTTGAGTTTGTTGATTTCTAATGATTCAAAATGATTGAGTTTCATTCCTTTATTTTCTACATGTAGAATCTCGAAATTATCATCAAAACTATGGTTTTCTTCTAATATATGGTTGGCGTATGTTGGATTTGTTTTCTTTTTCAAAAAATTCATGAATGCGCTGATTAAACGTATGACCTGTCTGACCGATATATATATCTTAGAACAAGATCCACAGTTGGGTTTGTGTACCCCTTATTTTCTTAATTCAGAAGTTTTGTCTTTATTATTTTTGATAAACCTCCCCAACGTGTTATTTGTTCCATACGCTACTCTCAAGTTCTGTTTATGTAGAAATGGAGCTAATTCATCAGTTGATGATCCGATCATCATCAACATGTAGAAAATAAAGGAATGAAACTCAATCACTTTGAATCTTTAGAAATCAACAAACTCAAAAATTTTGACATTTTACTTAACGATCAATTAGACCTAATAGTTCACCACTGTTGAATTTGTTTTCTTAGTAGGTAATGATATTTATTTGCTATAAACCCTTTCAAGTTAATCCGGTAGACCGTATTTTAATGTGGATATTGTGCCTAATTTCCGAAAATGAAGGTTTATCGAACCTGTCGACAGGTAACTAATCCTTCAAGTTGGGAAAGTAGGATATATAAAAGTTGAGCAAGCCAACGTTGGTTTAGTTCATTGTACCTAGCAGTCAGTCACCTGACGAAGCTACTGTGTTAGTTTTGGTTAGTGGTGAAACAGTGTAGTGGAAGGTATCTCAAGTCATTAACAAATTTATAACGAGGCATTGCAGATCGAATTGCAGACTCATAGAACTGAAGGAGCTAGGCTCAGAGGAGGATATCACCTGCAGATACTACTGAGAAGAACCAGAAACATCCTGGTGGAATGCGAAGTTAAAGAGTATCATATAATCATCATATTGAATATTCTGGCATCATACCAGATTGTATCGGAACTCGAGGGGCTGCTATAAACAAATAACCATCACTTGTGAAAACAGGAGATGTGGCATAGTAGATTAATCCTCGGATTGGTCTAATCAGGTGCGCTATACATCTGTCACGATCCACCAATAACAAATAGGCTCGCAAATAGGTAAATAATACTATATTAGTCTCGACTCTTCGTCAGCTTCTACCAAGGGGGAAACAACTGGTAAAAATGTGTACACCATTGATTATCATGTACTCAAACAGGGCATTAACTGGGTAGTTGAAGAATATCTTGAATACTGAATTCTAGTACTGAGCCTTATTGAAGCTTACTCAATGTATTGAAAATGGTATTTAAGTACTTCAAGTTTTGATCAGAGTGTACACCTATTCAAAGAGTTGTTCCCCCCTCGGATTTTACAATCTACAGTGCGATATTTTCTAAAATTCTTTAAATTCGTTGTATCTGCGCTCGTTTTCTCTAAGATACTCGAAAGGCTAGCTTTCAGTATTTCAGTTTTCTACTTCCACCCTTTGGAACTCCACAGCCTTTAGCCCCGAGTTTAGCCCTGACAAGTGATGACAAAATATACCTCGAAATATACCTCGAAATATACCGTTGTTTCCTCATCTTCCTGGCCTTCAGGGTTGGAATAAGTCATGACTTTTATAAAAAAGTCATCAAAGTCCGACTTTTTGAATTAAGTCAGACTTTTTTGAATTAATTCATATGAAAAAAAAAATAAAAATTTCATTTACCCAAAGCGAATTAGAAAAAAAGAAACGAAAAAACTATGTTTTTATTCCCTTCAGAAATCTTGTAGAATATGTAACACGGAATAACATCATAATATAACATGTCATTTTTTCAAAACAAAATTAAAAGTGATGATAGAATACAAAATAATAGATACATATACTTGATCCAGTATCATCCATCATAAAGCTCGTAACACATGGAGAAAAAGTTTATTAGTAGAATATCGAAACATTTTTTCTCGGGGATCTATTATGCATGTCTAACTACTTTAAAGTCGATTTTGACATATGTCACTTGATCATCGGTAAATTCAAAAAATTACGATGGCAAAAAGTGGGGTTAGATGGGAAGATGAAGTTATTTAAAAAAAATAAAAATAGGTATTTTCAGTTTTCTCAAATAATGGTTGGAAACTCAATATGTGAGCATGCAATTGAATTCTATTCAACTTGTACATCAACATCACTAGTGTCTGAAAAAAAAAAGAGAATTGTAACAAAATTGAAGAAAATTCGAAAAAATATAGCTATTTCCGGCTATTTCCAATTCTCCTCCAAAAATTGCTGGAAACTGAATGTGAAATAGCAATTTAATAAGAAATGTTTATAGATATTTTGTTATATAACCCCACTTTTCGTCGCTTTATAGTATTATTTTCATGACATGTGTCAAAATCGATTTTCAAGTTATCGGATATGCATAATGATCGCCGAAAGAAAAAAATTCGCTGCTGTGAGAATAAACCTGTTCTCATATGTTATGGACTTTATGGATGATACTTGATACTGTATATATCTGTTAGTAAAAATCTCTGTCATGCTTGAAATAACAAAGTCTTGCCAAAATACGATCGAATTTTTCAGTTTAAACTAGTTGAAATCAAAGGTAATAGTGCAATTTGTCTCATTTTTGAAAATTTGAATGAATTCATGACTTTTTCGAAAAAAGTCAATGGAATTAATTCACGAATTAAATGACTGATTTAATTCATAAGAATTAATTCATGCCAACCCTGCTGGCCTTCCTGGTAAAACCTTCCCAGCATTTCTTCTGTTAAATTCATAATATTTATGTTTATCAAGCATTAAGCCTACGATACCCTAGCCGTACTTTTTTTCTGGCCTAGTATCAGTATCTAATACTGAACTTGAAATCTCGCTTGAAATCGATTGAAAACACGGTCGTTCTTCCTCTACTGTTTTTTGCTCGGTTTTTGCAAGGTTTTTTGTCAGGTCATTCATCAGCCGCTTGATAAGCCGTAATATACGCCAGTACTCAAATCATAACTGAGGCCTCGACCGAGGCACACTTTACGTAAATAAATGTTTGTACTTCACTGGTAGGTTGCAGAACGTTGAAATTCCATGAACTCTCAAATACATCAATGATTTGTAAATAAGGAGCTCAAATATGGCATATTGTTGACAGGCCTGAATCACGAGCCGAATCATGATTGATGATGAGTCAAACTTTAAGTACACTTGGAGTAAACCGAGAGAAATAGTCGGTGGTACTCGCGGTGGTATATACCAAACGATTAGTTAAGTAGGCGCCAGTCAACACTTTCTTAAAATATCACTACAAAAAAAGTTAAGTAAAAAGTAAAATTGTATTATACTATTCTATAAGCATCACACGACATTATGCAATTTTACAGTGGTATATTATTTTTATGAATGTAATGACTGACGACTATTTCACTGAACGTGTGGTATTTATCATCGACTATTTCTCTGAGTGGAGATTTGTGAATGTTTATTGAATGTTTTGAATCAAATCATGCCCGAGATTATACCTTTATTTGAGTTATAGACCGAGTGTCCAGAGAATCTTTTTGAGGGTATGGTCGAGGGGTAGTAGGGTCTATAAAGCAAAATTATTTTGTTTTCTACTGATGGGTATTTTTCAAATGCAGGGCTACAAAATTATTGATAATTTTTTCAAATGGAATAACAAGCGCATTCCACATATTTTGATTTATCGTTATTTTGCCTACACAACTATGTCAAATGTTTGCAATTCGTCTGCGGCCTTCTGCGGCGTTGCTAAGTTAATTAGGATGATTCCGAAAAATTTTAAAACGCAGATATTGATTCCAACGCCTGTTGACCTTCGATTTCACAATAATCTCAATCCGAAATAATGCATGCAGTTCCAGGATATATACTTCGGCTATCCCTATCGATGAAGTCCAGATCAAAGATAATGAAAATGCGATAAAGTGCTCCATAGACCTAACGTTGCACTATATCCCCTATAAGAAGAGCTTCTCCAAACTATTCTATAATCATTCACAAACCTTCAGCAGCAAACTTCATCCAACGACTTCTGACGTCTTTCGGGTGTCCAAAGACAGATTCTCAGTAGATTCCTAGCTCGATTTCCAGGTTGAATCTTATCAAGCTCGTTACCAAGTCTTACAGCTATAGCTTGAGATTTTTTAATTAGCGCCTGTATATTAAGGACAGTATACGGCTCGGTATACGGCGCCTCAGACTAGCCCGAGGCATATGATGGGTCAACCGCGGTCGCAATTGTGTACATCAAACTTCAATTTTACAAGGAATTCCAAGGAAATCCAAGGATTTTTAACGATTTTAAAGGAATTCCAGTTGTTTGTATATCAGTAGTATACCGCACTTCACACAAGGAATTCCATGGTAATCCAAGGAATTCCATGGTAATCCAAGGAATTCCGAGGAATTCCAAGGAAATTCAAGGAATTCCAAGAAAATCCTAAGAATTCGAAGGAATACCAAGAAATTACAAGGAATTCCAGTTATTTGTACACCAGTATTATACTGCACTTCACCCAAAGGATTCCAAATAAATCCAAGGAAAGCCAAGAAATTCCAAGGAAATCCCGAGGGGTAAATCTCCAGGAAAAATGTGTACACCAGACTTCCAATGACCAAAGACTTCCAAAGACTTCCAAAGACTCCCAAAGACTTTCGAAGACTCCCAAAGACTCCCAAAGACTTTCAAAGACTCCCAAAGACTTCCAGACACCCAAAGACTTCCAAAGACTTCCAAAGACATCCAAAGAATCCCAAAGACTTCCAAAGACTTCCAACGGAGTGTACACCAGACTTCCAAGGAGATTTACCCCTCGGGAAATCCAGTTGTTTGTAGACCAGGAATATACTGCACGTCACCCAAGGAATCCCAGGGAATTTTCAGGGAAGGAAATCCAAGGAATTCCAAGAAAATCCAGGAAATTCCAAGAAGTTCCAGTTGTTTGCACACAAGAATTCCACCGCGGTTTACCCCTCGGACTAGTTCTTATACCTTTTACGCAATTCAGAAAATGTGTGTGATGATATATTCCATCCAAATAGTTATCTCGATAGTTACCTATCTTTTTGTCGATTTTTGTATGCAACCACCACAAGAAAGAGATATTATTCAAATTTTCATTTTTTATTAAGTAATAACCAAGATAATGATCAATATGCCATCAGACAGGATCATAATAGATCAATATACCTATATGTATAGGTACTCATAGCAACAGCACAGGTCATTTCACTCTGAAATAATGAAGGCTGCGTGAGACCAGATTTTGATTGCGATAGTTGTTTTTGTAGTGCACCAATCAAGTTTTTTTCTTACGAACGACCTCAAAGTGCACATAACCAGAACAACTGAATTTAATAATAGTCCCACCTACGATGTAGGTACCATTCTTGGGTAGTGCACAAAAAGTTGTTTAGATATCCTTTGCCGCCCATTTTAACGCAAATATGTGAAGTGAAACGCAAACAACTGAGGAGGTTTATGTTTACTTGTTTTCGTTAGAAACGTATACCTAGGTCAGTTCCCTTGGATGGATGATAAAGAAAACGAAAGATTATGAAAACCGCATTGTTTAATTGCCTCTGTCGTCAGGAAATCTTGAAACAAAATGAAACATCCATTTAAGCATTGATAAATCTTATTATTTTTTTCTTATTTTTAGTTCAAAGTCAAGACCTCAGTTTTTTGACATACGATGGTCCTCGAACATTATCGGGATTTCCTTTCGTGCGCTCCAATAAGAGATTTAAATCAAAGATGTCAGGGTCGTAGTGGAGTACTTCACCCTCGACTTCACCGCACGCAGAATCACGAGCAGAATCACTTATTAAATTTGCAATTCGGATTGGAAATTAAACTTGCAATGGATACGAAAAAAAAACTTGTATCTATATCTATAATCTTTATAAAATTTCAATCGAAGATACAGATTTCGATTTAGTTAGTAGAGTTTTGTCTCGAATTTTATACTATAGTCGTCTCAATCAAGGAGTTGTCGGTCAAAAATTCAATGATTGTTTTCAAAAACATTAGGAACTACTTCGGGAACTACCTATACATAGTGATGTTTCATTAATGGCATTAATTTAATAATATACTATATCTATGCTAAATCTCAATACGTTTATTTACTTATAATCGCTTATAATATCGTTGATCAAAAATAGTTTATTGCGAGGTTTTTTGTCTTCGTCAAGTTTTCCAAAATAAAATTGTCGTGAGACATTTGTATTACACTCGGTATTACACAAGATGTTTCGGAAAGTTGTTGCAATGAGTATCTGGTGTTATAGAAAACGCGTATAATATTTCGTAAAAAATATTCCGGTAGAACATTTTCTCATATAAACCTGAGTATAAACCCAATTATTTACTTGGAGTTGTTCCACCAATCAGAAATTCAGGATCATCTCCATAGGAACCAATAATTCGTATTGTTACATACAAACAAGTGTAGCCTGTAGCCAAACAAAAATCAAGTCGGCATATTCCCTCAGAGGCGACCGGAGACGACCGCAGACGACCGGAGACGACCTCCAATCTTCATAGACAATATGGGAGCAACGCCATCTGAGTAGAAAAGAAGGAAAGAAACACTCCAAGACCAACATTTCCATACGGGAGTGGCAGGTTGCCCCACTGACGTAATTTCAACCACGAAATATCCACAATGCTCAAAGTGGAATGAAATTTAAAATAAATACAAAAAGTCATTTCCACACAATGTTATAATAAAATGAACGACAGTGGTAGATTCCTGGAGAAAAACAACTACTTTCCTGGCTAATGCCACGCAGAACATTGAATTACATTCCTACTAAGGGCCTAAGTGCTATATGAGGCGAGATATGAGGCCACATGGAGTGATTAGGTTATGTAAGACCTAGGGTAAGACTCATGTTGATGAAGAGAAATCACTTCTTGAAATATACGAACGTATACTTTGGGCACCCTTCATAGGTAATAATGAAAAAAACTGGTGATTCGATCTCTTCACATATATAGCGTTGAAAGCTAAACGCTGCTGAAGAAAAGTGGATCGATGACTTGAATTTCCTCATCAGTTATTTCTGTGACCCGTATTTCCTATTTCTTCATCACAAAACCA
Source organism: Phaedon cochleariae (assembly GCA_918026855.4). NCBI lineage: Eukaryota > Metazoa > Arthropoda > Insecta > Coleoptera > Chrysomelidae > Phaedon > Phaedon cochleariae. The sequence continues at coordinate 23,617,955 of OU896707.1, forward strand.
ATTGCATGAGAGTGTAAGTCGTTCAGAATTGACTTTCAAAATGATCAAATTCAACATTATATCGCAACTACAAGGAATGTGATCGACTGACAAAATTTGTTTATTGGTATTTTTTAACCAATCCCGTTCCGGAATACGGTACCGTAACTTCACCAGCAGAATTTTGGCCTCATGGCTATTGAAAATTCAGGTGCCATAGTCACTCATTTGCTATGTGCTCAGAAATCGAATTAGGCATTGACATAGTATGGGCCTTGTAATCTAAATTCAGTACAGGCCTACGAATTGTGACATCCAACAAAAATGATGATAAATAATATCAAAGCGCATTATGCAAGTTAATCGGAGGGAATTGAAAGTGCGATCCTATTTGTGAAGTCTTTTTGTAGGAGATTTGGCTGCAAATTTCGACAGTCATCTGATGAAGATATGTGAGTCCCAAGGCGAGGGGTTGACCACAGTCTGAATAGTGTACGAAAAATTCCTTTTCTCTGATTATTTCCTTTATTTCTTTCATTTCCTATTCATTTCCCGAAAATTCCTCTAATTCCTCACAATTCCTCGAAATTCCTCTAATTCACATCCATTTCCTCCATTTCCTCCTTAATTCCTCGCATTTCCCAAACTGCCTCTATTTCTCATGCATTTCCTTCATTCACAATTTATTTCGTGAACATTCCTCTAAGTCTTCGCATTTCCCCGAGATTCCTCCATTTCCCTGTTGTTTCCTTTCATTCAAAAAGACCAAAATCAGAGGTCATGGGCGCACTTAATTAAATAAATTTCTTATTGTAATTTCATCCATTACCGTTTCATAGGTATATTCTGAAAATTATTCAAGAATCTGTTTTGAGTTTGAAGAATTCAATAGTTAGGAAATTTGTAAAATTCTGAATATCTTCGATACGAGCTTCGATACCATAACAATATGTCGGTATAGATAATATACAGGGTGAGTCAGTTCTTTGTAGCAGGACTTCAACAGCTTGAAGAAAATACTATTTTAAGATAACAATCTCATATAAACATAAATATGCGTTGAAGCCTATTTCTCTATATATGCAGGTGGAGTGATATGTTTATATATTTTTTGTGTTTTTCTAGTTCTGCCACTGAGTTTTATTATTTGATCATTCCAAGCCTTCTAGTCAATTATTAAGAGAAGTCAAATAGAGTGTTATTGAAAAATAAGGATTTCTCACAACTACTTCTAAGGAAGCCGATAAACGGACCACCGCCTTCAACCAAAAAATTCATTCGCCTGCCAGATTTGAACTCTCGTCATTTCGGACACTGATATAAATAGACAGCATACAAGATTAGGCAGCAAACAAGCGATAATGGCGTCTTGCCCACTGATTTAAGGTCCCCAATTTCTCTTGAATGCCCCGAAATTCCTTCTTCATTTCCTCGAAATTCCCCTAAATTCCTCGAAATTCCCCTAAATTCCTCGAAATTTCCCAATATTTCTCGAAATTCCTCGAAATTTCTCCATTTCCACGTTATTTCCCACGAAATGTACGCAAAATTCCTCTGTGGTTAACCGCACGTCCCAAGGGCATGTAAAAACATTGTATTTTATCGAAGGAATCCTGTGAAATTGCACTTTTCTGTGCGGTAATTTGTGCCTAATTTCGTGATTTGATAACGAGATGAGATTTGTGCCATCCGATACCAATTAAATGGTTGATCTAGAAACCCCGGAGAAACCCTATACCCATGCCACCCTCTAATTTGAGTCAAACCCACTGCACAGCGATTTATTTGCTGCCGTTATTTCAGACATACGTCCGTCATGTGATAACGAGTTGAAAGAAAATGCCGAGGAAAATGCAAATTAAAGGGGATAATGCCCCTTTGCGAATATCCAAACTGATCTAAATTAGAGGCAGAGCGTCAATATCTCCGAGGATATTTCGCCCCTGTCGTAAGATAATACCGAGGGCTCGACCGAGGGTAATACACTCGGTAATACAGGATGTATCTGAATAACATCGAAAAAATTCAAGGGGTGATTCCTTGTGATATTTAAGGAAAGAAAGCATATATAAACATGTGTCCTAACTAGCTTCGTTTTCGAGATACATCAGGGTATTAATATTTCTATGAAAAATCTTTTTTATATTTATTACTCAATTGTCTTTCTATATCAATTTTGAATAAAAAGTTGTAGTTTTGGTAATAGTAATATTTAATTTCTTCTGGTGCAATTAGATTCGAAATAATATTTCCAGTGGTGTCACAGTGGGTCAATTTATCGATATTTATGGAGATTTATGGTCAATGTCATTGGACGCCACGGGTTTTTCTGAGTTTCATATTTTTATTAGATTGAACTATTGAAATAACAACTTTTTTATCCTTTGTGTGATTCTTGTATCTAGCTTAGTTTTTGAGGAAACAATAAAAATTCGATTTGACTCCAAATTTCGATGTATATGTGTTCTCAAGATTTCCATCGAGATTACTCAGTAACCCCAATCACAATCATTTTGAATTTATGGGCTTTCTCGGTCTCCATCCATATTCAATTTTGGCACCGCACCAGGAAAGCTTATACAGGGGGGTTATAAATAAAAACAATTGTGACTTCCAACTTCCACATCCTGTATTTCAAAAACGGAGTAAGTTAGGACACATGTATAAATGAATTTTATTTGCTAGAATAACACGAGGAAACACCTCGGGAAACACCTCTTGAATTTTGTCTGTGCGAGTGTCGGTGTTATTTAGATACACCCTGTATATCCGGTGGACCAGTATGAAACTTGACGTGTGAATTTGAATACTTGTAGTGCGAGAACAAAATGATTCAAACGAACATTTCATCAACACACTGTAATCGGTTCATAATCACAAAACTCGTCTGCCATATTGAATCTGCAATTTTGAATTTCCCAATTTTGACGATAGAATCATAATCTTTGACCCTGAATTCTAATTTTGAATAGAATCGGATCATTATTACAAAACTCGTCCGCTGTATTGGATCCGCTAATTTTCCTGATTCAATAAAAATACTAATAATGAATGTTTTCATTGGACATGTTCAATACTTAATGAATGCCTGCTGAATGGCAGAGTTCAAATTGCCTGTGAAGACAGGAGCGAGGACAGGAGTTTGCTCTTCCACCCAATCACGACGAAGGAATCATAATCTGCGACCCCGAAAACCCCCAGATACAAATTTTGAATAGAATCGGATCATAATTACAAAATTCGTGCGCAGCATATTGGATCCACCATTTTGAGTTTTAAAATTTTGACGGAAAAATCATAATTTTCGACCCCGAAAACACCTGATACAGATCGTAATTACAAAACTCGTTCGCTATTTTGAATCCGCCATCTCAAATTTCTAAATTTTGAAAAAAAAATCATAATATTTGAACCCGACAACCCCCGACACCAATTTTGAATAGAATCGTATCATAATTATAAACGTCGTTCGCCATATATTGGTTCCAGCATCTTAAATTTTCAAATTTTGAAAATCCCCAGATACCAATTTTGAATAGATTTGTTTCATAATTACAATACTCGTCTGCCATATTGGATCCGCCATTTTGGATTTCCTAATTTTGACGTAGGAATCTTAATCTCCGACCCCGAAAACACCCAGATACAAATTTTGGTATTATATTCACAAAACTTGTCCGCCATATTGGATCCGCAATCTTGAATATCCTAATTTTTACGAAGGAATCATAATCTCCGACCCCGAAAATCCCTATATAGCAATTCTGAATAGAATCGGATCATGATGACAAAATCCGCCATATTGGATCCGCCATCCTGATTTTCCTAAGATTCCTGAATTTCAATACAAATTTTTTTATTCCGGACCAAGAGAAATTCTCGGAGAAATTCAAGAAATCAAATATGATGAAAATTGGTTCAGCCGTCCTTCAGTTATAAATCGTATAAATGTAACACAATTTTGAAGGGATATAGGTGACTGTGACATTGTCGCGAAATCCAACATTTTTCTTCGCCGAAACAAGTGCTGAACGCTAGTAAAGAAGTTTCCGCTTCAAAATGAGAACAAAACAGAGGGAATTAAAAATAAGAATAAGTTACCTCGGAAATAACGTTACCATACGATTCAAATTTTTACCTGTGGACATGCAATTGCTTTGCTAAAGCACATAGGCATTAATAAAAGTGGAGCTCGATTGCTCGAAACTCATCGGCAAGACACCGGCGTGCAATGAAAATGCAATGAAGGAAAAGGAACGTTATTAGGGGTTAGGTGGAAAAACATACATTCTAGACCCCTTTCAGGATTCTAGAATGAATTGAACCTCGCCCTATCTTTCATATTATTCATTAATATTTGTCGAATCGTGATTAATAAAGACCTTTATTATTATTATTATTATTATTCTCGTTATTATTATTATTATTAATTGTTAAGACCTCAAGCATCATGAATCATATATTCAAAATTGTGACGAATGGATTTGACGTTGATCGTTTTTAATATTTGTGTATGAGTTTGTTGAAATAGATATTTTTACGTACCCAGTTACGAGACTTACCTATCCGCCAAACAATAATATGGTCACAAATAAGGGACGAAATACACGAAATAGAAGCATTTAATATTTTCATTAGTGGAATTGGCGGATTCAAGTTCAGATTCCTCAGATTTCGCGGAAGAAGCACAAAATGCATTATTCTCTTCTTCCATCCATATTTTTATTTCGTTACTGCGGTGTTGAAATTATTACATCTTCACCAGATATGTGATATCATTGAGTATTCACACTTTACTTCAGGCAAATGATTACGTGAAACAAGACCTTTCAAGACGTCAATTCCAGAATTTCATTCACATAACTAGGTATAAAAAGCAGGAAACAATAATAAAAAAAATATATTTTCAATAAACCATGTTTCAATAAAGGACTAAGAAGTATAAAATAATTTGTCTGATTTTTATGACAGATAAAACCATATACAGATTTCTTACTTCTTAAAAGTCATCCTGAAAATATATACCTAATGGGCAACTTTTGATAGCTATCAAAATATTTGTAGGATTGGAGACTAGAAAATGGGGCATATGGGGAGAATAAAAGAATCGAGATGAGATGGAGTCCATCTCTATTCCTATTTGATGTTGTATGTCACCCTTGTCACTTCATGTCAAAGTCATGCCATTCGTTTGATGTTTGACATCTCATTACTCTTTCTTTTCTTGTCTGTCGTAAACCTTCGGTATGATCAACAAGAAATATAAGATGGTCGTTCAATTTTCAATTTGATTCTTATTGGATATTGCACCATGACGTTTTACCAACCATTCCCCAAACATAGGTGATCCGAAATAATTGCGGTCCCTCTATTTTAATTTTTCAACTATGTATATGTAAAAAATTTTTGAATTTTTTTTGAAACATGTGAGCATAATTTATTTCTCCGGAACAGATGAGCCTTTTCGAACTCCCGTTGTTGAAGTGTTTGTCTGACATTTCTCTTCATTTTTCTTTTACTTTAGTGCTCCTATGTAACTAAAAGCTGATGATGAAGCTCCAAAACATGAAACATGTCCCCTTATTTTATTACAATAAAGTATAGTTTTGGTGGAGGACTGTAAGTATTTCATTCTGTCCTTTTGCCTTCACTCCACTGTAAGATGGGTCGCCTCACATGGTTTAATTAAAGTGTGTTGAGAAATATTTAACTGAAAAAATATTTTCTAGAAATAATGGTTATGGCAATACTACGTTTGCCATCATGTCAGCTAGTACCCTATATATTTTTTGTTGCTGTTGTAGCTCTGCTATCAATACCCACAACATCGTTCTTCATTCTTTATAATGATTTTTCATTGTTTAAGTTCACTTCGTTCACCGACAGAACAAACATTGAATTTCGATTAGTTTTCAATAAGATAAGACCTCGGATAAGACAGTTGAATACGAAGAAACTATTTTTTTGTGTTTGAGTCCAAAGTTTATATTACAGGCGCGATAAATGAAACACAAGCTTCAAATACCAATATGTCTGTGGGTAAACTTCACATGAATCTACAGGGTGTTTTGAAATTCGACCGACAACGATCCTCGCAACGATCACAAGTGGAATAGTCCTCAAGATTTCATAACGAATAAGGTAGGAGGTCTATACGTGATCAGTTCTACAAGTGAAAAAATCAACAAAGATCTTCTTCACGGTGTTTCCTTGGGTTTTCCGCGTAATCAGTTCAAAATGTAAATTTTTTTTGAATTCGATATTTGGTATAAGATTTAATATCGAATCTATAATCTTCAAATACGCATGAATCGAGGCATATGAATACGCCAAGCTATACATGGGCTGGTGGTATAATATGTTAGATTTTGATTTCTTGTTTCAATAATACAGCTAGTAATTTTAGGATAAGCAATAAATCCGAATAAATCACATGACGTATCAATTACTTATACATATATTGGTTTGAATAAATGATGTTGTACACATGATGTTGTTTAAATGATGTTGAATTATATGAATAGAGTAATAAGTGTAATCGGTTGGATGGAAGGAACGTCTTCTCAACAATGATGAGGTAATCTGGAAAACTCGAAAGTTCTCGAAACATATGGCACTGGTAAGGTTGGAGGTCATGTCAACTATCAATCTTCATTTATTTCCTTACCGAAACGAAATCTGTGTCCAAAAAATGTTGAGCAATTGTTCTCATGCACGACCGGGAGCATAGATCTCCGGGAGTAAAGTAAAATCTTATTGCCTTCCGACGACTACAGCGGGCGTTGAAGTCGAAGTTGAATTAGTATGGCAGGCGTCAAAGTGAAATTGAACAGGCGGTAACTCTACACTGTTTTTACAGTAATTTCTGATGGACTACCATTTGTTCATCCTTCGCCAGTGGTATTCATAATTTAGCTTGATGAATTCAAAATAAATTTCATATTGACAGTAAAATTAACGTCTGAAGTGATTGTGAATTGAATATGTTGTATCCCGTGGATAGAGAGTCGAAGAGGAAATTAAATTACTTCACTTGAAGATATAAATTATATTTCATAAGAAGAAAACAATTACCAAAATCAATAATCTGACAGTCACATAACTTGATTACATATATGAAAATACAACTTCAATATAGGGTGTAATACAATATACCACAATACCCCTGATCATAAGAATCGAACAGGCCGTTTCAATGCAACTCTGTTCCTTAGTTGATATTGATTGTTTTCTATTCCTTCTGCTGAAGAAGATGTTCTGTTTGGACTTGGAGGAAGTGCTCGACTTGATTCATCAATTAAATTCGGAAAATCTGCACTAGTTTCTATGTTTGGTGTTTCTGCGTGTGGTATCTCTGAGTGTAAGGTTTCTGTATGTGATGCCTCTGAATGTGACGAGCCTGAGTGTGATGTTTCTACATTCGATGCCTCTGAATGTGGTGAATCTGAAGCCGACGAGACATTTGGTAAGCTAGATGTATTCAATTCAGTATCATTCATTATCTGATTTCCAGAATTGATGATTTGGTCTAAATGTCGTTTCCAAACCAAATCCTCGTCGATTACCTGGCACATATACATATTTTCCCCTAAAATCTCATCAATAATGCACTTCGTCCAGGTCTTACAGTTTGGTTTTCTATAATCCCTGCAAAAAACTGTTTCACCAACAAAAAATCTGGTATCTCGTTTACCATTATGATGCATCCAACCCTTTTCTCTACTCTGAGGATTATATTTCAAGAGATCTAATCTAGTTTTCGGTTTATTTTTGAAAATCATCTGAGATGGAGTTCTACCAGTAGTAATATGCACGGAATTTCTATAACTGAACAAATATCTATTAATCAAAGTCTGAAAAGATACAGTTTTGTTATTTTTATCTCTCAAAGCTTTCGATAAACCCAATTTAAAACTTTTAACTGTATTTTCAGCTTGCCCATTGCTGGCAGGGTGGTAAACAGGAGAAGTCAAATGCTTGATACCATTGAAACTAAGGAAATCAGAAAATATCTTCGAAGTAAAGGATGCTCCATTGTCCGTTACTAAAACGTCTGGCAGTCCAAAACGCGAGAAACATTCTCTGCATTTTTCAACTGTTTCCATCGCGTCACAATTTCTCATTATGAAAACCTCAGGCCATTTGGAAAAAGAATCAACAACAACTAATAACATTTTACCGTTGAAAGGACCTAAAAAATCACAATGTATCCTCTCATAAACTCGGTTTGATTTACTCCACGGCCTCACCACAGACTTGGACGGTTCAGGACGAAAACCTACACAAATTGAACAATGTTTCACAATGTTTTCAATGTCCAGGTCTAGTGAAGGCCACCAGAAATAAGACCTAGCAGTTGTCTTCATTTTAACAATACCTTCATGGTTTGCATGTAATTCCTTCAATAATTTATCTCTAAGTTTTGTAGGAATAACTACTCTATAACCCCACATTATTATATTATTATCAATATATAATTCATTTCTTCTAGAATGAAAAGGTGCTAAACCTTCCTCCCTATTGGAATCTGGAAATCCATATCGAATATAGTTGAAAAGTTTACCCAGAATTGGATCTCTTCTAGTTTCTAAACGTACTAAATTAATATCTATCACATTGGAATTCTCAACGAAATTCAGATAATCCATTTGTTCGTCAAATGAAACATTATCCATAATTTGAACTGGTAACCTCGAGAGAGCATCTGCTCTGGAATTCTCATTCCCTTTGATGTAAGAGAAAGAATAATCAAAATTTGATAAAAACAAAGACCATCTTTGTAACCTACCTGACACCATATCTGGTAAGCTCTTATTCTCCCCAAAAAGTACTTGTAATGCTTTATGATCTGAATAAATTTCAAAATGTCTACCGGCTAAATATTGAAAAAGTTTCCTAACAGCCCAATAGATTGACAAAGCCTCTTTATGTACAACGGAATAATTCTTTTCAGATTTGTTCAAAACTCTAGAAATGAAACAAATGGGTTTCTCAGACGAGTTTTCGAAAACATGAACTAAAGTAGCTCCAATTCCATAACTACTTGAGTCACAATATAATCGTTATGGTTTACTATTATCATAATGAACTAAAACCTTGTCTGAAACCAACTCATTTTTAGATCTTTCAAAAGCTTCTTCGCAATCGGAAGACCATACAAAAGGCACATTCTTCTCACACAAAAGATATAACGGTTTCAACAGAATTGCTAAATTTGATATAAATTTTGAATAGTAGTTGATCATTCCACAAAAAGCTTTCACTTCCGTAACATTTTCTGGAACTTTACATTGCAAAATACCATTAATTTTATCAGTATCTTTTTTTAATCCTTCAGAATTTATGATGTGGCCAAGATATTTTATTTCTTTCTCAAAAAAACTACATTTTTCCTTATTCAAACGAAGACCGTTCCTTTCTAATTGAAATAAAACTTGTCTCAAATTTTTCAAATGTTCCTCTAATGTTTTTCCTGTAACAACAATATCGTCCAGAAAATTTACGACTCCAGGTATGCCTATAAGAATTTTTTCGATTGCCTGTTGAAAAATTGCACAAGCTGGTTTTGTTCCAAAAGGTAATCTATTTACTTTAAAAATTCCTTGAGTGGTGCTCCAAGCTAATAACATGGAAGTTTCATCATCCAACTCGAGTTGATTGTATGCATTTCTTAAATCTAATTTGGTGTACTGTTTTCCACCCTGAAGAGCAGCGAATATACAATCAATTCTGGGCAACGGATGATGAACATCAGTCAAATATTTATTAATAGTAATTTTATAATTAGCACAAAGTCTTATTTTTCCATTACCTTTCAAAGCAACAACTAATGGTGTTCCCCATTTTGAATTATCAATTTTTTCAATGACACCCTCTTTTTGTAATCGCTCAAGTTCTACATCAACCGCTTTTTTGTAAGCAAATGGTACGGGTTTAGGTTTATGAAAAATAGGCTTCACTGTTCGGTCATATTCCAGTGTAACTTGGTAACCCTTATACAATCCCAATTCGTTATTGAATAATTTCGAAAATTCGCCCAGTAAATTATTCAATGTGTTGTCATCATTGATTGAATTGACATTGACACATTTCAAAATATCAAGTTCAAATATGTTGAGTAAATCTCTACCAAATAATGGTCTACAACCCCCTTCAATAACTATTAAATCGCAATTCTTGGTGACATGACCCACAGTTATATCAACATTGATTTTACCTGCTGGAGTGATGATATTTCCGTCGTACGATTTCAATTTGATAGAGGTATCGGAGAGAACAACGTCTGAAAAAGACTTCTCGTAAAGTTTCAATGGTATGCAAGATAAACTAGCTCCTGTATCCAATTCCATTTTTAATAATTTGTCATTGAACAATGTGTCAACGAAAATTGGATGAGACCTAGAAACAGAATGATCATTAATGGTAAACATCTCAAATACGTCATTTTCGCCGTCGGTTTCAATGCTTTCAGAAGCAATAAAATGATTTTTGTTCATTCTGCAGGCTGAAACAATATGACCTTTTCGTTTACAAAGCTGACAAAAATGCCTTTTGAATTTACAAGTGGTGAAATTATGATTCCCTTTATTACAAGCGAAACAAACTCTAGGATCACTACCATCCGTAGAACTGGTTTCTTGTTTACTACTGGACTGGTTCTTCAAATCCGGCTTCTTCCAAACTGCAGACTGTTTCCAAACTCTCTGCACACTATTGACTTCTGCTGGATTACTCATTTGACTCAATGAAGATTCCCTTGCTAGTGCTAGTTCAAAGAGTTCACTCAGCTGCTTAGTTTCTGACTCCTCACAAAGTCTATCCAAAATCTTCCCAGGTTTCATACCCACTACGAACTTATCTTTGACACGTTCGTTCAACAAATTTCCAAATTTGCATTTTGATGCTAGTTGCTTCACCTTGACGTACCAGTCATTAATATTTTCGCCTGTCTGCTTCAAATTGTCGAACAATATTCGTTGACGGTAAACACTCACTCGCCTTTGGTATTGATCTCCAAGTATGTTCATGATTTCCTCATAAGATTTCTCCCTTGGGATAGCTAGATCACAAAGATTCCTCAAAACTCTATATACCTCTTCATCTATTAGTGTTAATAAAACTGCCGTTCTCCGTTTTTCTTCCACAAGGTTAGCCGCAAAATACTGGTCGAGCCTCTCAGCAAATATTTCCCAGTCGTTACCAGGTGAAAATCCAGTAATATTGCAAATGGCCCCATTAACCACAGTAACTTTATCACCCATCGTGAATTCGTTCAACACCTTCGTCGCCAATTTATGTTGTATCCCGTGGATAGAGAGTCGAAGAGGAAATTAAATTACTTCACTTGAAGATATAAATTATATTTCATAAGAAGAAAACAATTACCAAAATCAATAATCTGACAGTCACATAACTTGATTACATATATGAAAATACAACTTCAATATAGGGTGTAGTACAATATACCACAGTATGTACTTCGGACGTAACCTAGGCGTGTTAATAGCAGGCACGCTGCTTTCCAGAGAAAGCTTAATTTACGCCCTAATACATAAATAACTATTATTTACATCTAGGCGTATGGTGGCACCCCGAGTGTCACTTAATTGCTCACTTTATTGCTACGGGTACATCGGGCGTATTTAAATTTCAGTGCCCTAGATCAATAAAGAGGGTTTATTACCTATATATACGCTGTGATCCGCAAATGCATATTTCACGCCCTTGACACATAAATGAATTTTAAAATATCTCGACGGTGTTTTGTGTCTTCGTGCTCTTCGAGAACGTCTGCGATTAGCACAGAATACAGGTATTATGTCATGTGGATGAGATCAAAAGTTACCCCCAACCACACAAGTACCACTATACGCGGGAGAAATATCGTATGCATCCATATCGGGGGTCATGTCTCGCAAAGACGTATCGACGTATCTCATTAAAATCAGAATTTGAGATACTTCGTTAGATGACTTATATTCTAATACTCTATGATCTCACAAACTGGCGTAGCTCAATATTCATTGGTTTTCGTGTAATTGAATATCGAATGCTCAGCCTATCTCAAATTATTGGACTACTAAATCTCACGAAGTGTCCTAACTATGGGAGCTACGTCAATACGTGCGATATATATATTATTTGTTAATAATCTCAACAGTGACGTATCTCATAATTCAGTTTGCCGCGGAAATGAAAATATCTCAGGTGACGTCATCTCAATGTACTGAAAGGGTTATTGTAAGGTATTGTACATGTCGAGGTACATGTCGAATTAACTTCTGTGTTTTTTATCAATAAAAATAAATATTCGGATCTGATATTCATTTGAATTCACTTTATATTCATATTGCGTATCTAAGGCCACATTGACAAACATGATCTCACGTAGTGACGTATCTCACAAACATATTTTTTTCTTTCCGTTTTTAGCGATATTTTCTCGAAATCTCACCATATCATAACAACTAGTTCTAGTTCTTCCGCTGATAAATAAAAAAAACCATGAACTTTCATGAACAAACCTTGAAACCTTTGAATTGCACTCCATGTTAATGACAGGGTGATGCATTCTGAATGTTGATGTGAGGAGAAGGAAAACGCAATAGAGCAATATTGTACAGAAAATTCTCAAAATCATAGTTGTAAAAATTTTCCAGAAACCATCATCGTTCAAAATCCAATAAGACTGAATTTGAATGAAAATTTCACACCAAACATTTTCGATCAATTTAAAGCCTGTAGTTCGAATCGATACTATAGCAACTGAAAAAATTTCTTGGAAATTTCTTCCCCCTCCTTGGGAGGACGGAGCATTCTGTAAGTCAATAAATGAAAATCATTTATCAACAGTTTACCATATAATATTATGTAGGTATACTTCAAGGTATACTACAAATTCGAAATTTACAAAACCATCAAAAATCTTTATTATCCAAGTAATTTTTCAATAATATTTCAGTGTGAAATTTTCTTACCGAATAACACTTCAGCATCAATCAATATCCGGAAATTTTTTCTCGAACACGAATATTTAGAAAATTCTCTCCTCGCCTTCGACTCGAATTTTCAAAATATTCGTGTTCTCGAAAAAAATTCCCGAAATAATTGAAGCTTTCGTAAAATAAGTAAAAATTACTATAGAAAATGACATGTCAATGCATTCAATTCGTTTTCTCACACACCACCTAATGAAATTGTGATTGCATTTAATTCGTTCTCTCACACACCTAATGAAATTTCAATTTATTGTTCTTGATTGGTGATATTGATATGATTGAAGATTATAATAATTGCGATATATGTCATAATTTTGAAAATTGAAAAATATAATCAAAATGTCAAATACGATTCTATTCTATTACTATTTTCTCTTCTTTATCGAACTCTTTTTTCATTTCCTTCTACTGATTTATATTATATTGACAATTCCCATACAATGTCGAGGTGGAAATGAAGTATTATTATCATGTCATACGCCACCACTGTTCTGATGTAATGATTTTCCACCACACTGTCGCAGGATTAATGCGAGGGATAATGGAGGCTTCACAAGTTACTGACAGCGTTTTATTTTTTCATATAATCAGAACAAGAATACGTCTGAATGAGTCTTTCTTTTCTGAATTAGCCGAGGAATTAGCAAAATTCGAAAAACGCATGTCCGTACAAATACCGAATATTCGAATATTCACAAGGTGATTTTTTAGCAGATATATAAATATGTTTGTATGGTTCTGTCTCGGGTTTTGTGGACACTGATAAATATAAGTACGATTCGTTGTTTATACAATGAAGTATAATAATACTTATATATAGCATACTTATTAATATTTTATTCGATAAGTAATAAATGTCAGTATTATGCAAATTTATTTTGAATAAGTTGAACAATTTATTTCCATAAATGTATGCCATCGGTATAGATATATCTATATCTAATCTATATAAAATTCTCATGTCCCTGTCACGTTGTTAGGGGCCATATTCCTCCGAATCGGCTCGACCGATTCGTATGAAAATTTTTGTGCGTATATTTGATAGGTGTGAGAATGAATCGTAAGCTATTTTTGAAATTCAAAATTGGGAATTAGGGGTAATCGGAGATTATTATTCTCTAGTCAAAATTTGGAAATTCAAGATGGCGGATTCAATATGGCGGATGAGTTTTGTAAATATGAACCGAATCCATTCAAAATTTGTATCTGGGGGTTTTCGGGGTAGGTGAATATGATTTTTTCTTGAAAATTAAAAAATTCAAGATGGCGCATCCAATATGGCGAACCAGCTTTGCGATAAAAGGTAGTTCGAGAAACTATAATGAAACACGATTTTTTAGGTAGCCAAACTGGATAAAAGTAGAAAATAGACAGTATAGTTTAAAAAACTGAAGAGATGTATTGTCGAACTGAAAAGCAGAAGAAAATAAATGAATAGTACCTATATAGTTTGAAATACTAAGGAAACACGGTTTTTCACATAGCCAGAGTAAAAAGAAGTAGGGAATGAAGATTGGTTTGAATAAATGAAGCGATAGATTGCCGAACTAAAAAGAAGTAGAGATAGAAGAGAATAGTTTGAAAAACTAAAGAGATACGCTTTCTATGGATAGCCTGGTGGATAGCCAGACTAAAAAGAAAGAGAAAAAGAAAATAAAATGAAATAATAAAAGAATGTTGGGAAATAGTAATTCATCATTATGATACTTAACGGCTATAATTTTCACTACCCTAAAACAAATATCATATCAGAATATGAAGTAGTATTGAGGGTATGATTCTTTGAAGTTATTATGAGAACTGGGGAAAAATCTTGGAAAAAATGTTTGATTTAAAAAAAACTGAGAAAGTATCAGTGTATACACGTGATGATGTGAACTCATTTGAATGAACATCATGAGTAACGAGGTAACATACCAGAGTATCCCCGAAGCTAGGTGGTATTCACCTGCATAAACCTTTATTATTTCATGGAATAAAATAACCAAATCTCGAACCAAATTCACACGACAAAATGAATAGGAAAAATTATACTCTTACACTTGGTTATATTCCCATGACAAATTCAATTTTCTGTTCGATCGACAGTGATGCCAATTTATTATTTCGAATGCCATCTTGTTGTGTATACCTACAAGTTATACCTATATCTTTTTGAATAATACTCGTATTCCCTTTCAATTTATTATTTCCTGACCTTTGGTATTTCAATTCAAAAAATATCATCATACTTTTGGGGTAATGATATATATCATTTCCCTCGCATATTCTGGATTATAAATCAGATTGGACCATTTCGGATTATAATCTATATTTTCATAGTAATCAATGATATAGATACTAGGTATATAGAACCCGAGATAGAACCATTGTAGAAGATTGTCAGATATGTTTCTGATGAGGATTCTAGAAATAAAAATTGATAATTTTATATATTTATATTCGAAAAAAGTCTACATTATACTTCCTATAAATATATAGAAAAAAGAGGCAAAACCACATCATCGTTGTATAACAGGGCCTACTCTATCTAGAGTAGGCCCTGTGTATAATGTACCATATCGAGTTCGAAGCACCCTGTATATGTTAGAATATTCATTCGGATATTCATTAGTTTGTAATAGTTGCGGTCCTGCTTATGTATCATTGCGATAAACCGATAAACTGACACACATACACATGTGGCATTAGGCCATTGCACTTTATCATACACAGAGATGATATTCTCGTTACTGAAATACAAGCTTAGCTCGAGGTTTCAAACATATTCTCCTTTATATGCGCTAACAATATCAATATAAGTACTGAATATGTTTTACATTGTTATACCATTGTTCGATTAATAATGTAATTGTCCAAGATATCTCCTTTTTTTTTATAGTGCGAGGAGGCTCGGAGGAGGGAATAATAAGCTTCCGCCTACCAACTACCTAGCTCAATTGGAGCTGAATCAGGACTATAGAAAATTTCCTGAAATCCTGAGAAAAAAAACATCATTAAAATAGCAAATCACTTTCGGCCCTAACAGTAAATGCCTCCACAGTACTTATTTCATGGAGGAAGAAAAATATCTCTTCTGAATGGGGGAGACCACTGATTTTTTAAAATTACATTATCGTGAACTCTATACTGAAAAACTACCAGCGAATTAATTTTGAATTTCGTCATTCATGCTAAGACGATGAAAATAATAAATTAGAATATGTCCATTTCAAAACACACAATTCCTGCGCCATTTGAAATGTTGTCAATTCATTGGTGTGACTGGTGCGACGTCTTATTCACAACACGCCTATTGTCCTTGAACTGACCAATTACACTGCAACACTGCAGAATGACGAGGTATCAGAGAGAGATAGCTACAGTTCGGGACTAATACGTCACGACTCCACCATCATATTTGGCTGTTTGAAATATCGAATGAGATATGCTGATTTCAAAACGATATAGATTCGATTCCCTTCAACTTCAACTCATTATATTGATTGTACATCAAACGTAAATCATGATTCGTCGATTGAAAGAGGTTTGCACGGATTTCTTCTCTCAGTGGTCTTCTCCATTAGAAAGAAGACTACTTTCGTTAAACAATCCAACCGAACTAGGTCTAGATGAATCTTCTTTCTAAAAAGTATATTTTTCGAAAATCTCTTGAGATAATAGAATAGAGAGAAGCCGACCGTCGCAGGCATTGAACCCGTGCCTACATTTCTTTTGATTCACTTTTGACTATCGGTTGATTCCTAGAAAATTGGTATCTGCGGAATGAATGAAAAAGTCCGGCGTGTCTTTGTGGCATCATTGAGAACAAATTCGTATGCTTCATTCTGATTTATCGAAAGGGACATTTCGCTGATGGCAAACACTTCTGACATTTTATTCTGAATTGAGATTCGAGAGAGTTCGCATTGGCGTACAACCTATTGGTTGACTGAGATATACACTTCACAAATGGAATTTTTTAGCATTAACTTTCCTAACCATGAGATCCGCTTTTCTGGTGAGTCTTAAACATGCGTCATGAAACACATTCATCCACAAGTAACGTGAAAATTGAAAACTTGTCAACCTTGCATTTCCTCAACACAGGATTTGTTTTTTCTGTTCACTCGTTCATCGACTCGTTTCTATGACAATAGTTGCCATAGCAATATATTTTTTACAACGGGATTCTGTTTTTCGTTCACTCGTCACCATGACAATGGCCATCTGATTTCAGGTCATCTTAACTTGAGCTCCCAAGGGTCCCAACAGATCATAGCGATTTTCCATGTTCTCCTAATGAAGTTTATTGCCTCGCTTATTGCTATACATGGCTGACATAGGCGACAAAATCTCCTAGTAAATCTCCAGTTGATCTTCGATGGGGAAGCCATACTGTCATTCATTGATGATTTCTGAGCTTTCCAGATATGCGATAAGAGCTTAATTTTTTTTAATAAACTCGACCGTCACTTGATGGAAATCCATAGCGAATGTAAAAACTTCACAAACGATGACATTTCCACGAAATTCTTTGTCACACGACGCGCTAACACAGTAGCAGCAGCACCGGCGTGAAAATAGAAACGGTCGCCGTATCGGAAACGAAATAATAGTATATGCGCACAGGTGTGAAATGTTATCACATCGATTCTTCCGTTTTAACATTCAGATTTCGACTGAAACCATTGCGATCCAAATGTTTTGGGTCAATATGATGATTATAATGATGAATTGGGGTATACACACTAATAGGGTGCTACTACCCCTATATATAGATGAATATCTACAGTACTAATCAAAACCAAATTAACTCATCGTTTTTGAAAATTTATATTCGACAGGATATTCAAAATGAATGAGAGAAACATACTAACCCTGTTTCAGAATTTGTATCTCAAAACTCACCCTGGAAACCACCCCCGAATAGATGAAAATTGAGTAAAATTATGTGAAATAATCGTTTCTGAAAATTTCTTTCTCACAATATCATCAGAACAAATTGAGAAAACATACCTACCCTGTTTCAGAGTTTGTATCTCAAAACTCACCCTGGAAACCACCCCCGAATAGATAGAAATTACGTAAAATTATGTGCAATGATCGTTTCTGAAAATTTTTTTCTCACAATATCATCATAACGAACAGAGAAAACAAACCTACCCTGTTTCAGAATTTGTATCTCAAAACTCACCCTGAAAACCACCCCCGAGTAGATGAAAATCACGTAAAATTATGTGCAATAATCGTTTCTGAAATTTTTTTTCTCACAATATCATCAGAACGAACAGAGAAAACATACCTACCCTGTTTCAGAATTGGTATCTCAAAACTCACCCTGGAAACCACCCCCGAATAGATAGAAATTACGTAAAATTATGTGAAATAATCGTTTCTGAAAATTTCTTTCTGACAATATATTCAGAACTAAGAGAGAAAACATATCTACCCTGTTTCGGAATTTGTATCTCAAAACTCACCCTAGAAACCTCCCCCGAATAGATAGAAATTACGTAAAATTATGTGAAATAATCGTTTCTGAAAATTTCTTTCTGACAATATATTCAAAACGGAGAGAGGAAACATATCTACCCTGTTTCAGAATTTGTATCTCAAAACTCACCCTGGAAACCACCCCCGAATAGATGAAAATTATGTAAAATAATCGTTTCTGGAAATTTCTTTCTCACAATATTATCAGAACAAACAGAGAAAACATACCTACCCTGTTTCAGAATTTGTATCCCAAAACTCACCCTGGAAACCACCCCCGAATAGATAGAAATTACGTAAAATTATGTGAAATAATCGTTTCTGAAAATTTCTTTCTGACAATATATTCAGAACTAAGAGAGAAAACATATCTACCCTGTTTCAGAATTTGTATCTCAAAACTCACCCTGGAAACCACCCCCGAATAGATAGAAATTACGTAAAATTATGTGAAATAATCGTTTCTGAAAATTTCTTTCTGACAATATATTCAAAACGAAGAGAGAAAACATATCTACCCTGTTTCAGAATTTGTATCTCAAAACTCACCCTGGAAACCACCCCCGAATCGATGAAAATTATGTAAAATAATCGTTTCTGAAAATTTCTTTCTCACAATATTATCAAAACGAACAGAGAAAACATATCTACCCTGTTTCAGAATTTGTATCTCAAAACTCACCCTGGAAATCACCCCCGAATAGATGAAAATTACGTAAATTCATGTGCAATGATCGTTTCTAAAAATTTTTTTCTCACAATTTCATCAGAAAGAATAGAAAAAACAAACCTACCCTGTTTCAGAATTTGTATCTCATAACTCACCCTGGAAACCACCCCCGAATAGATAGAAATTACGTAAAATTATGTGAAATAATCCGAAATAATCGTTTCTGAAAATTTTTTTCTGACAATATATTCAAAACGAAGAGAAAAAACATATCTACCCTGTTTCAGAATTTGTATCTCAAAACTCACCCTGGAAACCACCCCCGAATAGATGAAAATTATGTAAAATAATCGTTTCTGGAAATTTCTTTCTCACAGTATCATCAGAACGAACAGAGAAAACATACCTACCCTGTTTCAGAATTTGTATCTCAAAACTCACCCTGGAAACCACCCCCGAATAGATGAAAGTTATGTAAAATAATCGTTTCTGGAAATTTATTTCTCACAGTATCATCAGAACGAACAGAGAAAACATACCTACCCTGTTTCAGAATTTGTATCTCAAAACTCACCCTGGAAACCACCCCCGAATAGATGAAAATTATGTAAATTAATCGTTTCTGAAAATTTCTTTCTCACAATATCATCAGAACGAACAGAGAAAACATACCTACC
The DNA here is from genome assembly GCA_918026855.4 of Phaedon cochleariae. NCBI lineage: Eukaryota > Metazoa > Arthropoda > Insecta > Coleoptera > Chrysomelidae > Phaedon > Phaedon cochleariae. The sequence goes on from OU896707.1 coordinate 23,637,754, forward strand.
CTGTTTCAGAATTTGTATCTCAAAACTCACCATGGAAACCACCCCCGAATAGATGAAAATTATGTAAAATAATCGTTTCTGGAAATTTTTTTCTCACAATATTATCTGAACGAACAGAGAAAACATACCTACCTTGTTTCAGAATTTGTATCTCTAAACTCACCCTGGAAACCACCCCCGAATAGATGAAAATTATGTAAAATAATCGTTTCTGGAAATTTCTTTTTCACAATATCATCAGAACGAACAGAGAAAACATACCTACCCTGTTTCAGAAATCTCAAAAGTCACCCTGAAAACCACCCTCGAATAGATGAAAATTACGTGAAATTATGTGCAATGATCGTTTCTGAAAATTTTTTTTTCACAATATCATCAGAACGAACAGAGAAAAGATACCTAACCTCTTTCAGAATTTGTATCTCGAAACTCACCCTGGAAACCACCCCCGAATAGATGAAAATTACGTAGAATTATGTCTCGAATTATGTGCAATGATCGTTTCTGAAAATTTTTTTCTGACAATATATTCAAAACGAAGAGAGAAAACATATCCACCCTGTTTGGTGTGAATTCTGAAACAGGGTAGGTATGTTTTCTCTGTTCGTTCTTATGATATTGTGAGAAAGAATATTTCAGAAACGATTATTTCACATAATTTTACGTAATTTTCATCTATTCGGTGGTGGTTTCCAGGGTGAGTTTTGAGATACAAGTTTTGAAACAGGGTAGGTATATTTGAATATATTGTCAGAAAAAAATTTCCAGAAACGATTATTTCACATAATTTTACGTAATTTCTATCTATTCGGGGGTGGTTTCCAGGGTGAGTTTTGAGCGAGGTTTTGAGAAACAAGCTCTGAAATAGGGTAGGTATGTTTTCTCTGTTCGTTCTGATGATATTGTGAAAAAAAAAATTTCAGAAACGATCATTGGACATAATTTTACGTAATTTTCATCTATTCGAGGGTGGTGGTGGTGGAGTTTTGAGATACAAATTCTGAAACAGGGTAGATATGTTTTCTCTCTTAGTTCTGAATATATTGTCAGAAAGAAATTTTCAGAAACGATTATTTCACATAATTTTACGTAATTTTCATATATTCGGGGGTGGTTTCCAGGGTGAGTTTTGAGATACAAATTCTGAAACAGGGTTGGTATGTTTCTCTCATTCCTTTGCATATCCTGTCGAATATAAATTTTCAAAAACGATGAGTTAATTTGGTTTTGATTAGTACTGAAGATATTCATCTATATATAGGGGTAGTAGCACCCTATTAGTGTGTATACCCCAATTCATCATAATAATCATCATATTGACCCAAAACATTTGGATCGCAATGTATTCAGTCGAAATCTGAATGTTAAAACGGAAGAATCGATGTGATAACATTTCACACCTGTGCGCATATACTATTATTTCGTTTCCGGTACGGCGACCGTTTCTATTTTCACACCGGTCTGGCACGTGACGAAGCTACTGTGTTAGCGAAAAGATCGGAAAAGATTTTACATTTGGAGAGCTTAATGTTGATGGCTTTCTCCATCACTTTCGAGATAACTGATAACCTTTTTTCATTTTTTCAACTGATAACCTTTTTTTTATCACTTGGAGCGCACGAAATGAAATCCCTATAATATTCAAAGAGCATCGTGCGTTCCTAGGGAGGATAGAGAGACAAGGTAGGTATTGGAATTCTTTTGAACTTCTGGAGATTATATGTTGTTGGGAATACTTCCTCAGGAAATGAATTCCAGAGCCTATAGCCCTTCTATATGGATGAAGGAGTTTTGATAAAGTGCTGTTCGACATCTTTCGAGGTTGACAACGAAAGGATGTGCTGACTGGGCTTGTCTAGTGCTTCTGACTGGTATTGCAGTGAAGGGATGATAGCAGAAATTTCCGAAGAACCTTTCTACGGTGTTCCAATGATATCAAAGAGTGAGTGAGTGCTGCGTCACCCACCAGGCGAATCTCTGGATGGAATCTAAGAGCATCAGCGTATGTTTTGGTGCTGAACCCCATATGTGGGAACAGTATTCTAGAACAGGCCAAATCTGCGCTTTGTAGATCATGAGAAGCTGTTGAGGTGTGGAGTAGCTTTTCGCACGGAACAATAATCCGAGTATTTGTGAAGCAGCTTTGCGATGGATCTGACATGATTATCCCATGAAAGATTGTTGCTGATGGAAATACCGAGCATAGATATGGTGGGCTTGGTGGGGATGTTGGTGCCAGACATTACAATATCGGGCATATTGAGTTCCGCCTTTCTACAGAAAATACAGGCTTGAGTTTTGGTGGCGTTGAATTCAACTAGGTTGTTGGTTCCCCAGGCTGTGATTTCAGCAAGGTCTTCTTTGACAGCATTGACCTGCCTGTGTCGTGAGTTCTTAGTTTCCTGGGAAGAAATGGGAATTCTGTAAGAGAACGCAGTATGGAGGGTACTATCATCTGCAAAGCTGTAGATGGGGCAAGTTGTTACTCCCAACAGATCATTGATATGAAGAAGGAAGAATGTTGGTGCCAAAATTGATCTTTGTGGAACGCCGGAATTGATGCCAATGGTATCAGACGATACACCGTCCACCACCACGTGAAGCGATCTGCCTGAAAGAAAACTCGATAAGAGATGGCATAGCTGAGGTGGTAAGCCGTATGATGGTAGTTTGTGTAGGAGTTCTCCGTGCCAAAAACACGGTCGATTGCTTTCGATATGTCTAACGCGACAGCTAGAGATTCCCCGTGTTTTTCTAATGAAGCTTGCCATAAATGGGTGACGTAGGCAAGTAGATCTCCAGTAGATCTAGGCAATGGGCCTGTAGTTGTAGGGCAGGTTCTTGTTCCCTTTTTTGGGGATTGGTTGGACTCTAACTGTCTTCCAGCATGATGGAAAAATACCCGACCTGTACGAGACGGTAAACAACTTGCAGAGAATCGGTGTTAATTCTAGTGCACATTTTGTGGGGAGAATGGGTGGAATTCCATCAGGACCGTTAGCCTTATTCGTTTTGAGACCAAGCAAAATTCGTCTGATAGTGCGTTGACGGAAGACGATTTCTGGCATTCGACTCTCAACGGGTGGAATGTCTGGTGGCACTTTTCCTTGGGAATGTGAAGTAGAGTTTGCTGCGAACATCTCTGCAAAAATATTTGCTTTCTCCTGCGATGTTGTTGCTAATGTGCCGTCGGATTTGGACAGTGGTGGAAAGGAACTAATAGTTACTACTACTACTTATTGGGAAGGTTCTTGTTTCCTCTACTAGGGATTGGTTGGATTCTATAGCTGCTATGTCACAGTAAAATGGAAATTAATTTGCTTGGAATCGGGGTCGATTCTGGTGCACACTTCTTGATAATAATGGGTGGAATTCAAATGATTTTCATCTTTTGGAACCCATGAAAGGGAATGTTCCTATGTTCATGTAACATTCATGTGCATACCTATGGGGAAGGTAAGTAATGACATATTTCTTGAACATTCGGAGATTACAAGTTCTTGGCATAGAACTCGGCAAAGAATTCCAAAGCATTGCCGTTCTATAGACAAACGAGTTCTGATAGTGATAGATACGAATGTAATTATTTTTGAGAATCCATCGATACTTTTATCGTTTTACTTGAAAACATTTAATTATTTGGCTATCGAATTCAAGTTTTCAGGTTATATTAGTAAAATTCTTCAGTTCATTTGATACTTAACAAGACAAGGTCGTTGACACCGTAGGTGTGAATAACAGATGTAGATATTTATGACGATTCATTAGTAATAAGAAACTTCAGGTTTTTGGTTGAATTTATTTATATATTATAAAAACTATTCGTATATACAGGGTCTTCAATAGTTGAGAATCATGTGACAGATTACTATGCAACCAAGGATAAATTCTTATCCCTTTAGCATGCTGGGTGGAAAAGGAACGCCGCATCAGATATGGTCACGTGGCACTCAATCATTGTTGAAGACCCGTTACAAGGAGGGCATTCAACACAAAATAACAGGTGACCCAGATCCTATGTAGCCACGTTCTTTCTTGTTAATTTCAAGAGATATTCATATCCAAACCTACAGCATTCGTTTTTTTTTTTCAGTTCTCTCTTCCCAGTCTTTCTGTAGGTATAATTAAGGAAGTGCTTAGAAAAATTGAAAATTGGAAAGCTCTGATGACACATACATTTGTAAATCATGACATTTAATGTTTCCAATTATTTTAGGGTTTTATATGTAGCATACTTCTCATGAAAATATTATATTGCAGGTAGAGTGCAAGAAATGTACATCTCGTAAATACCGCGCATGAGCAACATATTCTTTGAATCTGACTGTACGTGTATATACCCAAACCAGCAGTTTATGGATAAAGAGTTCGAACTCGAATTAAAATGTGTTATACCCTCGCGTATACCAAATCAATCCCAAGTAAATAACTATTATACTCATCCGATCGAAACAGCAACAAAGATACAGTACAAAAAATTTTGGTTCTGGATCACCCGGTATTATCATCCACTTGGTATATCATAGATAAATAGTTGAGATGAAATTAAATCATCAAATAATTGTGTTTGAATACTTACTTGTTATAATGGACTGGTGATGAGTTAAGAGGTATAGGTAATATAGGAAATAATTGAAAAAAAATCGTTATATTATTCTCGGTTCAATTAGTAGCCATATGATGATTACTTGAATAACAAATCACACTGAAACCGAAGTTGAAATGAAAGTCAGTATGGAAAATTGAAGTTATTTATTATATGCAATCGAGTATACAAGGGAAAAAGTAGTAGATTTTAGCCGGAGGTTGTGTTGTCTAGCCGCGTAGCGGTGGGAGACAAAAAACCGTGAGCTAAAATCTAATATTTCTCCCGTGCATAATATACTATATTTTTCTGTGACAGGAAAAAAGACGAATCAATATTGAGAAGATATTACATTATATTGAAATCAGAAAATTATCGACGTGAAATTTGAAGTTTTTAATATTAATGACACCTCCGTGGCAGGCATCTTTATATCATTCTTTTGAAGTAATCAAATATCTGTCAGTCTGATTTTGTGATTTGATTTTAATAAATTGCGAATTTAGTGGTTGTTTAGTAATTTACGTAACCGCGAAGTCGAATGGGTGATAAATAGAATTGCAGTTTGCAGTTCATTCTCGGAGACGGTGTTATTGGCTTATTTTTCGGAACTATAGCACAACAAATGCCATCAACAGTGTATATAATATAATATGTGATATTTATATTATATATTTATAGATATTTTCATGGACGATGCTCTTCTGAAATATCAACAATTGTTCCTTCATTGGCAGTCCCCGCGGGATTAACCCGTCTCGAGGCATATAACCTCCAGAAATTCAAAAAGAACACCAATTCCTACCTTATTTCCCTTGGTTCTCACGATGTTCTCTGAACATTACAGGATATTCCTTTTCGTGGAACCAGAACACAAAAAAGAATATGCGGGAAAAAAGTACTCACTTATTTCCCGTAGGAAAATAGTGAATTATGAAAAGTGACATTTTATAACCTGACAACAGTGATAAAATTTGTATATTTTTTCCCGTCACAGAAAAAAAGTAGTTTTTACATTGGTATGTATATCTGATGTCTGATGCTTAACTATTTTCACGAATGGGTTGACATAATATATGCGAATTTGATTTGTACAAAACAAATCAACATCCTGCCAATTTGTGTGAGAAAATGGAGCATATCCACGTATTTTTTGAATAATGTTTTATCTTTATATTTTCTACTATCTCACTCCAACCAATCATCATGACCTTTGAAGGGTACAAGCAATCAGTGGAACATACCTACCTTTTTCATTTCCATCGGTCAAGGTCATATTGTAATTTGTAATTAATATCGAATATTTCGTGGTAATTATTCATTTGTCATGTGAGTTCTCAACGGGTACCTGAGATAAAACTAACCATTAACTCATTATGAAAAATGATTTTAACTGGACTACATAATTTAATACTTATACTTATATATCTACCTATCCGTTTTGAAAAATTCTCCATGTCTAATGAATAACAATTTGAGTGTATGGTTATTACAGTCCATCAGTTTTTAATTTGTCTAGAAAATAATCCAAATGGGACTCCATATGGGGTCCATCAGATGATAGTAATTTGACCGTTGTACATAATATGGAGAAAAGAACCTCGACCGAGGTTGTCGGAAATATTGCAGTGATCAATATAGGTGATGGTGGTTATTTGGACAAAAAGAGTACATACATCAATTATTTATGTGCATTATGTTTATCTCTAGGACTTGCAAATCGGAATAATAGGTATACAGTTTGGAGACTTTAACTGGAAAAAATTCGTTAGCGAGGAGGTGAAATTGTTTTCTCAAAATTCCCGACATATGTCAACGATTTAACCTATTTACCTACGTTTTGCAAGCAATGTCAAGAATATATCGCTTCAAGGGTAGCTGAAACCACCCTTAACATGCTTTTTTCAAAACGTTACCCTATGGCTGGTGACCGCTCATTGGAAAGCTGGTGGAAAGAGGAATCCAGCGTGCTAGTCAAATTTCAGTTTCTCATACAAAATTCATTTTTTTTTTCAACGTATCAATCGCTCACAAAATGTGTGGTGAACAATTGATGGCAATTTTTTATCACTATAATGCTATCTGCTATTGTATTCCAGTGTTTTTATAAAGCCGCAAAAAGAAATTTATCGTTCTTTTGCCGTATTCGCAGTTTGTAACGAAGTGTTATTGCAAACTGGTGAAAATGCCATATCACTGTCACTAAAAGTCGAAATTTTGATGTGAATACGTTGAAATGATATTTTGATTTTTCGCGACCCTCAAACGTACTGCACTCTGATCAGTACCCTGGATTTCTCTTTCAACCAGCTTTTCAATGAGGGGTCGCAAGCCCTAGGGTTGCATTTGAAAAAAAATCACGTTGGGGTTGATTCCAACTACCCCTGATGTATATTCTCCATTTTGCTTGCCAAATGTATAGGTAAATACATTCAAACGTTGACTTGTCTCGCGAATTTCCAGAAAAATTATTTACTCCACCAGAAGCGAATTTATTCCAGATAAACTCTCCACCATGTACATACATACATAATACATATATAGTTAGTGAACCTTCAACTCATCAAGAATTTATACCTAATCAAGTACCTAATCAGAGACAGAGAATACATCAGCCTTCAAGCTTCTACACCAGATATTCTATATTTGAATGTCCTCCTCGAAAGGACTGAAATTCATGTTCTTTAGGCTATTTATGAAATTAGCCAGCTGATTCCCAATTGAGCGAAAGTTGAATATAATGAAAAATATTGAGAAACGCGAGAAAAAAGAAACCGCGAGCGACCACGAGACCTTGCTTGAGGAATTTTTTTCCTGATCTTTGATGCCTGTTCTATTTCTTTGCAAATCGTCATAGCTTTCATCTCAGTGTAGTGTCTCACTTTTTTGGTTAAGGATTGATTTTTCTGAACATTATTGAGCAAAAAACGTGCTCGTGTAATAATTCGCTAAAGTCAGCCGTTTCCAAGATATTTCCGCTCGTATTTCCGTTGTTTTCGGTGATGCTGCACCGGAATATATGAAAAAATAAAAAATGTTTGCTGTTATCTTCGTGGATGTAATTTGTTGAGTGAATCAGCAGTGCAAAAACGGATCTTTCAAAATACTTTTTTGTGGTGTATTTTCTTACGCGGGATTTATAGATTGAAGCGCAGCCGCTGCCGCTGCGGTTGCAGCCGCCGTAGCAGTTCTGGAAAAATGAATCAATTTATACTTTATTCCTGGGGCCAACTTAATTTCTTCAACAATATAGGTTTTTGTTATTTTTATATTTCTAATTGTATCGACGGGGAGAGCTCTCTACCAAATTCAGGAATATTCATATATAAGTGTTCTTATGTTCTCAATTTTCACTCTAATTCTCCAACATCCAACAACAGGAAACCAAATTTCAATAAAAATATAATATAACCTCTAGACTCTCAATCAATCAGTTTGTTGCCAGGGTAGCAACCGGGTGGGATCAAATCCCACCCCCCTCTCACAAAACACTCATAGGGGATTACTGCCGATCACCTCTCGTTCGACTTTTACCGACAGCACCCCCGGAGAAATGGAGGATATGAATACGCCAATTCAGCGCGATAGAGCCATCTCCGTTATGTTCTCCTGGTACCATTTTATTATACCAATGGTAAGGCCGTCTGATAAGACAGACTACTGGCTCTGCAGTGTCAGTGCCCGAGCAAAAAGGCTGCTCACCCGCCGAGGCAGGCAAGATATCCTCCCACTTGGGGGCTATCCTCATCACCCCAGGTACCCATATCAACGAGATTCATCTTGTTACGATTGATGTGTCACCGTCGAAAGAGGCTTTGGCCTGATTGCTACTCATGTTGACGAGAATCCTCTCGTCCCGTCGAATGAGTAATCGTTCGAGGACTCTTACACGTTCCTCTACCTCGTTTACAGGAAAGGACCCGGCTTTGCCTACGATGACTGGCTGTAAGATCGCTTTGGGCTGCCCTCTCCCTGACGAACTAAGGCACAAGGTACACCATAGTTCCATTTCTCGCTGAGCAAGCCCAGCTACCCGGTATGTAGACCGGAATCCTCCAGTCCCGTTTGATGGGTGTCCGTTCGCGGCTTTTCACACGTACCGCTACCATGACGAGGGTGGGGACCTCAAGACCAGAGGTGCCTGGAATCACCACGGCCGAACCTCTAGACTTTAGTGAATTTTTTGACACAGACACACAGAACTGGAAATGTCAGCTTCAAGATCTCCGCTGCCGCTGCCGCCAAAGATGAAAGTTGGTCAACTTCGGGCGGCAGCGGCGGCTGCGCTGGCTGCGGCGCATCAATAAACGTATACATGTTCAACTACACTTTCAAAGTTCAAACGGTGGTTGCAACCGCAGCGGCAGCGACTGCGCCTCAATCTATAAATCCCGCTTTACTCGTCGATTTTTATTTTTTGAATTCACTTTCTCGGAAACTGAGCAATTTCGGACTAATCGGCGTATTTTGACCTCAGGAATATAGGTGGTAATTCAATTAGGAATTGTGCAGACAGGGCCTTACTCGGGGCCGGATTAACGAAAAGGCACGAGGGGCACTGCGCCCAAGGGCGAATTCAGAATTTGGGTCGAAAATTCTTCAAATGAGTATATCATCAGCAGAAGACAAGATAAATTCTCGAGGTAATTCGGAATATCTGAGTTACTATCTCGGTTATTATGTTAACCACTACATGATATTGTATGATTTTGCTGTTGACTTTTCATATACCTACATTACCTGCCAATGAAAATAGGTCTCTGCTATAATTTCATCACTAGCAATACCAGTCAGACGAACTGGACAGGCAAAGTCAGCTCACCCCTTCGTCGTTAACCTTGAAAAATGTCGAACAACACTCTATCAAAACTCGTTCGTCTATAGAACGGCGAAGCTTTGGGATTCTTCCTAAATGGAAGTATTCCCGAGAGTAGAGGTGAAGAGCTATAGATAGTTTCGATAGTTTTTTCAAAAACTATCGATCTAGAATTTCGTTCAAAAAATATATTCGTCCTCATTTCTTGTATTCTTCTCTACTTATAGCAATACTCGAGGCAATACTGTGGAAATAGACACATTATGAATAGCAAAGAACATTGAATGGAATCTATATGAATGATTCAGGTACAAAACATCAGAAACAAAATTCTTTGGAATATTGAAGAGAAAAATGAAAAGCAATAAAACTGATCCAAAGTAAACATTGATTTTGACTAGTCAAGTGGAATCCTGAGGCGAATCTTCAGGGGGTTAGCTAGGTTTCTTTTCAGAATAAATCAATTTTGCTGTTTTATTTTTATTTATCATATTTTTGTTGATTTTCTTGTTGATTTCATTTTCACAATTTTTTCTATGAATGAAATTCAAAAATTGATCTGTTTTGATGATCTACCCCCTCTACTCCCCATAGAACCGCCCTTTTGACTTCAGGTTTCAGCCTCTCTTCTGTTACTGATTTATTTGTCCAGTTTTGGAGAAAATTTTTGAACCGATAGTTTATCGATAGTATTCAAAAACTATCGATTGTTTCGATAGTACAAAACTATCGATACTATCGATAGTGCTATATCGTAGGAAATATAATTTTCTGACCAAAATTATTAAAGTATTCTGATCAAGCATTTCTGGTTCAAATTTTTCCTTCAAATTGCATATTTGAATATTCTATATGAATATATAGATGCCACTAGTGAAATAATTCCGATCCACCTTTTCAGAGGGGTAGATTGTTCTCGCAGTTTTTCGAAAATCCTTGCTGACCGATCATTTCTGGTTCGAATTTTTTCTTGAAATTTCATATTTGAATATCTTATATAGATTCATAGATGCCACCAGTGAAATAATTCCGATCCACCCCTTCAGAGGGGTAGATTGTTCTCGCAGTTTTTCAAAAATCCTTGCTGACCGATCATTTCTGGTTCGAATTTTTTCTTGAAATTACATATTTGAATATCTTATATAGATTCATAGATGCCACCAGTGGAATTATCTCGATCCACCCCTTTAGAGGGCCAGATTATTCTAGCAGTTTTTCAAAAATTCTTGCTGACCGAGCATTCCTGATTCGAATTTTCTCTTCAAATTGCATATTTGAATATCTTATATAGATATATAGATGCCACCAGTAAAATTTAGAGGTGTAGTTTATTCTCGCAGTTTGTAAAAAATCTTTGCTGACCGAGCATTTCTGGTTCGTATCTTTCCATCAAATCACTCTTTTGGATATCTCATATAGATTTATAGATGCTACCAGTGGAATTATTTCGATCCACCCCTTCAGAGGGGTAGTTTATTCTTGCTGTTTTTCGAAAATACTTGCTGACCGAAAGATATTCAAATATGCAATTTGAAGAGAAAATTCGAATAAGAAATGCTCGGTCAGCATACTTTAATTTTGGTCAGCATATTATACACCCCCGTGCTATCGATAGTTCTCCACCACTAGTTCTGAGTCGTCGTATAGAGTTGTAGGTACCATGTACAAATATCATGGTACTATCAGTGGCAGTGGTAGCAAAAGCCACGTAAAAACAATAGGTGCCTATACCTATAATACCTACCTATAGGTAATCTGAAATCTAACATCTCATGTTTGGTCTCTGATTTTCGAACTTGCATGGTTGAAACTGGGTTTGTGCGTCGTTCACTCTCACTCTCTCGTGATGGTGATCGGTGTTGCCAGCATTCATACGCTTTGCAAGTACAGAATTTCGTTGGTGTGGTTGAAGACTTCCGGAACAATTTCACGTTTGAGCTCTCTCTCGTGAGCGCTAAGCTATGTCCTGCACTGGTGGTGGGCATCTCATCATGGTCACCGAATTCTGAAGTCTTTAAAGTTTCTCGTTAGTCATAAAGTCATGAGTAAGTCACATGGACATAATGGATGGTTTATGCAGGAATCATACCTAACTGTGCCTAAACGGACTATCATACCCATAATGGTGAAAAATTCACTCCTCGTGGTCATAATCACACATACTGTTTTGTATCAACAATTCACGACAATTCTCATAATTGATTTTTTCTCCAAACGGCATAGAAAGTTGCTTTTCAATGACACATAACAGGCAGCAGAGGTGTACTTTCTCTGCCTAGGCAGTGAAAGTTTGTTGCTTTACAACTCTCCAAGGAATTTGAATGAAATTGGTAATCAAAATTGACACTGACATTGGGTGAACAAAATCAGATTGAGTTTTCAATAAAAAAATTACACAAAATTGGTTTTATAACATTTGGAGGCCAAAGTTCATGTAATGCCCCTTTTCCGGTATACAGACGGTGTGATATTTACATATTTTTTCGTGTTTTTCAAGTTTTGTCACTGAGTTCCTTCAACACATCTCATTAAAGCTTCCGATCATTCCAGGTCATGTGGTAAAGTATTAAGAAATCTCGAATAGAGAGTTTTTGAAAATTAAAGTTTTATCACAAGTTATTGATTTTTGGCATTTATCTCGAAATCCATACATATATGAAGACGAAAAGTATCCAAATGAGAGAGAGAATCTGAATCAATGTCTCATTGAAAGCAGCGGCAGCACGTAAAAATGTTCTAGAGGGTTAAATTGGGTACAACAATTTTATCACCCTGTGGATAATCTGAAACGCCTAATGGCCCAAAATGTTCAGTTTTTTTAGTGTAATAGGTGTATCAAATTTCAAATCATTATTTTGAAAATTGTTGGAGAAAACCGGAGAAAACTCAAAGAACGGTAAATAAATCTCAAACTTTGACTACCTGTATATCGGACAAGAAACTGACTCACCCTGTATACAGGGTTTCCTGAAATTACATAGATATATGTCAACCACAGATTCTAGGTCCAAAAAGAGTTTCTATAAACATGGGTCTAAAAATGCCCCCCTGGTGGGTTAAAGCCTCGGTTAAAGCCATCTGAAGGTACTCATCACTAGAAAAAAATTAATTCAGAAATGTATTCAATCAATATATGTAAGGTCACTTCAGTTCAGTTTCATGATTCTATATTCTACCAAACGATAATTGTAATACACAATATCAGCATTCAATATTATTCACATCATCCTACCTGGATTATTTCCCTTCCTGATGGTGTGTTCTTGATTCTCGACAATTTCTCCCTCATCTCTGTGACTGTGACAGATGAAAGTAATCTCAAAAAGGTCATCAAAGGAAAAAGAAATTAACGTTAACAAACATCCCCGGAATGTTACTTGCTCTGTGGGAATATACTTCATATTTCAGAATACAGTTCTGGGCCAGGTGACTAATTTTCACATCTTCAACTGTACTGAAAATAATTTAAGGTAAGTTGACTCAACAGGTTCTGAACGTCTGCTGTCAGCTTCTTGAAGGTTTGCATGAGCTAGTATTTATATTTATATTTATATTAATACACTCTTGTTTTTCATCATGTTTCCATATTGACATCGAAAAACAGTACACCAGCTACAGAGACATTGTTAAATACTATGTACCTATCTCCAGCATTCCTGGAGATGTGGCAACGCTGCAGAAGTGCCGTATATCCTTGTGCAGAACTCCTCCTCTCTTTTCACTTTCAGCGGCCGTTGACTCCTCAGCGCCGTCCGCACCGCGCTGTCCCCCCTGGCACACTTCAACTGCACCAACGGACGCATCGTGGCCAAATATAACGGCTCGAGGCAACATTGCCATTCTACAAATATTTCCCTAGAAAATGGATTTTTTCAAATTATCGTTTTCTTATAAGTGAATGTGGAAAATTGAAATTGGTGAAGTAGATGGAGAATAGAGTGCTAATGATCTCTGACAATTTCTATCATGAAAATCTTGAAATCCTTTTGAACTGTTTCACTGAGAATTTGTAAAACACATTTTATTCAATACACCTGATACGAACCCAGTCACTAGTTTGTTCACAACTTTGCCTTGCTTCAAGGAACTATAGCTCTTAAACTATCAAGAATTTTCACTCCCGTTCCAAATGTCAACATGAAAATTGCTTATAAAACTGTTCAACCAATTGAGTAATTTTTTTCGAAATTGAAGGACATGTAGTCTACTTTATCCCTTGTCAGGATTGTGACAAAAAATACATTGGCCAATCTGAAAAGTCCATTTCCAATTAAATAACTCTCCTCAAGAGTGGCCGATCGTGAGAGATGTGCATTGTCTGGTCATGTCAATGAGTTAGATCATAAAATGAGCTATGAATCTGTGTCAATTTAAGCAATGAAAGTAACTACTTACACAAAAATGATTTTTCTAGAAATGGTTTTCATTTCGCAGAAACTGAAAATTCCAATATCCTTTCACGAAATCCACTATATATTTTACAATTTTAAATAAGTTAATTGACAAAATTCAAAATAATGTGAAAATTAATATCTCTTCTACTACTTCAGTTTTCTTGCTCTGACTGGAAAAATCATATTCCCATTGTGGCTATGACACAATTCCTCACTTTTCTATTAATATTCAGTCAAAGAATGATGGCTGAAAGAAAAGAAGATTTACTCAAATAACATAAAGTAGTATACTTGCCGCTTAAATTGTGTATTCCTACATTTCACAATTTAATTTAATTAATCGTGCTTGATCCTGTTTTTTGTTCGTCGTTTCAACTATGTCATTATCGTCTCATACAATTTTAACATTAATAACATAAATGTGATAATATTCCGAAAGCTTGGACAAACTCTAAATAGTACTCTTTTCAGTTCGCTGCCTACCCCAATAAACCAATAGTTTTACCTCTAACTAGTCAACAACGGCTACCCTTCACAAGTATATTGGAGGGAGGAATTATAACGTCATCCTATTTGCGTAAAACGGGCTATCAGGAATGAATGTTTACCAAATGTTGACAGTAGAGTAATCATAGGTTCTCAAAAACACAAAGCATTGGCTGAGCCAATTTCACACAACGAGAACTAGGATACCGAAATCTTCTATGTTCAATACTTGTACGCTTTTTCATTGAATATGACTGTACATAAATCAATAAATATGATCCAAAGATGTGCAAGTGAAATATGATTAAATATCAATGAAGTACCTATTGAGAAACAATTACACATCATGAAGGTGAAGAATTAATCAATTTATTATTGTTTATAATATAATTAATATCTATACCACTTTGGTATCCGTATGCGGTGTCTGAGATGGACGAAATATTCACTGTTCAGTCATATTTTATTGAGCAATGAAGGGTCGCCTTCAGGCTTACTATCTTCTACCCTGTACCTTTTACTAAGGTCGAAACAGGATATGACATATGTATAATCATTCTCATAATCTCATATGATTTCAGAATTTCTTCGACTTATTTTATTCATTCATTCACCATTTTCTGGATCATTTTTAACTCGCTATATAGCGTTTATTTTTTCACAGTTCGTCGCTGTAAAATCAAATCGTCATATCTGCATGAGGAAAGGCATTTTTGAGTTATTGGTATCAAAAAATTTCAGAAGTCGACCCGGTATAAGTATAGTATATATATACTTGTGATTCATCAGGTAGCGTTGTGCCGGTTTGAATTTTTGCAGGATTCAGCATCTTAATAAACAGGTGTATTGCCCATTGCGTCAGTCCTGCATGAGATGTGTTGAAGACTGCTGCAGCATGTGTAATTTAAAACCGAATTATCTCACAATACTGCTCTCTCTAATCTGCAAAGACGTGGCTTATTGGCAGATAATCCAGGCACTTTCCCAGATTATACCCATATTTTGAACTTTAAACTCATATACCGACAAATCTGCATATATTCATGCTTATATATATTTTCTAGTTATTTGTCACCGATGCAGCTACAAGCAAAACCGAACTCAATTTTATGCGCAAAAAAGATAGCTCTGATAAGGAAGACCAAGTAGATATAAAGGAAGATATAATCGAGTAGAAAAACTTGAAAACGCCCTGGGAAAAAAAGTAATTCTGCAAAAACGCCGGTTTGATTTCACTGCGACGAGATATACCTATTTCACATTAGGGATTATATTTACTCGTATGAAATATCAATAGATTCGGTACCATTGTCAAGTAAGCACTCTACGTATTTTAGTTCTCAAATAAGTGGATTTTGTACGATTGCACAATTATTTCATGACCTGTTATGAAAATTAACAATAGTTATTTAACAAACTAGTGTTTATTAATTGAGGTGATTAATGATCGAGATATTTCAACGTGCTAGCAAAGTGAGCGCATTAATAGTCGATATAATTAATAGCATATACACTAAATGGACGCGATGTCAGGGACGTCATTTAGGGGGGGGGGCAGGGATGCTACAGCCACACTCTGGAAGAAATCTAATTTTCAATTTGAAGGCATTTGACCTTGAATTCCAACAAAAGTTTCGCCTGCGGTGCATTTTTTCCATAGGAGATTGTTGTTTCTTGCCCTCCTCTGGTATTCACTGAAATGGCGCCCCTATTTTGATTGCCTATTATGCTACAATCGTGCACAGAACGAAAAAGGTACGTTATATTAATAAAAAAGTACATCAAATCAGTGAACGTCAACATTAATTTTGGGCCGATGACGGGTTTCATTAATACAATGAACGGTCGTACGTAAATTTTCTTGTTGATTGAGTTATGACTGCAGTACGTTGAATCAACGAATAATGGTCATCGATCTATGTTTGCCGGTGATTGATATTACGAATGGATTTACATTGGTTCATGGTTGTTGTACATTGAATCAATAAACAGCGAGCATGGATCTATGATGATAAACATTGGTTTATGGTTGATGTACATTGTATCAATTAACAGTGAGCATGAATATGTAAGTGCCAGTTACGAAGGACAGACTCAGTTTATCACAGCTGAACATTGAATCAATAATCAGCTAGCATGGATCTATGATCGGCGGTTATTGATATTACGAACGATAGACATTACTTGATGATTTTCTTCATTGAATCAATGAAAAATGAGCATGAATCTATGTTCGACAGTTATAGATGTAACGAACAAATTCTATTGGTATTTAACAGTGGTATAGTCGTCGTCGAAGATAATGTTGTCAACAGTATCGTCACTATCAGTAATAAGGGGACAATTTTTTCACGCATCAGAGTAATTGATTTCTAAAATTTTGAAAAACCCAAAATCGGCCCAAAATTATCTAGTACATCCACTGATTTGATGTGACCTGATGAATAATATAATATATACATTTACAAGGCAGTCGCAGAACACTGATGGTTTTCTTAACCCATTAGTGCATAATGTGTCTTATAATGGACGCTCCTTGTCTAATTTTTTTTGACGTCAATCATGCAGGAATTGAATGTTTCATGCGCCAGAACTATAAGTGTAGTTCAACAACAAACAGCTATCGCTTCTATTTGATGAATTTGTATCTCGACAATATTCTGCACGTGATCAAATGGATAACAATTTGTATTGCACCCGACAAGGAGGGTAAGTATTTATTATGAAGGAGTATAATGAATTTCAGAATTTCCTATCCCTCAAGATCTCATTATATGCAAGTGTTTATAAACCTATAAGGTAATTCGAATAGTTATTTTTTTTGTAAGACACTCAAAATATTGCTTTTGTGTTGTGTCCATTATAATGGACTCTATGCATATCGGTCATCAAGATTTTTTTGTAGATCATTCTTGTAAACACCTCTTAGACATATGGAAAATGGCTCAGATATCGATCAACCAACAGATAATCATATATTATATTGCCTCCAGAAGAAAAGTTGGCAGAAATGGAGTTATTCGAATTTAGAAACTGTGAATCCATAATAAATCATATTTCTAAAGGAATTATCAAACAGCCGTGCGACTTTCGTTATTCTGATCCTGATTTTGATGAAATTGAAAATAATATACATCTTTGCATTATGAAAAGGAATATTATAGCATCAAATGATTGTAGGTACGTTATACTGCAGCACGTCAACTATAGACACGACCCCATCCACTTGTTCGACTCCTCTTTTTCTTCAACGGGTTCACATTTCCTTCCACTGGATCGTGTGAGGAGCACCGAAAAAAGGTCTGGAAGTATCATCCCAAATAATTTCTTGATATGATGCATTTCCATATACCCATCAGCTGAATTCCATTCAGTAGAGTATACAAAATTGCAATTTTTTATGTAAAATAGGACTGACTGCATCTGAGAGATGCTTCAAAATGTATCAAGTCATCATGATGTATAATTTTCATTATTATTATCATTATTATTATTATTATTGATAATATTGTGATTGATGTTATTGAGTTTTTCATGTTCTGGATATGTACTTGAATAAAAATGAATACTGAAATTCCCTACTGATCACTTTCATCAATGAACCAATTTGCATAGAGTCCATTAAAATGGACGTGCCATTTTAAGAAAATCTGTTGTAAAAAAAAATTATTCGTCATAAGTTCTCATTCTTTGGGTATATTTGAATGAGTAAACATCTTCAGAATATAGAGATTTGAAAAAAAGTAACTTCATGCACTAATGGGTATGAAATATCATTTTTTTTGTTGAAATCTACCTAATTGTATTGAATAACAAATGTAATGAATATTTTTTAATGAAGTCCACTAAAAATGTTTCCGAAATGTCAAAAATACACTGAATGATCGAAGACTGATAAACTTGGACGATATTCAAAAAACAAATATTCGCTCACCTTATACATTTTTTGTCGGAATAAACAAATTTTGCCCTTTCCATTCATTATTATAATATAATTATAACTAAGTATCTGATAATAAGGGAAATGTTCCACAGAAATCTCTGCTATAATTCAATCACAAGTAATACCAGTCAGACGAACTCGACAGGCCCAGTCAGCACATTCTTTCTTTGTTAACTTTGAAATATGTTGAACTACACTCTACCAAAACTCGTTCGTCCATAGAACGGCGAAGCTTTGGAATTATTTGCCAATGTAAGTATTTTCAAGAACTAATAACCTCCCTATACAAGACAACGGAAATTTTGTCAAATCAGGCAAAATACTGATCTGAACACCTAATTAACTTGATTTTCATTTTCTGTAGAAAATAAAATGATAACAATGTAATGACAATAACCAGTAGTTGTAGAAAGAATAGTACCTTGTGCATCCCACGAGTACCTACCCAGCAAACATTTTGATATGGGTACAACATAATCGACACATTGAGTTGCCCATAGCAAGCCCAGCATAAACAGAAATGATGGGACTGTAATAGCCAATTAACGTTAACATTGGTTACATATTAACGAGGTAGGGGGAGGGGTAGGAGGAGGGGTAGAGGGAAGGGTAGGGGTTTCAGGGGTCCAATTGATCTGGAAGTTCTAGTAACTCAATATATTTTTTGATGTTTATCATCATATTATATGAAATAGACACATACCAGATTTCAAGGAAATAATTTATGAATGACACAATGATATCTTCTTAACCTCTCTCTTCTTCCAAGATAAAACTCCTCAGAGTGACTGCTTACCGGCTGGTATATCTACATCTTCATCTTATTTGGGAAGCATTCCTCCAAAATAGATTCTTCGTTGCGAGGTAGGTACTTCTGGAATATAAAATTCTTCATAAGTTATCATGAAGTGGCCTTTCTTGATGTCAGAATTCTTTCTTCATAGAAGTATGAGAAACAAAATACTCTGTTACATGAGTTCATAACTTGATCAATATATAGTCTGATTACGTGATATATACTTACATATGGAGGCACAGGCCTTATTGTTATTCACTTCAATGATAGAGACAAGTTTCCATAACCAAATATTACTTCTGATAGTAACGAACCAAGCAGTCCATGATAGTTACGCTTCTGGAGAGGTAGGAGCCACTACAATTATTATCATCACAAACACATGCATTTCATAACAAAATTTGGAACACTAGATAGGTAGATTGATACTTACTCAATACATATTATCATCATTGAAGAATCCATCTTCTATATTATCAATTGAGAATACTCCTGCCACCATAACTGCCATTATAACGACCAGGGAAAGTGATGAGCACAATGATATGACAACAAACCAGAGAAAAACGAAACATACGCTATCACTAGAGTGACATATAATAATTATCCAAATGATCAGCTGATTGTTGATGTAGACGTTCCCAGAAAATCCCCCAGTGGGACGAGTAGTGAACAGGATATTGGCCAGCAAGGGGCCACAACTCGTTAGTGCTCAACTCGTTCTATACATCATACCATCACAAAGCCATCATCGTATTTTCAACTGATGGTTACTTAGCATAGAGAAATCATCGGACATCACCAATACACCGGCATCGACACTTTCTCACACTTGCCTGCACTAGGCCGGAATTCTCCCGGTAGTTCAATGTTTGCTGAGTTAATATATCCTAATCGTAAGAATTGTGAAAAAAGTAATTCAAAATTAACAGGACTCACCTTTCTCAAATATGTTAGGTTTAGTATCCCATTGATGTGGCACAATTTCACAAATAGGTAGGAATTCTATACGAGCCACAGAAACACAAAACACGACCCAGCACTTTCAACTTTTCATTAACAACTGAACGAATAGAAATAAAATAAAATGGCAAATGAAAAATTCACCGCGTATTATGAAACCTTTTCATAGTATTAATGTTTGGCGTGATTGATCCATGGGTAGGCAACATTAATTTGGCGCCTGTTTTGGAAGTTGATGTTTCTTTTCATAGTATTAATGTTTGGCGTGATTGATCCATGGGTAGGCAACATTAATTTGGCGCCTGTTTTGGAAGTTGATGTTTCATTTCATGAAATCAACGTTTAGTGTTCATTGAAACAATGAAGACCATTCATTATTTTCTTATGTTTGTTGTTGATAGATCCATGACGAAAAGTTTATTGCTCCAATGATGAAAAACATAGATCAATAAACATAAAACGTTGATTCAATGAAGTTTTTCATCACATGAATAAAAAAAATGATTAACTTTTGATGTTTCTCGTTCATTGTTCAATGTTGGCTCGTTCATTGTTTCAGTGTCTTGCGGTATGAACCCATCATCAGAAATGATTGTAATAATCATCGATTCGTAATATTAATGTTCAAAAAATTGACGACCGCCGTTCATTAATTTTACGTACAAAATTATTTTCTGTGTGCATTAATAGACACATTGATCATTAATAGGGGTCATTAACGATAAATTGCATAAACATTATATTATTGACTCGTTAATATGAGGTCGACTGAAATAGATATAATCGTACAATTTGCCTTTGTTATGGATATTATTGGTCTTTTAGCCGAGATCACTAATTTTCAAGCGAAGCCCAGATCACGATTGAAAGCGGAGCACAAATAGGTGCATTCGAAATTCAAGAAGAAGACGTGAATTTTTTTGAATTTCTTCATTACTTTTACTGAAAGCACAAAATATATGTATCTATAATTATGAGAATACAGAAACGTTCAAATTGGCAAAAATGAAGTATTTTTATGGACATTCAGCATCAAGTACACGTAGTAATATCACCCTGTACACACCTATAATATTTAACGAAAAATAAATTCACTGTGATGTTTGGCAACATCGCGCAATAATCTCGCAGTTTGTTGCATTTGCAGCCACCGTTGATTCGATCGACCGGATGCCGAGCGACCTCGGTTTTCAGTTGTTCAAGTTACTTCTTGGTCCATGGCACTGCTCTTTTGCGCTTTTTTTTTTCATTCGTGACGTCACTATCCATGAACAAAGTGCGTTTGGAAATTTCCTCTCCATTTTAGATGTAGGGAGCATTGCGGATAGCGTCTTCATGAAGAGCGAGAAAACTAGATTTTAGTGAAGCAACGAATGAGATCGGGGATCAGTAGGATATACATTTTTGTCTAAATTTTTACATGATACACCACTATTCAGGAAGAAACATTTGAAATCGGAAGTACTTTTTAAAGATTTCAGAATGTTCACCTCATCATATTGAAAAGCGTTCATTGAAATAGGCAACTAGGTGGCTAATGTTTTTGGCGGTTACCTGTTAATCTCTTTATCCGCGGCTCGTCGAAGGACCAAATGCGAGACCAAATGTCATATGTATTCGATCGTAATTCTACTCTTTATTGCTCGAAGGACCAGTGATCACTCTTGTTGAAGAGACTTGAACAGAATAGCTTTAATAACTATAAAACTATATATAAAAAAAACTAAAATTGTTCTATCCGTCATTCGGTTGCCCCCTTACGAGCAACCCTCAGAAGTCTTCGAGAGTCTTGTGCGAGCAAGGAATGACGGGGGCCTTACTTTATAACGTGTGATCCCAAACACTTTCTTGGGCAATCAGAAAAATTTCTGCAGTCGATGGGATATATTATAACTATATATAACTATGTATATCAATAGAAAACCAATATTTAGGAAACAACAGTTGAAAACGATGTTTTCCTTGAGGTTGCAGTCGAAGGGAGAGAAAAAACTCTGTTTATTGTAGAGCCCCTGAAAAGACATCTGAAAAAACAGAGACCCATTATAAGTATGGGATCTTGTGTTGAATTTGTGCCGCTAGTGCACATCATAATAGTTGAACTTTGAAACACAACACAATTTGTGGGAACATATTAGATCTAATTCATTATAAGAGTCTTATCAGAACCTTATTGGTCATGTGAAATTATGTTATGATTGTGAGCAACATGGTGTTCGGCATTCAACAGTTCCAAACGGATGTGATGTCAAGATTTCAGAAAATTAGTGACGTAGAACTGTGTCAACATTTTGAAAAGGGCGGTCAATTCAAATTCGGAAGCAAACGGTGAGGTTTTCTTTGGAAAGTGAGTAATTAACTATAAAATGTACTGAGGTTTGCAATATCATACTTTTAGGTTCATTATTTATATGTACCATTTCCAAGAAAGTTCCTTTTTGATAACTGTTTTGTGATACTGAAATTTTGATACCAGTGGAAATGCCAAAATGATTTAATTCTCTGGTGTGTTCTGAGAGTGCACATTTAGTTTTTTTCATATTACAATCGTTCTTATGAGACGTAATGCGACCTTTCTCATTCCTGTTTGTCCTATATATATATATATATATAAACAAGCTTTCAAGTGTTGTCAAAGGGGTTTCAATCTAACTATGTAAGGTATACATATATGGTTTTTGTGTTTTCTCTTGCACTACGAAGTTGTTTGCTTTAGTGTAGGCTCTTCAATGGAAGAAAGATATCTTTATGGCATCTTAGTAGGTGGTGTTGGAAGAGATTGACTGACATTTGAATTACTATCAAGAGATAGATTTTGTTCCAAGGTAGGTTGATCTAAGGTGAATAAAATTTCGTTTAATAAGTTTGCAGGATATGAATTTTATTCTAGGATGCTTTTGAGTTACTTCAAATCGTCCACTCGAAAAGTTGGATGTGAAAGCTTTGTCCTGGGCTTTGTCACTCTGTTTTTTAAGGCAATAATGAGATTCAATTTCATCTCAGGGGGGTGGTAAGAATGGTAACTGATGAATCCGTTGCTACATACATATTGGTTTTCACAATCGAAGCTCCACATGAAGGAACCTTCGAAAAGTATAACAAAAGCGATCTTATCCCTCAACAGGCGAGACCTTAAAATGGTAGTGGCACCTAGAGCTTATTGGGATCAAAGATGATCCCCTTTGCAGATGGTGCCTGGGAGATGAGGAAACGTCATCGCATGTCCTCACTTAGTGCCCAGCACTGACATTAGAGGAGGGCTGTCCTTGGCAACATAATTTCGGGGTCAGAGGACGTGAAAGAGATTCAGCTGAGGAATCTGCTGAACTTCTGAAAGGAAATCGGCATACCCAGATATAGTAGAATGCAATTGGACACAGAATTCCGAAGTGATAACCCCCTCAGTGTTTTGCTATGATCTGTTGTGATTCTGTGAAAAGTATTGTAAGGACCTTTATTCTGAGGCCCTTATTTTGACGCTTGTCGAACAGGCTTCTGGGACCTGTCGGGGTGTCTCGAGATCCAGATTTTTGATAAAGGTGATTTACTTCACCTGCTCCCTCAACTTGAGTTCGAAAGGAGGCCCAAGGTAGCAACAGTGAAGAAAGACATCCACTGGATGTCTACAGTAAACCAGGGGTCTAAGCTATTGAATCGACCTCGGAGCAGGGGGCCAAGAGAGCATAGGCTTTAATTACACACTCTTGGGGAATCCTGGAATACTGGTTGCTCTGAATAGATGTTTTGAGTCGTCACTTCTTGTGACTTGAGTACTACAACTCTTACAGGTAGTTTTCTGGAATTTGAATTAATTGTATACCTTTGTTGTCAGGATAGGGAAATCAGAACCACATAAACAGTTCAAGTATAGATTTATTCAGCTCCTTTCGTTCATCAAAGGTTACAGACATTAATCAAATAAAGCATAATCTTATACAATCAGGTTGATGTTATTAAATTGACATACAGAATAAATGCAATTGACTGGCATGACGGCTGACGTATGGCAGTCACGAGGCACAGTGTGTTCTACTGAGCATATGCATACAACTTTTAAGAGTACAATAGCAAAGCGTGTCTAGTACGTTAGGAGTAAGTGCAGGCGCAAGCAAAGCAGGGACAATGAACCACCGAATACGACCGGGAAAGTTGCAAGCGAGGGTTCATTCAGGGAAGTGAGTTCGGTATCGTCAGGAATGAAATCATCGTTCAGTTAAATCATTAACGCGGATCAAACTGGTGAATAGTACTACTTCCGAGTGTAGCTCTAACTCTGGCTCATAGCAGTATTCGGAAGCCGTCTGCAAGTTGACTTGCGAATCCTACTTTTCTCAAACAAAGGAGACGGGCCCTGAATCCACACAGGCGGGCTTCCAATCTCGAATCAATCGGAGTAGGGTGTCCCTAAGCTTGTGGCGAGGTTCACCCAAAGGTCGAGCCGCAGAGCAAAGCTTAGGAGACACTACTATTTTCAAAACAGTATCTACGTTACCTATGAACTCTGAACTTCTGAACGTGAAGTATTCTTCAACAGACAAGTTTTTAATCTACTCAGGCGATAGTTTACTAGATACAGAACTCACTTAGTACAGGGTGGTCACTGATAAACTACGAGCAATAAGCGTATGAACAATTTGAAATTGCTTACTTGGATGAAACAGGATTACTGCTGGCTGCGAAACACGCGCGACCGCAAAGTTTCGGATATCGGCACGGGAGACGCAAATCGAAACACATGAATTTTTCGAAAAATAATAAAGTAATTGAAGCTAGGTAAGGATTTCTAAATTGTAGCAAAAGGCACAAACAGGAAATCTATATGATGGAATTGAATTTACTGGAATGTGAAAAGTGACTGGAATCTGAACTGGAAAGAAAAGCAAACTGGAATAACTAACTGGAAAACTATCTGGAATTGTGGACTGAAAAAATAGCGCATACACAGAAACACTGGTAAACCGACTGGAAAGTGATACCGGAGAACCGAACTCAAGAACTCAAGAACTGAATAACTGTAGAACTGTCGAACTCTAGAACTAACTGATTGTCGAACTAACTATATGCTCGCTCCGATGGACCGAGTATTTATGTCCTGCCTAGACCTTGACGCAAATTGAGCAAGGCCAACAGATATCCTTGCTCCTGATTGGCCAGTTTCGACTGACCTCGTGAAAATGCCGGTAACAACCGTGAAAGCCGAAGTCGTCCTTGGAAAATGAAAAACTCGGAAATAATATTTTCTCGGCCAACAGGGCCCAGGCACATGATCAACCTTCTTTGCTGAAGCTACTGAATCAATATTTATATCATACAAGCAGAAATATTCAAGTTATCGCTAAGTAAATATTTGCATCTTCGAGGTCAGGGCCGAACATGTGGAAATCATGAATTTTCAGGAAATCTTACATTCAGGGGCTTTCAAAAGTTGCAGGAAGTCCTCTCGCATCTCCAAGACAGAGGATTACATTTTACTTTATTCATCAGGATTGCTTTCCAAACATAATAGAGGCTACCAACGAACTTCCCGTACTTGTAGATCAAAGAGTCAATTTCTGGAGCTAGGACAGGGCTATAATGACACGAAAGACATCCCTAGTAGTTGGTATCCGAGGATATCTTTCAGAATAGATATTCCATGAGGAGGTGTGTAACGGACTGCATATTTTCAATATCAGCTAGATGTCGAGTTAAAGGTTAGGATCTCAGTTATAAGCAATTATGAGACTCCTGTAAGTCCTGTACCTTGGGTGATAACTGATTTTACTGGAATATTAGCTCGGAATGGAAATATATATGATAAGACAGGAATTCTGATAAAAACCGTTCCTTAGTAATGAAGTCCTGAAAAAAAACTTCATTACAGTATTATCTACTTTTCATCTACATATATGGATAGGGCATCGTTGTAGAGTTTGTTGTAATTTTGTCGTTCCTTCCGTTCTTTGGAGAATTGGTGAAGGAATCGAAAATCGAAATGGGTAAAAAGGTAAGTAGCGAATTAGGTACGTACTTACTCCATACTCACCGATAAGATTAAATTTCACTTATATTATAACGACCTATCACCTCGAATACCTATATACCAGTATAGTGTTGAATTAATTCCGTGAAATTTCATGAGGTCCTACACATTTTTCAAACTTTCTCATCTAATACATATCATTGAATCATCTTTTATTCATTGAAACAAGTGTGGCCGTCATTTAACACAATAATTATATACCGTGAGATACTGATTTAATCTGCAAGTGTCCCCAAGTAGACTACGTGCTGTCTGGTTAACAGGAAATATCCACTATGTTCATGCTCATTGTCGAAGAGAATATTCAACTTTTTTTATTTTCTGATTCATGTCAAACATTTCATTGTAGAAATGAAATGAAAATGTGAATAATATGTATTCACAGCAAGATTAACAGCTTCGTTTTTTTAACTAATTGAAACTGGGGGTTTTAATATTATATAAATAGAGAGTTTATATAGTATGGATTGAGCGAAAAATATTGAAAAATACTGGCTGGATCACAAATTATTTACCATTAATTTTGCAAAAACTCACTTCTTACCTTTTTCGTGCAACAAATCCAATCCACCACCATATGATCAACTTTCTATCGAAATACCTACAAGAAAATACTTTCTCTGTATCAGAGATAAAATATTTGGGCATATACATCGATTGTCACTTGAAATGGGACGTATACACATAAATTACACTTAGAAAACTACAATGTGTGCTTTACAAAATTAAATGTCTAAGAAAGCTCCTACCCTTTTATCGCCTCAAAACTCTCTATCACTCATTGGTGGAGAGTGATTTGCGATATGGTATCCTAGCTTAGGGTGCAGCTCTCAAATCTCATATTCAACAACTTGAGGTCATGCAACGAAGATTTCTTGAAATAATTCTCAATAGAAACTGGACATTTCCTACAGACGACATTTATCGAGAAAGTAAAGTTCTTGATATAAGACAATTATACTTCTTGAATATCAATTTGAAATTTCATACAATTCGACATCACGCCAGTCTTTCCTCGCACAACTACAGAACTTGACAAAGAAGTCATCATCCTATTCCTTAGATGACGAAATCTTCAAGTCAACAATCATTCAATTACTTGGCGCCAAAGGCATATAATACCTTACCAGAAGCAATCAAATCAATTGCCATCCAAACAATATTCAAAAACAAATTGAAAAAGTTCATCTATGATTCGCTTCGCCTAGAGTCAATTAGAGATTTAATTGAATTGAAAAACTAAAATACATCTATATTTCTCGTATGTCTTGTGATTTTATACATAGGAATATTTGTTTTCTCACCTATATTAATTCTATTTCAACATTTCAACATTGTTCATACATTATTTTGAAAAATAGTTGTTATTTCAATTTTGTTTTATTTTACTAATAATAAGTTTATTATATTCCATATGATTTTTGAGGAGAATCAGTACATTGACAAATTATTATTTATATAAATCGGATAAATGAGAATCAAAACTAATAATATTAATAAAGGTACCGCATAGAATGTACGGTTTTCCTTCATCTTTACTTTTAAGGTTCTTATTCATGCACTCATATTTTCGTACACACTTCTAGGTATTTATTTGTACTTGTATTTATTTTTATCGAAACAAGCATGAACATGCTTATCGATTATCTGATCATTTATACTATAGTCACACTATATACCATATATTATATTGAGTTGTTTCTTGTATGTATAGATCAATAAATGATATTATTATTATATTATTATTAAATGTCGAGTATTCTTCCCGAGATTTTCTCACTATTCCACTGTTCGTGGAAGATTTATACTGGCAATACATAGTATAGCGATTCTCGAGTCTCTTGAATTGTTGATGTGGAAATTTTGTTTGACTCTCGTTTTCGCAGACGGTAACTAGCCAAGTCAATGATTCATTGTTTAATAGTGTCATTAGTATGCGCATTAACATTTATAGCTAGTCTCAAGTGCGAAAAAATTCGCACTTTTTACGATTACGTAACGAGAACTTATAGCATTGCTTACTTATTATATGTGTGGGGACAATAACCTCGATTGCGATTGCGACAACCACATTTAGTACCCATTGACCTTGGCAGAGATCCAAGGCTCTTTACTAATCTCAATATTTTCAGATAAGTTCATTATAAGTATTATCCTACTATCAGTAAGTAATTTACTTCAAGGGGAAAAGCCCAATAGTTTCCTCTATATTGAGTTCAGTTTGAAGATTCGCTGGAACATTTGAATGACCATAATTAATAATTATTATTTGGAAGCTCTTCCGATTTCACTGAAAATTTCATACCAGTCATTCTCAACCAATCAGATGCTTTATTTCGACATTGCTAATATAGTAACCAGCATTTTTTTTGAAAATTTTTCATCCACATGAGCATGTAGAGGTAAAATCAATAAGGGACAATTTTCTGGCACATCACTGCTACCATATAATTAGTGAAAATAATGTTGACAATATTTCTTTTATTTTCTGGAAACTTAGTAGGTACACGGAAAAAAATCATCTGGTTAGTATAGGCACAACCAGATATCTTGTGACACTAACCATTTTTTATTGTTACTATAGCCAGATTATCGTTATAGTTACCATTTGATATGGTGACAGCAACAATGTGTATCTGGTTGTGCCTATATTAACCAGAATATTGTCACAGTAACAAAATTTTTTTTCCGTGTAAGAAAATCATATGAATTCAATTATTTTTGTATAATATTGTATCTGATACTATAAATTTTATTTTACTAGTAGGAAGAGTAAATATTCACTTAATGTTTTCTTTTTAAATATAATTTCTGTATACATTTTTTTTACCGAATCCCCCACGTGCAAGAATTGATTGCGAGAAATTTGTCTCGTACATGAATTATGAATATCATCCTATATCCAATATCCTTCTGAAAAAAATCATGTACGTAAAAAAAATCCGGCAATAATTCCTTTCCTATAAGGGGATTGATTATAAGTGAAAATAACCATTACCTATAAGTTCAGCACCAAAACATACGCTGATGCTCTTCGATTCCATCCAGAGAAGAGCCATTCGCCTGGTGGGTGACGCCACACTCACTCACTCTTTGACATCATTGAAACACCGTAGAAAGGTCGGCGACCTTTCACTTTTCTATCAATACTTCGACGGGAAATGTTCTTCGGAAATCTCTGCTATCATCCCTTCACTAGTAATACCAATCAGACGAACTAGACAAGCCCAGTCAGCACATCCTTTCGTTGTCAACTTCGAAAGATGTCGAACAGCACTTTATCAAGACTCCTTCATCCATAGAACGGCAAGGCTCTGGAATTCATTGCCTGTGGAAGTATTCCCAACAACATATATAATCTCCAAAAGTTGAAAAAAAATTCCAATACATACCTCCTGTCCCTATCCTCCCTAGGAACGCACGATGTTCTTTGAACATTATAGGGATTCCCTTTCGAGCGCTCCAAGCGATAAAAAAAAGTAATACGAAACTAAATACGAACGGTCATGGCACGTGAAGTAGTATATTGTTTAACGAACACGAAATGATAGGGATTTCCCACGAGAATGAATTTTGCATGAATAAGGCTAACAGTCCTGATGGAATTCCACCCAGTATCCTTAAAAAATGTGCACCAGAATTGACACCGATTATCTACAAATTATTCACCATCTCGTACAAGTCGGATATGTTTCCATCATGTTGGAAGAAAGCTAGAGTTCAACCAATCCCCAAAAACAGGAACAAAAACTTGCCCCACAACTAAAGGCCTATTGCTCTGTTATCAGTAATCTCCAAAGTGATGGAGCTTATCAAATATCTGGAAACCTGAGGAATCATCAATGATAGACAATATGGCTGGGGATCTACTTATCTATGTCACCCATATTCATCAGAAAACACATATCGAGGGCATTCGACCGTGTTTGGCACCAGAGACTCCTTCACAAAATACCATCATACGGCTCACCACCATGTCTTCTCCTATCCAGTTTTCTTTCAGGCAGATCGCCCCACGTGGTGTTGGACGGTGTATAGTCCGAAACCATTGCCATCAATTCCGGTGCAAAAGAAATCAAATTCAAAATACGCGAATCATATATAAAGAGAAAGCCATAGTTTTTTAATGATAAGGTACTGCCGGGTAATAAGGCCACGTTAACAGAAAATATTTTTTTATTATTAACATATCAAGATTATCAAGAGTTTACATTAAAATATAAATCATCGGACTTATATTCTTTCAATGAATACAAATGGAAAAACTCTCAATTAACACAAACACTCATTAAAAAAATATATTTAGAAACTTGCATTTTGGTCTTATTACCGAACAATGCAGATTATAAGGCCGATGATGAATAATCGAGGCAGGTAATAAGGCCGAATATAAAAAAACAAGTTATGGAATGCATTCTGGGCAGACAAAATCTTCTGAGTCTTCACTAGTTAGGCCCTCATTTACCCAGGTTCCACATGATGAACAGGTGCGCATATCATCAGCCACATAATCATTGCTGCATACTGAACACAGCCAAACTGCGTTGGCTGTTTCATTGCTGGTGCTCGGCAATTCAGATGACTTCCTGAGCGGGGTTGTCTTGACACTCTTAGATCTATTGTAGTCATTGAATACTTCTAGACCCCTTTTCTGCCAACACCCGCTGCTGATGGTGTAGCATTAGCCTGCAACCCTTCTCATTGTTGTAAACCTTTTCAGGTCGATGTTTCAAGCCAGTTCTCTCTAGAAGGTTCTCAAATTTGCTAACATAGTCATCAACAATGAAATGATTCAATTTCTGAGCACGAGCTGTTGTGCTCTTCGTTGTGAAATATTTTGTTGACGTTTCAAGAATGATCGGTACCATTCTTTGCCCGCTAATTGTTTATCTCTATGTTTTATGTGGTATACCGAGGCGTTCACAGAATTCGTGAACTTCCGACGCAGCACTTTAGAAGTGATTGGGAAACCTTTCTGGCAAACCGTATATAATTTTCTCAGCTAAGCCATTTTTTTGTCGCTCATTCAAAATGGGTGTTACACCAAGTGCTCGTTCAATCAAACCAGACTGTATATAATATATGATTCCTCAATGTCCGACGAGGAATCCTACAACATTCTGCTACTGATTCTTGAGACATCCCCTGTCTTATTAGTTGGAGGGCCTCCTGCATCATTTCCTCAGTCCAGTTGGCTCTAATGCCACGATTCTTCTTTCCCATAACTAAAAGATTTGAATAAAACATCTTCTGAAATTAATTTTGTTGCATGTCCTATTGCCAGTTACAATTTAAATAGCAAATACTTTTGGCAGTTGATAAGGCCGAGGCCTCGGCTATTAATTTGCAGACTCGACTATAATAGAAAGTGTTTCGACCTTGGTACATGAATAACTATTTCAATATTTTTATCAGAAAGAAATGTCTATAGATATAGTACAGTATGATGCAAATGTATGGAATAAATTAATTTCGAAACAAGACGACTTCCGAAAAAAATCCAAAAAGTAGAGTTCAGAACTTTTTTATTGATGTATTTTTTCAACTAGGCGACCCTTCGATGTTCAATTCTCAGTAGAAGATCTCTTCAAGATTCAGTTA
This sequence comes from Phaedon cochleariae, assembly GCA_918026855.4. Lineage (NCBI taxonomy): Eukaryota > Metazoa > Arthropoda > Insecta > Coleoptera > Chrysomelidae > Phaedon > Phaedon cochleariae. The sequence continues at coordinate 23,669,360 of OU896707.1, forward strand.
ACCAAATGATAATCCATTTTAATTTCAATCTTCTTTTGCAAAATTTTGACTATTGGATAGACGATCAGTAGACCTTTCAAACGAGGTGTCACATGACCCCTGTTTGTATTTAAAAAAACCGTCCATTACGTCATTACTCCAACACCGGTGACGTAACATCTCTCATATGAATGTCATGAGATGAGGTTTCAAAAATTAAAATTCACGTGTTCTTGGAATTTTTTCAAATGTCGTCCAGTCGTCCATTTCTGAAATAATGAATTTATTCCATACATTTGCATCATACTGTATATAATTCACTGTCAGTAATGCGAGCGTTTTTTCAATATTTCACAAGTACCTATTGTCGAATTATTTGATAGAAAATGTCAGCTTTGTCGAAATTTTACAGCGTCAAAGACTACTTTGTTGAGCGGTTGTAGAAAGAATCATGATATTAACTACATCCGTTCCGAAGAAGAGACCTGTTCTCATATCTCGGGGTATATTATATAGTATTAACCGATTTGAAATTCGCGTCGGACATCAAATCTCACACACGACAATAATAACTTTGCTCCCTTGGTATATAAATAGTCATTATTCCTCGGATGCGTTCATCTCATTATAATGACCCGAACGAGAGACTTCAAAACTCAGTTCAAAATTAGTTGCCTCAACATTTTACTTGGTATTTTTTTTCGAGTACCTATACACATCTTGTACAGTAATGATGAATTCATCGCACAGCTCTAACAAGGAAATTGATCGCAAATGTATGCAAATTTCAAAATTATTCTGCATTTTGATATGCGTCCTTGAAGGATGAAATATTAGACGATAAAAACTATTCGCCGCCCAGGAGATTTTTCTTACTTCTTTAACCGCTTTTTTATATCTTATTTATGTAACACGATATTGTATACTTGCATAAATCATTAATTCTGACAGTTCAAGAATAATAGCTGTTCTTTGTGAGTGACACTGGAAGTTTATTTTATGATCATCATCGTATGATCGGCTCGAAGAGTTGATTGAATGATATATACAGGGTGTTTCATAATTGAAATAATTGAATGCAGATCCTAAAGGGCGATAATCCTTGGATGATTTGGGGAAAAATTCTTCATGTGAACATAGGTCCGTAACAGCTTCGTTTCTGAGATACAGGATGTTGAAATTTAACAAAAAAATCAGTTATTCCCGAGGTCAGTTATAATCACAAGACTCATTCCACCCCTAAAAATATTCTTCAGTTTTTCAGGTTATGAGAGTAATTCAAAGACAATAACAACAATTATGTCTTGGTTTCGTGAATATTAATTTTATTTCCATTCTTGCCGATATTTTATCCGACAATTAATAAAAGAAATTGAAATAATAAATCTCTTTCTCACCAAGTTTCAATAGTATTTTCCTCTTAGATTCATAATATGACCTCAGATTCTAGATAATTATTATACAAGGTGATTTATTCTCTCAATAACTAAACATAGGAAAAAAATAATATTCTGGTCCTGATACTGATTTCGTTCAGAAGGCTCATTGTTGAAGCATTCGAGTTCAGTTAATGTATCAAATTTGAACCCAATCGGGCAATCCCTGTATTTAATATGGCAGATTGATTTTTTTGTCAAAATCCATAAATTACTCTGTATGTCAGTATATTGGCAGTCCCTATAACCCCATAAGTTTCGTCGGTTTCATCTCCGAATACCCTGTATTCCACAAATAAAAATGAATATTCTGACATAGGAGAAAAAAAAATTAAATAAATCTTGAGAATAAACGTGTTGATGAGTGAAATATATTTAGGTAAGCTATACTTATACTTAGGACAAGGTACAACTCGGAGGAGTTCAAAACGATTAATTCTGGTTGGAAACAGGTCTGTTTTTCGGAAACAACACTTTTTCATAATATGTATTACGTATTTCTCTGCTGTGCATCACAAAATCAAATTACCTACTTGAATGGTTCATTTTCCTTCCATATCTATAACGAGGGCAATAATAGACTGTTACATATCACAACACACTGTATAGGTTCGGTATATAGGATCAAATCACAAAAACACGTTCCATCGGAGTCACTGGAATTCAAATTTGCTAAAGGGTATATATGTATACCTACAACCTGCGGACCCATGCGCTTCTAGGTGCATTATGAGATATATAGTCGAGTATATAAAATAGTTCACTGAGATACTTTTTTTTCAAGATTTTTCTAGTCATTAAGAAGTAGGTACCTCATTGTCAATCCAATTGGAAGTGATTTGTTCACTGATAAAAATGATTCCTTGGATTGAAGGAATTTGACTTTACCTCAAGGGCGCCAAGCATTTGAATAGGGCGGAATGCATGGACATTTCGACCCAATATTCCAAAAACTTTGAGGCAAGCGCCTAAGTTTCTTTAGCATGAAATTATATAAATTCGAGGCAAGAAACTTTGGTTTTGCCCTAATAACTAATGCTTTTGGCTTAAAATCGTAGTTTTACCAACTTATGGGGAATATTGAGGTAATCGCCATGATTTCTTCAGCCCAATGATATATGAGTTTATAGCAAAATACCTTGAACTTATCATAATGAACAATGATTTTTGGTTTAAAATCATTAAGATATCATTTCAAAGTTATGAGATTTAAGATGAAAGATATGGTATTATTGTATTGAAATATAGGGCTTCGCTGTAAATACAGCAAATGTCTGATCCAATATCTCATGGTCTTGGAACAAAATGTATATGATCTTGATGCAAATTCTCTGGAGATTTATTGAGATGATACTCCTGTAAAATGTTGAAATAATAATTAGAATTTCAATTGATTTCTATGAAAATTTTGAGGATCATGTTATTATGAATCCTTAACAAAACCCCATCATTGGTTTGTTGATATTATATTCAGTTCTGATGTTCTGGCGAAAAAACGTTTTGCATTGGTTGAAAAATACTTGGAAATTAAAATATCCCATCAACTTGTTTTAGCTTCTTATTTATCCTTGGGCGAAGAATTGTGGAAATCTGGAAAAAACAACCATTGATAAAAAGGTCATTCATTTTATAAAATAACACATGAAACATTTTATATGATGATGAAATACCTATCTACTGAAATAAGTATAGGTGGGTACTTACCTTGAAATGTTTGCATCATATGGCTCAAACGCCACGCATCAAGTTTTTCAAACTCCACTGAATCGCTCATGATTCACAGCACAACGCAACACAACAGATATGGCCGCTAAAATGCATTGGCAACGGGACGGTACTCGGCACGATGCAGAAGAAGAAGGATGATGGGAACATGGGGTCGACCCATTTGCGCATGACTCAAACGGAGTCGGTATGTTTTCGGTTAACCTCGGGTGGACTCGATCTCATCAACGGTCTCAACCGAACGATTTCAGATCTTGTATCAAAGTCTTGTGATCTTGAGGTATATGCAAACCAAGCAGGACTAGAGACAAGGTCGATGATGTTCTCTCAAAAGCGTTTACAGCCAAAAGATTCAAAACCTTATTACAAAAACAGAAATAATCTGCAGATGAGAGCAATGTATTTGAAAGGAAGAAATTGTCTTTGTCAGGAGAGAAAAGAATCTAAAAGCATCATTCTTTTGTCACCAATCGGGTATTTTTATCAGTGATTCATATCCAATCCTATAATATTAAAAAAAGTTCAATAACCATGAATTATTTCTCGATTATTTCCTTCAAATTTCAAAAAATGACAATGGCATCCAAAGACTTCCACAGAATTTCAAAGACTTCCAAAGACTTCCAAAGACTACCAAAGACTTCCAAAGACTACCAAAGACTTCCAAAGACTACCAAAGACTTCCAAAGAATTCCAAAGACTTCCAATGGCGTGTACACCAGACTTCCAATGAGATTTACCCCTCGGTTATTCCCCAATATCTCTGGAACCGCTCTGGCTTTTTTCTTCAATTTTGGTACATGCCGAGTATGAATAGAAATACATTTTTTCCATAATGAAAGATTTCTTAATTTCCATCAGTGGCGTCCCTGTTAACATACCCTGTCATATTTTTCATCAAAATAATGATACGTCACTGTCTTCTTATCAAATGAATATTATTTTTGTAATTATCCTCTATCTTCTCATAAAAATGGTCCTCTGTCTTTTTTTCGTCCGGCGAACGGTTTTTGAGTTAGAAAATAAAATGCATTAATTTGCTTGTCCCTATTCGATTTTTACTCTTAGTCATAATTTCACAATTGTGGTAACCAAAAGATCTGAGCAATATTTTTATAATTTTATGGATACTATTTTCAAGTATTTGTAATGAAGAAAAAAGCCATCAGAGCGGTTTCAGAGATATTGGGGAATAACTGATTTTTTTGTTAAATTTCAACATCCTGTATCTCAGAAACGAAGCTGTTACGGACCTATGTTCACATGAAGAATTTTTCTTAAAATCATTCAAGGATTATCACCCTTCAGGATCAGCATTCAATTATGAAACACCCTGTACATATAAGATGTCCCAAGTTATTGTAGGTAGCTACCCCATCACACTTTTCATTTTCAAATTGCATCTTCCGTATATAGTCTTCAAACTTTGATTTTCATTCGGAGCAAAAAGCAACTTCACACCGCCACATCTCCTTATGATCTACAAAGCACAGATATTCAGAATACTGTCCCAATCGGTCCCAATACATGGGGTTCAGCACCAAAACACACGCTTGTGCTTTCAAATTCCATCCAGAAACAACCCATTCACCTGGTTGGTGATGCAACACAAATTTGTTCAGATAATTGAAACACTTCCACAGAAAAGGAATCTCAGAAATCTCGGCTATCATTCCTATAGCAAGCCCAGTCAGCACATACTCTCTTCGGCAACCTAGAGATTAGTCAAACAACTCCTTACCAGAACTTCTTTGTCTATTGAACGGCAAAACTTTGGAATTCTTTGCCAAAGCAAGTATCCCCAAGAACTTAACCTTCGAAAATCTACCTATCTTCTTCCACTATCCCTCTAAGATATACATGCATGATAATTGTGATTCCCTTTCGTGCGCTTTTAATGATAAACAAAAATAGTTCTGAGGAGGATACACCGTGAAAAACTGCATATATTTTTTTATAATGATGAAAGCAGTTTCATCCACTTCATATTATGTTTATGTATTTTTTGCTTATAGTGGCGTGAAGATCTTTTCCGAAGATTATTGATATCTCCCTTTCATCTACGACCCATTCATTATCATTATCGTGACTACAACTTTCATTCATGAAGAACTGGTGTTGAGCTGAAGAGATACCGGCGAGAATAGTGGAGTTCAATAACTCTTTATCACGCATCATGCCTTTTTAGAGGCCTTTTTTTTGTTGAGATATTTGGCGAAACGACTCTGAGACGAAATGTAAATGAACCTCGAACTATTTCAGGTATAATTCAACTAAATTCGATATTGCAGATTGAGAATTAGAATTCCACATATAAACATTTGCTAAATTAATGGATGTCAGAAAGACCAAAAACGCTACTTCAAATAAAGTGTTTATGGTCTAATATATATACATGGTGTTTCTGAAATTGATAAACGGAGTGGGTAATAGAAACGGAAAACAAAATGAGATGGAAAATGTTAATGTATCAGCAGAGCTCGTAGTAATTATGCCCAGTATCGGCGATATCAACAATTTGACTTTTCTTATTTCAAAAATTGAGTGACATTCTTAAACAACACTTCAAATCTGAAAACTACAACATATACAGGGGATAATCTTTTTACATTCCCCCTGAATCTCTGATTCCCAATATGAATAAATCGAGGAATCAATGGTCCTTGAGTAGATCTGCAGAAATAGGTTTCGTGAACTGGTCTGCTAAATTCTTCTTGGACTCTAAATTGTTCTAAAATTGTTCTAAAATTGTTCTATCCGTCATTCGGTTGCCCCCTTACGAGCAACCTTCAACTCAATAGTTTTTTCTTCTATAAGATCCCTGATGTAAAACAGTCTCAAGTCAATATGTTTTGATCTCTCCGAAGTTTTTTGATTTTCTACTAGCTTGATTGCTTCTTGATTGTCAATCTTAATCTGGAACGGTATTTAAAAAAATCCAGCCTTCTTCACTTCTTGACCTAATTTCTTGAGGAATAAGAATTCTTTAGCCGTTTCGGTGAAGGCAATGAATTCAGATTTAACAGTACTGAGTGCTATACACTTTGTTGTTTTCTGCTACACCAAGATATTGCTCCTCCCCCAAGAATGAAAACATATCCGCTGAACGATCTTCTATCGATCTCATTCGCACCCCAATCTGCATCAGTATATGCCTTCATGGTCTGTCGTCTTTCTGTATTCTATACCATATTCTTTTGTACCATTTAGATAAAATTTGGATGATCCAGTAAATAGGAAGATTGATCATAGTGCGAAATCTATTCTATATTTGACGATAAATAATGACAGCCTCGATGACGTGATGGAATGCAAAACAGCAAAAGACGTTTGGGATATTTTGAAGAAAATCCATACTAAATATGATTCGTGGCATGGTCTATTACTCTTGAAAGATTTCGTTAATATTTCTAAGAAGACAGACGAATCCATAAATAAATATCTAACAATAAGAAATGGTTTATATCACAAGGTAAAAAATGCTGGGCCCATAACCTGTTAATGTATCAGCAGAGCTCGTTGTAATTATGCCCAGTATCGGCGATATCAATTGAGAAAATTTAAAATGATTTGACTTTTTTTATTTCAAAAATTGAGTGAGTGATAAATGTTTGGCATCATATAGAAATTGAAAGGTTTCGATTCTTTTAGTTTTGCTGGATCAGTGACCAGAGCCCAAAGTAGAGAGCTTTTGCTTTCGGCGAGATCATCAGACGTATTTGAAGAATCAATTTAGCAATATTGCTGCACTGTTCAATAATCATAAGAATATGGTAGATATATGATGAGAAGAATAGTAATTTTGTATGGACTAACTGAATCGATAGTATAGTCGTTGGCTGCCTCATTTGAGGAAACATATATAGTTGCCAGCGAGGTTGCCAGTTTACTCCCACGGGAGGGGAAAAAATGAACTCTCGTGGGAGGTTAAATAATTGGCTTCAGCATGCATTCTTTGGCTACGATAGATTTATAAGATCGGAGTAATCCACTCGAATCCACTATTATAAAACAAATTATTAATTCCTCTTGAATCACAATGATCTTATTTCATTTTCTCATATTCCAAACGAACTGAATAAATTCTTTCAAATGCAATCACACAATATACAAATCCAACAATTCACGTTGACATAATTCTCAAATTGATTTTCGTTCAGGATCAAGTACCGTCAATTATTGTTTAAGCTATAGCAAGTTATTCCTTTGTAGGATATTATTAATTTGGATCGAGAGATAGATCGCTTGCAGCACAATTTCGCGCGAGAATGACGGTTTCAAAAATCATGAATTCGTAGCGAGACATATACCAATAATAAACTCTATGGCCACTTTAGTGATTTACACTGCTCGCCAACAGTCATAGACCCACCCACATTTTCTGGAAAATGATACAAGGAGGCAAGATAGCCTGAAAATCACTTCGGATTCAATAAGATCAGATCTCAGTTTCTACTCAAAGGTATTATATTCACAATGGTTATTCTGAGTCGTACCACTAATTATAATTATTAAAGCGATTGTTCTATAAGGCCAATAATTTCGGTGTATCATCGTTGTCAGCGTCCAATAACGCCGTTGAATCAACGTACATGAACGTGCCTATAGGGTTAAACCTTGAGTGTATGTGAGCAATGAAAACAGCACATCGATGGCTAATGAGATGAAGATAAGGTAAAAGGAACACAATAATTCTTGGAAAATATTTCAAGGTCATGTGCATGGTTTATCATTTTTTTTGTAAAACAATCTGAGAGCCTCTAAGATTCAGCAACTAATCAAGTAATCATAAAATATAACATAAATGTATCCGAGTTAGATAGGTTACCAATCCAGTGTTTTCTTGACCTCGAAAGCGGAAATAAATTGCAAATAAATAATACTTATAGGTATCGGAACTGTGAATTAGCGCTTATCAGTTCATCATACCAACATGCCACTTACAACAATATAATGAGACGTATCACATATCGATCAAGTACTCATTATCTGAATTGTAAGCTTCACTGATTCCTTTCCATTTCACTAGCTTGAAATTAGACATTTGAAAAGTTCTTGGCCTCTTGTATTCTGGAATATTCAACCGTAATGAGATGTTTGAGAACAGTGCATTCACAGAATGTCTTATATCTATCCCAGAATGATCTTGTAATTATAGAACAGTTGCAAATGGCAAGGTTCAATTTCATTCGAGAAATTGATTCATCGAAAATTAAGAGGTACCTTCAATTCTATTGAAAGTTTGGTTCGAGCAATAGCAATCTTTAACCTCGATTGTTTCATCCCTTCACGGAGAAAAAATTTCATTGATCACAAATCAAAAACCACTTCCCCCAAGCGAAAACCTCAACAAAATAGGGGACGAGTAAATTATGCATTGGGAGCAAATAAGTCGAAACTTTCGTCGAGGTAATAACTTTAATACTTGCAACCAATAGTTCAAATATTCAACGTGAATGACTGATGATTTGATATTATTTTATAGCAATTACTCTGTTCAACTAGGACGAAATGTTTACTTATTTATTACTCATAACATATATGATGAACATAAATGGTTGCGTTTTTATATCAAGTGATTGGCATTTGCTTCAAGTGGCCATAATGTCTGATCTCAAATCATCTTTCAATTAGCTCTTAGCATCACCTTCATTACCCATTAATGTATGTATCATTTATGATGTATTAATACATTATTTGAGACAAATCAGTTTTCTGTTGGAGGCGAATCATTTTAATTTTGTTACTACTGGGTATTACTGCAAAGGACATTGTCTATATCTCTAAATACATCGATTATTTGCCACCAGATATTTTTCGATTTGTTCCCATTGCTTTTCATTTCAAATGTTCAATCGGCTGTGGCCTCATCAAAACAACTTTGATTTTTTTCCAGTATGGCTCTGGTTCCATTCCTGTTCTGATTGCCTTTTCTGCGATTTCTTGAATGGTATAGACAACCATCTGATCGTTGTCATCATACCAATTGAAAGGTATAGCATCCACGTCGCTTGTCTTCACAAATTTCACTATTACCCACCTACGAGTCTGTAGGAAAATCAATGGTGATCTTTGATCTTGGCGTTATTAGTATTCATTTCCTCATGAAAACCTGCGTACCTAATTTAGGGAGTTCCATCTAGCAATCGACAACGATGTCGGCTCAATGAATTTCGGCTCACGGAGGCCAAATGGTTTTTGTTTTGTTATCAATTAGAGATTTATTTGCGGAATTGCAGAATCAAAAGGTGGCGAATAGGAAAGCATTTTTCTCAAATCAACTGTTATTGACCAACCTTATAGTGGTTTTGTTGTGGACAATTAATTTTCATTTCTGCACAATGGAAAGTCGTTCATCTCGACCAAATAAATCAATAATTTTGGTCCAGTTATTTTATTTTCCACAGGCAGTAATAGTTTCGCTAGTGGTCAATACAAATTTCTGAATGAAATAATCATTTGACCCATTTTTCTCAGTGTTGTGTAGTTGAATCTGGAGAATACCTCGGGACAAACTATATACTTGATAGATACTGAATTCTTGGGAATATTGTTGGGAAGCAGTCGAATGTGACCAATACCAGTCAAATTTCTTCGTTTTTTTTTCTTCTAAAAGGCAATTGATGAATTATTTAACTGATCTCACGAGTACCACTTTCCTTATATCATTGTAAATAATAATGAAGTACCTATTCACAGATATTTGAAACAAAACCAAATCTGTTCTACCTATACGACAATTGTGCGAAATAGGCAATATAACGAATGATCGATACATAGCCTCAGTAAGTAACTCATTACTTACGAGAAGCAAAACGCACTGTTCCAATATGCTCTTTCACATAATAGTAATACAACCCCAACAAATGCATACGTGACCACGTGCTGTCCCAAAGTTAACGTGGTCTGACTCTACTATGTAGTAATATGATTGGTCAAATTTAAATACTTCTTATATAAGTATATATATATATATGATGCACAGTAGGTATGTCTGAAAAAGTGGGCAACAAATGGAAAAATTTTCTAATAATGCTGCACTGTTCAATAATCATCAAAATATGGTAAATATATGATGATAAGAATAGTAATTTTGTATGGACTAACTGAATCGATAGTAGTCGATGCCTGCCTAATTGAAGGAAACATATAATATAGTAGCCAATTTACTTCCACGCAAGGGATAAAAATTAACTCTCGTGGAAGGTTAAATAATTGACTTCAGCATGCATTCTTTGGCTACGATAGATTTATAAGATCGGAGTAATCCACTCGAATCCACTACTATGAAACAAATTTTCCTCGACATTTTCTCATATTCCGAACGACCTGAATGAATTCCGCCAAATGCAGTCGAACAATATACAAGTCCAACAATTTATGTTGACAAAATTGTCAAATTGATTTTCGTTCAGCATCAAATACCGTCAATTGTCTATGCTATTGCATGCTATTGCTCTGTAGCCTATTGATATATATTTATAATGCACAGTAAGCAGGTCCGAAAAAGTTTGCAACTAATGGAAACATTTACCTCCATCAAGCTAGCAGAACCACTTTGAATTTTTCAATTTTTTCTTCGGCCATAATTTTAGGCTAATTTGAGGCTAATTTATTACCCTATTGCCGAATTTATTGCTCTTCGATTTATGTAAAAAAACGTGGGTTCTGCTAGCTTAACGTTAAGCTAGCAGAACCACTTCGTAAATAAAAGTTCAATCACAAAACTAATTATACCATAATTTGAGGCTAATTTTAGGCTCCAATCCTAGCCTATTGCCAATTTTTTCGCACATTGTTTTTTAAAAAAAATCATGGGTTTTGCTAGCTTAACCGTTAAGCTAGCAGAACCAAATCTCAAATAGAAGGAATATAGAAATATTGAGTACACCATAATTTAAGGCTAATTTTAGGCTCTTCGTTGAACCTATTATCGATTTTTTTGAAAATAATTTTCTGCAAAAAATTTCCCAAATCCAACATGAACATGACAAACCAGTAGCAAACCAAAAAAAACTTCAATCACAAACCTGATTGTGCCATAATTTCAGACTAATTTAAGGCTCTGGTCCTAGCCTATTGCCAATTTTTTCGCACACTGATTTAAAAAATAATCATGGGTTTCGCTAGCTTAACCGTTAAGCTAACATGTGAACATGACAAACCAATAGCAAACCAAACAAAGTTCAATCACAAAACTAATCATGCCATAATTTAGGGCTGATTTTAGGCTCTGATCCTAGCCTATTGCCAATTTTTTCGCACATTGTTTTTTAAAACAATCATGGGTTTTGCTAGCTTAACCGTTAAGCTAGCAGAACCAAATCTCAAATAGAAGGAATATGAGAATATTGAGTGCACCATAATTTAAGGCTAATTTTAGGCTCTTCGTTGAACCTATTATCGATTTTTTGAAAAATCATTTCCTGCAAAAAATTCCCAAATCCAACATGAACATGACAAACCAATAGCAAACCAAAAAAACTTCAATCACAAACCGAATTATGTCATAATTTCAGGCTAATTCAAGGCTCTGATCCTAGCTTTTTGCGAATTTTTTCGCACACTGTTTTTTCAAAAAAATCATGGGTTTTGCTAGCTTAACCGTTAGCAGAACCAAATCTCAAATAGAAGGAATATAAGAATATTGAGTGCACCATAATTTAAGGCTAATTTTAGGCTCTTCGTTGAACCTATTATCGATTTTTTGGAAAATCATTTTCTTCAAAAAATTTACCAAATCCAACATGAACCTGACAAACCAATAGCAAACCAAAAAAACTTCAATCACAAACCTAATTATGTCATAATTTCAGGCTAATTCAAGGCTCTGATCCTAGTTTTTTGCAAATTTTTTCGCACACTGTTTTTTTAAAAAAATCATGGGTTTTGCTAGCTTAACCGTTAAGCTAGCAGAACCAAATCTCAAATAGAAGGAATATAAGAATATTGAGTGCACCATGATTCAAGGCTAATTTTAGGCTCTTCGTTGAACCTATTATCGATTTTTTGGAAAATCATTTTCTGCAAAAAATTTACCAAATCCAACATGAACATGACAAACCAATAGCAAACCAAAAAACTTCAATCACAAACCTAATTATGCCATAATTTCAGGCTAATTTAAGGCTCTAATCCTAGCCTATTGCCAATTTTTTCGCACATTGTTTTTTACTCGTTTTTTAAAAACAATCATGGGTTTTGCTAGCTTAACCGTTAAGCTAGCAGAACCAAATCTCAAATAGAAGGAATATAAGAATATTGAGTACACCATAATTTAAGGCTAATTCTAGGCTCTTCATTGAACCTTTTATCGATTTTTTTCAAATAATTTTCTGCAAAAAATTTCCGAGATCCAACATGAACATGACAAACCAATAGCAAGCCAAAAAAAGTTTAATCACAAAACTAATTCAGCAATGATTTGAGGCTAATTCAAGGCTCTCATCCTAGCCTATTGCCGATTTCTTTGCACATTGTTTCTTCAAAAAGTCATGGGTTTTGCTAACTCAACCATTGCTAGCAGAACCAAATCTCAAAGAGAAGGAATACAAGAATATTGAGTACACCATAATTCAAGGCTAATGTTAGGCTCTTCATTGAACCTATAATCGATTTTTTTGAAAATCATTTTCTGCAAAAAAATTCCCAAATCCAACATGAACATGACAATACATTAGCAAATCAAAAAAAGTTCGATCACGAAACACATTATAGGTACCGAAATTTAGGTACATACATTTTCATTACAATTATATTCTATTCAATGGAAGTTACTAATCACAATTACAAATTTCAGTGCTCTTATGTATAGGAATGTAAAATGTTGGTAAAAAATCTCGTAAAAAATACAAGTTTATGAATACGAATACATCATATAAAATTAATAAAATATAATGCGGAACTGCGTTCGGCTTCAACGTCTCGGAAAGACGGGGAATCACGGAAAGACGGGGAATCACCGCAGCATAATTCGCTGTTGCCGGTGAAGCGCCAGCGTGGCCATATTTTTATACTGATCGAGGTTTTACACTGATCAATAAAATTTAAGAAAAAAAAATGTCGATACATAATATATATCAGGATAAATATCGTCACATAAATATCATGATATTTATCAAGATCTATATCCGGATATTTATCACTGATACCTATAATATATCCTACTAACCTTGGTTTTTTCATCTAAAGAAATTGCATCAAGACTATAAGAGTATCAAGACGTTCTTAAACAAAACACTCATTCTTAGAGCTTATCAGCTTATCCGCAGTCATTTGTAAAAAACAAGCTTTTTTAAATAGGGTAACAATAATGGAAAAGTCTACGAATATTTTCAACATAATATCTTGCATACCTAATATCTTGAATCATGAGCGTACTTCTCACAGAATCGACTGAGCCATCATTATATCCGAGATTATATCATCATAAAAAAATCAACTACATTCTTTTCACTAAACAATTTCATAGATGCGCGTAAAGTAGGAAGACGATGATGGAAACCTACTTCCAGTTTTTTGCATTTTTTCCATATATAGCCACTACGATGTATTATGCAATGTGATCGAGGGGTAAGTACATGGGGTAATCCGGTGTACAACTTAGGGGTATTGCGGGGCAATGCGAGGCAGTGTGGGGCATTGCGGGGTAATGCGAGGCATTGTCGGGCACTGCAGGGTATTGATGGGCATTGCAAGGTATTGTGAGGCATTGTTAGGCAATGCGGGGTATTGAAATAGCACTGAAAGGGCAATGTGGAGCAATGTTTGGGCCTAATTTGTTGCGCGCGCATCCGTTTCTGTTCAAGGTCACTATATTCAGTTCTATCGTTCAAAGTGATGCCTCCTCGGATGCCTCCGTAGTCCGTCTACATTCTGATTGCGCCATTCAAGCTTTTTTCGCATCACGTCATGCTGTCATCAACTCCAGCTACAGCTATAGCTTTGGATTGGATTGGAATAGGATTCAACCGACTATTCGAGTAAAAACTACGATATAGATGAGTCCATATGTGAAAGTCACTTTGGGAAATTATAATATGATTATAATAAAAAAAATCATCATTATGCTGGCTTCAAGTGGCTTCTGAATGAGGGGTAGGGACGGATCAGTAACGATCGCATACAGCGTTTCAATTCTATATCCTCGATCTGTCCAAAAAAGAAAGTCAAAAATACCTGCTGACAATTCAAAAACTAAGAAAAAGAAAACTGAATGTATCGGAGATTCTTCAGAAGAAGAAAATGAACCAGATATCGTTTTAGACGATTCCACAGATGTGGAGGCATTCTACTCTTTGGGAGAAGATCCAGAAGAAGATAAGATGATGAAAAAACTTGACGTTTTCGATCCCGAAATGGGTGAATAGATAATTTCTATGCAGTGGTATTTGATAAAAACTGGTATCTGGGACTGGTAATGAAAAAGAACCAAGACAGATTCGGGATACCAAAAGAATGTATTTTTCTCGGACCACTTGTACTTGGGGAAAATTCTCTGTTTCTCCTAAAAAGAGCGGATAAAGTGAACATTTCCAATCTTTATTTGAAGTCGGAAAAAAAAACATATCCAGTGTGATGTGCTTTAACAAAATATATATTCAGGTTCGAGCTGTTTTTGGTTCAAGAAAATCTCAACTTTGTTCTAGTTTCGAGAAAGAATTCAGAGAGAGTTTTTTTTAATAACTATAAACTCAAAAAAATTATTTTTAAAAATTAGATTTTAGTACTGTTACCTAATATCTGGACTTATATGTATGCCCGGTGTTTCTGTTACCAAACTATGATCTCTGAATAAATGTGATACTGTCTAAAGAAGTATACCTCTAGGAATAACTACTTAGTTATCAAGTATAGGAGAGACAAAATGTTCGCCTTAAGTCCTAAGTCGTTTTGCGAAAAGGCGTGTGTTTTTATGTCTGTTTCATGTTCGACTGCATGTTATGTGTAATTTCTTGATAAAATATGTATAATTATTCATTATTTCTCGTCCCATCAGATTATTGATTCACTAAGACATTGAAATGAATTCGAACTATGATGTAAAAGACTAAGTCAGTTTTTATATTTCAATATAGTCTGTCTCTCTTCAACACATGGAATGAAAAAAGATAGTTATATAGTCACTATATAACTATATCATAGTGCACTAGGGGCATTGTTGAGCATTGGGGGGCATTGTTGGGCATTGGGGGGCATTGTTGGGCATTGCGGGGGCAATGTTGGGCATTGAAGGGCAATGTTGGGCAATGCGGGGTATTGTTGACCGAAAAATGGGCATTGCAGGGTAATTTCGGTGAATTGAGGCATTCATTACCCCTTGGTGTACAAAAAATGGCTAAGTACTTACCCCTCGAATGTGATGCATATTATTATGTAAGATGCAGAAATATTCGAGGAAATATTTCATCACATGGCGATTCGGAAATATTCAAAAAATAATTGTCATGTTCATGTTGCAATTGAAAATTTTTTTGCAGGAAATAATTAACAAAAAAATCGATAATAGGTTCAACGAAGAGCCTAAAATTAGCCTTAAATTATGGTGCACTCAATATTCTTATATTCCTTCTATTTGAGATTTGGTTCTGCTAGCTTAACGGTTAAGCTAGCAAAACCCATGATTTTTAAAAAAAAAAACAGTGTGCGAAAAAATTCGCAATGAGCTAGGATCGGAGCCTTGAATGAGCCTGAAATTATGGCATAATTAGGTTTGTGATTGAAGTTTTTTTGGTTTGCTATTGGTTTGTCATGTTCATGTTGGATTTGGGAATTTTTGGCAGAAAATGATTTTTCAAAAAAATCGATAATAGGTTCAACGAAGAGCCTAAAATTAGCCTTAAATTATGGTGCACTCAATATTCTCATATTCCTTCTATTTGAGATTTGGTTCTGCTAGCTTAACGGTTAAGCTAGCAAAACCCATGATTGTTTTAAAAAACAATGTGCGAAAAAATTGGCAATAGGCTAGGATCAGAGCCTAAAATTAGCCCTAAATTATGGCATGATTAGTTTTGTGATTGAAGTTTTTTTGGTTTGCTATTGGTTTGTCATGTTCATGTTGGATTTGGGAATTTTTTGCAGAAAATGATATTTCAAAAAATCGATAATAGGTTCAACGAAGAGCCTAAAATTAGCCTTGAATTATGGTGCACTCAATATTCTTATATTCCTTCTATTTGAGATTTGGTTCTGCTAGCTTAACGGTTAAGCTAGCAAAACCCATGATTGTTTTAAAAAACAATGTGCGAAAAAATTGGCAATAAGCTAGGATCACAGCCTAAAATTAGCCCTAAATTATGGCATGATTAGTTTTGCGATTGAAGTTTTTTTGGTTTGCTATTGGTTTGTCATGTTCATGTTGGATTTGGGAATTTTTTGCAGAAAATGATTTTTCAAAAAATCGATAATAGGTTCAACGAAGAGCCTAAAATTAGCCTTAAATTATGGTGCACTCAATATTCTCATATTCCTTCTATTTGAGATTTGGTTCTGCTAGCTTAACGGTTAAGCTAGCAAAACCCATGATTGTTTTAAAAAACAATGTGCGAAAAAATTGGCAATAGGCTAGGATCAGAGCCTAAAATTAGCCCTAAATTATGGCATGATTAGTTTTGTGATTGAACTTTGTTTGGTTTGCTATTGGTTTGTCATGTTCACATGTTAGCTTAATGGTTAAGCTAGCGAAACCCATGATTTTTTTTTAATCAGTGTGCGAAAAAATTGGCAATAGGCTAGGATCAGAGCCTTAAATTAGTCTGAAATTATGGCATGATCAGGTTTGTGATCGAAGTTTTTTTTTGGTTTGCTACTGGTTTGTCATGTTCATGTTGGATTTGGGAAATTTTTTGCAGAAAATGATTTTCAAAAAAATCGATAATAGGTTCAACGAAGAGCCTAAAATTAGCCTTAAATTATGGTGTACTCAATATGTTTATATTCCTTCTATTTGAGATTTGGTTCTGCTAGCTTAACGGTTAATCTAGCAAAACCCATGATTTTTTAAAAAAAACAATGTGCGAAAAAATTGGCAATAGGCTAGGATTGGAGCCTAAAATTAGCCTTAAATTATGGCATAATTAGTTTTGTGATTGAACTTTCATTTACGAAGTGGTTCTGCTAGCTTAACGTTAAGCTAGCAGAACCCACGTTTTTTTACATAAATCGAAGAGCAATAAATTCGGCAATAGGGTAATAAATTAGCCTTAAATTAGCCTAAAATTATGGCCGAAGAAAAAATTGAAAAATTCGAAGTGGTTCTGCTAGCTTAATGGAGGTGAAACATTTTCTAATATCAAATATATACAGTATGATGCAAATGTATGGAATTCAGAAATGGGCGACATTTTGAAAAATTCCAAAAACACTTGGGGTTTTATTTTCGAAGCCTCTTCTCATGATATCCATATGAGAGATGTTACGTCACCGGTGTTGGAGTAATGACGTAATGAAAGATTTTTTCAAATGAAAACAGGGGTCATGTGACACCTCGTTTGAAAGGTCTATTGATCATCTATTGAACAGTCAAAATTTTGCATAAGAATATTGAGATCAAAATGGATAATTATTTGATTAACTGAATCTTGCAGATGTCTGCTACTGAGAATTGAACAACGAAGGGTCGCCTATTAAAAAAATACATCAATTAATAAAGTTCTGAAGTCTAGTTTTTGGATTTTTTTCGAAAATCGTCTTGTTTTGAAATCATTTGCATCATACTGTATAATTGTTTTTAGTCGTATACAGAGGTATGTTAAAAATTAGTTATTCGGCTCATGAGTCAATAAAGTACTTTTATTTTCGACAATATCAGGAACTATAGTATATTATTATATCATTGAGAAAAATTACTAATTATGAAAACTACGTTTGAATATCTACAGAATGACTCATTTGAAAGCGGGCCACCCTCCGAGCCACCCACATTATTCTTTCAATTATGTAGCGATTTTCACGAATTTTGTTACGGAATTTAGAGGGAGAAAATGTATATTTTGGAGCTGAGCGGCGCCAATTTTTTAAAACCAAGGCCTACTCGGGGCAAAACCCCTCAAAGGGCATATGCGAATAAAGTTGATGAGGGGGTGTCAACGGTTTATATTAAATACAAGTGAAATAAAAACCATAGTATTATACAAACTTCACAAATTAATCTTGACCTTCTCTGGTATATAAAATTGAAATAATTATTTTGATCAATATTCATCAAATGTAGATTACCTGTGTGGAAATCAAGAAATTTTTCATGATTGAGAAATAATGTTCAAATTTGAAATTCAAAATAGACGAACAAAACTCGAATAAAAGTTTGTGATTCCATTTCGAAACCTGGCCGTAATCCTGAAAATAGTTCGTCATAAAAACTCAACCAAAGATATCCTATCATTTGTTTATTCATTACATCATGAGTAAACAATAAATAACTATAGTGATATGTGTAATGTATGTATATGCCTTTTGAAGTTTTCTTATAATAGCGATTTCGGTAACATTTTTATTATACTGCGATGATTATAGCATAGATACACATTATCTATAAGCAATCATGAATTAAGTATGATTTTGTATCAGTATTCGTTACCTGCTGCATATACATTTCGGGATAATTTTTTGTGTGGCAGCATTATGCATGAAAGTATTTGTATTCCTTCTACTGTGAATAATTTTTGTTCAATTATTCAAATATTTCGGGGAAATGACTGAGCTCCTCACTCTTTCTCATCTTTCTAATTCACTCTGATGAAAATTTTTGATTTTTCGTTCTTGAAATAACGCCAGTCGTGCAATTATCAGGCACAACCCATTTCTTCCCGTAATGGGATTCTGTTATTGATAGGATGTTTCTTCGTTCCGTTCTAGATGTTCCTCATTTCAAGTAATACTTGAACGAATCATCAACAAAGAAGTTATTCGCTTCGAACGGAAATCCCCGGAACGTTGATGAGGGCGGATAGCCCAAAACTGAGCTGGACAGTAACCAGGGTAGTAGTTGCTTTACTCTCATTATCACCCATTTTTGTTCGATTATTCGAACATTTAGTAACCATGACTTTGAAAATCTCACTCCCAGCTGACCAAACAACAAAAAAAAACAGTCATATCTACTTGAAAATGAGATGTATCAAAATGAGATTTGGTATAGCTAAATGGTATGCGAAGAGGAGAGTTTTCGCATTATTCATTTTCCGATAATTTCCGACACTATGTACATTGAGGAAATGATAAGCACGTAAAATCGACAATAAAGGGAAATATTGTTAGGACGCGCATCTCCTAATTTCAGTTTGTATTATTATATTTGTATAGTTTCATAGTTATTCACATTATTCATTTATGTATCTTGGAATATAAATTTATATATTCATTCTCTTTCGAGTTCCTGCGAAGGCATCTCTATATCAGGTTAGCAGAATAATCATCATACCTTTATTTCAAATAAAACTTTCTTCGAAGTATCAGTGAAAATTGATTTAATGCAGGCAACAGGATTGAGATGAAACGAACGAAGGAAAGAAATACATCTGGTCGAATCAGTCACTCGTTAAACACACTATAGTTAATCAGTTCTGCTTAGTTCGGTTCAGCCCTTTTCACTGAAAACAGTTCGGATCTCTTTATCCATGGACATATAGTTCAGTTATTCTCGCGAGACATGTTTCATTTCCGGCTATCAATCAGTTAAGTTCATTTTCCGACATTCGCACCAGCACTCACCCACAAGGCACTCGCGTTCCTAATACGTGCAATCAAATCCTTAGTTATTCGAACCTGTCGTTCATTTCTTGTGCTTTCGGGACACGGACAATCGAATCCACCGTTATTTATGTCCGTAGCTCACTCCTAGGATCCTCGCGACAAGGGTATTCAATTCCACGGCCATTTGAGTCCGTTGCTTGTACTCACGACTGTCAAATCCATTGTTATTTGACACCGTTGCTCAAACTATTTTCCGATATGGTTAATGATTCATGTACTAAATGACAGCCTCTGTCGTTCTTTCCTCAATCACAGATTCCTCATCCAGACGTATTCTGCTCAAACTCGAAAGAGAACCACCAATCTCTGTACATTCGTTCTTAATATTCATATGACCAACAACAACCCCCTCTGCCGCAAAATTCCACAAATTTCTGTGACAAAATACAACGAAGTGGATCCCTACTATAAATATCAAAATACTGAAGGTACTTTTTTGGTACATAAACAATCTATAACATTCCAACTGCTTTTGCTAGATAATATGGAATATTCGCGGGAATCAATGTTACCAGGTGGCGCTCGATTTTCATCGTTCCATGTCAAAGCCACGTCAAAACTGGGGGAAAACAAACTCAATCCTCACTCAATCCCATTAGTGCTATTAGCTTTTGTACTGTGTACTGATAAGAGTAATAAGTTTTTAATTTTCTTGACATTCATTGTCAATATTCGATCGAAAGCGCTAATATAGCCTGTTGTAGATGTTCTTTTGGCAGATATTTTGCTCTATTTAGATGGAATAAGCCGACCAGTAGTGGAAGGAGTAGCAGTTTTCCGTGCTAATCATGTGATTTTGTGTGAGGCAGAAGACTTCAACAAGAGGCACATTCTTGCACTTTGTCTACGAACTTCGGCGATGAAATCTTTCCCACATGAAGTAAAATTGAAGTTAGGGTCCAGAGAAACCCCTGTAGATCAATGGATTTGTATTTATTCCTGCAATGCAGGACAATCTGGGTATTGTAAACATGTTGTAACTGTTCTTTTATATGTCAATTGATTTGCTCGTCATAATTAGTTTGAATTGTTTGAACTATCTCCAATTCTTCACCCGTTCACTGTTCACTAAACCAATAAAAATGTAATAATGTAAAAAAATTGACCAACTCCACCATCATCACTACCAACAGTGCCAACACTTTATGTCATTGAAAAGTTTGACTACAACTACAGCAAGCTGAATACAATATAGTCTATATACTTTATCCATAGACAACAGTTTGTTTTCCCCCAGTTTGAAGTTCGTATTATGTAACCTAGATGTCGCCCACTTCGTGAATCTCGCGAATTACGTCAGATTTAATCATTTTTAGAACAAATAGAAAACTCGTAGTTCTTGAACAGAATTTGTAAATCTAATATACTTCTCTTTAGTTTCAGGTAATGTACCGTTCGTGAACCATTGAGATCGTATACTATAAGAAGAATAAAATATCTCTGGAGTTTCTGTGATGCATTATAGTGAGTATTAATATGAGGAGATTCAATTGAACCGTTGATGAATCGATAAACGAGTTTTGTGGAAAGTGTTGTTTGTCATTATTTTAAGGATGACAACGAAAGGATGTGCTGACTAGGCATATAAATCTGAGTTTTTGAGAATCAGCTTTCGCGATGGATCTAGCATGATTTCCCCATGAAAGAGTATATCGGTGGTGGAAATACTGAGCATAGATATAGTGGACTTGGTGCGGTATACCAGACATTAGCATATACTGAGTTCTGCCTTTCTAGAGAAGATACAAGCTTGAGTTTTGGTGGCGTTCGTCGTTCGAAGATATTCATCGACAGCAGTGACCTGCCCTCGTCATAAGTTCTTAGTTCGCAAGTATGACGAATACTAACATCTGCAAAGTTGTGGATAGGGCAAGCGGTAACTTCCAGCAGATCATTGATATAAAGTAGGCACAATGTTGGTGCCAGGAACGCCAGAATCATGGCTCTGGTCGGCTCTGGTATTAATACTCCATCCACCACCGTCATTGATGATTCCTGAGCTTCCCAGATATTCCATGAGCTCAATTTTTGATGCTTTCCCCATCACTTTGCGATCACTTGGAGATAACTCATAATTATTGAGTTAATCCAAAATCGTTATAATAGGTGAATATATAAATAATTTTGGAATTTCATGATTCAACTATACTTTCGCTTCCTGAATTCGCTCATGAAATACCGATGAAATACTCAAGGAAATACCTATATCTATCTGATTTACATCCAGACTGGTAAACGCTTTCACTCCCTTTGAATCTATCAATTCAGTACTCTTTTCTTCTTATCTCCCCCACATGATACATACTTACAAAAGTGCAAAACCGAGTGCAAACCTCAATAAAAACTGAATGCATAGTCGCGCAGCGCGGCGCGTTTGAAGTTCTTTTGAAGTGAGTGCACGCGCGGCTCGAAAAAAGTTTATGAAAAGCGTAAATAAAGCGTGAAAAACGGAATGCGTCAATCCTATGTAGGATTTTTCACTTTTTTCCACTTGTTCACGCAATATTCACGGTTTTTCTTGCTTGTTCATGCTTCTTCACGTTCTTACATACCTATAATAATTGGTTAATAGTATTAACATAGTATACACACAGAGAACTATTAAAAAAATGGCTAGTGATTTATCTTCTGAATCATTCAATATCGAATTTTGAAACTTTGGTTGGTAGCAAGTATACCAAATAGTTATTTAACCAACTAATGTATTGACGAGGGCGATTAATAATCAAGTTATTTTAACGTGCGAGCAAAGTGAGCGCGTTTATGTTCTAGATCTTTATAATCGCCTTATTAACATACGAGTTACGAAATTTTTCCGTCAACTATATTTCTCCTGCACTGAAGATAACTTGCGAATACAACATTCATCCCGAAACAACTACTAAATATCACCCAAATTATCCCTGAAGGGTTACTTTTCGCTGACATTACTTTGTGACATTTGACATTTGTCTAAATAATCAACATGGAAAAAATCCTTTTGTTAGAATACAGAGATTCAAATCGACTCAGAAACTTCGGATGCCGCTTCCGTAAGTTCTGCATTCATAGACAAATTGATCATCAATAGGGGTCGTTGATGATCAATTCTATTTAATACGAGGTCGACGGAAATCATTGTTATCACACAATTATTGACAATAAAAATTATATTGTTTTACTTCCGATTATTCAACAAGAATCAACTCCAAATTCCGATTTTTTAATAAGACACCCTATATATAATAATAATAATAATAATTTATTTGCCATAAAAATGAGTTACATGAAGGTTTAAAAAAAAATTATAAAATGATAAATTGCTGCAACCACTAAAGGAAAGTCCTTGGAAGTGGTGCAGTAAAATTTTTACAAATAATATAAGAACATATTTCAGATATCACATATATGTATATTTTAAATTTTCAGCAAAAAATGTCTAGTGAATGTGGAATGGTGAACGGTAAAAAACCATCGTGTTATAAGTATTTATTATACTCACCCTGTGTATTATAAATAATATGAATGATGTATAGGAATTATTTTTAATTCGAGCGAGAACACACTAGTATGACTAGACTATCAGTGACTCCGCTGCATGTCAGGTCAGAGATGACGACTACAGTCTCTGCCTTGGTCACTCGGTGTTTACTGGAATACTGATGGTGCAGGTGCAGCCGCAGTCCGCCATTCCCAGTCGCATATCAGTATATACTTTTACACGAGCTTCCGTGCGTGAGGCGAGTCCGGCCGTTTTACTACTATCCCAAAATAGTTATTTATGTAATAAGGATCATAAAGACGATCATTATGGTACAAGTCGTAAATGTTATCGGGCGAGGCGTAGCCGAGTCCGATAACACGGCGTGTGCCATAATGATTGTTTATGATTCGTATTACATACAAAATTTTATCTGATGGCATTTATATCAATACATTTTCGAAAAATTAAAAACTGCATTTTCGACATGTCACAATGACAACTATTTTTAAAGGAGTAAGTATTGTGTAGTTTCAAATATTAGTAGGTGAGTGAGCTGTGCTTTGCCATTATATTAATATTACAAATTGTAGTAATTGTTCTTTTACCATTCATAATAAATAGTTTTGTACATAGTTATGCATTTCGAATAAACTTTTTTGATCAAACCATTACATGTTTTCTTTATAGAATTTCATTATGGTACTTAGTACCATAATGAAATCATTATGGTACTTAGTCCCATAATGAATTCATTATGGTACTTAGTCCCATAATGAGCTTCCTTATGTCATCATGACATGCCATCAGATAAAGTGACTAATGGGCCTATAATGAAATGTATCACTTTAAAAGGACGAAAAAGTTACGTCAATATGACGTCTTCTTCGGTCACTTTGCTACCTGTGAGGTGCACTCCCTACTTTCTTGTATTCTTGAGGTTGATGTTTTGAAGTAATAATTGAGATAGTGGTTTCGCCTACTTGATAGAAGCGCCCTGCAATGGATATTAGTAATGATGTACCTGATTGGATCCGTCCAAAATAAACTCAACATGGTATGAGAGGGTTAGAAAACAAAATCATCAGAAGATTTTGTGTTTACTATCCCTTTAATCATTACACTCCACATAGAGAAAAGTATGGACTTCTACATAAGATTTACTGCATAGACTTCATTCATCAAAAATATCTTTATGGGACCAGTGTGAGAACAGCAACGTGACATCATCCAGCAACGAAAGAGACCAACACAGGCAGGCCACAGAGAAACGATGTCGATAAAACTCGCTCAAATCGAATTAGAGGTGAAAATCTCGGTGAAAATATTATGAGTTTTGTGATTTAATCTGCTATAACGATTGTAAAACACTTCACTTTACAAGATCAGACATTTGTCTGATTTGGTAGCACTCATTTCCACCCTCCTTTCACCCTATTGTCAATATAATTCAAATTCCAACTTAAAGATCAGGGCTTGATTTTTTATAGATTCTTTCCTGAAGCAGATGCGCAATAGCTTGCTGTTTTGATCAGATAGTTGTCTGATTTTGTGGCATCCATTCCACCCTTCTTCCCATCTCATATCAAGATAATTAAAATTCCAATTTAATAGATGTTTTGAATTTTTTTTCTTGAAACTGATGTTGAATAGCTTCTTAAACAAGATCAGATTGTTGTCTGATTTTGTGGTATCCATTTCCACCTCTCTTCTACCCTCTTGTCAAAATAATACAAATTCCAACTTTGAACTCAGGGCTGACTTTGTGAAAAAAAAAATTCCTCGAAACAGATGTGAAATAGCTTTCTCAACACGATCCGATAGTTGTCGGATTTTGTGGCATCTCAATTTTCATTTCAATACTAAACATATTGGTAAGTTATATTTTCATATCATAATACATCATATTATTTATCAGATTTGAGAGATTGTCAATTCTCAATTTCGAAAGATTTTTATTTCTCATGCTCTCCTTTTGAATGTTCAACAGATATAATTCAATGTTCGACGTGGCAAATAGCCAGGAAAATAGTTGTTTTCTGTTCAATATCCAGAATGATGTTATATGCATTTACATATTTTTATCTGAAGGAGAATGCAAATTCTCAACTTCAAAAGATTTTGTTTTCAAATTCTTATCGTGTGTGTTCAATAGATATGATTCAATGTTCGTCGTCACATATAGCCAGGTAGGTTTTCCGTTGAATAAACCGAGAAAGAATTGATATTTTTATCACATAGAGAATGCGAATTTTCAATGTATTTTTTTAAATATTCTTTTTCATTGAAAAAAATTGTTTTAGGGTTCGGATTATTTCGTAGGTAGGTATATCTCCAAAAGTACCTATTCGGGATTCTCAAAGTTCCGAAACGGCATTTTTCTATGCATATAATATTTCGCAACTTTGCCATAATTCAATCGACCCTGTATCTCTTTCGGTTCAGAAGTTCCCAATGATGAGGCGCGAATTCCAGCCACCCTGTACAGCTTGATATAAAAATTGAATCCATTCATAGCCTACCGACCAGTTTGGGTTTATGCAAATCATCATCATCATTGTTTTGCATGTGGAATTAGAACACAAAAGAACCCAAGTATAATGGACAAAACCAGAAGGGAATAGGTACATACTTATCATGGAATCAAAGAGTTCAAAGTAATTGCCGGCAGTAATTATTTCTATCGACCTCATTTTCATTGAACTATAAAGAGACGAAGAGGTAATTGCAGGCCTGTGGCCGCCATTAATGCAACTGGGTCTTGCATTTTGT
Source organism: Phaedon cochleariae (assembly GCA_918026855.4). Classification (NCBI taxonomy): domain Eukaryota; kingdom Metazoa; phylum Arthropoda; class Insecta; order Coleoptera; family Chrysomelidae; genus Phaedon; species Phaedon cochleariae. The sequence continues at coordinate 23,695,487 of OU896707.1, forward strand.
CGTAGTAGGTATTTATACGTCAGGTGAGGTTGGTACAGAACCTGGACCGTATATACAGGGTGTAACATAACTGCAGTGGCGTAACTACTATACCGCCAAACCCCGCGGTTGCGGGGGGCCCGTTTCTCGGAGGGGGCCCTGAGGCCACCAACCAGAGCAAAGACTCAGCCAAATTGGTTGCCACAGAAATAATTTTTCCATTTCTGCTAATAGTGCAGGCATGTTTTTCCAGTGTAGGTCCAGGGTGATGTGTGAAATCAAATGATACAAGCCAATTATTTTGAATGGAGAACTTGATTAAAACTAGTGGTGCTTCAAAAAGAAGAAGGAAACAAAAGTTGAAAGATGATGAGTCTGAAATTTCCAAGATACTACTTTCTTTACGAATACCTACTACTACTGTTTCGGATAATACACTTGAATATTATGATAAATGTCCATCAAGTAGTAGCAGTATGATGAATGGATGTGGAATTATTGTGGAAGAAAAACTATTATTCCAGATTTTTTGGGATTTTCCCTCCTCGTTCCTATAAAATAAAAATATGAATATTATTCAGATGATTTGCCCCAAAATGCCACTGCGTATCAAGAATTTTCCTATCAGAGAGCATAAAAGAAAAATTCACTAGCTTCTCAGTGACAATTTGTATTGAATAACGTTTTTGGAGAGGAGAAATAAAGGTATATAGAGAAAATATCAAATTTATACTCAGCCATTGTCGTTCTGGATGACAATAACCTAGTTAGGTAGTTAGTAGGCAGGAGCTTATTACACCTCCTCGCACTAGGTCGCCTACTAGGTTTTCATTTAGATCGACAATGACTCAGCAAATGACGAGACTCCTGCTACTACTGCATTCGAAACTGTAGGTACAGATGGTGTGAATATAAAAAGTATTATCTGAAATCCACGAGGAGCCCATAGCTGACTTAAATGCCAGAACTCCTGGAGATGGAACTGAGTCAGATGATTCATTACTGGATGTATTAATTAAAGAATCATTTCCTTGTGATAAAGGCAATTTCAGTGGCCGAGAATTGAGCAACACGATAAAAATGTTTATTGCTCGTAATGGCCCGTCTCAACCAGATATAAATTTTTCAGAAGAGGAGTTTCTCTAATTTTTAATGTTCACAGAAAAGTCATGCTGGGCAAATTATTCCAAGAAAATGGTTGTATTATTCACCCAAAGAAAATAAAGCGTATTGTGGAGCTTGTTGGTTATTCAATATAACTAATAGTTCATGGAAAGAAGCGGCTTCTGACTGGAAAGGTTTTTCTCGAGGGGGCCCTAAATGATTTTGGCGGGGGGGCTCAAAATATGAAGTTACGCCACTGAACATAAGTACATGCAAAAATTCTATTGACGTATTTCTGAGACAAATTTAAGAAAAAGTCTATAATCTTGTGCCAGGAAATGCATCGTTGCAGAAATTCATGGTACCCGCTTTTTTTTTAAGGAAGAGACTGCCAGAACCGAATTTGTATGCGAATTTGCGACATCGCCATGGTTACAAGGGGAAATTACTTCTACTGAGATGGGTGGAACACTGCTTTGATCACTTCAGTAAACTTGGCCAAATATAATTGAGATACTGATCTGTGTATGCATTAGTTTGTTCACTATGAATGTGCTAGAGAAATACTTTTACAATTTCTGCGACTATAGTGCATGCCTGTTTTCTCAGTGTATGTCGCAGGATGATGTGTGGAATCAACAATACATCCATCATCAAGATGGGTCATCTGTGACTCTGTTATCTTCAGTGCATACAATTTTAGCAAATGTTCTCATTAGTAACATTTTGTATTATATCAAATTCTTAATCTGATGGCATATACATATATGACCTAAAATTTTTTTAATCTTCTTCTGAAGATGCTAACATAGTTGGCGAAACACGTGTCGAGGCGTTTGAAAAATCGGTTTGGTTAGTGGTAAAACAGTGTAGTGTACATTTTATCTAGATGATTTGGGTTCAATCTTGGGTTCAATCCTTATAGGTACCTATCCTGAACTTAGGATACGATAGTTGCAATATTTCCAATTATAGTAAGGAAACAACCGGTACTTTCAAAATGAGGGGGAAATTAAAGTTTTCCTAAATAATTTAGTAACCGTCTTCTTTCGAAAGTCACGAAACATGAAGATTTGTTAAATATAGTGAAACCGTTTCGTTCATCCCATACTGACTGCTATATTCGAGGCTATTTTCACCATTTTAGTATATATCTTCGTTTGTTTGATATATATGGTTAGAGATAGTTACATGTAGCATTTCACGGACGATTAAGAGGAGAGATTCAACCAAATCGACATGCAGGCCTGCACTAGTTGTTGCTATTTGGGCTTATGAATGATTCAATTGAAAAACTGATTAAATCATCGTAAAGAAGAAGGTTGGGACTAGGGCCTGGTTATCATACGGAGTCGAAACTCATTTATTTATAGAAGATACAGATTTTTGAAAAACGTAAACATTGAAATTTTTTTGTCTCAAATTGAAATATTTTCGATCTCAGTACAATTGTTGGAAATTCGGCGAGGTGTCACTGAAATATCAGCTCTTGAAATGGATCCATTCGAACAGGAAGCAACAAAAACGATTATTCTGTCAACAAAATATCCATTCATCCCAGCTGATCTCGGTAAACTCCATTTCTTGAAAGAATATAATGCAGGAAACTAGGATGTGGTAGTTCAGGCACTACCTGATAGATGGCAGTGTTCGAAATGACAGACTGCGGCAGAGAGGAATGGTGCATTGTATTGCAAGCAGATGGCGCTTAGGAGAGATGATGAATTCAAACCCGTTTACACCGTTGCCAATGTTATACATATTACTCGGACATATTATGAAATCTAGGCGACGTGATAATACAGAGAGTATTATTCAATTATCTGGGCATATTTCAAGGGGAGGTTCTCCGAGTGTTTGTAAGACGAACAAATCTAATATATAAAACTCTCCTGTCACGGTCACGGTCATAGTGGTCGAACTCCTCCGAAACGGCTCGACCGATTCGTATGAAATTTTTTGTGCGTATTCGGTAGGCATGAGAATCGGTCGTAATCTATTTTTTAAATAGAAAATACAAAATGGCGGATCCAATATGGCGACCGAGTATAGTTATCCGATTTCATTCAAAATTGGTACTCGGGTTTTCGGGGTCGGAGATTATGAATATTTAGTCAAATTTTGGAAATGCAAGATGGCGGATCCAATATGGCGGACGAGCTTTGTAATTATGGTCAGATTCCATCCAAAATTGGTATCTGGGGGTTTTCGAGGTCGGAGATTATGATTTCTTCATCGAAATAAGAAAATTCAAAATGGTGGATCCAATATGGCGGACGAATTTTGTAATTATTTTTTTTATCGTTTGGAGCGCACGAAAGGAAATCCCTATAATGTTCAAAGAACATCGTGCGTTCCTAGGGAGGAAAGGGACAGGAGGTAGGTATTGGAGCCTAGCCGTTCTATGGATGAAGGAGTTTTGATAAAGTGCTGTTCGACATCTTTCGAGGTGGACAACGAGAGGATGTGCTGACTGGGCTTGTCTACTTCGTCTGACTGGTATTGCTAGTGGAGGGATGATAGCCATTTCCCGTGGAAGTATCGATAGAAAAGTGAAAGGTCGCCGACCTTTCTACGGTGTTCCAATGATGTCAAAGAGTGAGTGAGTGTGGCGTCACCCACCAGGCGAATGGCTCTTCTCTGGATGGAATCTAAGAGCATCAGCCTATGTTTTGGTGCTGAACAGAACAGATTGGTCAGATATCATTCAAAATTGGTATATGGGGGTTTTCGAGGTCAGGGATTATGATTTTTTATCAAAATTAGGAAATTCGAAATGGCGGAACCAATATGGCGGACGAGTTTTGTAATCATGGTCAGATTCTATTTAAAATTGGTATCTGGAGGTTTTAGAGGTCGTAGATAATTATGAATCATTTGTCAAAATGGGGAAATTCAAAATGGTGGATCCAATATGGTGGAAGAGTTTTTTAATTATTATGATCAGATTCTATGTAAAATTGGTATCGGGGGGTTTTCGGAGTCGAAAATAATGATCCTTTTATCAAAATTTGGAAATCCGAGATGGCAGATTCAATATGGCTGTCGAGTTTTGTAACTTAATCCGATTCCATTCCAAATTTGTATATGGGGGATTTTGGGATGGGAGATTATGATTGTTCATCAAAATAAGGAAATTGAAGATGGAGGATGGCAACTGAGTTCTGTAGTTATGATCCGATTCTATTAAAAATTTGTATCTGGGTGTTTTCGGGGTCGGAGAAGAATTAGAAAACAAATGAATAAAAGTACCTATGTTGATAAATATTTAACTAAAAAAATATTTTCTGGAAATAATTGTATATAGCAGAACAACGTTTGCCGGGTATCAGCTATTGTAATAAATATTAGTTTGAAAAACTAATGAAACACCTTTTTATAGATAGCCGTACTAAAAAGAAGTGAGTAGAAAATAAAGAGTAGTTTGAAAAAATGAAGAGGTATAGAGAACCGAACTAAAAAGAACTAGAAAATAAATAGAGTAGTTTGAAACGGCCTAGATTTTGTCACTGAATTATAATTATATAAGTAGCTAGACCTGAAAATTTAAACATACAAATTCAGCAGAATTCCTTCAATTCTATTCATGAGATCGATAATTATGTCAGCATATAGATGGAAATCATAGGAATGGCACAGTTGTGGAACAAACTTCAAAAAGCTTTGTTAATCTGTGTCAAAAGTTCAGGTTATTTCACTCTAAAACTCATGCAAAAAAATTCGTCTCAGAGTACAGTTATCAGATTTTGGATCCATTGATATGGCGATGTTCAGTTCACAAAGGATAATACCGCCACGGCAACAAAACAAAACTGAGCGAGAAATCGTTATATGTCTCTCTCCCTCCCGCGGCGAACCGGGGGGATATTCATTGGTCGCGCGGTGATTCCCCGTCTTTCCGCAGTCGCCACGTGCCACTTTGAATTGCATGAACTTCAGATGAACTTCAAACTAACCGGGATATAATCAATAATTGAAAAGCCAGTGTTGCAAGCTGCTGCAAATGATATGTCGCAAAAATTCATAAGAATGGGCAGAAAGGCGAGGCAACGGGAAAGTCAGCCACATACGAAATATTTGAAAATATAGCAGCCGCTTTTTTTTCGAGACATTTGAAGGCGTTATCGAACATCCAGTTCATGTTTTAGAGAATTATCGTAGGTAGATACTTCATATTCCACTTACATCTTCTTTGGGGAAGATTTTTGAAATTCAATGAATTCCGTGATATTAAAATTTTCTTTGAAATATATACAGGGTTATTCATTCAAAATGGTCAATGTGTGAGCTAGAAATAAGAACATAAGAATATGAAGATTCAGCCTCACATCTCACATCTCACATAGAAAATGCTGTTAGTTTTGGAGAAACAGGGTGGACAAGGAAAATATTTTATTTTGAAATTCCTCATACAATAACTTTGTGAGTTTTAAATCAGCATGAAAATGGTCAATGTGTGAGCTAGAAATAGTAAACATCAGAATATCAAGATGCAGCCTCACATCTCTCATAGAAAATGTTGTTAGTTTTGGAGAAACAGAGGTTGTTCAAGAAAAATCTTTCATTTTAAAATTCCTCATACAATAACTTTGATGTGAGTTTTATATCAGCATGAACATAATTTTCTTATATTTTTTTCATTATAATTCGATTTTCAAATGATTTAAAAACAATTGACCATTAAAACAAAATGGATTGTGAGATATATAGAAAGCATATGATGGCAAATCAATTTCTCACCGTTATGTTGAAGACCGAAACCAGGGAATCCTGGAAACTTTGGTACGATATAATCACACTCACACTATACACTGTTTTATCACTATCAAACAGAATTTTTATCAACTCGACAAACTTTATTACCTAAAAACATTCGCTGTCTAAGATAGACTAACAAAAACTTTTGAGATGGTGTTCGCTTGAATCTCCTAATTTTGACAAATGATTCAAAATCTCCGACCCCTGAAACACCAGTAAAAATTTTGAATAGAATCGGATAATAAAATTAGAAAACTTGTCTGCTATATTGGATCTGCAATCCTGAATTTCCCAATTTTGACGATAGAATCATAATCTCCGACCCCAAACACCCCTATATATAAATTTTGAATAGGATAGAATCATCATCACATAACTCGTCCGCCATATTGAATCCGTCATCTTGAATTTTTCATTTCGGGATTCATAATCTCCGACCCCAAAAAACCCCAGATACAAATTTCAAATTGCATAGAATCATAATTACGAAACTCGTGCGCCATGGTGGTGGAGCCATGATGAAAGAATCATAATCTCCGACGCCGAGAATCCCCAGACACCAATTTTGAATAGAATGGGATCATAATTATTATAAAACTCGTCAGCCATCTTCAATATCCTAATTTTCACGAAAGAATCATAATCTCCGACCCCGAAAACTTCCATATACCAATTTAGAATAGAATCTAATCATAATTACAAAATACTACATAATATGAGATGAGATGCGATACTGCACCCTTCAAATTTATTGCTATTCATTGACCTCGCGATAACGGGACACGGGACGGGTCGTGACGATGACGCGAAATCCAATGTTTTTCTCCACCCAAAAAAGTGCTCAACGCGCCTAGAAGTTCTCACTTCGAAAAAATTGTTTTTTTCATAAGTGCAATTATGATCGAAATTTGTATTTCAGCAAGCAGGTCTGAATTAGAGAACATGAAATTTGAATCAAGGATTTCTTTCATTCTACACACTGTATATATCAATATAACCCTTATATCAGTAATAGCAGTGTGAATTCGTAAGAATGAAGATATTTGAAACTAGGCAATCGTATATACGTATATACCCTATACAGAAAACACGAAATTTCTATTTATAGCCATCTGAACTTGATAAAAAATCTTGCACACATTATTTCTGAATTACACAGACTATTTTTCCCTGAACAATGATTTCGATCCCCATCCTTGGAAGTTTTTCTGGTGACGCCAATAATGATAAGTTATATTAGTAGGAAATGAAATTAAAAAGGAAAAGAAATATTCGAAAGACTACTTGTAAAGACACTTTCAAAAATCACTCATGACATAAATTTTCATTGTAGCGAGTAGCGAGAATTTGCTTGACTTGAATGGAGTGAACAGTGGAATTATGTTCAGCAGGCCCGTGGAGCAGTAGCTCTGGCAACACTGCACGTACATAAAACAATTACCTACGATTGCCTTCAATTGTGTGCCACCTATTGGTGACCTGCTGTAACAGACGAAATCGAAGAACTCTACAATAGCTGTGAAAGCTGTAATTTAATTATTTTATTCCGATTTCGACATCACACTGACACCTGGAAATAGTTGTTGAACTAGTATATATATATAGGCTATATTCGGTCGGAAAGCTGTCGCGAAAGGCCCGCCTTAATCATTTAATTCCCTTATATCCATGACAACGTATGATGCAGCTACTAATAGGTATTTGATTAGACTATTTTTATATAGATATGCTATCAAGTCACATAATTATCGATTCATTGATTGATAATCACAATATCTTATAACTTCAGTATTAAATATGAAATTCAAAGGATCATTGAATCCAGGTGCATGCACGGATGTTGAATTATAGGCAGTGAATTAGCACCCCAATCTGACGAAGCCCTAAACTGACAAACCCCTATATAGAAGCCCCATTGTGAAATGGTGCCCTTCTAATAGGTCTAATCAGTGAACCCAGTTTTTAAAATAGCTGAGTTTTTCTGTATGTTAATTTCCGATTAAACAAATTGTAAACTGAAGAATTCGTTATGCCCTTCTCAAAATATATATCTCAGTGTCGATTTTGTGAAGAACAGGATTTCAATATATATATACGTATATATATTTGCCTCGATTTTTTGGGATTTTCTCTCCTCGTTTCTATAAAATGAAAATATTCGTATTATTTCAATATATTTGAACTGGGACAAATCAGATGATTTGCACCAAAATGCCACTGCGTTTAACAAATTTTTCTATCAGGGAGTCTGAAAGAAAAATCCAGTAGCTTGTCAGTGACAATTTGTTCGAAAAAAATGTTTGCAGGAAAGAAATATAGGTATATTGAAAAAATATCGAAATTTTACTTATCTTTGGACGTTTCGGGACCGAATCTGCTCCCGTTCTCAACGTGTAAATGCAAAATATTTCTCTTTGAAAGTTGTGCTGCTTATTGTTTGACACTTTTCAGTGTCATACTGATGTTGGCATATGAATGAGTGATTTTAGTCTACAAATGAGTTACAGGATGTTTTCATTAATTCATCTTGGATCTACCATTTTCATGTTCAGTTTTCAGTAGTGATTACCATGTTCTATCTATATCAACTCAACAGGAAGCAATGCTATTGTCTCCGTTTAGAAGAATGCAAGCGGATTCCTTGATTTTTCTTTTTTGGTTGGTATCTTCCTTTCCTATGATTTTGATATTATTCCACTCTGCCATATCAGTAAGAATATGTTCAGATAGCTTCGATTTAATTATGTCTTTTCTTGATATTGTACTTGTGTTCTTTAGTCCTTACTGAGAAAGGTCTTTTCGTTTCACCTGTGTAATACTTTCCACAAACACAAGGTATAGTATAAATACAATGTTTTGATGATTGTTCTTCATATTATACAGGTGAAACGAAAAGACCTCTCTCGGTAAGGACTAATAAAGAACTGAAGTACAATATCAAAAAAAGACATATCGATAAATCGAAGCTCTCTGAACATATCCTTACTGAAGATGGACAACATATGGCAGAGTAGAATAATATCAAAATCATAGGAAAGGAAGATAACAACCAAAAAAATCAAGGAATCCGCTTGCATTCGCAGTTGATATAGATAGAACATGATATTCACTACTGAAAACTGAACATGAAAATGTTAGATTCAAGATCAATTAATGCAAACATCCTGTAACTCATTTGTAGACTGAAATCACTCATTCATATGCCAACATCAGTATGACACTGAAAAGTGTCAAACTCTTCGAGGTCGAACTATAAGCAGCACAACTTTCAAAGAGAAATATTTTGCATTGACATGTTGAGAACGGGAGCAGATTCGGTCCCGTAACGTCCAAAGATAGGTAAAAATTCGATAGTTTTTCAATATATCTATATTTGTTTCCTCAAACAAATTGTCACTGACCAGCTACTGTATTCTTCTTTTAGACTCCCTGATAGAAAAATTTGTTGAATGCAGTGACATTTTGGGGCAAATCATCTGATTTGTCCCACTACAAATATATTGAAATAATACGAATATTTTTATTTTATAGAAACGAGGAGAGAAAATCCCAAAAAAATCAAGTAAATGAATTTACCACCTCCTCGATTAACCTACAGACAGTATTTAGGATCTCAATATTTTCTATATTATGATATACCGTTTCAATACACGCAGTCTAGAATTCAACGAAAGTTTCACAGTGAAAGTGTACTGCGAGGTGTACTGCAAAGCAAATTTATTCGTTCATCTATTCTATTCTGTAGTTCGTAACCAGAACTAGGTATAATTGCCAAATTTTTTCACATTTGGCCAATAAGTATGACCAACTAGGCCAAATTTAACATTCGTTATCAGAAATTCTAAGCACTCGTAGGACATAATATCAATATCTTATTCATAATTCACTGAATCATTAATCATATCGAAAAATTTCCCTCGGACTTTCCTAATTGAAATGAATATCCACCTTATAGGTATATAAGCAGTTCCAGTTGATTTATATGCATTAATGTATCGCTATCGCATAATTGAATTAATACATAATTTGAGGCTAGTCAAGCATGCTACTTCAATGGTATCGTATCCATATTTATTTCAATATCGGAGACACCCGAAAGCCGACTGTTCAATTCAGATTTATCTGAAACTGTGTAAATGAATGTTGTGATTTGTTAGACTTATACCAATTCAATGCAGTCATACATATGAATTAATAATTATTGATTAATAAACAATTAAACGAACAAATAAACGAGTTATTTATGTATTTCATTATACGGTATGATGTAAATAATATTTCGTCTCAGTTGTATAGATAATATTAAAAATTGTCATATATTTGAATCGATATTCGAATATTAGTTAAGAAAACACACACCAGGAAAAAGAACATTATTCTAGCTTTAAACGTTCCATACCCATCTACATAATTATTCTTGTGAATAAATGTATACACAGTGTTTCTCAAGTACGTGACAATCCAGAAAGTGTTTCTTTGTGATAATTGCTTGAGGAAAACTTATTTTAATCATTTGTATTGCGTAAAAGGAGTTCCCTATTATGTTCGTGGAACGTCGTGCGTAACCTAGTGAGAATAGAGGGTATAGTAGGTATTTGAATCTTTTTTGATCGTGAACATGGAGGTTAATTCCCTTGGTATTATTTCCCTGGGTAAAGAATTTCAAAAAAGAGTTTTGATATTTGATCGGTAACTGGCTCTTAGGAGCATTAGTAATATATTATACTCAGTTCCACCCTAGCGAAAGATGTCGAAACGTCGAAACGTTATGATCGGTCAGTTATGAGTATGGGCAGGTAAACCGACGGCACTTGAAAATCAAATTATTCTAGACGTCAGTCTCTGATGCGGATTTGTCTTGCTCTTAAAAATTTCAACCCCAAAACAAGTAAAACGACCTACTCTCAAAATCACAAGCCCCATGTGCATGGACTTTTTTGTGTATAAGGATCGCGCAACAGGGGAGGTGGAAGCGGTTAAGGATGTTCCTAGTGATAATATAATGATATCCTTTTTACTTTTATCTCTTGGTGCGCACGAAAGGAAAATATGTTGAATTTCGCATATAGAAATGACTACTTTTTTAAACAATCTAACCTCACTCGGCCTGAATTAACCTTCCTCAAAGAAAGTATAATTTTCAGAAGAAGGCTACTACTACCTTCTACCTAGGAAGTATATTATTCGAAAATCATTTGAGAGAACGATATGAAAAAAAAAGCCAATCCTCGCATGGATTGAACCCGAGCCGCCAGAGAGAGCTTCAAAGCTTCATGACATACATGTCATAGATTTTCAATCGTGGAACTTCGTTTTCCTCAATAATCTGCGAATTTACGATTCTTCTTTTTTAAATTTCAGTGCATGAAGTCATATGTAGTGTTGTGTGTTGTGTCTACATTTGAGTGGATCATGAAAGCGCCGACATCTCCACTATGATTGTTGATTATAATATTCAATTCATCAGTCTCTTCTATAAGGATTCTTCAATTAATAGGTAAAACGTCGCCTGATTCAAAACAAGGGTTCTCTTCAAGAACAGACCGACACACAGTATACATGGCTCGACACATGGCGACTGTAGGAAAACTGAAATCTATTTATGACGATAAAAAAATCCATCTAGAATAAATCAAATAAGTTTCTAGCAGCTATTCGATGATCTATTAGTAGTAGCAAAGTACAAGTATATATGATCAATTGAACCGAGTATCGTAAATCTGTCGACCTATTTTCTACGAATCAGTATGACTTATATTACTGACAGCCAAATTGCCACTTGTGCCTGGCAGGTTTTGAACAATGCAATCAATATGCATTATTCTATTTGGATCTATTTTGGATCTAATAGTTAGTATCTCTTAGCATCGGAATCATCTTATTCCTGAGGGCAAATAAAACAGTGAAATCGTTTGGCCAATTGGGACCCCGGTAAGGCCATTTGGTAGATATTGATATTATTATTAGTTTTTTTCAATAAAAAAATTGAGCAACGAAGGAACATTTTCAAATTGTATATACAAAACTTCACAATGAGACCAGACCTCAAATTTTTATCTTACAAGAGACGGCATAGTGCTTAATCTCATCATTTTGAGCCCTCCTATCTTACTGCATAGGTCCTCTGGTGGTTCAGATGACCCATCGATTTTTGACACGAGCCTGTAGTCTATTACCTTTCAGTTTGACTTAGTAATCAGTGAACTGTCACAGAAATAGAAGCGGTTAACAATCCAAAATAGTCAATATATATACTACTACTGCACAACTACTACATAATCTCAGAATGTCTGGTTGGTATAGGTATGGAATATATCTGTAATAGTTTAGGTAACGAACCATGAAGATTTGTTAGATAAACTTGCTTGTCTAATTGATCTGACATGATATTATCTCGGATATTATGAAGCATCAACAATAACAACAATATATCTAGGCACCTATAAGTATGTTTTGATTTGTTGAGAATACCTGTTTTTGGTGCCTTGAACGCAATTGTGGCTGACGAATTTCCATGTATAATTAAAAAAAATCTGTTGAAGCGTCAAGGTTTCCATATATATCTCATATCATTTTCTTTATGACATCTACCTTGAAACAATTTATGGTCTCTCCTTGGGTTTTGGCAGTATCTTATCTCGATTGTAATAAAAATCCATACGATTTCTGATGGAGAGAAAACAATTCATTGTTTATACAATCCCAGGATTATAAGTACATTCACCTATATTTTTCCTGAACTGAATAACAAAACAATAAAATTGGAGACCTTGATATTGAAACTCTCGACACGATATGGAATTGATGTTCGTAATTGCAAAGTTGCTAATAATAGTTTATTCTTTGAATGAATCTTTATGATATTACCCACCCGAAACTAGACACAGTATCAATATTCTTATTGGAATTTTCGTATTTTATTATCAACACGTAATATTGAATCCTGCCATTACTCCATACAGGGTGATCATAAGAAGTATATTGACATTGTCACACATCATGTTGTACTGGACATAATATGTATCGTTCATTTCGATGAGGACCTTCCTATACCCGGTGGTCCACTTGAAACTATGCACCTTCAATAACTCTCAAAAAAATGAGTTTACAAAAAAAAGCTGACTTGTTGGGAGTGGATCATGATTTGACTTGTGAGATATTGTACATACGTCAACCCCCTAGTCCCTAGAGCGATCACATCTAATTTTAATATTAGGGAGTAAGGGTTGTGTCATACATATAATTGGGTAGGTTATTCGATTCTGAAATTTCCATCTGTATTCATATCTTTTCTCCTCACTATAGTTTACTGCCATTCGATGGAAACTATGCTCTTATTCTGTGTGTTCAATAGATGATGTAAATCAATGTTCGTCGTGCCATATATAGTTAGGAAAGTACTCGGGAAAGTAGTTGTTTTATGTTGAACATATACCGAGAAAGAATTAATATTTTTATCAATATATTCCTTTTTATGCATCCATTTTTCTTACGTTCATAATATATGAGAATACTCCTATACAATGCAAGAGAAAAAATTGTATTCATTGAAAGATATATTGGCATTCCAGATCCCTCTACTATTGCTATTTTCAGAAGGCCATCCGCAGTTGTTCTATCAATAATTGAAGATGTAAATCTACACAACAGGATCGGAAGTCATTAAGGGTGGTAAAACAGACATATTTGCCTAAGTGAATTTGTGCCCTATGAGCTTCAAAAAACAACTTGTTGATAAAATGTCAACCTCAATAATAAGTTTTCTTGAAGAATAATTCCATCAACTGAAATATTGATAACAGGGTGATGCCTATATATCTTGACAATTAATTATGTTTTGTGATAATCATGAATTTTCGAATATCAAATGAAATAAACAGAATATTGTGAATTGCAGTTCATTGAATAAATGCAGAAATCGAGTATACTTACAGGGCGGTATTGCACGGACGTATATCAGTTACTTGAATTTCATGAATCTCAATTGATCTGACTAAATGATATGCAAAACCTACTACTGCAAGATTGATTTATTGATTCTTTTCTCATCTTATACCCTTGCTGATCCAGAATTATAAAATAAGGGGCATTCATATCACAAAAACATAAATATATTCAGAGCTAGAAAATAAGATCTGAATTATGTCTGTTCAAGTAAGATAAAAAAGGAATTGATAAATCAAACTTGGAATATCAAGTGTTGCTCATTATACAAAATAGCACATAGCTTCGCTCCTACAGTCAAAATATCAATTGAGTTTCATGAATTGGAAGTAACGCTCATTACGTCCCTGTGTGATACCGCCCATTATACTCGATTTCTTCATTTATTCAATGAACCACAATTCTCAACATGGATAATGTGTTTTTCCTAATTGATATACCCACGAAAATTCATGTTCATTACAAAACATAATTGATTGTCAGGATATTAGGCATCACCCTGTTATCAATATTTTAGTTAATCGAATTATTCTTCAAACAAACTTATTATTAATGGTGAAGTTCTATCAACAGGTCGTTTTTTGAAGCTCATAGGGCACAAATTCACTTAGAAAATATGTCTGTTCTACACTCTTCGAGGCAAACAATCCAACATTTGAATCGCTGTTGCTCGAAAACTACACTGAGAGAAACTGGATATTGAAAATATCTACCAGCTCTGATTGTAATAACCATTATAACAAAATCTCTTATTCCTGATCATTTTTTATTACAACAGTGTTTTCTCCATTCTGTAGTTATTAAAATCGCTTTCTTAAACCATTTGTAATACCCTTGAATGGACATTTGCTATCATCATAACGTAGGTGTGTTATGACATTATGAAAATTTCATAAATTCCAGTCTATTCAGAATTTTTATTGATATAGCTCGTCTTGTGAATTATGCTTATTGGTGAATTCAGATAATGTTTGTCCCAATAATCATAGCTGTTTGGGTTTCTAGCATTGTACGTTGACGAATAGCTATAGCAATTCACATGTATGACGGTTATTAAACAATCATTCGACAATCGTATAATTCGGCTCATTTCGCTCTAGTTTTTCATTGGTTTTGGGGCTGACAATGCCACAGATCACGTTCATTTTCACTTCTGTTCTCGTTCATGGGTGCCCGTGTTCAATTATTGTTCAATGGTTTCGATCGTCCGAATCGATAGAGCCGTGTCTTGTGGGTGAAGGTGTGAGATGTAGCAAAATTTTGTTTTAGTGCTGGCTGTGTACCGAGCTGTGAAATACATCGTGCATTGAATTACTGCAATGAAGAAAGTATTCTCCATATACCCTATTTTCACGGTCTAAAATTGGTTTATTTCGAAGAACAAAATGATCGATGAGATTCGGAATCAAAATATCTGGCTTTCTGTTAGGAAAGTTACATTGACAATTATCATCATAACTCCGTAGGAAGAGTAAATGTAAGTATTCATCTTCTCATTTCTCAATAAATTCGTCAGTATGCATATAAATGATATTCCTCCGAAAAAATCAATGAGAAATGTCAAAAAAAACATCCAGAAAAACCCAGATATTTCCATTCAGAACCTAGTCGTATTCTTTGTTTTTTGAAAAAAAACTTTGGATCATGAAAAGTAAGTGTGGATAGGATATTTATTCTCACTGCAGTAATTCAAAGCACGGTTTCAAAATGCATACCATCGAACAATGTTGATTGGCACTGTTTGATGAATATATTAAAGTAGAAAAATATTGGGATAACTGGGATATTACAATAGCATGTCAAAATGTCAGGTTTCATTCAGATATCAGATAACTATAATAAAATGAGACGAATTACTGCGTAACGTCAAGATGGTTGTGCTAGTAATGAGACCTGGCTGTTTTATGACGATAGTCGAATAACCACTGTAGACTGGATTAGTTACTGCAACATTTATAGGAATAATTTCTATTCGACACTTTGTGTTATCATAGAAACTAGAACAAGTTGTAGTTATTCAGCAGCGGTGTTTATACAAGTTTGCAAATTGAAAATGCTTCCATAACTACAAGCCGCCTGAAAAAACACTTCATCTATGGTAGCAAATGAACATATCTGTCCTCTATTTATTGCAGATATCGTAATAACGGTAATCAGATTCCCAATTATGATAACTCAAGTTTTCTCTCAGTGTAGTCATGTGGTTGAGTTGGGCACATAAGAGCTTCTGATCAGGATATCACAAACTACAACATACTATAATTCCAGCCGATTTGACCGGGACCCAGAAACCGAGCCAGAAACCCATAAGAGCGGTGCGGAGTCCTTTGAACAGAGGTGACGTCAGAATTACTACAGTGTAGAACTTCGGATGACAAAAGAGGTGTCACCCTACATTTTATTTTCATCCCTATATTTTTTTTATTGCGACATCTGACGAACCTTTCATTTATTGTAGCGGAATGATGAGTTAATATTTAGGCCGACTATAATATAACTTGTGTGTTTACTTGTTTATACTTTTATCTGATATTCCTCATAAAATCTATTACCTCATCTTGTTTACAGATACATAGATTATCTTTTGAGTAACTGATCTACACTAATCCCAAATGCTATCCCAAGAAATGCATGATGTCTTAATTTACTGGTATATTTATTTTGATATCTTGCTTTGATAAAAGGGTACAAGTCTTGGTACAAGCAATTTGTTGTTATTTTATTTGAATAAAAAATATAAACGACTGATAAAGGAGTACCCATACCTACCTATACCGATACAGCAGATTATTTTCGTTCGAACTACGTAACCTATGTTCGTTCCAACAATAATAATTGTGTAAATAAGTAATAATAAAAATGTACAGTGTGACTCAGTTTGTGTGGCAACATTTATTCGTTGTCTGGAGAGTTTAAAACCAAGTTATGAGTAAAATACACACAAATAAGTCGTAAAAGTGAACAAAATATTTTTATTAGCGCGTCACCATTGTGCTGTAGTACTTATCCCCTAAAATTTCACGTTTCCTGAAATATTATTATCTAGTTATTGGTGATCGGAAGTCCAGTCGAAAGTGAAAAATTCATATGTACAACAACCATGCGTCAAGAAATCAAATATACATTTAGACTTTTCATATACTGTATGCATATAAATATACCGGGTGGCTACGGAAGTATTGCCTACGGAATATCTCAGTTATTGTATGAAGTAGGTTTTTTGAAATTTGGAGCGTCGACATAATGACATAAGAGCTAGAATTTGAGCATATTGGCATGTCGAAGTTAACTTCCGGTGTGACCGGAAGTAACATCAACTTTCTTATTTCAAATAGAAACCCTATTTTTTTTTCTTTTCGCTGTATTCAGCATGCAATTCCCTTTCTAATGACATATCACAAGTTGGTATCTGACCAGAAACTAGATCAGAAAAAAATTATTATTGAAATTCACCGAGTAGGCCGTGGAAGCAAAATGAAAGCCAAAAATTGAAAAGTTGGCTATGGAAACTATACGTCACTTGATAACAGTTGCTACTACTGTGATATTTCATTTTTATTCGTCTTCGTTCTAAAGAGCCGCCAAAAAAAATATTGGAAAAATTGGGAAAAAAACAATACTCTGTAGGTCCATAACTTGAATAGGACCATACAACTTTTTCTTGCCTGTACTATTCAGCATAACCATTCCTTTCTAATGATATAATAG
Source organism: Phaedon cochleariae (assembly GCA_918026855.4). Lineage (NCBI taxonomy): Eukaryota > Metazoa > Arthropoda > Insecta > Coleoptera > Chrysomelidae > Phaedon > Phaedon cochleariae. The sequence goes on from OU896707.1 coordinate 23,712,980, forward strand.
AAAGTCATTTTTTGGTTTCCATTTTGCTTCCACGGCCTACTCGGTGAATTTCAATAATAATTTTTTTCTAATCTAGTTTCTGGTTAGATACCAACTCGTGATATGTCATTAGAAAGGAAATTGAATGCTGAATAAAGCGAAAAAAAAAATAGGGTTTCCATTTGAAATAAGAAAGTTGATGTTACTTCCGGTCAGACCGGAAGTTAACTTCGACATGTCAATGTGCTCAAATTCTAGCTCTTATGTCATTATATCGACGCACCAAATTTCACAAACCTACTTCATACAATAACTGAGATATTCCGTAGGCAATACTTCCGTAGCCACCCGGTATACAGTCTGTCCGTAAAGTATGGAACAAATTCATTTTTAGCTAAACAGGTCATTTAAAGAGATAATCCTGAAACACGTCGATTTTTGATGTTAATTTTGCGTATTTTGAAATAATAATCTAATATACAGGGTGAATTACGTTCGAGTAATGACGTCACCGTCATTTTTTTCGAATGGAACACCCCCATTTTGTCTCAATTTTCGGATTACTTTAGCTGAGCTGATTCCAAAAATGTATCACATGTTGATTCCAATTGGTACGGGGTGGACAAAAATACAATAGTTTTATATGTGCTCATAAAGTAACGCGTAACAGTCTTTATTATAGGTAAATTAACAATATTATCAAAAATACTTATTGTCTAGCGGACAGAATATGCTGAAATACATGACTTTATAAATGTTCGAACTGCAGCCCTTGCTGTATCTGACAGTAACCCAAACGGTGTACAAATTCTTGTTGAACCTTGAAACTTCATTTCTACTTCCAATTAAATCTAAGCAATCATTCGAATATTCACGAATACCAAAAATATTGTAGTACTACACTGTCACTGAACATCAATAAATTACTAAACAAATAATGACATTTCACAAAAAACTAGACGACTATGTTTTTTATATATAGAAAAGAAACATTTTCTTTCATATTCTGTCTGCTAGACCACAAGTACCAAACATGTTTGGAAACAGCTCATTTTTATTACATATTTATTACATTCAAACCAATTGCCGCTATTTTTGATAATATTGTTAATTTACCTATTAAAAATAATGTTATACGCGTTACTTCATGAGCACACACAAAACTATTGTATTTTTGACCACCCTGTACCAATTAGAATCAACATGTGATACATTTTTGGAATCAGCCCAGCTAGAGTAATCCGAAAATTGAGACAAAATGGGAGTGTTCCATTTTAAAAATATTACGGTGACGCCATTACTCGTACGTAATTCACCCTGTATATTGGATTATTATTTTAAAATACGGTAAATTACATCAAAAATCGACGTGTTTCAGGATTATTTCTTAAACTGACCTGTTTAGCTAAAAATAAATTTGTTCCATACTTTACGGACAGACTGTATAACACTTTTTTCACAACAGCGACCTCGGCAATATTCAAATTCGTCATTCTTTAAGATGTCAGTGTCCAAAGTGCATAATCATTAGAGAATAGAGATTAGGATAGATAATAGTCATCTGGATAAATAGCATTATTTTCCTGGGGCGCATTGTATACAAATTAGTTTCTTACATGGTCTAGCAAGTATTCAAATGATAGTTTTTTCAACGAGCTTTGTAGGTTACTGAGTAATACGTAATTATACGGTATTATGTATAAACATCATTTGATGGATAGTAAGGCATTATCGAGGAGAAAGGATGTAATAAATTGTTGGAATGCACTAATAAGAGGGGTTTTGCACATTATTCATAAGGTACCAATTTCTGAAACACGAAGGATTTGCATTTCAACTAATAGAAGAATATAAGATCTATCGGGTGGTTACAAAAAAAACCGGAAGCTTTTATTTTCTTCGTGGTCTCATCATTTTTCAACCGAATTCGAATTTTCACATACATGTCTTTCTGCTAGTATATTTCCTTCTTTGTGGAAAATTTCCAAAGTAATTCCACTTCCCAAAAAGAAAAATTTCGAAAATCTCAATGAACTACGTCCAATCTCAATATTATCTACCCTATCGAAAGTTTTAGAGAAAATCATGAAACATCAAATTACTTTACATATTAATGCTTTTAATATATTACCAATGAGGCAATCTGGGTTTCGCAGCGGGTTCAGCTGCACAACAGCATTACTCGATATAACTGATGACATTCTCAAAGATATAGATGATGGAAAAAACTCAGCCCTCATTCTAATTGATTATTCCAAGGCGTTTGATACAATCAACCATGAAATTTTATTTGCCATTTTACACTATGTGGGATTCTCTGAGAGTTCCATTGTAATAATTAAAAGTTATTTGTCAGATAGATTACAATTCGTTGCGGTTAATGATAAACATTCGAATTTGAAACCTATAAAGTGTGGTGTGCCACAAGGTTCTATTTTGGGACCATTGCTATTCTCATTATATACATGTAATATAGTCAATGTTTTAGAACGTACTGAAGCTTATCTTTATGCTGACGATACACAAATAAAATATTCTTTTTTTTATTCTGATCTGTATTTAGCTAATTTGGTTATCAACCAAGAACTTGAAAAACTTGTACAAATTTCCAAAAAGCATTTCCTCTCTATCAACTCCCTGAAATCCAATGTTCTTATATTCGGCAAAAATAAAAATGAGGTTGAGGATGTTATTGACATTATAATTGACGGAAATCATTTACCTTGCACTCATGTTGCAAGAAATCTTGGGCTTGAACTTGACACTGATCTGCGGTTCAAATCGCATGTTAGTAAATGTATAAAAAGGGCATATACTAATTTAAAATTGTTATATCCTCATAGACACATTATTTCTCAATCATTAAAACTTAAACTCACAGATTCTCTTGTATTGAGTCATTTTAATTTCTGTGATATTGTGTATGGTCCGTGTCTTGATAACACGGACATAAATCGTATCGAAAGAGTAAAAAAATCTTGTTTGAGATTCACTTTTGGAATCAGAAAATTTGAACCAGTAAGTTACAAATTGAGTGAAGCGAATTGGATGTCCATGATTAAGCGACGGGAATTACATTCAGCATGTTTATTTCATAAAATTATTATAAATAAATCGCCTCCATATCTATATAACAAAATTACATATAGAAGCGACGTTCACAATCTTAATCTGAGATATCGAGGTATGTTATCTCCTCCTTTTCATCGCACTGCAATATTTCGTCGATCATTCACTTACAACATTTTTCGCCTGTACAATAATGTAAGTAATGATTGGAAGCGTCTGTCGTTGTCCGGTTTCAGATTCGCCTATAAGAATTTATTATTAAATTAATATTTATACATATATTTTTACAATGATTTACATGTCATGCTTGGGTTTGATGTTAACTTTTTTCAAGATATTCTGTTTCTGGGTTTTATACAATAAAAGATGCTGCTATCTCGAACCTAAACGGGGATGGCACTAGATATCAGTTACGACTGCCTGTCATCTCCCTTTTGCAGTTCGCATTTTGTTGGAAATTTTATATATAATGTACTAAATTGGCGAACTTCGAAATAAACTTTATTATTATTATTATTATTATTATTATTATTATAATTTCTTGACGCCATTTCGTAGCTAAAGGCTATAGTATACAGTACAATATTTGAAAATTTCATAATGGAAAAAAACAAAATGGTGGAGTATCTCAAACATTCGTGATTTACAAAACCCGCTGACGAATAAGAAAATTAAAATTTTTTCAACTTGTATCGATTTTATTTCAGACCACTGATTTCTGGAGATAATGAGTACTCGATCGAAATCTAACAAATAGTCCAGAGAATACACTCACTTTTTCGCAGTTTGTTGTAGTGAATGAGCTAATCTCGTATAATAACGATTAAGTATTTTTATTATTATTTTGCTTCTGGCTTCATCAAATTTCAATCGATTTCGGATTTCTTGAAGCCATTTCGAAGATAAAAAGCTGTATTATACAGTGGAACATTTTTAAATTCCAAAATTGTCAAAAACGATATGGTGGAGTATCTCAAACAGTTGTGATTTACTAAAACCGCTGGCGAATGAAAAAATTTTGATTCTTTCAATCAGAACCGATGCAATTCTAGATCATTGATTTCAAGAATAAATGAGCGCTCGAACATCTGAATTGATCAAATAGTCCAGGAAATAAAAGTAGTTTTTATTACGAGATTGGCACATTCGTGCATCTCCTGGACTATTTGTTCGGTTCAGATATTCGAGCGCTCATTTTCATTATAAATCAATGATCTAGAATTGTATCGGTTCTGAATGGAAGAATTAACATTTTTCCATTCACCAGCGGTTTTTGTAAATCACAAAAAATTGAGATACTCCACTATTTTGTTTTTTCAATTATGGAATTTTCAAATATAGCTACCAATTGACGTCAAGAAATTCAAATTCGGTTGAAAAATGATGGAACCACGAGAAAAATGAGAATTTTTTTTTTTGTGACCGCACCCTCTTACTGACAGTATATTAGAGTGTGTGCTATGTAATTTTTTGTTTTTTTTACAGTTTGTTGATTAAGAGCAGTGACTGAACTGATAGTATGTAGAAATTAGTTGAGAATGATACCTACCCGGTGAATAAATAATACGATGTTAATAGATTGATACATTGGAGAAGGTATGATCGACAGGTTTTGGAATACTATTGTATATACTCTAAACTGTGGTATGACTAGGAATGTGGAATAGGTGCGATTTGCATTCACCTAAATGTCCCCAAGTTCAGAGGGTAATCGTTGCTGACTAGTCATAGGTAAAACTAGGTTTATTGGGGAATGCAGCAAAGTGAAAATAGTATACTCTTGAATGTTTGCCCAAGCTTTCGAAATATTATATTTCCATCATCAGTGAACTACAACAATTTATCACTAGGTAACATTTCTTCTGCAAAGGAATTTTATTTACATCTTTGTAGTGGTTGTTTCACATAAATGTTAGTAATGATGAAATTGTATGAGACGATAATGACATAGTGAAGAAAAACGAACAAAAAACAGGATCAAAGACAATGAATGAATTAGTTCAATTGTATAATGGAAAAATTATGGAAATGTATAATTTTTCCAACCCTCGACTTAACCTGTAACATTAGTAGTACCTACTTGCCGCTTAAATTATGCATTTTCACAATTTTTATATCCTAAACTGCCTAATCATCAATACCGTTTCTGTTGATGAAATTGCAGATTCATATATAAGTATTGAAAATAGAAATGAAAGAGAGATGATGAAAACTTTTTTTTTTTTCAGGTGAGGAATTGTAATTATTCAACTGAACTGGCCAAAAACAGGTATAGTATATAATTATTTACAAAACAAAAGTTCATACATAGATGATGAAATAATCCAAAGTCATCTCCACAACATTCATTTGTGACGATCAGAGATCGATCACATAGAGGAACATGTTTCGAGATTATATAAGCTCATCATCAGCCGAATTCAAGAATTCAGATATGGAAATGAATGAAAAAGTTGAAAAATTGATAATTTATTGATTTCCCCATGAAGAGAACAAAAACAATACCAATACCAAGGAACTATCAGAACACAAAACTTAGGTATACCTGATAGCAACAAATAAATAGTAATTGAAGATCATAATGTAGAATAAGCACCAGATTCAATATTAACTACAACAATTGAATTTCGAAATTATTCGGTAACCTATTCATTGAATTCAAATTGATGGCCATTCTCCCTAACACACAATGATTGACACACTTTCTCAATACGTCAGGCACAATAATATTGAAGAACTTCGGGCAAAAACAGAGGCAGTTTTACAGGAGTAACATAGACATGCTTTAATGATTTTGAATGCATTATGATGTATTGAGTAAGAGTGTGAGGGGAAATGGACATCAATGTGAACAATGGGCGTGTACACCTTAGTAGAACTTTTAACTCAAACCATGTTTAAAATGATCCTTTTATACATAAATAAAGTTTGACGACATAATTCGATCGAAAAATTAACTGGAATGTTTTATTTTTGGACATAAATAATAGTACCTTCTGAAAACGGACCTTCTTATGACGTAGAAACCTCATCTCGCCATAGTTAAAAGAAAATTCCAAACGCCCGACGGAGACTGAGGCAACTGATGTATTGATTCTTTCAACTGTGATCTCGCGCTAATTCACTCTGTCAGAAATTATGTATCATTCATCTCTGTCTGGAATAGTCGTGTTTCAGTATTAGGGTTTTGACGTCACATCATCGCCTCGTTTTCAGAGGTCCGAAAAATCGGGGATTTCAATAATTTTCTATAAAACGTAGGGAGCTCACAGCAAGAAACGGTTTGCGGTGGTGAGCTAGTTTGGGTGAGTTCTATCGAATTATGAAATAAAAATGTTTTGTGATAAAAGCCCATTCAATGAATGTGTTATTGAATAATTTCGAAATTCAATTGTTTTAGTGAATATTTAATCAGGTGCTTATTCCACATTATGAACTTTTTATTACTATTTATTTGTTGCTCAGGTACCTTTATAAGTTTTGTGATTTGTTACTTAATCAGTGTTGGTATTGTTCTTGTCCTCTTGACGGAAAAATCAAAAGAAATATTCCTTCAATTGGATCTTTTTTTGACATAAAAAATCCCACTATTATTAAATTCCATAATTCCAATGTTTCAGTGATTTTGGAGCATTTTGAAAAAAAATATATATTTATACATTGAATATCATTGTGAAGGCAAAAAAAAGGAATTCAATGAGCTAATGAAATACAGAGTGTTATATTTGAGAAATCATAAGTTTGATGTGTGGTATCTCCAAAACCTTGCCCCGAAAAAAAATTGGGTGCACCACTGATTTCTGCTTGAAACTCTCTATGGGGTAAGATTTTAATTTGAAATTTTCGGTGAGAACTTTCGTAGATTTAGAGGGGATTCAAAAATTATCGGAATTTTCAAAATTGCCCTGTATCTCATTAACGGAAACAGTTATGCAATATCTGATTCGGCCATCTTAAGTTTCTTAAAAAAGTGGCACAGGACTGCGAAAACCGCATGGTTCCATCTCCAGAGATAACTGAGATATCACGCAAAAGCATCCAAAACTGGACATTCTGTACAATTGTACATTATATTCAAAGATGATATTCACTGCTAATTGGAGAGCTGACCGTAACAGGTTGAAGTGACATTAGAATGGTTGCGAATATATCGCACAGAGTCATCTCTCCTTCTGTGTCATCCGAGGTGTCATCTATCCTCGATTCACCCTATATCTGAAGACTCAGGAAAAATTAAATTGTTGTTGAGGAATTTTTGTTAGTCTATACAAGGTGTCATGGAAATGATTACATTAACCTATTCAGCACATCAATACAATTCAGTCTAACGAATATTCCCATAATCAGATTTTTCATGAAAATTGAATGACAATCAGGAAAAAATCGAGTACGCCACTAAGGCAATTTGAACGATCGAACTTTGATAATGTTAATGATAATTTTCAGATTCTCCCTGAAGAGCTGATTCCATATGTATTACACTTGGGGTCAAGCGGGAATGATTAGAGATTGTTGCTGATGTTCAAAATCGAGATTTTTCATCTTTAGATACTTTTGTGACGAAACAATTCATCATTGGTCAAAACTGTTCTCATGTCCCTGTATAACCTTCGATTCAATATCTACTGTCATTCAATTAGAATAGATACAGGGTGATGAGAATTCTGAATCTTGAACCATGCACCCTGTATTTGTTGCAATGAATTGTCAGTAGATAGTAAATCGAAACTCATAATAGAAACATGTGATCCATTGTGATCGATAAAGAATAGTTTTGACTCAAAAAGCAGCGCTGAAAATATTTTAGAACGATATCCCCCCCGAAAATGTAGTTGACGTGTTTCAGACCTGGTTTTGCGTCGACCAACAGAGCCGCTGTTTCGTTTTGAATACCCCACCCTGTATGTTATGTTATACTGGATGACCTTCACTGATCTTGCATATTTTTTATGTTCAATTTTGTTTGTACAGAAACCCTAAACTTCTATTTTCAAACGCATTTACCAATAAAAAAAGCAATTAGGTATGTGTTATTGGTGCAACGCAATGTTTGCGATGCGATGAAGATATGATATATGCTTTGGGAAAAAGTTATATAAATAAATACATCTATATTGCCGACGTCGGTTTCTTTGAACGTCAAACAAGCGTATGTTGTACTCTCTAAGGATAAAATCATGCAAGAAGTTTTTCATGGGATAATAATTAATAAACCTGGTTAATATCGATTTATGGAAAATTCAACATTTGAACCCGTGAGTGCAATCAAATTTTATCTGTCTCACTGTCTCTAGGGTACAGCGAGGGGTACACGCCCCTGCTGGAATTTAATTTTTTCATATTCCTCTTTCATTCATGTATTCAAAATATTACAACTATGTTATACAACTGCTAACTTTCTCATCCTCATGAAGTTTTAGTACCTTTTGCTGATTATGGGCTTATTATAAGCCCTAAACATGTCCTCCCCTATTGTAACATGTATATTATTATATATGTAACCATGTTAACCTATTAATTGTTGTGTAGATGACTTAGAGATTTATTCCTTCTTCTTATACTTTTTTATGTTGAACACACCGTTTCCTAGTAAATAATTATGTATTGTGTTCAACCCTTCGTGGAAATCATATCATGGAAACTCACATATGGGGTTTTGAAATTTTCATCATTTTTCATGTTCATGATTATAATTTATCTGAGAATATTCCTTGTTGATATGTGTTCGTGTTCGCTGAATTTCAAGGAGTTCTAATAATTCGTTCTTCCGGACTCGAACTTGCTTCTTTCTAGTCGAAATTCATGTGAGGTTAAACTACGCCAAATGTGGAAAAACAGACTATAAATTCCTCGAAAAATACACGACTCTGGACGTGAAATTATGTTTTTAGAATTCTTCTCAATGTCCTGTTTGCTTTCAAGTGTACCCATTGAATGATGAAACACAGTTTATATTCCGTGTCTGTGGTTCACGACGTATATCAGGAATTCAGGAAGGATGTTTCAGGTAATGTGAATTTGAACATTTTCAATCAATCATATCCTTACCCTTATTAGTGTCTCAGAATAACATTCGTATACTCCTTGAGGTTTTTCTGCGGATGAAAATGAGAAAAAATATTGCCAATAGAGCCTTTTGAAGGTATGATCACTATGATCCTTGGATGCAGATTTCTACAATCATCTTTGTTATCATTGATCCTAGAATCACAAAATTTCGTACCCACGGGTTACACGAAAAACAAAGAAGTTTTGTTGCACCAACAAAATAATTTTTGTTTGTTTAATAAAACACAATTTTGCGAAATCAACAAAATATATGTTCATTCCAAATAAGCCACTTATTCAAAAAGACAAAATAATTCGATTGAAATATCTGCTTTATTGAACAAAAGTCTCATTTCATTCAACAACATTCATAGTTGACATGAAATAAATTCTGGTTGATCCAACTATCTTCTCTTTGTTTAATCAATCATATGCATCTTGTCTATTTGACAAAATTAAATTAATTTTGACAACGATTTAACTTAGTACAACATCATATTTTGTTGAGTCAACAATTATTCCATTGTGCAACCAATCAAAGGTTTTTTCTATTCAACAAAAATGAATTGATTATGACATTATATTCTGTTGATTCAACACATCATTATCATGAAATAGGTTCTTATTTCAAACAGATCCTTTTGTTGAACAGAACCTACAGATACATCATATCAAACAAATATTTTGTTGAATGATTGTCTAGTTGCATTTTCACCACCAGGTGGCGTTTTGTCCCACCTTCCTATACGCTCGCCTTGATTGGGGTATGTATGTACATGTATACCTACCTAGAACATCCGTTTATTAAATTATATTAAGCTATCCTAGAATTTCTAATGACGCTTATACAAACTAATGGTCTTGAATCAAGTGAGGGAATGCATCTCTAATTTCTCTTAGTTTTGAAATTCAGTTATTGGATTTTTCTCAATATTATTTAACAACATATTTTGTCAATTTTAAATACAATTCTCTTGATCCAATGAATTGTTTCATTAAATAAAAAAACTATTTTTTTGTATTCAGAATATATATTGTTATTTCAACATATTCACTCTCTGAGATACTGAAAATTTTGTCACTTGAATGAAATGATATGACCATTTCTATCAACAGAATCTGTTCATCAGAGCAGATATTGGATTATAGGAACAAAATAGTCTTTGTTTATTCAACCAATTCCTGCTGTTGATTCGAATCATCAATGCGTTACATCAAATGAATTTTGAATTGAAAGTGGTAAAAAAAAATGTTGCGGTGACAAAATCTTTGGTCGTGGATATATGACACTCAGATTTTGTTGAATTTACAAAAAAAAATTTGTGTGTGTACAAATCCAAAAGAATCATTTCGTGGTACGGAACAGATGATTTAATATACAGGGAGGTGCGAAACTCGGAACGGACGCCATCATAACAATGCCCCAAGTTTTTTTTTCAAGATTAATCTCATCTTAACTACCAGAATTTGATTCTTCGAACACTTTTACATGAAAAAGTTATAATCGTTAGAATGCCGTAAAACGTACCGTTTACGAAAGTGCCTTTTTTTCATTTTGATGATGATTGAAATTCTACATTTCCAGTTAGTTCTGATTTATTGGATTATTATTTGTTGAGAAAATATCCGCAATGGAAATTGTTTAATATTCACAGTCATTCACTAGATGATTCTTTTGGACATCAAAATGAAAAATGTTCCTCTTCTCGAAAACGGTCATTTAAGGTAAGTCATTTTCACACGAATATCTATTTCATGTAGATTGTAGATAAACACGTTTGATGAATCATATTCTAGAGGTAGAAATGAGATAAATCTTGAAACAAAGAACTTGGGTCATCTATTAGTCATGTTTTCCGTACCACGAAACGATTTGAATAGGATCGAATCACCCCAAGGTACCTGATTTCGAAATTTTAGGATCAATGTTATTGAAGAAAATTGCATTTAAGAACCTACCAAAGGGCTCTAGCACTCTTAGGAAGCATTTTCTGAAACATGTTGATCGAAACATTTTATCTTATTTTCATCTGCAGAATCACTTCTTGGCGTATATACTATCGTTACTCTAGGACACCCTGTATAGATGAATCTTTCACCCAATCCAAATCTAAATATGATTATGTTTATTGATTGGTATTCTGATTCCTCATTCTAAGCTTCTGCTTCTATAATGGATTCGAATTCTACCTGAATGAGATAGGTACACCTATACCATCCTATACCTAACCCGAGAGGTAACTTTTTTGCTGAATGTTTGTTGGTTCTTTATTTTTAGTAACACATCATCATTTATGGAGGTACGAATTTGAGGAGCAAGTTAATGACCCTCGATTATAAGAAACCACCGGAACCATAATATGTATGCACAAAAAGTGCATATAGGATCTCGATGCTATTAGACTGGAACCTTTTCACAAGCAATTTTGCTAAAAAAATTGTGAAATTTAGTCTCGCTATATTTCACCCAAACTATTAAAGCGAAACAAATGATAATATATCTAGACTGTAGGTTTTTAGAAACATTTTTATAGTGTCCCAAATTCGAGTAAAGTTGTGACTATACTCAATAATACCTTTGAGTATTCACACTCTCAGTCATCGCGACATTTCATGAATGTTTACATTCGCGAGAGGTATACAGGGTGTAAATTTGAAAACTTCCAATGCGAATATCTCGCGAAAGAAAAAAGTTGGAAAAACGCCGTTAGGCAAAAATGCTAAAGAGTTGAGGGGAACTAGAACCACCATATTTCGGTCAAGGGATGAGTCACCCCGTCGGCGCGACACACCCCAACTTTGAAATGTCAAATGGCACTACTATACCTTTTTTGTGATGCCTCAAATGAACAGTCTCAGTCAGTAGTAGGTATTCACCCGTACAAGACTTTTTTTCCACCCACTACAGGGTGTACGAAAAATATAAAGTCGAATAAAATAAAATGAATTGTGTAAAAAGGATATTTCATTTGATCAGATGATCAAAATGCATTCCATTCTGTTGTAAGCAATAATATAATCGATGTTCAAATGCCATTCTTACATTTTGGAACACATCTCTTGGAATATATCGGCATTCTCTGCATTTTATTTTATTCGACTTTATGTTTTCCGTTCACCCTGTAGTGGGTGGAAATAAGTCTTGTACAGGTAAATACTACTGACTGAGACCGTTCATTCGAGGTATCACAAAAGAGGGAGTGCCATTTGACATTTCAAAGATGGAGTGTGTCGCGCCGACGGGGTGACTCATTCCTTTACTGAAGTATGGTGGTTCTAGTTCCCCCTAACTCTGTAGCATTTGTGCCAAACGGCGTTTTCCTAACTGTTTTATTTAGCGAGATATTCGCATTGAAAGTTTTCAAATTTAGACCCTCAAATTAATGTTTTTCGTACACCCTGTAGTGGGTGGAAAAAAGTCTTGTACAGGTGAATACTACTGACTGAGACCGTTCATTTGAGGTATCACCAAAAAGGTAGTGCCATTTGACATTTCAAAGTTGGGGTGTGTTGCGCTGACAGGGTGACTCATCCCTTCACTGAAATATGGTGGTTCTAGTTCCATCTAACTCTAGCATTTTTGCCAAGCGGCGTTTTTCTAACTTTTTTATTTCGCGAGATATTCGCATTGAAAGTTTTCAAATTTACACCCTGTATGGCCATATTATGGGGTCTAGTGATGTAAAATTATCGAGAAAGTATTTTTGGAGAACGTTCCCCGAGCACGAACGAGCATGAAGAGAATAAACAAGCATAAACGAAAAAAACCCGGGAATTTATGTTTGGGGTGTAGTAAAGTATTCAAAAACATACTTTTCGTGGTTCTTTCTGAAAATGCTCAAAATTCTCAAATCGCTGAAAATGCTCCATAAAATAAAGACGCTGTATCGATATTCTGTGTTACAAATAATACAGTAATAGTAATGATTAACTTCTATATACTATAACATAATAAAAAACCTTTATTAAGTAGAAAAATAGCAAAAACTCAAGTAACAGTTGAATATAAAAATGAACTGAAAATACCATGTTAGGTTGAGAAGTAATATGTTTCACCTATAAACTAGCTATAAACCTACTCTATTTCATCTACTCCAAATCTTCAATATCCCCTTCGAAACTTTCTGGGTATCCGCATCGTGGACACTGTAGGACCTGGTATCCTCTTCAGATTCATCTCAGAGTTCTCAAATTCAGAATTTTTTGATGATGGACCCTGAACCTGATTACCAAGATCTAAACCAGCTGTGGAAGTCTCTGAAGGAGTGGAGAATTCCAAACATTGAAGTTCAATCAGTTCCGTTGATTTTGATGTTTCCTTTTCGAGAATCTTTGAAAGGAAACACAATTTTATTGTTTTTCAGTATCAATTCATTCCTTACCGACTCGGGACATTTCACACATTTTATCAGATGATTTGCCATTTGTGTGGCATGCCGGCTATATTCATAATAACAAAATTTGCAAGAATAAACGCTTTTTATGAAGAAACAACCACCAAAACAAAACAAGGGGATTATTCACATGCGATACAAGCGGATGAAGCGCGCTGATTGGTCGGGGTCGTGCTGAAAATTCTCGTTTGTGCTGAAAATTCTCGTTCGTGCTAAAGCACGCTCTATCATGCGCGTACGATCGATTTATGTTACGCGAACATTCGCGAACGTTTCCCACAGCACGAAGGGAACGTTCCCCCCTTCACATCACTAATGGGGTCCATACTTTAATTAACCATTTTCAATTATACGGTAGGAGTTCATGGTTTCTCAAAGTGGTGCATTGTTCAGTAGTTCTCACAATGTTTGCTTGATACTGATGTGATTTCGAATTTCCACATTATGAGAGGCAAGGCAAACAGTTTAAATACTGTATGTAGGTTAATCGAAGAGGTGGTACATTCATTTCACTTGATTATTTGGGATTTTCTCTCCTCGTTTCCATAAAATAAAAAAATGAGTATTATTTCAATATACAGTGTGTCTTACTTCGGAAACACCCCTGTATCTTACGTAGGTATGCACTCTATGGACCAAGTGGGGTCATGTACACTGCTCGCCAACACTCATGACACCATCACAATTTCCGGAAAATGATATTAGGAGTCGAAATAGGTTGAGAATCACTTCGGAATCGGAATCAGGACGCCCAATTCTCTAAGTACATATATTTTTCCTGGAAAATTTTCAGTTCTGTCTCATTTTTCATGGAAACACTCCCGTATTTCACGTTATGATTGTTGTGATAGGATCCTGAAATTTGCTGGATCGAGAGATTTACCAAAAATGTACTCTCTGACCAAGTGGGTTCATCTTCAGTGATATAGTCTGCTCGCCAACAGCCATGGAACCACCACAATTTCCGGAAAATGATATTAGGAAGCAAAATTGTTTGAAAATCACTTTGGATTCGGAATCAGGACGCCCAATTATCCAACTATTCATATTTTCCCTAAAAAAAAAAATTAGTTCTGAAAATGTAATGTTTATCTCACTTTTCATGGAAATACCCCCGTATCACAAGGATCAGTGTTAGGACCTTTATTATTTTTACTATATATTAATGATCTCCCACAATATATAGGAGGTACATCAATCACATTATTTGCTGATGATACCTCAATCTCGGCTGAAGCCGACAGCCATGTGCAACTTCAGTCCAAACTAAACATAATAGGTGAAAGATTTACTGCTTGGTGTCAGAGTAATAGACTGATAGTTAATGCTGAGAAAACTGTGCTAATTCAGTTTTTTGGTAGAAAAGCTACGGATTCACCTATTTCTGTGAATATTAATAATATTACTGTACACCCTTCGGATACAACAAAGTTTTTAGGTGTATATATAGACACCGAATTGAAATGGAAACACCATATCAACTATGTATGTAAAAAAATAAATAGTAGTTTTTATGCTCTACTGCAGCTCAAAAAAGTTTTGGGTGTGAATATTCTTGTCGATGTTTATTATGCAATGGTGAACTCAGTACTTTCCTACAATATTCTCCTGTGGGGTAATGGTACTACGATTGATCGGGCTTTCATTGGTCAAAAACGCATAATTCGACTTATATATGGTCTGAAATATACCGAATCATGTAGACCTATTTTCAAAAAACATAAAATTCTAACACTACCTTCTATATACATTTACCATTCTGTCATTTACGTGAAAAAACACGAATCCAAGTTCGAAACAAATGGGAATTCTCATACTTATCCTACAAGGAGCGGTAATTTACTGAGGTTGAGACAACACCGCACTCAGATTTTTCAAAAGTCACACCTCACAACTGGTCCGCGGTTCTTCAATTCCCTGCCCTCAGATATTAAGGAAATATCATCTCTCGTAAAATTCAAAAAAAAAGTGAAGGATTATCTGCTGGAAAGAAGTTTTTATTCTGTGAAGGAATTTTTGGAGACAAAAATTTGAAGTGAGGTGATTGTATCTGTATTTTTGTATTTGTATTTTTATTTTTAATGTGATTGTATTTCAAATGTTTACCTCCAATCATAGTTTTTGGATGTTTTGAATGTTAGACCCATTTTATCTTTATGTCAATATTTTAACTTTTATGTGTTTGTATATTCTCTTTATAATAATTTTATACAACTTTTTTTTGACGATTCCTATATCATTTTTTGTATGATCAATTCAAGGAATAAATACATTATTATTATTATTATTATTATTATTATCTTATACGTGATTATCGAAATGGGATCGTTAAATTTCCAAGAGCAAGAGATATTCCAAAGATAAACTCAATGACCCATTGAAATTACCATCAGTGATATACATTGCTCGCTAGCAGCCATGGAACCATCTACATGTCCGGAAAATCTTATTAGCAGACAAGATGGGTTGGGAATCACTGCGGTTTCGAGAACAGAAAACAGAACGTCTAATTCACTAAGTAGTCATATTCCATCTGAAAAATTTTAGTTCTGAACTGATGAATTCTGTCTCACTTTTCATAGAAGTAACCCAGTATCTTACGACCAATGACCAAGTAGGATCATCTTCAATATTACCGATATTCCAAGAGGATAAATTTCTTAAATCGGAAAATTCATTTCTCATCAGGAATAATGAAATAACAATCAGAACTAGTACAATTGTTTGAAGAAAATCGTTACCGATAATACTGCGTAAACATGTGGGAAGTTAGTGAATGGGACGTCTAGTTTCAGAATCCGAAGTGATGTCCAACCTATCTTGTCTCTTGATATTATTTTCTAGACATGTGTGTAGTTCCACGGCTGTTGGCGAGTATATAGTGTGTATCACAATTTTCCAGAACTGAAAATTTCTCAGGACAAATATGAATAGTTAGTGCATTGGGCGTCCTGATTTCAAATCCGAAGTGGTTTCCAACCTATTTCGACTCGAATATCATTTTCCGGAAATCGGGGTGGTTCTATGGCTGTTGACGAGCAGTGTGAATCATTGAAGATGACCCCACTTGGTCATAGAGTGCATTTTTGAAATATCCATACCCAACGATGATATGATACAGGGGTGTAATGATACAAATCAGATGATTTGCCCCAAAATGTCACTGCGTCTAAGTATTTTTACTATCAGGAAGCCTAAAAGAAAAATTCAATAGCTGGTCATTGACACTTTTTTTGGATAAATGTTTGAAGAGAATGAAAGATATATTGAAGAAATATCGAATTTTTACTTATCTTTGGAAGTTTCGGGAACGAATCTGCTCCCGTTCTCAACATAAATATGCAAAAATATTTTTCATCGAAAGTTGTGTTTTTATGGTATATGACACTTCCCAATGACATTCTGATTTTGTTCAGTCCACCGGATAAAATGGAAGAAATGGATATTTTTGGAAGAAAAAGACAAATTCGACAAAATCATCAAGCGATGGTATTGTTTCTGCATGAAAAATCTCGAACTACAGTCTACCAAAACTTGTTCGTCTATAGAACGGCAAAGCTTTGGAATTCTTTGCCAATGGAAGTATTTCGAAAAAATTATAACTTCCAAATGTTTAAAATAATTTCAGCACCCACCTCCTCTTCCTATCCTTTTTGGGTACGCGCGATATTCCACGAAAATTATAGGAATATCCTTTCAGCGCTCCAAGATATAAAAAAGTATATCTGAGTATCAAAAGTAGGTAGGAATTTATTCAAATCTTTATTATTTTAAATTTCATTTCATTCTTATTCGTTTTTGATCGTTGACCGTGTTCCGGAATATGAATTAATAATACTCATCACTTCATTTCATAATGTATTTCAAAATTGCAATGAATAATTATCAATATTCTCAAATTATTTCCTTGGTTTTTTTCATTTTGTTTACATCGAATTGAATTTCTTAGGATCTGACAAATTGGACAAAATTCAGTCTTAAAATGGTGACGTCGTCGTGTCTGCAACTGTATCTGAAATTCTTTCTTTTTTTTATATAATCCCACAATACTTTGGTATATTATTTCATAAAACATTTATGAATTCCAAGAGAATAATTATATCGAAACATTCGAATACACAGGCAGTACAAGTTGAAAATAAACCAGGCCATACCTATGCAATCTTAAAGCTACTACAAATGTGGTACTTAGTCCAAACTGCAATTTGGGGAAGTCGATGTCTCGGTAGTAGATCAATTATCGCTTCTCCTCTAATCATTTTGGTCTGTTGACCCAAATATGCTAGTCCTGAGAAATCACCGCGAGTGCATTATCATTATTGAAACAGATTGACCATTAAAAATACTAAAAATCTAAATATAATCCGAGTAGCAAGAAAATGTTACTAATAAGAATACTAAAAATGTGAAGGAATCAAATTAGACAGCCTTACCTTATCTTACCTTATGAGGAGAAATGTTCTTCGAAAAAAAAAATCACTCAAATTATCACCACTGCATATTTGAATAAGAAGATGCGTACTACTCGCCTGGTTTCAGTATCACATCAAAGCGATGAATGACAGTTTATATATTCTGTGCATTGAATAAAAGCGTTTTGGGTCGGTCAATTCGTATGAAATTTTGTAGTAGTAGTAGTCGTATACGTATGGCGTGAAAGTATGAAAAGTATTCCTAATTCTACCCTGTATGACAGGGTTTAGTCTGTTACGTGACAGTCATATAGTAGTTCCAAAAATCCCATGGTTATTGAGTAATCTGAAGCGTCTTGAATGGACTATCCGACAATTTATCTATTCTTGAATTCTTTCTTGAATACACGGTACGTTCTATCAAGTTTCAACACATGATCCTTTCATTTCGAAATAGAGGCTTCTTTATATTTTTCGAATGGCATTTTTGAACTTGTCATCACCACCTAAGATTGTTTGCCAATGTTCTAACGCCTTCTCAGGACGCTACTGGAATTTGGATCTACTAAACGTTACCGACCCATTCGCACTTCTGGGTATTGAGTGATCCAACTGAATATACTATTCTTCTAGCGGTTCCCTATAGAAATCCAACAAAATCATACTGTTTTACTTTAAACTACACTATTATACTAGTGACTATGTATTAAAATTTTTCAAATTTTTTCTGGTACGTTAATTCAAACGAAGGTGGCGAGAAGAGCAATATTCATGAAACATTCCATTTGGTCCCTGGATCTATATGTTACAAACTGATATAAACTAGAAAGATACATATTCTATATTGTATTGTATATTTATAAATTAAAACAGACAGGTGGCCTCTTTTATTGACGCTTGCCAGTTCGAATGTTTTGAAATGTTTTGAAATGATTGTGAATGAGTGTCAGGAAACGTAAAATTGAGTAATATGAATGTATTATACTAGATCTATACTGAGAAGAATTCACAAAAAATCAAGAGCAAGCTCACGCCAGAAATTTTATATCATGGGTATATTGGGCAGGCACACAGTGTAGCTATTTCATTTATGTCATATAGAAGTATGACAGAACATAATGATTCTCAACCTAATTTCCAGTTGACAGTTGATGAAAAGTATATTCTTTTTTCTCTATAGCCTTTATTGAACCCAATAATGCCCTTTTGTTATTTCCAGAAGGGTCCCAGACTCATAAACTCAGCAGGCCCATTCAAACTCGTGTACATTTGATGAATTATTCTCATAGCGACCCTTTTCTCATTATTCTCTGAGTTATCAAAGTGTTGTGAAATATCAGACGTTGGTACACCTTCAAACCTTTATTATTCTTCTTCCTAGAATGATGCCATCAAAGTCTGTATGCCTCGCTGTATGCCTTAATTAAGTTTCCACTGGGAAAATGTAAACCATCATGTAGGTAGATACAATGTTTATGTTATCTAATTTAAGAGAAAATCTCGTACCTTCCTAATGAGATAATCTGATACAAATTATATTATGAAACCAGTTTTTCGCAAGAATTTATGCTTCATTTCGACGGAAGGTTCAGGCAGAATGTTTTTTCAATATACTATACAGTGAGAGGAATAAGATACTATCTGATGCCTGAATAATCGTATATAGCCTACCTATATGATCGAGTAACTAACACTGTAGGTGATAATAATTATTCGCCTGAATCCAACAAGAGGGGGAAGGTAATCCTATCAGGAATATCGTAGATTGTGTTTAAACATTCTTAAATTCTGAATGATATCGTAAATTTTGTTTAAACATACCTAAATTCTGAATAGTTATTAATTGTGGTGGCAATAATGAACTCAGAGACAATGTGGTGCTACCTTCCCTCAGAGCTTGACAATCATCACAAGAAAACAATTTTAGCCAAGCAAAGAAGAACTGCCTGGATAAATTCTCTACCAATGTTCAGATCACTTTTTTTCAGGTAAATCATTATTTCAACTGAATTGAAGCTCCCAGGATTTTCATGATATTTTAGGAAAACCAGCTCAACTATCTGAGAAGCACCATCCAGATTAGGTGCAAGAAGTCTGAAAATAAAGTATGTGTTCATCACCCCATCAGGGTCGTGAAACTGCTATATGGTTTCAATTGCCTGTTTGATAGTGTTTCCTGCTGTGATATGTTCTCTAGAATGCAACTATGCAGTATTTTATTTGTAGGAGGTACACACCAGAAGATTTGGAATTTCATATTCGACTTGTTGGTCATTATCAACAAGATCAAATTGTGGAAATATTCGAAAATGTAATCCCCCACGAAGAAGAAGTGTGAGAAAGAAATAAAAATATAGAACAAGAAAGATGGGTTGAAAGAATCAAGATACTCGAGTAACTGGTCTTTTTGCGTAGTATATTACTAAATATTCAAACAGTTCTGAAAAAACAAGATATTGAGATATAGGTGAAGATGATATCTCGAGTGATATCTAGTCGTCTTCATCATCTTCATGAATAAAGCTGCATACTTTTTTTTACTGATTCGTTCTACAGTTTCCATGACCTGTTGTATTTGCCAATCATCCTCAGTTCCTGTTTTCATGGAAGAAGAAGGGTGTCCTACCTACTTCACTTTTGTCCTCCTTGTATTGTAAGTATTTGCCCAACAATTCTGTAATCAATATACCTACTGCTTTGAAAAAAAAAAGTTCCTAGATTGCAGGCCAAAATCCTTCATCAAATGCAGTTTTCCCAATGAGAATTTCTTTTGGGCACCAGACCTACCAATTTTAGGTAGGTATGCCATTCGTCATGTCTATAGATAAAAATATCAAAATATCTACGATCATGGACTTTCTGCAGGGTCAGATAACTACAAAACTTGGGAGAGGATTTGAGGCATAATCAGTTTCTCAAGTTGAATTTGGAAAGAAAAATAATGCATTATGTTTCTGAATATTAAACTAAATAACTTGATACTCATGAATTGTTTTGAGTTATGAGTGAATTTGGCGCGTGCTCTGCATCAGCGGTCAAATGGTCCGACGATATTCGGAAATCGTCGGATTTGGCTCTTTGCATGATGTTCGTTAGTTCGAACATTATAGGGATTTCCTTTCGTGTGCTCCAAGGTGGCTCTGGGCGATGAAAACATAGCTAGGCGCTTGTTTGTCTGTAGCTTAGGAAGGTTTAGACTGTAGAGAAAAAAGGTGTATGCAGCTTCTGTGTTGAAGAGGAGAAACCCTCTATTTTAACTGCGTCAAGGTAACGACCTCTGATGGCCATATTTAAAATAGGTCGAGTAATTAAAGGTCATGTCGTTACTGTATATTCATTTTACTTTATTATTTGGGATTTTCTCTTCTCGTTTCTATAAAATAGAAATATAAGTATTATTTCAATATAATATATTGTTTAGAAGGACAAATCAGATGGTTTGCTCCAAAATGTCAAATTTTTCTATCAGTGAGCCCAAAAGAAAAATCTAATAGCTTGTCAGATACACTTTGTTTGGAAAAATGCTCGAAGAATAGAAATATAGATATATTGAAAAAATATCGAATATTGACTTATCTTTGGACATTTTGGGAAGGAATCTGCTCCCGTTCCCAACATGGAAATGAAAATATATTTTTATTTGAAGGTTGTCCTTTGACACTTCTTAGTGACATAATAATGTCGACATATGAATTAGTGATGTTAGTATACAAATGAATTACAGGAGGTTTTTATTAATTGTTCTTGAATCTACCATTTTCTGGTTCAGTTTTCAGTAGTGAATACCATGTCCTATCTATATCAACTGATGCTATTTTCTCCGTTCAGAATAATTCAAGCGGAATACAAATTTCCGATTGAATCTCTAGTTAGTTAACTGGTATTCGAGTATATTTTAACTTTTTGGGAGAAAGAGAGCATTTCTACATTAATTCAAATAGGTGGTAGCAATCATCGATTCATAGTCATAAGAAACCATAAAATGAATTCTGAATTCCTATTTCATCATAAGATCAAACGAACTTACCTACAGTGAAGTTTGATCTCAATTATATGGAACGCATTGTTCAAAGGTGATCAAATATAGTACCTCTGTTTCCCGCGACTACATGTATCCACATGTTCTGAAAATTCGACTAAACTGAACCACTGAAAATCGACTCGTACCCACCTCGCTACACCATCTTCAGTCATCTCTCATCTCTATCCAGTACATAACCTCATTCTTCAAAGCAAGTCTCAACCATATACGTATTAATAAACAATACGGATCATAACGGGTGCCAGGATGAAGCCAAAAATATGAAACAAATGAATATCCATAAGGATTTGGTGGCATGATACGCATGCGCCATGCACTATTATAGTAGTCATCAAAGACATGCGTTTCGGTGGACAATGACGTTTACTAGCCTTTCAATCAAAGCAGTATGTGTCTGATCGTTTCAAAACTTTTCCTTATGGATAGTCATTTGTCTTCAAAAATCGGCTTCATGTTTCGCTATGGAAACATATAGAGATTATCCGTATTGATTATTAATACGTATATGGTCTCAACATGGTCTCAACTTGATTGATGAGCGGGCAAGAATAATGAATCATTCGATTCACACTGGGTTTATACAGCCAGTAAGATGAAATAAGGAATAGCATAAGGAATGAGACGAAAGTAGACCTGTTTATACGAGTTTATTGGTTAATACAGATGAATTGAATTAAATAAGAATTTAGAATCAACCAATGATATCACGGATTTTCTGACAAAACCGTTCATTCTATACTGATGTCAATATAATTCTTCAATTTGTTTTCAAAGCTTCCGAAACAAATCATTAATTTTTAACTCTAAAATCTTCAATATTTTTACCATTTTTATTACCGGCATATTCTGCTCTTTCGAGAAAATGGATGACGTTACATCAATCGAGCAGGAAACTTTGTTTCCACAATTATTATATGTGAAATCAGATCCACGTTTTGAAAATATAAGAATGAAAGAGAACGCATGGAAAAACACTTGAGTTCAAAGTATCTGGATTGTTAGACATTGCGATAGCTTTTATCATTATTTTACAACTCAAGCATGTGAACTTGAATGTGAACATAGGTGGAAGATACTCAGAAATAAATATTCGGCATTGAAAAGATGGCAACTAATATCCCCAGACATACTGGTTCAGCCGAAAGACAGAAACCTGATATATTGGCAGAGAAAATGCCAATACCATCAGCCATTGGTCCAGGATTCGAAAGTGCCCTGTTTGGGAATGTACTATTTCAAGGAAAGTGTCTCTGGTCACTGCAGTGTCCTTGACTGCCACTTCCATTTCTGGATTCTTTTTTGGGGGGGGGGGTTAATACTGGGGCAATTACTCGGGCAATTACTTGGAGTAGGATAGTTCTTTGATAAAGCTTCTTTGTGAGTTAAGACAAAGACAGAACTATCTGATTCGGATAATCGACCAGAGCCACTTGCATGTTTTTCATTTGTGAACTATCAAAATCCTCAGAAGATGACAATGACGAAGTGGAACTGGAAGTAGTATGTTCAGTGTTCCATTTTTATTGAATCATTGAAAGAACTTGCTCCAACACAAAGGATTGAGGTTACTGGATAGAGATGGGATACTGGAGATGGTGTAGAGAGGTGGGTATGAGTCGATTTTCAGTGGTTCAGTTAGTCAACTTTGAAATTTGCTTGTGTAATCGCGGGAAACATAGGTACTATATGGATTCGATGATCAAGAACAAGGCGTGAAATATAATTCTTCAAATCGATACAAAACGCCGCGAGCTAAAAAAACGGAGCTTCATAGCTGACAGGGTTTTATCTAAGATAACCTGGTATGTAATGTTATGGTTGTATATTATGTAATTCGTGGCATAGAATTTCGACCTTCGCAGTCTCTAGTCAGTCTAGGCTAACAATATCAGAAAAGTTCAATGCAAGTGCAAGTTCTTCGCATTGAAACAAGTCGTAAAAAGTGTGAAATTATTGTTGTGTGGAATCATCGCTGCCTAATTGCGAAAAACTTCCTGAATTATGCATGCATTAAATACATTAATATATATTATGCGTTGCAATGGTTAAGGCATTGAACCTTTTGCAGTTTATGTGTGTTCCACAACACATGAAATGTAATGTACAAATTACGAAGTGATTCTAGAGTTGTTTTTAATGGTGCCGCCAGACAATAACTATCTGACATTCAAGTCACTGTCATTAGTTTCAATTCAGGCATGTCAAGCGATGAACAAACATAAAAAATTTGGCAGTATTTTAATACAATGACGCAGTCTTTCAAATAATCGGCTGTAGAAAATTAGTGAAAATATCTGGTATGAAGTAACAACATTCAGTATTTGTAATCAGCGGCGGCTCGTGAAATTACCAACAAATGAGGCTTCGAGTAAGGCTGTGTGATAAAACACACCTCGAGAAAAACTAAAACGATGGGCAATTCAAAATAAGCGATGGGCCATCTTGCGGATGTTCAAGTAAGTAACTGAAAGTTTGTGATGTCAACTTTTTTTAGGTCAAACAATCATGTTACACAGGCTATGTGCCGCTGACACTTCTAAAATTCTTCTGTTCCGAAATAGATTAGTATTTACTGTGGTATAACTTTTGCTGAAATTTTGAATAAATTCTACAGCAGTGAGCTGTAACTTTTCAGTTATTCACAATTTTTGTTTCTATAATTATGTTTGGAATAAAAAAAGACAATTACGTAGAACAGTACGTAGAACAGCAATTAGTTATTTGAAGGTTTCCTATGATGGCGATTCATGATTTGAATAATTTTCTTCGATAGGTAATCATAAATTAATCACGATATTGTAGCAAACTATAACATTTTCATGATATAAAAATACATATGTTCACTTCATTATCGACAGATTGCTGACTCTAAAGACTATAAACCTTTTGGTGATCAGTAAGTAATATGGTATAATTTCATCAGAAATCTGAGCCAAAAATATTTGGAATGGATGGTATATTGCTACTCTTGAGATCTGTCACCCAATTAAAAACTTAAAAACTAGCAATACAGCAAACTTCAACCAGAGGAAGAATACTTGATAACTTGGGTATAGTTGTGCAACCAATCAATACTCTACAGCTTGTTGCCTAGCTGAAAATTTACCGAGTGAAATACGAGGTGAAATATGATGCTGAAAGAGACCAGTTCATCAAGATCAACAAATTAATAAAATTCAACTTCAAAATAAACGACAGGTTTATTTCTCCATTGTGGGGCAGGGTGTAAATATTCAAAATATGGATATCATATGTGTCACAGATTCGGGTCAACGCAGATATTTCATGGAAGCTCAATCAAAATGATTTGACATATAACACGTAGGGGAGTTCTGCTTGAAATGACATACCCTAAGCTTTCGGCTCATAGAGAGCAGAAAAATTTTTTATTGCCCTATTATATATAAATGTTATTCATATTGAACGATTTTCGTACTTATTACCAAATTATTGTAACTATTATGTCATTTTAGGCTTATATATGGGTATGGATATGACATACTTGTAGATGATAAGCGAGAACATGATGAAGTTTTAGATATATCAATTATTCAAAGAGAAAATGGGGCTGATTCATTAAAATAGCTGAACCATTGAAAAAAACGAAGAGATTAACGGCAAACTTTACAAATGAAAATTTCACGTCATGCTGGAGCGTCGGCACACTCACACTCACACATTGTTTACATTTGATGCATTTTATCCATTTCGCTCTATTTCTGGATATCTAGAATATAATGAGTTACAATAGAGGCAAACTGCATCGTCGTCGTCGTTACTGTCGACTTCAAATAGGTCTGACATACTATATGTCATTTTACCTAGAATACTGTTCCGAATGCATCAAATGCCAACAACATAACATAGTTTCAATTGAATGTAAGATAAATGGAAAATGATCATCATCCTTGCATCAGAGACTATCGCAGCTTCAAATCATCAACACGTGATCACAATATTTTTATTAAATCTAATCTGAATTGTTCTAATATTGTTCTGTCAATCGGTAGACCCATTACGAGCAAACCTCAGAAGTCTTCGAGAGACTTGGGCGAACAAGGAATGACTAGGGCCTTTCCATAACGTGAACATTTTCTTAGGGCATCAGAAAAATTTCTGCCAACCACCGCCAGTTTGAATATTTTGATTTCTTTCACAGCCTACTTTGAAAGCACATGTGGTGTTGAAATATATAAGGACAGATACACAGATATTTTTCTGGTATCCAGTATACCTACATTTTTGAATATTCATGAGATTAGCGGGAGGGGGGGAACTTGGCCCCTATGCCCTCCCTCTGGATCCGCCCTTATCATGCTCAGAACGTATATAACCTTTCCTCAGCATCAGAATATGAACGCTTCTTGCTGTCAGTCTTTCGTGTGACTGATTTGTTCAATTTCCATTAGCCATATTTATGTCATGATGGATATAAACTAAACATTACCAATGTCACTCTGTCTTCACAATGATGGAAGTAAGATATGGTGTAATTACTGATGCGCTTCTGTTTCAGAAATTTTACTCGACCTCTCGAGAACAGTGAGAGCAATGGTTCCGTCGATCTTCTAATAGATGGCGACATTGCACAATTATGATATCTGTCAGTTTTGAAATTGTCGCAGATTTTTCGAATTTAGAGTTGAATAATCCCACTGGTACATATGTTCCGCGTACCTTAAATGCCATTTGCCATTTTATTTTCACTCGCACAGCAGCAATAGCAGCATCACCATCTACCGGGAAAATGTATAGAATTAACGTCACGCTCGTTGTGGACGTAGAGAAATCATAGTAGGCGGTCGAGTGATTTTTCTGAAATTTTCAATACGTAATAATGGCCGAATGCGCTCACCATATCTTACTTCCATCATTGTCTTCACCTTCATACTTCGATATTAAAATGATCGCCTATCTGAGTATATATGCATAACATGATGTTCTACTGACTATTTCACTAATCACATTATCTGGCCAATCACAAGTCAGAGACAACGTGTGTGCTTATCGCGAAAATATTAATTGGCTTTCAATTCTGATTGGTCTATCAGCGTTGATGTTATCAACGATGTAACCATGGATAGCGAAGAAAAATCTGTCAGTTTGGCATTAACTAATGATGACTGTACTTGTCAGAATGAGTCACTCATTTATAATAAATGCTTTTTATGCTTCGTGAACTTGAAATAGTCTAGCAAAATACCAGTTTTTTCTGAATATCTTCTCATCGATATTCTGGCGCTTCATTTTTCATGAAATTGTGTTGCCGAGCAACACAACGAGTGCGTCACAATTTATGTCGGGATATTAATTATGATAACAAAACAAATCATCCCAAAATTTATGTCTTCCAAATCTTCCAAACTATAACTATGGTAGTAAAGAAAGTAAAAACTGATGATAAAAATTAGGAACATATATCTCAACACTTCATATTCTTGAAGAATAACTACCTACTGACTACAAGTTTAGTAACATTGAACTACTACCTTTACTTACAAATCTTTGGTTTAGGTGAAACAAACATCATTAACATTGAACTAATTGTAACCACTGCTAATAACAAATGCCATCAACTATAGAACCTACCTTTTGAGATCACTCATCTCACAAAACTTCGGTTCAGGAGGTATAAACTCAATACTGAAAATCAACAACATATAGAAGCAATTAACAACTCCAACAAAGAATTCTTCTAAAGAAGGAGTTGTGATAATATTCAGGTATGATATTTTTGTTTACCAGTTCTTGCAAATCCTTCTTCTTATTTTTTCCCAATGGCAAGTTATTTTCATATGCTTGGATCAAGTTGATAGATTCGAAATTCATTTCTTTCGATCTCCTTCTTTTGACTATGTCAACCGATCTGAACTCGCCATCATCAAATGATGTTTAATCATCATGCAACTGTGTTTACAAGAAACAGCATTCTTCTGAACTTGCTTTTCGGAAAAATGTCACACTTCCGATTGTTATTCTAGTGAGTCAGTTTGTTATTCAATTTGTGGTGACATTGAGAAATTGATTTCGATCCATCGGTTTGACTGAAAATTAATATTGACATTTCTCTCATTCTCTATATCATACAGATTCTATATTATTGCGATCTGTATATAGTGCTACTAACATAAGTAGTTACCTCTCTTAAGCCATTTTCAATCAGAGAATTCGATTGGTATGTATCTGTATATAAATATTTAACACTATCGCTTCTTTTTGGAGTTACGAAGTATCATAGTTTTTCATAACTATCTTATTTCACTACATGATTATAATATACCATATACCGACCCTTCATTGCAAGTTACTCATCAACATAGAGCTATTCTGTAGACGATGCACTTTGATAGGTTCCGAGTATCAAAATTCGTGGTTAGTCAGTAGCGGAGATGTACACTAAAATGAGATAGAAAGTAAAATGGTATTTTTGGGTAATTTTTGTCTATAAACAACAATGTAAATAGATAAGTGGTCCTCGATTTTATGATATTTTGATGCACTGAAGTGAATAGCTCTGATCTCGAATTGGAAACGTGAATAATACACCTGTATATAAACATGTTCAATTCTAAAGACAACATAAACGTCATTGAATATTAAAGAGTGAAGTGGATATTGAGAAATTGATACCTATATCTGAGTATCAAAATACACATTGTTAAGGTTTTTGAAATATGTAGTGGCTCTTTACAGCCAAAGACAATTAGAATATCTCAAAAGTCAAGACAATATAGTGTTCGTACCAAAAATTGTAATAGATTATTATGCAAGAAATTTGATATTGTAAGAGTTTTTAAGGTTTTGTCAAACGCAGGATTCATTGAAACCAGAAAATATCTGATTGTCTTGAAATTTCGTTTGTTTTCGACAATACCTGGCTGTGTTGAATAAAATGGTGTTTCTTCTGTAGTAAGTTCTCTATGTATGTATATGTGTACGGCTACTGATTCCCATTTATCAAGCCACACTGCGAAACACGCGAAACATTCCTGAAATGATGATTTTACTCTATTCTCTAGATTTTTGGGGTTCAACATTCAAGCAAAGTGACATCCAGGAGAAAAAACGAGAACAGCAAATCAAAGACATCGAGATCTAGGAAAATTGATATTCCACCTCCTCGATTAAGCTACCAGACAGTATCGATTCGATGATTTTACTATTATACCTATATGTTTCTGTTTTTTTTTATATTATTCATGGTCTCATTTTTGTTATGTTATAATATGATAACCAAGTTTTGTTTACCAAGTGTAAGAGTTCATTTCATTCCTTTTATGGTAAGACCATCAATACTCTAATACTAAGCTGTATTTTGATTTGCTCCAAAATGATAATCTATTGGCACAAGAAAATGAGGATCTTCTGAAAAAATATCCACATATTATAATGACACATTATCTCTTTGTAACAAGCTTTAAATTCCTTGATTCAAGAACAAAATTGTTCAACTATGATGGGAGAATTTGGAGATCAACTCGGCAAACTAATTAATTTTTTCTTCGACCAATACGTACCTACTGTGATACTGATAATAAATAAATATTCATTGGAATCAAGATTTTATTTCATGAATAAGTCAAGAAAGTTCCGTATACAAATCACACGAATATTCAAGAGCGCCATATGGTTGAATCAATGCTGATCCTCATTGAATCAATAAATCCTTCATCTGTGTGGATGAAAAATCGGTTCACGAACACAGAAATTACA
Organism: Phaedon cochleariae; assembly: GCA_918026855.4. Lineage (NCBI taxonomy): Eukaryota > Metazoa > Arthropoda > Insecta > Coleoptera > Chrysomelidae > Phaedon > Phaedon cochleariae. The sequence goes on from OU896707.1 coordinate 23,742,637, forward strand.
TGGATGACCCAATAACCCGTATAGCAAGTTCTATACACATAAAAAATTAACAGCAAATTAGGAATTCGATAGAAAATAAACAGGCTAAAGAGTGCATAACTAAAATAGTTGAACATTCAATTTACCGACTCAGAAAAGTAGTATACTAATAACTATAGAATAATAGTGCACTGTGGGCTCAATCTATTTTGACAGAAAGAATAAAAGTATCTAAACATTCTTTGTTGCTGCGTGCGGTCTCATCAAAACTAACGTTCCAAACTCTGGGAGCTGAGAAAACAATCGCTCTTGCAAAAATCAGAGAAATGTCAAAACATCACAATATAGAACTGAACATTTACACTGTTCATAATAAACAGTATATCAGTGTATCGAATAATCTTCTATTAAAGAAACTCAAATGCTAAATAACAGTTCAATGTTCGGGACAATACGAAGTGATTGCCTGGAAAGGAAGTACATACAAAACACATTGAATTGAATTCGAATTTGTGGCCACGAGCCGACACTGTCCTGCATCTCTTGTACTTCTGCTTAGCGAGCGATGCTAAGAATGCGCTCACGTTTCCGGTCTGCCGTTTAGACTTAGAGGAATGAACCATTCTACATTCTATGATGATGGGATATTGAAAACCGATTTCATTCCACAAGAGATTCTACACTACCTATTGACTATAGTGTTGTAAGTATGAAGTAGGCATATGGTGAAGTGGGAAGGTAATATGTGGTAGGTATATTAGATATATGGCCACGTTTATACCGTCTGGATATTTGGTATATGCCGAGGTATATGCTTACCCAACTGACCTGATCAAAGGACTTATATTACTTACGCATATTTACACCATGAATGTTTATAGTTGACCAATGTTACCAACTTTGTTATGATTTGCTTATTATTTTGAGCTATAGAAGCTTGTGGAACTCCACTTAAATATCTATATAAATAATAAATTATATACTTCGAATAATAGGTACCTTCTGGCCAAATTCAAAATGAGCACAAATTAGACGAAATTCATTATTCAAAATTTTTTGGGATTTTCTCTCCTCGTTTCTATAAAATAAAGATATGAATATTATTTCAATATACGTGTAGCAAGGACAAATCAGATGATTTGCCCCAAAATGTCACTGCGTTTAAAGAATTTTCCTATCAGAGAGCCTAAAAGAAAAATTCACCAGCTTGTCAGTGACAATTTGTATCGAAAAAAGTTTGGAGAAGAGAAATGAAGGTATATAGAAAGAATATCAAATTTTCACTTATCTTTGGACGTTTCGGGACCGTCCATGTGCGACATGTTCACTGAAGACGAGTGTACCTGTCACTTATTTCCAGGGATAGAAATTCAAGTTAGTCTCCAACGAAGCCTCCATAGTCTAAAATTATACCTATTCGAGGAAACCAGTGAACAAAATTCTGCAATAGCATTTCATATTAATGGCCAAATACCTATGCAATTATGGTAACGGGCGTTAACTCTAAATATTGTCATTGTATGATTTGTTTGCTTGTCTTCGGCCTCAATATAATGACTGTTCTTTAATGTTTCCGTTCGTCGGTCTCCGCCAGAGTTTTTTCAAGGTCAAACCATTAATAATAACAATATCACTATCATTAACAGGTAGATTGAAAACAATACCCAACACAAACACTTTCTTATTAACGCAGAAGCAAGAATCTACAGCGGGGCTCCGCAAACATGATGATGTATTGATTGTTTGTTTTGTTGCTTAGTGATGTTCTTAATTTATCAATTTCGTTTGTACGTCGCATCACTTGAAATTTTCCTTTATATCTTATATTCATTGGAATTTTTTCAACAGAGCTTACAGCTATTTCAGTTTTGATCTTTTTGTCAAGTTACGCAAATCAATATATGAGTTGAAATGAGTGCCGATTATTTTTGGCTAGGTCTGTTGTCAGCTCCCAAACAAAAGTTACACTCGATGAGGTTTGCGTGTTCCAGACCGTTCCAGACTCGGTTCCAGATGTGCCTGAATCGATGATGGTATTTTTGTTGTTCGTGAAAAAATGCATTCCTCATTTTTGGGGCCTAATTTCTTATCTTATTTAGAGCTTTTTTGGAGTATTTTTTTTAGAAGAAACTCGAAAATCTGACGACCCGTTGGAAACCAGAGAATTGCCGCTACTTGAAGTGGAATACTATACAGGGTGTCCCTGAAAGGTCTGTACAAAATCTCATCACATATTCCTGAGGTCGAAATCGAGCCCTTATCGAGATATTCCGGTTTTTAGTGTTCGATGCCGCACCGGCATATTCAAATTATTAAAAAAAAAAATATATTTGCTCTTATCTTCGTGGATGTAATTTGATCAGTGAGTGATCAATGCAAAAATGGATTTATCAAAATATTCATTTGGACTGTGCTTGCCGATTTTTATTTTTCAATTTTGCCACATCTTGAAAACGGAGCAATTTCAGACAGGTGAATTGCTTTGAATCTGATTATTTTGAACTCAGGGACATCCTGTATATACAGAGGAGTGCTCAAGAAACGGCTAGTTCTGTAACTTCCGATTCATTCGAGATCGGATTTTGAAATCTGGGTAGCAAGTATACCAAATTGCCTGTTATTGACAGAAGCTAATTATTTTTTCACTTCCGGTTCAACCGGAAACATCATCAACTTCCAGGAAGCAACCTCATTATTCAATTTTCAAATAGGACACTATAAATTTTGACATTTTGATCAAAAAAGTTTCAAGTGTGTGTAAAATGATGATGTAACGGATCAAAAGGGGTAAAACGTTACGAGAACATCTTATCTCAGGGTTCAAAGCAGAGACAACGGTAGGTCAACTGTATTTTCAGAATCGAAATAAATCCCCAGGCTTTATTTTATTATTCACCAACTACCATAGCTGCTAAGTTTCAAACTTAATCCCCCTTTTTTTTAGAAATATTCTACCCTTATCATTTCCATAATGATTAGAATTTTTGACATTGAAGTGAGATAGACCAAATTAAGGAAAACTCAGTTTGAAATTATACTTATATTGCATATTTCATATATGTCATGTAAATATTGGCATCAATTCGCCATCACAGTGGTATAGCTTCACTTTAAACCAGTATATTCAAGCAGTCTAACTTCATATCAGTCTCATGAGTTTATACATATCAATCAACTTACGCTAATTTACATAGGTGATATTTCCTGACATATCCTAGTGTACAAGAGGAAGTAAATACAATGGAAAACTTAAAGATATCCTACTTTGGTCGAAGTTTCACAGTAAGTTTTGGTAGTTTGAAATTCCTAGCCTGACCTCTATGGTAAACTTGTGGCATAGGAAGGGAAAAATAATATAATTGGAGATGAAATGTATATTGAAATTCCTAGCCTTACCTCTATGGGTAAACTTGTGGCATAGGAAGGGAAAAATAATAGTAGATTATGTTGAAATTCCTAGCCTGACCTCTATGGGTAAACTTGCGGCGTAGGAAGGGAAAAATAATAGTAGACAACACTGTCTGGGAGTATTGGTCCGGAAATGCCTAGGAGCGCTTGTTGTCCGTGCAGACCGTTCCAACACTCAAAATTTCTAAATAAGCCAAAAATGTTTTTAAATCGAATTTTGAATTAAACTCCTGGTCATCAAAGCCAAAACGTGACTCAGGAGGAACAAAAAGAATCGATAGCCGTCAATAAGAGGGTTAATTTAAATAATAAGGCACAGTTAAGAATACTAATACTAGAATAATATACTCATCCGAAAATTGGAGAATCGTAGATCATAGTGTCCACTCAAACATCAGCCCCATGGATGTTCAGTTTACCAGAATATACTCCAGGTTGGCTCAATCCACCCATAAATCACCATTAGAAAGGCTCGTCCAAATAGGTTAATACATAATAACTGCATGGTCCAAGGGGTTGAGGGTTAATGTCTACCATCCACGATCATTATTGAATTTCCAAGGAAACTGATATTGCTTCAATATATTCCATGAATCCCATAAATTCCATTAATTCCATAAATTCCATAAATTCCCGGTTGAATTAATCCATTATAAGATATGTGTATTGAATATTAAATAATTAATACACACAAAATGAAACCCAATGCTACGCCATGTGCTAAAAATATATTGATCATCATAAGGACTAACATTTTTGAATAATGATTAAATTTTTCATCAAAAAATTATCTTACCACTTGGGTTAATATTTTGACTCCATCTTCATGATATTCATGATAAATAACAGTATCTATTTGACAATGTCCATTTTTTTTTCCAAAATGGCAGATTGTAGTTGCCCAACTGTGCCTTACGACAGTCTATCGATGAAAGGGCAGAATTTCTCAAAACTCTTACTGATCTCACAAATTTTAGCACACCGCGCATGCGTAAGTCATACTCTTCACAAGTGGATCTAGAAAAATGATATTTATTTGTATTATTTACTCAGAATGGATTATTTCACCCGATAACGGTATAAGCGTTATCAATTTCCCTTGAAATTATGTTTTTCCCAAAGAAAAACCTATTTATGAAAAATAATGTCAATTTCCAATTTGACCACGGGCCTTGTCATCTTCCAGCATTTAATAAAGAAGAAGACCCATGCATATGGACTGATATGGACATATTGCAAACTGACGTACACAAAAATTTAAGAAGAATTCAGAGTTCACTACTTAACCTAAAAATTTGATGATGACATTAGGATATCAAAACAAACCTTGTTTATTTTATTGCAATTTACAATTTTCCCATCTTTATCATCATTATGTTACCATTAGCTCTGCACTCTCCCTCCATTCTCCTGATAACTAACGAAATCCACAAAGGATTCAATACTGTGCCATTATACACCATAACTACATCTTCCAAGGTATGCAATACAAGTATTTCATTGTGATTGTATCTATTTGTGATTTATTATTTTCAGTATTTATATAAACCTATCAACTGATATTCAACTGCTGTATCTGGAATGTTTTTGTCAAGAACTTTTGATGCATCTGGCTGTAATAAAGGCTTCCACTTGACCAAGATGTGACTCCAGGAACAGGAAACTCAAAACAGATTCTGAATATTCCCTCATACATCATCCTACATAATAATAATGACCATTGCAATTCTATGACCTATTCTATACTGTACCCATTACCCATCGAGAAACCTATAGGAGCCAACACAATAGAGAAGGAGGAGTTGTCTAAAGGTATGTCTCCACCAAAACAACATAGTTCAACCCAACTAACCGCAGCATGTTTAGTCAGACTACGACGACTACGTTACATTATGTTTTTATTTGTTGTACTATGTTGCATATTGTTTATGTCATGGTAAACAAGATGTTGACGTTTGTTGTGTGTTTCGGTTTGGAGCGGTAAAGATCAAAGGAAAATGTGAAGCAACTAAACACAAGTTGTATAGTTGATGTGGACGGCTTGTCGCAAGAAATTGCATAGAAAGCTGCACGTTGTTCATTATTAAAAAAGTGGCATTCAAGTGAACAACGGAAAAATTGAAATCAACATCATGCAACATTGTTGTCGTTGTTGAAACACTTTGTTGGTGAAAGTTGTTCTAGACATTTTGTATCTCCAACAAAGTTGAACAACAAAGTGTTGAAAAGGAATATTCTCAGATAAATTATGGACATACAAAAATGGATATATATTTATATGAAGCAATACATTGAGAATTCGCATTCTCTATGTGATGAGAATATCTACTCTTTTTCAGTTCATTCAATAGAAAACAACTACTTTCCTGGCTATATGCCACGACGAACATTGAATTATATCTATTGAACACACACGGAGTTTGAAAATAAAATATGAAAAAACTTCTGAAATTGAGAATTTGCATTCTCCTTCAGACAAAAATATGTATGTGCACACATATCATTCTGAATATTCAACAGAAAACAACTACTTTCCTGGCTATTTGCCACGTCGAACATTGAATTATATCTGATGAACATTCAAAGGGAGAATATGAAAAATAAAAAATAAACTCCTCCGAAATTGAGAATTGACATTCTTCTTCAAATCGGATGAATAATATGATGTATTTAATGATATAGAAATATAACTTACCAATATATTCAGTATTGAAATGAAAATTGGAATGTATAGGAGAAGTATACTGGCATAAACTCTGATCTTGTGAGCTTGAAAACTTCCAAAAATAATCATTCATATCAGTGATATGGAAAATATTATCTCTCACACACATGTTATATGACTTTATTGCAATGAAACCATTTCGGATTTCTGAATCCTCATCAGTAGTCCACTTATTCTTACAGCCATTCTTCATGATATACACAATTTTCATCTCTCTATAATACAACCGAGAATACAACTAAAACCAAGTGAAACTATAACGAAATGACATCTGAGAAAATTTGTTGACGTTCTATTCCTGTCATTTGGACGTTTTTGCTTTTGGGTGTATGATAAATTGACATTGATCATACAGGGCGTGGAAAGAAATTCTGAATTGAGACTCTATCACGAATCTGCGATTAGAGGTCTATAAAAATCACAAGTTTCCATCGTTCAAGTTTGAACCCCCTGATTGAGTATGGAAGTGTTGAAAAGGAATATTCTCAGATAAATTATGGACATACAAAAATGGATATATATTTATATGAAGCAATACATTGAGAATTCGCATTCTCTATGTGATGAGAATATCTACTCTTTTTCAGTATATATGCAATAGAAAACATCTACTTTCCTGGCTATATTATTATGCCATGACGAACATTGAATTATATCTATTGAACACACACGGAGTTTGAAAATAAAGTATAAAAACTTCTGAAATTGAGAATTTGCATTCTCCTTCAGACAAAAATATGAACTGTGTTGGTCTGTGCTACTTTGGTGGAGACATACCTTGAGAATCATCTCATTACCTGAAATTTCTGAGGGATGTAGGGCAAGAGAAATTGCTATAGCTATACGAAAGAATTTCATCTCATGATTCATCAATATCCATTGAGAACACAGAACACTCATTTTCCCAGATATTATATCGCGACAGCTGGAGACCTTGAAGAAATTGCATTTCCTAGTATCAATACATCATTTGCAATCGACGATGGTGGGGTACGTTTGAAAATTTTCCTCACGCTTTTTTCCCGACCTATCCTAAGCGCGTCTCATCGGTATGCTTGACACACTCGGGGTGAATACACCGGGTCCATCGGCCTGGCCACTATGATATGAGGAATATTGAGGATGTTATTTAGAGTGGGGGGCAAATATATGTGGAGGTACTTTCAATGTATTACTTTGAAATCAAAAGCTACACATAAAAAATGTTAATTGGGCTGTATAGGTACTTGTTTTTTTCTTTTGCATGGAATTGATTTGTGAGGCTGACACTATGTCTATATGGTTGCTCTCTGCAGTTTTTGCTATACCTTCCAACGAAAACACCACCACTTTCCCTGGAATGGGGGACCATATTTTTTATAAAATTTGCTAGGTCCTGTCAATTGTTGTTCTTTTGGGGAGCGTTGAAATTTCGAATGGAAATACTCTACTTCTAATACGAGTAGATCAATTTGAAGTCCTTTTCATTATAAATACACTGGTGCATTGTATTTGGGAATTTGTTTGAATTTTACATACTTGAGGAATGTTCGCCTTTGTTCATCACAACTTAGATGGTTTGCAGATGGTGTTTTATCATTTTTTTCTCAAAAGTGACCTTTTAGAAATAAATCAGCGATTCCATACTGGAATCAATATATCTTAAAGTTTCGAGATTAATTCAGTACGATGGTATATCTGATCTGTTTCAACGACTCTGAAATGACTTAATTCATTCAATTTTAACAACAATAGTCATGTCTAGATGGAAATTGAATGCTATTTCAGAATGGAAGAATATGAATCTCCATCTGCATCGAGAAAGATTCATAGTATATACGACAAGAACATTGGGAGTACCCTCGGGAGTACCCTCGGGAGTACCTGATATTTTCAGAAGGACATGGCATATGATGGTTTTAAGTTTCATTTTTGACTCAATGGTCTGTGAATCTATTTTTCTAGTACGATTCAATTTTTTATTGGTATACGGTGGGTTTTCAATTTCAATGATACATTCCATAATGAATATCAGAATTTCATATGAGTAGTATAATTATGACAAATCTTTGTTGGATTGTCGTTCTAACTCATTTTTTCCGTGTGCATCGAAAGTGACGGCCCAGGGAAATCAAAAACAAGGCGATGATTTTGAATATGTGTCTTTATTTAATTGATTTATTGGTTTCACTGTAATTATTGTGATGACTTATGTTTATATTATAAGATACATTTCACCGATTTTTTCATGCATTCTTTTCTATTACCACAACAGAAAAAAAAATAGATAAGAAAGGTTCTGAAACATTTCTGAGAAAATGCTATATTATTTTATATATAGGATTTTTCGAGATTTTGAAATATTTAAGAGCCTCGCGACTCCTTATTCAATGAGTTCTACTCGTATGATCGATGGTTCAGCTGCAATTTTGGTCTAAGCAGGTCTTAAACTGAAGCGTTCCGTTTTTGGAAAACATTGACTATTTTCAAAGTATCGTAATGCAGTGATTCATCGTCCTACAGAGCTCTGATTAGGGAGAGTATAGGTAGGTTTTGGAATTTTTTTGAACTTATGGAGATTATAAGCTCTTGGAAAAACTTCCTCAAGCAATGCATATCAGAGCTTTCCCGTTCTATATAGAAAACGAGTTTTGATATAGTGCTGTCCGACATATTTCGAGGTTGACAACGTTAGGATGTGCTGACTGCGCTTATCGAGTTCGTTTGCCTGGTATTACTAATCGTGGAATGATATCAGAGATTTCTGAAGAACATTTTTCGAGGAAGTGTCTATAAAAAATTGAAAGGTCACCGACCTTTCTACGGTGTTCCAATGATTCCAAAGTGTTAGTGAGTGTGGACCATCCACCAAACGGATGGCTTTTCTCTGGATGGAATCTAAGAGCATCAGAGTATATTATATTTCACCAAGGTTTGATTGCTTTGGAAATTAGCTAACCCTATATTATGTGCTCTGACAAATCTCAATCTAGTTCACATCACTGACGGCTATCAGAAAGTGGACTATTTCAGATGATTTGAATCACGGTTATTATGCGGGTGATGAATACCTTCATTACTTATACACTAAAAAACTCACCGACATGAAGACACTCGTCTATAGGTACACTATGTAGATATGCAATTTTCACACATTCATCATCCTTTGATACAAGTTAATGAGTATAAAACTTCACAAGAAAATGCATTCTTACTGAAATTGACAGAAGTAGTCGAAACCCGTATTGTCACTCCCGTAATAACGAGGCGTAAAGTATGTTTTACTACCAAGGTAGTTTCCGTCATTTCATGAAACTCTAGTAGATAAAGACATATAGGCCACCTCTGTTGTAATGTAATTAACCCGAATGCACTGTTCTTATCCGAGATTCGAAGGAATAGCACTCGACTCTAGTATTTATCAATAACGACTTGTCATATACTGTCATGGTCATGGCTACTAAATTTTGATCAGAATTGAAAATGGAGTGCTTCCATAGTGGCAACAGGTCCATAATATGTCAGTTTCATAGAACTAAAATGATTGAAATGTGTTGCTAGTGGTGCAAAAAATTTAATATACACCTTGGTATAGTAAAGAATATTATTACCACGGGACCTTATACTTTATACCCCTCGGCTGAAGCCTCGGGATTTGATTCCAGTCCCTGGGTAGTACCCTTGATTATATACACTAGTGTAATACTGATATTCTCGGATATTCTTTACTGCCTTGGTGTATAAATAACTTCACCTACGGTCACTAAAGAAAGTAGGCAATAACACACGAGATACAGCCTCAGTAAGTAGCTCTTTACGCACACTAAGCACATCGCACAGTTTTCGTTTATTCCGCCAGTATAGGTATGTCATGATCGCGTAATCGCTGTTAACAGCGGATGATATAACTGTCAAGAATTATAATTCAGACTGTTTGTCCAAACTTTTTTGATGTCGTAGGTAAAGTATAGTACGTAGTGGGTGTTGTAAAGCAATTACGCACTCATGGAATTACGCACTCGCGCGGCTGCGTGCGTAACTTTTCCATTCGTGCGTAATTTGCTTCTTCTCAGCGTGTAATGGCCCTCGGCTAGCGCCATCGGGCCATTATTCACGCCACAGGCCATAAACGCCTTCTTTACGCCCTTGATACATAAATAACTATTATAGCCCTCGCTATCGCTCGGGTGCTTACTTTACGCTGCGGTCCATAAAAATCTACTTACACCCTTACGCCGCACTAGAGGGGAGTGAAATGCACTTTGCCGCGCAATTTTGGGGGCTTAAAGAGGCGCTTTAACGCCTGCTGAAGATATAAAGTAATAATGGATCAGCTCTATCACTCACGCACTGCCCTTACCCATCCTATCCCACATCGTGATTGGTCATCGCGACATATTTGGCTGTTTTCTGAATAGTATCATTATACTCAACTAACTTAATTTAAACTTACAGTTTCCTAACAAGGTTTAGTTATTATTGCAGAATTAGTGGTGATTATATTGAAAGTATACTTAATTATATAATTGAAATTTATTGCTTACAAACTATAGCAGGCGATTGGTATCCTGGGAAATGTGGGATATAAAGAGGACCAATAAAAATAACTATATATCCTATTCATTTATTATGAAGGAACGTAATTACAGTGCATTCCATATATTATTATGAGTGTATATCGACTTAGCAATGGAGGGCGTCTTATTATCAAGGGAGTGAATAAGTTGATTTGTATCGGTCAGGAATGGAGTATTTGATGGCTTGGTGGAGCAGCATCTAATAGAATGTGGTGGATATAGTTGTTTCGAAAGTGTTTTGGTTACGAGCAGTGCAAATTTCACTTGGTAAAATGGTGAATGTGTATCCTTTGAAATTGAATTCAATGATAAAGTCATCGCAGAGTCGGAGTTGTAGAATTATTCGGGCAATATGGATAGGGATTCCAGCTTGTATAGATAATCCTGAAAATCAAGTTTAATTGTTAGGAACTTGTAAATAGTGAGGTGAGAGGTCCAAGATGACAGATTCAGATCTGATGTAAGTTTCAAGTAAGATGTTTTTATTTCGTTTTGGTGTGGCAGCACAGGATGCTTCGAGTTGGCCCGTAAATTCGGCAAAATCGAGGTATTTTTTGAATTGACTTGCCCAATTGTATCTTGTATTTTCATTGTTGAAAGTGAGATAATATATCCGAGTTACAATAATCTTCTCACATTCATCGGTATTTGTTATATCAGCAATTAGATAAGTAGGTAAGTATACTTGTATTTGTATAGTTATGAGAATGTGGACGATGAAGATAATGAAAAAAGAAAAATATATAGTTTCAACATAAGAGGAAAGCTCAACACAATGGACTTTTTATGTGATGGTGAAATATCTAGTCATAAATAGACCATTTTATTTTTTATTGTCCAATTATAGTTCAGCCTTGGCCTAAAACATGAGTCAAGGACATTGAACGGGACTTCTTTTATCATCTAATTAAGTATACCGGGTGGTCCATTCAAGACTATCCACCCTCGATATCTCCCATAATAATTATTCAACAAGAAAATGACGAAACAGGTCGATTTTTATTTGGAGGGGGACACATTTTGAGGCAAAATAAATGATCCATACTTCAACCCTCTACTCTCCAGAGCAACCCCCTCAATAATTTGAATAGGGAATAAGGGTAGTGTTATACATCATTGGAAAGGTAATTTTATTCGGAAACTAGCAGTGCAAAGTTTTTTGAATTCCAACAACTCGTTCTCGAGATATTCGAGTTCGAATGGTATGTTTTTTAATTGTGAGTAAATGTATGTTCAAAATAGATATTATTGAACAGGTATTCACAACAAGTGTTCAAAATGACCTCCATTGACTCCCAGACAGTGGTAGAGTCTATTTGAAAATTCCTCTTGTACATTTCAGAATGTTTCTCTAGATATTGCCAGGCATTCAGTTCTTATTATTCTCTCCAAATCATCGAGGTCAGTAGGTTCCGTTTTAAAAATAACAGATTTTAAATGACCCCATAGGAAAAGTCATTGGGTGCCAAGTCCGGTGAGCGTGCTGGCCATTCTATTGGTCCTCTACGACCAATCCATTCGTCTGGAAAATTCTGGGATAGCCATTCTCTCACCTGCAATATGTAATGAGGTGGAGCACTATCCTGATGTTGACAAAAAATATTTTCTGCTAATAGATTTGGATCACCATCATCATCGAGGTCAGTGTTGACAGCATCCATAATAAGTGGTTCGATTAGATTCTGAAGCATATCCAGGTAGGCAATACCATTCAAATCACCCTGGATAAATATTGGTCCAATGATTGTATTACCCAAAATCCCTGCCCACACATTCAACTTCTGGGGCCATTGTGTGTGCTTTTCTCTCAGTAGATGAAGGTTTTTCTGACTCCAATAACGACAGTTGTGTCTGTTTACTAAACCGTTCAAATGAAATGAACACTCGTCACTGAAGCAAATATGCTTCATAAATTCGTGGTTCCTCTGTATCATTGTCGTGATATTTTCGCAAAATTCAGATCGTCTATCATAGTCATCCTCATTTAATGCTTGGTGAAGATTCAACTTATAAGGATGAAATTTGTGCTGTTTCAGCATCCTCATTATAGAAATTCTGGATATTCCTGTGATGCTACTTAGTTGTCGAGTAGACATTGTAGGATTTACCTGTCATAAAACTTCTACTAGGTTGATTTCATTTGTGACAGGATGCATCCTATTCCTCTTCTTATTGGCAACTGATCCAGTCTCCCGAAATTTCGCTACAAGATCCAAGATATATCTAAAATGAAAAAAGTAATATTCACATTTTTTTTGAGATAATCAGATATATTATGAATAGAAAAAAATTGAGTATTGAAAAAAATACAGTGAGAATTCGCATTCTCTTTGTTATGAAAGTATTGATTCTCTCTCGGTATATTCAGAATGATGATATGTATATGTTCCATGATATTTTATCTGAAAGAGAATACTAACTCCGAGACTAACTCTCAACATCAGACGGTTTTATTTATTTTTTATTCTTCAAATTATTATCGTGTGTGTTCAAATTCAATGTTCGTCGTGGCATATAAGTAGTCGGGAAAGTAGTTGCTTTCTGTTGAATATACCGAGAGAGAATCAATACTTTCATCACAAAGATCACGAATTCTCACCGTATTTCTTTCAATACATCAATTTCTTCATATTCATCATATTTCCCACAAATTGTATTTCTGATACTCACTTGTGAGTTACGTTTCTATTTTCGTGCTGCTCATTAAAAATTCGAGCTGTTGCTCGTGCACACTCATTTTGAACAGCAAAAATAAAAATTATTTCAACTTTCTCGTCTTTCGTGTAAACCATCGTGATAGAAGTAAAATTCTCGAAATGCGTGGTCATTTCTCGTTTCAACACTGAATTCACAAATTCAGAAAAAAATTGTCGGAAGATAAGTTTTTCACCGATTTCAATCATGTTGGCAAAAAAAACGAACACGTGTTCTCGGTGAGCAAATAATTTAGGTTTGAAAATCGGTAGATATCCGTCAGTAGATACTTTAGGCAACCAACAAGGTTCACATTCTTTCTCTTAAACATTTGGAGATATTCATCTGGCATTCGATCCTTATTCTTCTTTCCACATCGTTCAGGTCAGTGGGTTTCGTTGTATAGATAAGGGATTTCAAATTACTTCGTAAAAGGAAATCATTGGGTGCCAAGCCGGCAGATGTGCTGTCTATTCTAATGGTCCGCTACGGACCTTTATGATGATGGTAGTCGAAATCTATTGGCAGATAATATTCAGTTTCAACAAGATATGTGTCACCTCCCGTATCACACGTGAATGAATGGCTACCCCAAAATTTCACAAACAAATGAATAGGTCGTGAAGGGTCAATAAAATGGCCAGCACGCTCGCCGGACATGGTGTCCAATGATTGTTTCCTTTGGGGTCAACCAAAATCCGTTATTTATGAAACGGAATCTACTGATCTGGACGATAAGAAAAATGAATTAGGGTTGAATGCCTGACAATAACTAGAGAAATATTTCAAATTTGCGAAATAAATTTACAAATAGATTCTTCCACTGTCTGGAAGTCAATGTAGGTGATTTTGAACATTTGTTGTAGATGGCCATTCATTAATTCATTCCGTACATTCAATTACTCACAATTATAAAACATACCATTCGAAAGCGAATATCTCGAGAACGAGTTGTTGGAATTCAAAAAACTTTGCACTGCTAGTTTCCGAATTAAATCACCTTTCCAATGATATATAACACGACCCTTATTCCCTATTCAAATTATTGAGGGGGTTGCTCTGGAGAGTAGAGGGTTGAAGTATGAATCATTTATTTTGCCTCAAAATGTGTCCCCCTCCAAATAAAAATCGACCTGTTTCGTCATTTTTTTGTTGAATAATTATTCTGGGAGATATCGAGGGTGGATAGTCTTGAATGGACCACCCGAGCAATCATGCATTTCATTTTCTTTCACTTTATTTTCAAGAAGTATTTTGTAATCTGCACGCATGTTACAAAAAGTTGCAACCTGATTATGAAAACGCATGATTTGTGAATCTTATATATGCTATTAAATATTCCATATGAGAGGCTCGGGTTTTTGTTGATCCTCCCTTGTCTGAGAATGTCTCTAATAACTATACCTAACACCAAATACTTATAGACAGAACACTAATTTTTATTTATCAAACAATAATGTGCACATTTTGTGATTATAGTGCTATAAAGAATTCAAATATTATTTGGATCGATACCTTATAATAATTAATTTATTATGTACAGGCTGGCTGGAATTCGAGATTCATCATTGATGGGACTCAAAAACCGTAAGATATACAGGATGGATTAATTTATGGCAAAGTTGCACAACTTAATGTCTAAAAAATGCCGTTTTGAAATGGGAATGCTGCTTCATCCGCCATTTCATTTTCATTTTTTCATGACTCGATTTGAATGTATTTAAGACAACAAATCATACTTTCTCATAGCTACTTTTTCTGTGAAACAAGATGATAGTATAAGATTTTCAAAACGTCGTTTTGCCTTTGAGTTGTTATCACGAGCTTTGTATTTTAAATACGGTCCTTTATTACGGTTTTTAAGAGCTTTCATTCTCCTGAAATCAACAGTGTATCGCACTTATTAGAAAGGAGCATTGAGATACACGGGAACTATACACTGAGAAAAACTGGTTAATTAAAACGTCTAGTTGGTATTTTTTAGTACCGATAATTAAAAATATTTGGAATTTTATTAACAATGACAACGTATCCTTATTTCCTACAAATGACTTTTCTATTTTTCGCCAATTATTTGTCATCAATAAAAATACTATTTGTGACAGAATTATTACAGTGTTGTCTATTCAGTCAATTAAAATTTTATATTGGGGTTAAAAACCTCATTCTGAGGTTACTAACAACAGCTGACTATTTGCCACAACTGATGACACATTTATCGTAAAAGGTTTATTATTATTCATAGCAGAAATTGTTTAGCCATAACTAATAATTTTAGTTGTACTGCGTCGTTCGGGACCGCCTCGCGTCTCTTCGGGACCCACCGGCAAAAATTGCATCGTGCATCTGTTTGTCTTTCTGTTTCTACATTTGAACTTGTATCTTAGTAGTGGGTAGATCGCACGGTCGTCGAGCTTAGACAAAATAAATGAAATAATTGTCTAGTGTAGCCGGGAGCGTCGTGTTCTTGCTGGTTCACTGCTCTGTGTTTTCAAATCACTGTTTTGTGTTTTTTTGCACTTCGCGCTGAGTCATTTGGCATTTGGTTGGCAAAATAATGATTCGCAGTTTACCATCGTTATCTGTGCGTCACTAGTTATCAGGTTTAGGTATCTATTCACAATTCAGTTCAGTTTACGACGGGCGACGGTGAGGAACGTCCAACCGACGTCACGTGTACACGGTGTATATTTATAATTCCCCCTCTTTTTGCTGAGCTGTGGCCTGTGGCACTTACGGTGTGTGGTGTATTCCTGTTCACGATTCCATTGGAAATTGGAAGGAAAATGGCATACAAACTGTTATTATCAGAATCGGGCCTTGATTTTAATTGATATAAAACTATTAAGTTGCCAAAATAACTAAATTATATTCAAAACGTTACTAAATCACTTTTAATAGTAACTAGATTCCATTTCAGTCACAATTAAATATTCGATTTGCAACAACACACTCACTATTAACGTCAGAAGAAATGAGTAATTGCCCCAACTGGGATAATTTGTTGTGATAACAAACATATATTGAAACAGTACTAACAATCTAATTGTTATAACTATGTATCTTGATTGTGGCAAATAAAACTTGGTATTATTCATTAAAAAGGCTTATTAGTTACCACAACAACGTCGTAGATGACTCAACTAAACTTTTCATTTGAGGCAAATAGGCGTTTCCAGAAAAACAGAATTAGTTATGACAACAACTAATGCTTGCTGTTCCCTATCGTACTAAAAAAAATTTCTGTAGTTACTAATTTTTTAGTAACGGCTACAAATTTTTTCCCTCAGTGTATATTCTTCATATTAACTTGCAAAATGTATGGGTAAATACGTTAACGTCTTTCGCGAATTTTTAGAAAAATACTCGGAAAAATCATCCACAGCCCATAAGGGAACTCTTTTGTTAAATCTATGTCTGCTCCTAATTCCATTTGTACCATAATGATGTCGTCGATCACTAATTTTTGGACCTTTTTGTAAATACTCGACAAGTATAGTACTGCGATGATGGCTTTTTAGCCGAAAGCGCTATATGCGATTTTATAATAAATTTTACACGAAATACAAAATCTCTTCATTCTATTAAAAATATAATGGCTGAATTGAAGATACAAATATGGAACCAAGAATAATATAGAAAATATATTGTTGCAATGAATTCGATATTGAATTGATATTGGCAAACGACGGCGGGTCACGAAATTTCATTAAAATTGAAACATTGACAGTGGATGATAGAATATTTTCATGGAGCATTATTGATTTGTTCGATTTTGTGAAAATCTTGTGATTCCATTTACAAGATACCCATGCGAATATTGGCAACATAATGAAACCAAATTATTGATAAAAAATGTTCCACCTGAGGTACTATAACCATACCTAATGCATTTCAGTCGAAGTCATAAAATTTAAACGTTGATTTTCTGAAAACACACGATATTAATTAGAATAGTCTTGCACTAATAGTGCGATATACTCAACATTCCGAAAACCCATACTATACCTCCATCAACCGTTTAATCGTTTGAATGTCCGGCTATCAACTTACCAAGCAGTAATTTAACTTGTTTCTTTATTTTCAGGTAAGGCCGTAAGAAATTCAACTCAATAAGTCAATCCAGATTAATTACCTCAAAACAAGCTACTCCATGAAGTAACCGCTGTCGTATCTGGTAAGTAATGTATTCACTATTCAGATGTATATACAGAGTGGATAACCAAATAATTATCTTCGATCAGGAGCGGTGAAAGAACCTATAGTCACAACTCCACCACATCTTCTTCTTCTTCTTCTTCTTCTCTGCACAGGTGGGCGGGTGCGTGGACCCCTCTGCACTCAGGTCTCTTCAGTCGGGCCCATTGTGCGCCCACTTGTCCTGTGAATCAGCTGGGCATGCCGATTTCTTTGACGAAATTCAGCAGCTTCCTCAGCTGAGTCGCTTTCACATCCCTTGGGTGCAGTACAATGCTCCCAAAGGCAGCTTTCCTCTGATGCACCAGCGCGGGGCATTCAGTGAGTATGTGTGATGATGTTTCATCATCCTCCAAGCACCATCTGCAGATGGGATCATCTTTGATCCCTATGAGTTCTAGGTGCCTGTTGAGGTGGTTGTGCCCAGTTAAGAGCCCAACTACCATCTTGAGATCTCTTCTATTAAGTGACAGGATCTCCCTCGTGAGCCCTTTTGAAGGTTCCTTTATATGGAGCTTTGATTGTCTCATTCCTGGTGTGTCCCGCCATGTTCCAAGGAACTGCCTCTGTAGCATTTTCTTCATGAAGGACATAGCCGTACCATTGGGTATTCCCAATATCGCTTCTGGTTCAATGGGTGTCGTTTGGTTAACCGATCTTGGCTAGTCCGTCTGCCTCCTCGTTCCCCGGGATACCAGAGTGTCCTGGAACCCACATGAGGCTGACTTTCCTAGTTTTTGCCATATTTTCTAAGGCACTTCTACACTCGGACTTCAATTTAGTTGTTATCCTATTGGATCTCAATGCCGTAATAGCATCTTTGCTGTCCGAGCATATGGTGACTGGTCCACGTCCACTTCTGCCGAAATTTTCTTGAACACACGTCAGAATTGCAAACACACTCCACCACATACACAATTTAATAATGACCCCCGTTCATGGACAATTCTAACATTGCAATTTTACAAATCTGTGACTAAGGAAAAAAAATTAACTTTCTCGAGACCTTGGAAATCAATAAAGCTGTCCACTCTAACTTCAACTGCCTCAATGAACAAACTCATTTCGATTGTTTCAAATTACTTAACTCTTTATTATTTTAACTATAATACTGTTCTGTGTTGTATGTCACTTGGAATCAAAATATTCCTTGGTATTTGACGTGATTTGTGTCATTCTGATGTTGTGTTTTGTCCTCAGCGTCATTATTGTCAAGTGTCATTTGTCGATTGTCATTTGCTGTGATTAGTTAACCTAATTCAACAAAGTCAGACCCACATATTGCTGTTCATAGATCTGTTATAATGTTTGTTCCCTAACAGCTACCCACCCGCACTATGCGCGGTCTAAAAATAGTGTTCATTATTCAACTAATCTTTTTACACCAATAAAATGGTAGGTAAATTCAAACTTCAACAATACTTGAAAACTAACATAAGCGTTGTTTTCTTCCTACAGATTTTTTTATTTTTTATAAATTTGCTGATGATGAAGGATTAATCCTTCGAAACATGTCTTTTTGTTCATGATCGTTGGTCATCATTGAATTGTTGATGTGGTGGAGTTGTGACTGTGAGTTCTTTCATCCCTCCTGATTTATATCACCTCCACTGTGAGTTATGGCTCACCTACGTTGGTTAATTATCTTCGACTCCAGGGTAATGCTAAGAATCATCATCGCACTGAATTTCCATTACAAAAATTGAATAATGAATTATTATATTTGCTGAAAAATGTTGACTTTTTTCTCAATTTAGAGGAATTCAGAATGAACCATATACCTTTAAAAAGCTAGGTACCATCACCTGCAGAGGATGTGATTCAGAGGTCATTTGAAATTCTGAATATACGGTTGAAATTCCACACATTGTCTTTCTCAAAAAATATATCATTCTTTGAATGTTCGAAACTTAGTTATTGAGAAAATTAATCTACTGATATTTGTATCACTTTTTACGAACATTATATGAGAGTGCTAAGTAATCATATTGAACGAAAAAACTTATATTTCGGCTACTGTTTCTTTTATGATTATACATTCCTAGGTATGATTCTATCCAACCAACCGAACCGAACCGAGTCAACCTGACCCAACCTAACCAACCTAAACTATCCAAACCACATCATCATCATTCCATCATAGGTTCCCATTCAGGCAATCATTCTCCTACAACGAAATAAGTTCATGCATCCGTTTGCACATTTACATTATTGCCAAATCAAAAGTATCTGTTTATTTCAGTACAATCTACGATTCAGAAGCGAATTCACTGACTTCTACTTCCCGATTTTTCAAGGAATCATCAAAATGCATTCATGTGCATGAAAATTAGTATCTCTATACTATGCGTGAATACAGATTTAAAAAATATCAAAACCACCTCTTGAGACCATCAGACAACAAACTTTATGTACGTACGTTACGCCGGCACGACCACTTCAACAAAATCAAAAAAAATTTATACCAGAATTAAGTGCTTTTTAGTTGCTAATTTGTTCCACTTTACAAAAATTTGTTGCTTATGCAGATATAGCAAAAATTGAGTCCATGCCAGCTTCACGAGAAGTTGGCACGGCAACTTTTTCATTTCAACTCCGAATTGGGAAACAAGTATACCAAATTGTAGTGCTAATTTGTTGCTGATTTGTTCCCCATTCGAATTTCCGCATTTATCTCCATTAAAGAAAAAAATGATTCCTTGCCAGCTTCATGAGAAGTTGGCACGGCAACTTTTACATTTTTACACGGATTTGGGGAACAAATATACCAAATTGTAGTCCTAATTTGTTGCTAATTTGTTCCCACTTTCAAATTTTTGTTACTTCTTGTTTCGGAAATGATCATTATAGAAGATGTCATGCTAGACTAATTTTTCGAGCACTCCGTTAAATTACATAAAAACGCAAAAACGATCATGCCAGAATTTGTTGCTTCCTTGTTGTTAAATTGTTCCCTTTTTAGAATTTTTGTTGCTCGTTATTTTTTTTTTTGGAAACTATGGTGATAGAAGATGCCATGCTAGACTAATTTTTCGAAAACTCCATTAATTGACATAAAAACGCAAAAACGATTATGCCAGCATTTGTTGCTTCTTTGTTGTTAATTTGTTCCTCTTTTAAATTTTTTTTTACTTTTTTTTTGGAAATGATCATTATAGAAGATGTCATGCTAGACTAATTTTTCGAAAACTCCGTTAATTGACATAAAAACGTAAAAACGATTATTCCAGAATTTGTTGCTTCCTTGTTGTTAATTTGTTCCCTTTTCAGAATTTTTGTTGCGCTTTATTTTTTTTTTGGAAACTATGGTGATAGAAGATGCCATGCTAGACTGATTTTTCGAAAACTCCGTTAATTGACGGAAAACCGCAAAAACGATTATGCCAGAATTTGTTGCTTTCTTGCTGTTAATTTGTTCCCTTTTCAGAATTTTTGTTGCTCTTTATTTTTTTTTTGAAACTATGGTGATAGAAAATGCCATGCTAGACTAATTTTTCGAAAACTCCGTTAATTGACATAAAAACGTAAAAACGATTATTCCAGAATTTGTTGCTTCCTTGTTGTTAATTTGTTCCCTTTTCAGAATTTTTGTTGCGCTTTATTTTTTTTTGGAAACTATGGTGATAGAAGATGCCATGCTAGACTGATTTTTCGAAAACTCCGTTAATTGACGTAAAACCGCAAAAACGATTATGCCAGAATTTGTTTCTTTCTTGTTTATAATTTGTTCCCTTTTCAGAATTTTTGTTGCTCTTTATTTTTTTTTGTGGAAACTATGGTGATAGAAGATGCCATGCTAGACTAATTTTTCGAAAACTCCGTTAATTGACATAAAAACGTAAAAACGATTATGCCAGAATTTGTTGCTTCCTTGTTGTTAATTTGTTTCCTTTTCAGAATTTTTGTTGCTCTTTATTATTTTTTTGGAAACTATGGTGATAGAAGATGCCATGCTAGACTGATTTTTCGAAAACTGCGTTATTTGACGTAAAACCGCAAAAACGATTATGCCAGAATTTGTTGCTTTCTTGTTGTTAATTTGTTCCTCTTTTAAAATTTTTGTTACATTTTTTTTCGGAAATGATCATTATAGAAGATGTCATGCTACACTAATTTTTCGAAAACTCCGTTAAATGACATAAAAACGCAAAACCGATCATGCCAGAATTTGTTGCTTCCTTGTTGTTAATTTGTTCCCTTTTTAGAATTTTTATTGCTATTCATTCTTTCTTTTTTGGAAATTATGGTGATAGAAGATGCCATGCTAGACAAATTTTCCGAAAACTCCGTTAATTGACATAAAAACGCAAAAACGATTATTCCAGAATTTGTTGCTTCCTTGTTGTTAATTTGTTCCCTTTTCAGAATTTTTGTTGCGCTTTATTTTTTTTTTGGAAACTATGGTGATAGAAGATGCCATGCTAGACTGATTTTTCGAAAACTCCGTTAATTGACGGAAAACCGCAAAAACGATTATGCCAGAATTTGTTGCTTTCTTGCTGTTAATTTGTTCCCTTTTCAGAATTTTTGTTGCTCTTTATTTTTTTTTTGAAACTATGGTGATAGAAAATGCCATGCTAGACTAATTTTTCGAAAACTCCGTTAATTGACATAAAAACGTAAAAACGATTATTCCAGAATTTGTTGCTTCCTTGTTGTTAATTTGTTCCCTTTTCAGAATTTTTGTTGCGCTTTATTTTTTTTTTGGAAACTATGGTGATAGAAGATGCCATGCTAGACTGATTTTTCGAAAACTCCGTTAATTGACGGAAAACCGCAAAAACGATTATGCCAGAATTTGTTGCTTTCTTGCTGTTGATTTGTTCCCTTTTCAGAATTTTTGTTGCTCTTTATTTTTTTTTTGAAACTATGGTGATAGAAAATGCCATGCTAGACTAATTTTTCGAAAACTCCGTTAATTGACATAAAAACGTAAAAACGATTATGCCAGAATTTGTTGCTTCCTTGTTGTTAATTTGTTCCCTTTTCAGAATTTTTGTTGCTCTTTATTATTTTTTTGGAAACTATGGTGATAGAAGATGCCATGCTAGACTGATTTTTCGAAAACTCCGTTATTTGACGTAAAACCGCAAAAACGATTATGCCAGAATTTGTTGCTTTCTTGTTGTTAATTTGTTCCTTTTTTAAAATTTTTGTTACATTTTTCTTCGGAAATGATCATTATAGAAGATGTCATGCTATATAGACTATTTTTTCGAAAACTCCGTTAAATGACATAAAAACGCAAAACCGATCATGCCAGAATTTGTTGCTTCCTTGTTGTTAATTTGTTCCCTTTTTAGAATTTTTATTGCTATTTATTCTTTCTTTTTTGGAAATTATGGTGATAGAAGATGCCATGCTAGACTAATTTTTCGAAAACTCCGTGAAATGGGATAAAAACGCAACAAATTCTGGCATAATCGTTTTTGCGTTTTTATGTCAATTAACGGAGTTTTCGAAAAATTAGTCTAGCATGGCATTTTTTATCACCATAGTTTCCAAAAAAAAAAAAATAAAGAGCAACAAAAATTCTAAGAAGTGAACAAATTAACAACAAGGAAGCAACAAATTCTGGCATGATCGGTTTTGCGTTTTTATGTCATTTAACGGAGTTTTCGAAAGATTAGTCTAGCATGACATCTTCTATAATGATCATTTCCGAAAAAAAATGTAACAAAAATTTTAAAAGAGGAACGAATTAACAACAAGAAAGCAACAAATTCTGGCATAATCGTTTTTGCGTTTTTATGTCATTTAACGGAGTTTTCGAAAAATTAGTCTGGCATGACATCTTCTATAATGATCATTTCCGAAAAAAAAGTAACAAAAATTCTAAAAGAGGAACAAATTAACAACAAGAAAGCAACAAATTCTGGCATAATCTTTTTTGCGTTTTTATGTCAATTAACGAAGTTTTCGAAAAATTAGTTTAGCATGGCATCTTCTATCACCATAGTTTCCAGAAAAAAAAGCAACACAAATTCTAAAAAGGGAAAAAATCAACAACAAGGAAGCAACAAATTCTGGTATGATCGTTTTTGCGTTTTTTATGTAATTTAACGGTTTTTTCGAAAAATTAGTCTAGCATGACATAATGACTATAATGATCATTTCCGAAAAAAAAAGTAACAAAAATTTGAAAGTGGGAACAAATTAGCAACAAATTAGCACCACAATTGGTATATTTGTTTCCCAAATCCGTGTTAAAATATAAAAGTTGCCGTGCCAACTTCTCATGAAGCTGGCAAGGAATCATTTTTTTCTTTAATGGAGATAAATGCGGAAATTCGAATGGGGGAACAAATTAGCAACAAATTAGCACTACAATTTGGTATACTTGTTTCCCAATTCGGAGTTGAAATGAAAAAGTTGCCGTGCCAACTTCTCGTGAAGCTGGCATGGACTCAATTTTTGCTATATCTGCATAAGCAACAAATTTTTGTAAAGTGGAACAAATTAGCAACTAAAAAGCACTAAATTCTGGTATACATTTTTTTTGATTTTGTTGAAGTGGTCGTGCCGGCGTAACGTACGTACTTTACGTGTATGGTAGAAAACTCTATAATATCATCTATGGAGTTGAGAATACCATGTTCGATCTGAAGAGACATATATCATCATTATCCTTTATGTAAGTAATGCATTTTGAGTGTTTGTATCCGGACGAGACTCGCAACTATCAACACGATGTGAATTTTTCAAAAAGAAATAGTTTTTTTGAGTGAAAATGTTCCACATGCACATATTTCAACATTTCAATGACGCAAAGGAATTATGAATTGGTTGAGATCCATTAAATATTAGTAAATTGACGAAGCCCATGGCCATGGGCGAAACATTTTTCTACCTAATCTTTTGAAATTAATTATGAAACCGAATCCAAACCCCAAGATGATGCTTCAAATCAAAAAATATTATGAACATTCAATGTTATACAATTATCCATCGATACAATGCATTATTTTGATGAAAATATGTAGGAATAAAAGAACTGTTTGAGCACCCCTGCTGTAGATAAAACCGAATAGGAATTAGTAATGGGATCCATAAATAATTCTATTTCGAACCACCACGTTCATCTTGTTGATCAGATCAGTTTCAGATGATTATCATACTGAAAGCCACATATTATAATATTACCAAAATGTCGGAAAATAATATTTTGCAAAGTATATAAAATCCTTATTTTCAAACTAATATAATAATGGTTCACACCGTGTATAATTTCTCATGATTCCAAATCCAGGTTAAATTTGTGTGGTAAGTTGAGGCCCAGAACGAGACTGTTGTGACTCGAACAATTTTAATATCGCTCAACAGATTAGATGATCTACAATAACGACATTATTGGTGAATCGTAACGACATCGTCCACCAATATTTGGCATCAGGTATCTTGATGAGTTGAGAAACTGCATCCTTGACCCAACCCTCATCAACTCGAACTGGATTTATGAGAATTAAATGCATGTGTGGCATATTTTCGTAATCAGAAGAAAGACACGGTTTTCAAATGCACTGCAATACAGGGTGTGTCATCAAATCACCAATTCAGACTTGAATTGTCTTTGTGCTGATTTCAACTGTTTTAAATTTCGATGGTGGTGTTTTCATTATCGATTGCAAAATACACGGAATGAAAAATGGTATTCATATGTATTTTAATAGGCGATAAAATTCCTCTCTATTACCTATTTATTTTCTGTGGCGCATTATTCAGTTCAAGATATATAGGGTGTCCAAGATAAGGATGTCTATCATAATTATGGTAGAGTTGATGATGGTTTCTCCAAAACGAAAAGTCGTAAGGAAAATCTCTAAACGCTGTTTTGTAGTGCTTGATTGGACGTCAATGTTAAGGTTATTTTCCAGGAAGTTGTGTTGGCAAAATTTCCTTCAGTTGTCGGAATTTTATCTTCTGTGAGATCTGAGAGAGAGTATTTTTCGAGCTTCTGGTCCTGTGCAGTGCCCGTGCTTTATTAGAAGATGCAGTTGGTGTACCGCTGTTATTTATATATAGGCGATAAAGTGACTCTTTCTGTGACATATTGCGTGATACGGTTTCTTGTGCATGTATTTGGATTGGACAATCATTTGTGATCCAACTGAAGGCCAATGGCACTGTAGCATTTAAAATTCCTCTCTCTTACCTTTTTATCTTCTGTGGCGCATTATTCAGTTCAAGATATATAGGGTGTCCAAGATGTCTATCATATGGTAGAGTTGATGATGGTTTCTCCAAAACGAAAAGTCATAAGGAAAATCTGTAAACGCTGTTTTGTAGTGCTTGATTGGACGTCAATGTTAAGGTTATTTTCCAGGAAGTTGTGTTGTCAAAATTTCCTTCAGTTGTCGGAATTTTATCTTCTGTGAGATCTCAGAGAGAGTATTTTTCGGACTTTTGGTCCTGTGCTGGTTTTGATCGGGAATCCTTCAGGATTTTTTACCATTCCTGCTATTTCGCCGCCAAGAACGTCGTTGGAGTTTCTGGCAGAAGAATATGTTTGATCTATAAATACACTCCAGGATTGGGAAATACGCCAGTCAGACATAATCATTACCCTTTTTGACAAAGGTGAGTCTTTTCTTCTTTTGAACCCTAAAAGTTGGTCCGCCAGTTGTTTGGATTCGAAATTCACTCAGGTTAGGTCATCAGTAAAAGTTGGAGATTACAGATAAAATAGTCCAGCTTCTAGGTTCTTTGTTACAAGCACTGTTCTAGTTGCAAATATAGAGTATAAGAGGTTTACCCCTTCATTCCCCTATTGTGTTACATATGGTTACAGCACGAGGATCATAAGCAGGCTACAGTGTTTTCTTATTTATTCATTATTTTGTTTCAAATATAATTTATTTTCAATATTCCATATTCCCTTAGTATTCAGTAAGTATTTCTGACACATAACCATCATTTATAACCCCAACTCATAGAATCTATGCGGCGGCATAATTCTCTTTGGACTATACATGAATTTACTTGAAATATAAGTCATTGATGGACCGGTTGTTGAATTATTTTGATTTGATCTTTATAAAATACCAGTATTGATCTTGATCTGTGATACTTAAAATTTCCATATTTTGTATGCTAACACCCTGCGCCCCCATGGAGTGATAAACCTGTTTGTTTTTTTGGTGAATTTTATTCATTAATTGATATTGGTGAACTGCTCCTATCATCACTTTTGACATCATATTCTTCATGTCTATATCAGCTGGTCAACTCTTTGTAGAGTAAATTATTTGGTTGCTCAACTACCCAAGTGATAAATAATTTTTTATTTGATTGTTTTGGCGCCCTATTTATAAGTTCTAATTCGAGTAATGTGATTATTATGTAACATCATTGTTTGACCTGAAATATCTCAACAAACCCATGGTGCATACCCACGAATAGCAGCCGTTCGCTTTTTTTGACAAGGAAAATATCTCTTATGCTTAATTTTGTTCTTATATTCAACAATTAGTGCGCCTGAAACAGGTTGCCCTTTGAGACATAACTTATATATAACAAGTAAGTTTGTCGATCTATACTTTTAACTCACCCTCACTTTTTTCAATGTTCTCAACAATCGAAAATATTCAAGACGTTGATATCTCGTGAAAGATCAGCGTTATGGGGTTACGGCATGCAGCAAACTTGGTCTCAACTCAATATTACCTTGAGACGTATATCTTTAGTTCTTCGCAAATGTTTCAGGTACCTCCACATTTGGGCATGTCGATTTTAAAACTTTCATATTGAGTATCGATAAGCCTAGCTTGCGTCATATACTAATTCGACAATTCATCTCAATAAAAAAATATGAAGAAAAATGTACGACCGCAACTACGCCACAACGGAAACTTCATGTGATTACATTGATTAACCTGGAATAAAGTGTGTCGAGAATTTTTTTACCACAGGGGATCTGAAGGAATGAATATAAACCTTAATTATTTTCCACGTATATTTTTGATACCCTGTATGTCACAGAACATGAATTTTAGAATATACGTTGATAGGAACCATTCAAGTTTATCGGTCTCATTCTGTAAGTTAGTAATACCTCGTATTCACTTCGTCAGGTATCGATTTAACCCTCCAGTACTAACTTGATTTTAATAACATTAGTACTAACATCGGTATGTGATACAAGATGCGAGAAATGCTATATCATTTGTCATGTCATACTTAGAAAGTGATTTTATTCATGAAATTGCATTATGTTAGTACAATTTTCATGATCATTTCACACTATTTATAAAGAAAATAAACAATTAGGCTAAATCTTCTTCGGAGTTACCAAAGTTGTCTTTACCAGTGAAAAAATGCTATACTTCGTGCTTTGGTTGAAAATATGGTCTCGATGTGCAGTAATGCGTGTTCTGAGTTTGGTTCCGATTCAGACCTCTTTTCGAGATCTTCTACTGACTCTGGTTCCAACTCTCGATCCAACTCGGAATCTTCTGAGCGCTTTTCAACATAATCTTCCTCACTGGAGTCTGGTAGGTCTGCCACCAAAAATGCTATTACATACTTTCCATCAGGGCAATTACTCCGTATTAACTGAATAGCCGCCCAATAGTGGGGGCTCAGTCTCTCAGACGGCATGTTAGTACTGAAGGGTTAAAACTCATTGAGAATAAATTTTGGATTCAAATTTTCTACGAGGAGTTGTGTATGGGGTGGGTGGCAGGATGGAGGAAGGAGAATGAGAAATTGAAGAGATTTACACGTGTTGGATCGAATGAGAATTCTTCGAGGAATTCATTAATTATAAGTAGACGGCCTAGGTCAATTCGAGGCTGAATATCTGAGAGTTTACGTTATACCTGTATACATCAACTTTCAACGATATCAAGCAGATCATTCAACTCGATGCAAATAACACTCCTGTTCTAATAACCTCGTTCGTCAAGTTTATTAATTTTGCCAATGTTTAGTTATATGAAATTTCCCTGATGAGATTTCTAATGACAAAGATGTTTTCAATGGGAGCGCACGTCAGTCGAGAACATATTCATATCAATCATAGGAAAGTGGGACGAACATCATGAGTGAACAGTGGAAAATAATGGATCTAATCATTGGTATACCGAAAATTCATATTGATGTATGTTTTTCTAGAGAAACAAACATTGAATTTATGCATTTTATCGGTTTATTTCGAAATGTATCCATTTCTCAAATTTTTATTTGACTCGATTTGGTGTGTTTCACGCTCCTCTTTTTCATAATTAGTATGCTAGAACGATCAATATAATCTGATTTATACATGTATGGAGTAGTTTTTTGAAGGTTGTATACAAGGTGTATCTAAATAACACCAATAAAACTCAAGTGGTGATTCCGTTGTGGTACTCTAGCAAATAAAGTTCATATAAAAACATGTGTCGTTACTTGCTACGTTTTTGAGATACAGGATGTTGAAGTTGGAAGTATTAATTGTTTTTATTAATATATCTCCTGTATAAGCTTTCATGGTGCCAAAATTCAGTATGGTTGGAGACTGAGAAAGTCCTAAAATTTCTGTCTGTAGGTTAATCGAGGAGGTGGTACATTCATTTTACTTGGTTCTTTGGGATTTTCTCTCCTCGTTTCTATAAAATAAAAGTATTCGTATTATTTCAATATATTTGTAGAGGGACAAATCAGATGATTTGCCCCAAAATGTCACTGCGTTCAACAAATTTTTCTATCAGGGAATCTAAAAGAAAAATCCAGTAGCTTGTCAGTGACAATTTGTTTGAAAAAATTTTTGAAGGAAAGAAATATAGATATATTGAAAAAATATAGAATTTGTACTTATCTTTGGACGTTTCGGGACCGATTCTGCTCCCGTTCTCAACATGTAAATGCAAATTATTTTTCTTTGAAAGTTGTGCTGCGTATATAGTTTGACACTTTTCAGTGTCATACTGATGTTGGCATATGAATGAGTGATTTTAGTCTACAAATGAGTTACAGGATGTTTTCATTAATTGATCTTGAATCTACCATTTTCATGTTCAGTTTTCAGTAGTGAATACCATGTTCTATCAATATCAACTGAACAGGAAGCAATGCTATTGTCTCCGTTTAGAAGAATGCAAGCGGATTCCTTTATTTTTCTTTTTTGTTTGTTATCTTCCTTTCCTATGATTTTGATATTATTCCACTGTGCCATATGTTGTCCATCTTCAGTGAGGATATGTTCAGTTAGCTTCGATTTATCGATATGTCTTTTCTTGATATTGTATACTTGTGTTCTTTTGTCCTTACTGAGAGAGGTCTCTTCGTTTCACCTGTATAATACTTTCCACAAACACAAGGTATACTATAAATACAATTTTTTGATGATTGTTCTTTATTTCTTGGCTTTGAAACATAAATTAGAAGATGATGAAACTCTTACTGAAAGATCCAATCTGAGTATCGAAGGAATTTTGGAATTTTTGGAATTATGCCTAAAAACTACATATTTTCAATTGGATGATGAGTTTTATCAACAGAGTTTTGGCATGGCTATGGGCTCACCACTTTCTCCAATTTTGAGCAATATATTTATGGAGAATTTCGAAGAAAACGTTATTAAAAATTACGAAAAACAACCAAAAACGTGGTGGAGATACGTAGATGACATCTCCATAATTTGGCCACATACCCTTATAGAACTAGATAATTTTCTAGATCATGTAAACAATGCAGAACCTACTATAAAGTTCACTTTGGAAATCGAATCTGACAATCAGTTACCATTTTTAGATGTTCTTATCAAAAAATCAAACAATGCTTTCTTAACAAGTGTATATCGTAAAAAGACTCATACTAATAGATACCTCAATTTTCAATCAAATCATCAGAAAGCTATCAAAAAAGGAATAATCAGATCACTTCATGATCGAGCCAAATCAATATCATCTAACCAACAAATTTTCAATAACGAAATCCACCACATCAGAGATGTTCTTCAACTCAACTCATATCCAAGGAACTTCATTGATAGAACGATTCACCAAATTGAAAACAAACAAAATACACCACAACAAAAACAACTATCAATAACGACGAATATAATACCGTACATTCCCGGCATATCTGAAAAAATAAAACGTGTTGGTGATAAGTTCCAAGTGAAAACTGTGTTCAAAACTGAAAATACAATGAGATCCATTCTAACTCAAACAAAGCCAAAAAATGAAGAACAATCATCAAAAAATTGTATTTATAGTATACCTTGTGTTTGTGGAAAGTATTATACAGGTGAAACGAAGAGACCTCTCTCAGTAAGGACAAAAGAACACAAGTACAATATCAAGAAAAGACATATCGATAAATCGAAGCTAACTGAACATATCCTCACTGAAGATGGACAACATATGGCACAGTGGAATAATATCAAAATCATAGGAAAGGAAGATAACAAACAAAGAAGAAAAATAAAGGAATCCGCTTGCATTCTTCTAAACGGAGACAATAGCATTGCTTCCTGTTCAGTTGATATTGATAGAACATATGGTATTCACTACTGAAAACTGAACATGAAAATGGTAGATTTAAGATCAATTAATGAAAACATCCTGTAACTCATTTGTAGACTAAAATCACTCATTCATATGCCAACATCAGTATGACACTGAAAAGTGTCAAACTAAATACGCAGCACAACTTTCAAAGAAAAATAATTTGCATTTACATGTTGAGAACGGGAGCAGAATCGGTCCCGAAACGTCGAAAGATAAGTACAAATTCGATATTTTTTCAATATATCTATATTTCTTTCCTTCAAAAATTTTTTCAAACAAATTGTCACTGACAAGCTACTGGATTTTTCTTTTAGATTCCCTGATAGAAAAATTTGTTGAACGCAGTGACATTTTGGGGCAAATCATCTGATTTGTCCCTCTACAAATATATTGAAATAATACGAATACTTTTATTTTATAGAAACGAGGAGAGAAAATCCCAAAGAACCAAGTAAAATAAAAATCCTAAAATTTCGATATGATTGTGAGGGGTTATTGAGTAATCTCAATGGAAGTCTTGAAAACACGCCTACATTAAAATTTTTAGTCGAATCGAATTTTTGTTTCTTCAGAAATTGAGCTAGATACAAGAATTACACAGATGATAAAGAATTTGTTATTTCAATAGCTCAATCTATAATGATAATATGAAACTCAGAAAAACCGATGGCGTACAATGACATTCACCATAAATCTCGCTAAATTTACCCACTCTGACGCCACTGGAAATATTATTCCGAATCTGACTGCACAAAGACAACTGAGTAATAAAAAAAAGGATTTTTTATGGAAATTTGGATACCCTTTTATCTCGAAAACGAAGCAAGTTAGGACACATATGTTTATATGTACTTTATTTCCTCAAATATCACAACGAATCACCCCTTGAAATTTTCCGGTGTTATTTAGATACACCCTGTATAATGAATGATTCAATAAAAATATCAGGGATTCAGTCACTCGGGCATCAAAAAGGTAGACTACTGAGCTGAGACGGGTTTTTTGGGGGGGTTAGACAGAGTAAAGAATACGCCAGGAGTAGGAGCTGGAACTGGAACTTTATTCGTCCGCGTGGTACTTCGGCTATTATAGAAAACACTCATCTCAATCAATCCATAACAACTAAAATCATCGTATTCATTTACCTATTATAGAAACACCAGGTTGCACAATAATTCCCATACAGGGGTAAAATACTGACCAAACCGAAAGGTTGCCTCTTTACATCACCGATTCGGACCCAACGTTAACTTCAACCAGACATTTAAAGTTTAAATGCACCTGACAAGGGGAACGACCTCCGCGCTGCGATCGCTGACCGTTAAGGAAGTTTGAAAAAACAGTTTCCGCGCGCCAAATTCAAAACAAATAAAGGAATTAATATAGTCGATGGAAGTCTGTCACAGAACCACAGGTTAAGGCAGACGGACGCTGCGGCGGCTGAGTATAGTTCACGAATCTTGGACTAGCAAGTTATATGGCAACACGGTGGCTCGGGACTGGCAACACTGTCACCCGACACGAACTCATTTTACAATAAGAAATAAGAAGAGCGAAAAGATAAGGTTAGGATCGTGGACCTAACCTACAATATGAAGAATGTAAATAACAAATATTACAGCCGATGAACGATTAATATTCCAGCTCACCTGCCCACCTCTGAAGCGGCTGTATCTGTCAAGAAACGCCTGCTTCACCACCATAATAAGGCCTTAAATGGCTCACGTGAAAAATTCCTCTTTCTTTGCCATTTTCAGGGTCTTCCAACACGTAAGAAGCAAAACTAACAGGTTTTTTAACACGGTATGGACCTTCAAATAATAGTAGAAATTTCTTTGTCTCTTGATTAACAGCAGAAGAAATTGGATTCGCTTTCAATAACACCATATCACCATTAGAAAAAGTAGGATAGGGCCGACTAGGAAAACGAGCAGCTCGTCGGGCTGCTTTGCCTACTAGAGTTTCTCTCGCCAGTATGAGTTTCTGGTCATACCCCAATTCATCTCTGTTGGCCGGACGAAATCTTTCTGGCAACAAACTTAACCGTTCATGACCAAACTGTAATTCGTTTGGGGAATGACCAGTGGATTCATGTGTTAAAGAATTCAAAAAATTAGTTATATTTGAGACTTCCCAAGCCCAACGGGTGTGTTGTCCTGAACAATAGGTGCGAAACAATCTGCCAAGTTCTTTCATAACTCTTTCTGCTGGATTTGCCTCAGGATGTCGAACAGAAGTATACATGACCCTTACACCATGCTGCTCTAGAGTTTTTTTCCACAACGATGCAGTAAATTGTGTCCCTCTATCCGAGAGGATGCTTTGGGGGAGGCCTACATTGGGGAAATAGTCATTTTCAAGGCGGTTGAGGCACGCCTTTGCAGTAGCTTTTCGTAAGGGATATAAGGCCACAAATTTGGTGAACAGATCTATGACAACTAAAAGGTAGGAAGCGCCAGCCCTACTTTTTGGCAATGGCCCAAACAAGTCCAAAGCAACTATCTGACCTTTTCCAGTAGGCAAAATAGGGTTCACAGGAGGCTTTGGCAGACTAACTGATTTTGCTTTTTGACAAATATGGCATGTTTTAATCACCCTTTTTATATCCCGATACATATTAGCCCACCAGACCTCAGACCTGAGCACTGTCCAACACTTATAGGACCCATAATGGCCTAAAGCCTCATGATAAGCATTTACAAAGTCTGTCACCAATGATGATGGTACACACAACAAACACCTTTCACCCTCACCTCTCCTTAAATAGAGTATATCATTGAAAATTACAAACTTTTTATTGATGGATTCCTCCTGCATATTTTGTTTAATACTAGCCAATTTGACATCACGTTCCTGATACTCACTAATCCTGTTTAAAATGTTGACAAACGTAGGTGGGAGACTCAAAAAAGACATTATTTTGAAACATTTATCTTGTGGCACTGGTGGCCTTGCACAAGAATGGCGCGAAAGCGCATCCGCCACTACATTTTCTCGGCCTGGAACATACTTAATGTCGAAGTTGAACTCTTGTAAGGCAAAGGCCCACCTTCCTATACGTGGTGATAGTATTCTACAAGTCTGAAGATATACCAAACCCTTATTATCTGTGTACAAAGTAAATTTCCTACCAAGCAAATATATCCGCCATTTCTGCATCGCCCATACTGCAGCAAGAATCTCCAACTCACTTGCATGATACCTACGTTCTCTATCAAGTAGCTGTCGACTGGCCCAAGCCACAGCTTTCCTTTCTCCGGAAACAACCTGAAAAAGTTGTGCTCCCAGCCCAACTTCTGAGCTATCAGTTTGGAGACAAAAAGGCAGTGAATAATCTGGGTGATACAATATCGTCGCCTGTTCCAGTTTGAACTTAACATTCTCAAATGCCAGGTCCTGTTCCGCGGTCCATTTCCAGGCATTCTTTTTCCTTAAGAGCTGTGTGAGGGGTTCGAGAGTTGTAGAAAAATTTGGACAAAAGGCCCTATCGAAATTGCACATCCCTATAAATCTCTGCAGCTCCTTGACATTAGCTGGTTTAAGATAGTCCCGAATAGCCTGAATTCTACTAATATCTGGCTTAATGCCTTCTGAGCTAATTATATAACCGAGAAACTTGATTTCCTTACAAAAAAATTTACATTTTTTGAACTTGATGGTCATTCCTGCCTCAGCAAGTCGCGTGAAAAGCAGCCTTAGGTGTTCCAGGTGACCATGAAATGTGTCTGAATATACAAAAATATCGTCTACAAAAGCTATGGTGAAATCATTAAAATTTGGCCCTAGGATCTTATCAATTGCACGAGTGAAGGACGAAACAGCTGTGGTTATCCCAAAAGGCAAGACGCAGAACTGGTAACTTTTGGTACCATAGACAAAGCCAGTATACTTTTTGCTAGCCTCAGTCAGCGGAATCTGCCAGTATGAGTGGGTGAGATCAATTCGAGACATATACCGAGCACTTCCCATTGTGAGCATTATGTCTTCTACTGTCCTCACCAATTCATGGTCCTTTTCCATCAAAGAATTCAATTTTCTACAGTCCAGACATACTCTCACTGTGCCATCTTTTTTTAAAGTTGTAACCAATGGTGAACAATAAGGGGTTGGTGCTCTTTCAATAATACCCCACTGTAACATCTGATCGATAGCCTCACCTACTGCCTTCCTATGAGCCACTGGAAGAGGGTAGGGTTTAATAAAAAATTCTTTATCCTCTCTCAACTTAATTTCATGAAAATATTCCTTGGTTCGCCCAGGAATATTAGAAAAAACGCCTTTATTCCTAGCTAGCAATTCTAAAAAACACAATCTCTCATCCTCAGGCAAATCACAGCTGACAGATGTTATATCAATATCAGAATCCTGGTTTTTGAATTCCAGATGACAAAGAGACAAATTATTTTTCATAGTTATACTATTGATTTCCAAGGATTCTGAAGTTTCAAGCTCATGGGTCGTTTGTATTTCTGACACTGTAAAAGATTTACCATTTTGAATGCCACTTATTACATTTTTGCCTAAGTCAATATTAGCTTTGATTTTCCTAAGAAAGTCCATACCGATAATTGCAGGATATACCAACTCTGAGATTACCAAAAATTCCTGCTCAAAGTGAGCATCATTTATGGAAAAATTTAAATTTGCTTGCAAATTAACTTTTTTTTGTTTTGCCTTGAAAGGCCCTGAAATTCTTATACCTACACATGGGAAAGTGGGTATAATTTCATGGTAGTCTGAAATCTGTGACCAGACTTCACTGGAAATACCACATATTTGACTCCCACTATCCACTAGTGCTACTATATTAAAATTATATAACCTAATGCTAATAACCGGAGAACGGTCATTCAATATCTCATGTTCTAAATCACAATCTGATAACAAGTCATCACAGGGGTTGTTTTGAACTAAAAATGGACCCTTGCTCAATATACCAGCCACATTTGGGTCTAAACATGGTCGGTTTGTTCGTTTCCCTCTTCAGACTCTAAACGAACTGGTGACATATTTCTTGTATACATTTTGGGCTCACTAGGCTGATTTCTGTTAAATCTAAATGATTTGTTAGCAGTTTTATCAAAATGTACCTTGGGTTCCCCTTCAGGTCTCCTCTGAAAAACGTTACAAATTGGTCTACCCTCAAAATACTCATCTGCCTGACGTAGACGTTCTAACATTTCTGTGAGAGAATAACAATTGAAAAGAGCTGATGAGACCCAAGGTGGATATAGGTTAGCAATTCTTTTCAATAACAGCCGCTCAGGGTAGGGGGGATCCAAGTATTTAACATTTTTCAAGATGTTATTAAAATGATCTACCAAAGTACCTGATCCATCCTGAAATTTGTTTCTTTCCAGAGCAACCCTTGCTGCATCTTGCTGGGAAACTCCCCAATAAAGATTTAAAAAAGCCTCCCTGAATTCTGAGTAGCTCTGAAACTGACCCAAAAAAGCATCTGCCCATAACTTTGGTGAATTTATAAACAAATCACCCACAAAGAATTGAAAATCCCTATAGTGCATTTCTCTGACTTTAAATACATTCTCCAGTGTTTCAACAAAATCTACTGGGTGAATATTTACATTATCAAACACTGGAGGCTTCCTTGTGATTGTGTCAGTATTTCTTACATGGTTGTTATTAGAATTACTTGATAAATTTAGTCTTTGAATGCCAGAAATCACACCATTTATTAAATCTGACATCACTTGAGGTGTTGCCATCAAGATAGGCTGTGATGGCCAAGCGCCCCCTTGTTGACTTGGGGGGTTAACTGTAGGAGGAGCTCTAGCAGGCTGAGAAGGTAAAGGCCCTGTCTCTTGTGGCCTCCGAGGTTGAGAATGAAAAATTGGAGCGCTCATACCTGATGCCATACTTGAGGGTGTGGGAGGGGGGCATGGCCTGGGTGGCACCATATTACGGTGCCGATCTAAGAAGGCCTGTACACCTTCATCAATTGGTCCCTGAGTAGGTCTTTCTTCTGGCCTTGGGGTACCTTGTCTTTGGCCTTGCTGTCGACCTGTTGATCCTGCTTGCCAGTTTCCTTGATGCCCACCTCTTGATCGAAGATTATAAGTTCCTGTACCTAGAGGAGTTCCATTTCCTTCCATCATATCACTCGCCGTGCGTTGTGCGCCAAGATGAGCTGAGACGGGTTTTTTGGGGGGGTTAGACAGAGTAAAGAATACGCCAGGAGTAGGAGCTGGAACTGGAACTTTATTCGTCCGCGTGGTACTTCGGCTATTATAGAAAACACTCATCTCAATCAATCCATAACAACTAAAATCATCGTATTCATTTACCTATTATAGAAACACCAGGTTGCACAATAATTCCCATACAGGGGTAAAATACTGACCAAACCGAAAGGTTGCCTCTTTACATCACCGATTCGGACCCAACGTTAACTTCAACCAGACATTTAAAGTTTAAATGCACCTGACAAGGGGAACGACCTCCGCGCTGCGATCGCTGACCGTTAAGGAAGTTTGAAAAAACAGTTTCCGCGCGCCAAATTCAAAACAAATAAAGGAATTAATATAGTCGATGGAAGTCTGTCACAGAACCACAGGTTAAGGCAGACGGACGCTGCGGCGGCTGAGTATAGTTCACGAATCTTGGACTAGCAAGTTATATGGCAACACGGTGGCTCGGGACTGGCAACACTGTCACCCGACACGAACTCATTTTACAATAAGAAATAAGAAGAGCGAAAAGATAAGGTTAGGATCGTGGACCTAACCTACAATATGAAGAATGTAAATAACAAATATTACAGCCGATGAACGATTAATATTCCAGCTCACTACTTTATCCGAGACTTTTCCGCAAAGCCAAGTTTTCGAACAGTTTCGTATTTTCTTCTTCAGGCTGGAAAACAATATTGAATGGCAACCGAGATGGCAACTATAGGTATAAATATAAATGAAATAAATATTTACATAACCATTTAGGAAACGCTGTAATTTGTGTAACGATGGGATTTTGATGGAGGGTGAAAACTGCGTTTCCTAACTTGTTACGTACAATATTTTTTTCTAATTTTGGAGAGAAAAATGTTCCCCACTTT
This sequence comes from Phaedon cochleariae, assembly GCA_918026855.4. Taxonomy (NCBI): domain Eukaryota; kingdom Metazoa; phylum Arthropoda; class Insecta; order Coleoptera; family Chrysomelidae; genus Phaedon; species Phaedon cochleariae. The sequence continues at coordinate 23,780,758 of OU896707.1, forward strand.
TATTAGACTGATTATTTCAACGAACTATTTCAATCATTCTGGATTATTTCTCATATGATCTGACCAACCACGAGCCAAATACAACTTTTATTACCGTCACTTAGTTTGAAATAAAATAATTATTGCTGTAGATGTCAGAATGAATGGCTTTGGTTATATGGCTTGTTCGTTTACATCTTATGATCCGTGAAATAGTCTATCAAAATACCACTGTGTTCTGAATATCTGATCATAATTCTGTCTCTCATTGTTAACTGAATGATTGTGCTGCAGTACAGCAATACCACTTGTCCTGGCAACAAAGCGATAGACTCTTGAGTATTCGGAGCATCGTGAAATAACTGTTGAAATTTTTATGGGTTCAATATTTCGCTTGTCAATTTGAAGATTCGTGCAAACGATATAATATCGCGTTTGACAACAGTAATTTGAAGACACGATCAATATAACATCACCAGTCATGAAATAGTCATTTATTATACAAGGGAAAAAAGTTGTAGATTTCAGTTCCATCAGGTTGTGTTGTCTCCCGACGCGTAATTGTGGCCGTGGGGGGAGACACAAATCGGTGTGCTGGAATTTTATATGTTTTCCCTGTATAATACACTATTTTTTTCTGTGACAGGAAAAACGACAAACCAATATTGAGAAGATATTACATTATATTAAAATCAGAAAATTATCGACGTAAAATTTGAAGTTTTTAACATAAAGAATTACACCTGCGTTGCTGGCATCTTTATCATTCTATGGAAGTAATCAAATATCTGTCAGTCTAATTCTGTGTTTGAATTTCTGAAAATCGTGAATTCAGTAATTCACGTAACCGCGAAGTGCTGGAATGGAATATGAAAGGACTTTCAGTTCTTTCTCGAAGACGATATTATTGGCATATTTTTCGGAACTGGCCCAACAAAAGCCATGAACAGGCGAAAAAATACTCACATTTTTTTCACTGAGAATAAGCAATTCATGAAAGGTGTCAACAGAGATAGAATGTCTAACTTTTTTCCCGTCAGAGGAAAAAATTACCTGCTATACCAATATGTATAATGTGAAACATTGCGACACTGATTTTAGCTCCGTAATAAGATGATTTACCGCACTGGTGCTGTAAAGTATTATTCAATCACACTATTGTGGATTCCTTTGTGTATAGTTTGACTGTGAAGGATTCAGTATCCTCCTTCTGAGGAGGACAGAAGGGAATTCGAAAAACTTCGACAGAATGAGTACGTCTGGTGATTTCTCGATATGCGAAACTGATGCTATTTATGGCTGAAAGTTAAATAGTAAAAGGCCAATTCTGCATTGAAAGATTATACCAAATTATACACGCGACCATCAGGATTTGGAATGAAAAATGTCAGATGCATCCTCTTTTTCATTGTTCACATACTAACGAATTTATGGATGTTTTAATAGCGATTCATTTCAGTATTGCGTGCATTCTGAATGTTTATAATGCAACTCAGCTGCGCGGTGACCTTTTGAAACAAGTGGTCTTACCTTACCATGAAAACACCTTTTGTTAATTATAATATTGCAATAACCACAGTTCTGGAACACAATTGGCGTGTAAAAAGTCGTTATACTTGAATTACAATCGTTTTATCAAAATTTCGATCTTTATAGAGTAACGGAAGTCAGGTGCATTAGTGAGGTTATTAATGTTGAGAGCTGCTATGCATATCGAAACTCTTTTCATTAAAATTATAATTGTCATTATTTTGTACTGTAATTATTCATGAATAATGCATTTATTATTGTTTATTCATAACTGATCATAGATATGTAAATAAACCGGCGCAAAGAACTCGAAGTCAACTTGCTATTCTTTTCAGATAAGCAAACGAAAGCGTATGAATTTCCCAGCCATTTGAATTGGCCATGCGTAAAATCTATCTACTAACATTTGTTGAAAATACGATTCCATGATTAGTATTGGGTGATCAGGGAACGCCTAATTTGATTTGTCATCAAATATAGGATGGTGTAGAGCCGATCACTGTTCGGTTATTCCTTGAAAGTATCATATTAATCAACTTTCAGCTTCAGTTTCCATCAATAGTACAACAGTCTGCTATGCTCCATATATCGACATGATAAATGCTTCTTGTAGTACGTTGTAGTATGCATGCATTCATCAATTATACTGATCATTCAGCATCCTCCATCAGGAAGATCAATGGAAAGAAGGTAAATCTAGGATAATTTAGGAAGCATTATCAGACACTCTTCGATAGTATGCTAGTAAATTGTGATTGTCCCATTTTCTGTATAGTTTCCAGCACTTCGAGAAATTCCATATAGTTGAAGATTTAGGGGTGAATAAATTGTAAGTCTACAGGAGGCAAGAATAGTCCAGTTTTATTGATGTTTTTTCCGAACGATCATTTCAGGAGAGATAATATAATAGTCATTTGTTTTACAATAGGCAGCCATGTGAAACGTATAATTTGTTTATCCAAATGTTAGGAAACCAATTTTTTCTAATTTTGACATGTAATGTGACACTTTTCAAAACTGACGGAAGTTTTGAAACGTCTTACTTTACGTAACCAGTTGCGTAAAGTAAAATTTTACATAACTGGTGATGTAATGTTCATTTCATTCATTCATTTCACACAACAAGAGTCGGCAAAACTCATGTAAAACTGGTCATTATTTTTGTTCATGCGAAATGTTTCGTCAAAATTAGAAAAAATATTGTACGTGACACGTTAGGAAACGCCATTTTGTGTAACTCTGTGATGTTGCGGGATCTCGCTTCGCTCGTCCTGCAAAATCCCATCGTTACACAAAACAACGCGTTTCCTAACTGATTACGTAAATATCTATTGTGTAATTTTTTTATCGAAAACTCACGTGTTTTTGGAATTTTTTCAAATGTCGCCCATTTCTGGAATAATGAATTTATTCCATACATTTGCATCATACTGTATATATATAAGAAGATTAATTATTACATTAGGTACCGTCTGCAACTGATCGATGTTCTACATCTGTCATCAATTTTTTTGACAAATAGAAAGCATCGGTTCTTCGAAACAGAAAATCAATCGATACTTCTAATCTTAGAAATTTTTGAAAACATAAGTGGAGGCAATTTTTTATTCATGTAAAGGAAAAAAGTCATAACAGCAAGTATGTGCTATATCGTTGTATTCAAAATAGATTGACATGCGATTTTCAATGACAATATGCCATTTGAAAATAAAAAGTGAGAAGTAGCTACCAGAAGGCTGTCATATGTATTACATTTTTCGAGATATTGCGTGTATATATGATAACTTGGGACACCTGGTATTTGAAGGTCGAATAAATATTTGGTTTCACTGATGAAAACCAATTCAATATTTCAGTATAAATATTCATTGATTATTCAGGTTTTTTTGTGATTACTTCAGGAGCTCGCAATGGGAAATGCTCGTTCTTGTTACGTCTAGGATATCCTTGGGTTCTCGCAGTGAGAAATGTTCATTCATTACCTGTTAGAGACGACTCCAGAGAGTCCTATGGTGACAGCCTATAGTGATCTTTGGCACCTCGCAGGAGGAGTTCGCATTTTGATCCTGATGATAACTTATAGATATCGCGGACAGTTCCGTGTTACCTGGGTTCAGCCGCTTAAAAAGAGTGATATTATTTTCTGTAACAATGAAATCATCGTACATTTGACACGGAATAGTTTAATGTACTGGATGATTCGGCAATTTAAAAAAATGTACTCTCTCACAATACCACATTTCTCAACTATTATTGAATGTTTGGCAACAGTGTCTAAGTTATTGATACTTCTGGTGCTCCTGATATCTGAGCGATGATATACAAGAGTTCTACTTTGAAATTTGTTCTTTTATCAACAATTTTTATTAATTTCCGAAATACGCTGTATTATTTGACTATGTCACTTCACATAGTCGACAGTGCCTTCAATGTGTTTGTATCAGAATTCGGCATTCTTTTGTTTGGGCGACGTGACGGGCTACGTAGAATGTCAGTCGTTTGGTTGGTGTTGGTTATGGAAGCGGGAGTTCAACAACCTAGGCGACTGTGGTAACTGGGTCAAATTTTGGCAAAGTAGGTATTTACATCTGTTTCGGAGTAATCGGAGTTATCTATTCTCGATTTTGTGTGAGCGCATTTGTGTGTATTTCATTTCGCATAGTTCAGTGACTTCTTTCGGATTCTCTCGATGTTTTCGAGATTAGAAAGTGTGCAGTGGACTCGGAGATGATAGGAGTGTGCGAGATGTGGTTATGTAAATAATCGTTGAGTTGAAACTACTGTTGTATAGGATGATGTGCACCTTTGTCGGTGATTCCTTTTGGCATGACACGGTGGTTTCTCTTGTAGAAAGGTAAGTTTTCCCGGAAGCATAGGAAGATAACTCCTTTGTATCATAATGATGATGTACTAATAGACTAATAGGTACGTCTATTCACGTCAACAACAGGTTTGCGATACCTATCGGTTTGTTTCCAGAGGTCAGATATTCTGACGGTGGTGATGTCATCAAAAGAAGAAGCTATTTTATCTAACATATTCACCATTGAATCGAAAACTGAAGTACATATCCATTCCATGTTTTGAAGTAGGACATTGTTCAATCCTCATTGAAATTGTGTTCATTGTAAGATTGAATCTTGATATAGGAATTCATGAAATTTATCGTGGAAAATTCAGCGATTGAAAGATCCAATTACAAATCTATAAGATAAGAGAGTATATAATCATCATTGAATTTGGTTATATCTCGTTTTGGGAATGCATTCAAACACAAAAGAAGAATGAGTATTCAAAATAAAACCCGAGAGGTCAATCACTGCCCAAAAACTTGTATCACACCAGACATCCCAAACTTCCTCGAACTTTTCCGAGCTTTCTCAAACTTCCTAAAACTTGCCCGAATTTCCTAGAACTTCTCCTAAGTTCCTCGAAATTCTTGATCTCCTTCGGACTTCCCGACCTTTACCTCAGATATCCCCTTGAATTTTCCTGAACTTCCCACTAATTTCGAAATTATCTTTTCGATTGTAAAAGCTGTTTCTCTAGTGGTATCGAGGAAGTGATTGATTATTGACAGTGTACCTAATAACGTGAAAAAATATTTATCCATACTCAAATTTGAACTGATAGTGCAAATCGAGGTGCAAATCGAAACTATCCACTATGGAATTCCCATCAGTACAAAAATAGTAATATACCTATAGATACTTAACACCTAATATCTCAAATAATGTATATATACGACAATTATTATAAACATATCTGAGATGATGAAGGATTCTGGATGTCAAATCAAAATTAAAGAGTCTGAGGAAATATATTTCGGAATGAATATAATCTAAAAACGAAAAATCAATCATGAATGAGTCTATTAGATTATGCTTGGAAGAATATGATTAAATCTTTTACTCATGACCACATATTATGTAGATTATATATTTATTTCAGTACTAACATAACTCAGTAGTACTCATCAGTAATCCTTAATTGAACCCAATGCTGGAAGAACGTTGTAAACGCCAAAAATAATATAATATGAACGCGCGGGAAACTAAACTATACGCAACTTTAATTTCCCAACAATTGTGTCCCTGTTGAAATTCTCCAAAATGCTCAAAAGATTATCCTCTAGAGAGTATTGACCACTCGATTGACCACAACCAATTTCAAATTGAAATATATAGAAGTGAGCGAGATAATTCAATTGATAAAAAAATAGTTAAATTTTGACCCCTTGAAGCTCCGCTACTGATCGAGACCAAGTTTGTATAAACTATTTTTTATTACACTTCTTTGAAATCAACTTGTTTTCATCTATATTAGTAATATTTCGAAGACTGGAACCTTTGGTACGATAATACACTACACACTTTTTTACCACTAACCAAACCAATTTTTTACACCTCGACACGTGTTTTGCTAACCATGCTAGCATCTTCAGGAGAAGATCAAAACAGTGTGTAGTGTTCGGGCAATCGCACGGAAACAGCGCGAGGAAAAACTTTGAGAATAACCATGGAAGCGAATCATACATGCCAAACACTGTATTGTAAGCATTGTTTATTCTCTGTCAATCAAATTTATGCCGACAAAATGAACTCTGAAGAAAATCCTGAAATTCCAGATAATATTCTAGAGCAAGTGGCACCAGCGAGCGCGAATTTATTACCAGTAAAATCCAGGTCTAGTAGTTCCAAGTTTTTTCATTCCTGCAACTGTGGAAATGAAAATGTTCCAAGTTTCTTCTGTGTCTTTTTTATGTAATATTCTATTATTATATTTTCATTTTCATCGAAGTGTAATAAAAAAATCGTTCATTACTTGTCTAGAAATGATTTTTCCGTGCTTGCATGACAATTTGTCACATGCGCACGAAAAAATCCCTATTTCCAGACTCGTAATGAAATATACTATTGATTAAAATGATGAGATCTATCACCCATTTCAGTTTGTATACCTTAAATCCTGAATCACCCTGTATGCTGAGCATATAAATATGTACTGATTACATCAAGATCAAGCTTGTGCGAGAGCTTGTGCCAGGATTTCATGAGGTGATTACTCAAAGGTGTTCGTCGGTTTTCGTTTATGTTGTTTTTTCTTGATTTTGTGATGTATCCACAATTCTACAATTCGTCCAGTGAACACAATGCGTTCTGAGCAGACCGCGAAATCCACAACGCGTTGTGATCGAATTCAAAAATTGGGTACAACCATTGTACAACACATGCATAGTGCGATAATGCAAAGTATATTATGTAAGTGTTAAAAACGTCCTTTTATTAAGCAGTATTTTAAGCACGACCGCGGCAGAGCGAGTATTTAATAAACAAGGGTCTAGAATAGTTTGTAACCGTGTTACATACTACATACTATACTTTTTCTACGAACTCATGAGTCCTCTCTCCGACAAGATTACACACAATACTATATGCAACTGCATATGCAACCAATGAGACACGTATAAGTGATATTGGTTGTAGATGTGGCCAAGTTAGGTTATGATACATGAATTGCTTTCTCACTAACCTTTGCGAATAAAAAGTTTTCAGCTGACGTAGAAGATAGAAACTCTTCGATTCGTTGAGGTATCAAAGTTTTCGATTTGCCAGGTTTGTATCCATATGCTGATTGCATAATTCTGCTAACATAAATATTGTATTTTACGTTTATTGTCATTCAGCATACTAAAGAATGAATTGCCAAAAAAGATGAGAGCTTTATTTTTCACAGAGTTCTTGAAAATATGTAATTACCTAAAACATTCTCTTCGATTTCACTTTCGTCTACATTTCGCATACATTTCTAATGAATAATTCTGATAAAGCAATTGTTTGAATAGTTCTAATTGTAATGAATATTCGGAAATGACAGTTGACACTGTTGACAGGTCGGACAGGACAGGACTCAAACGACTGAAGGTGTATTCAAAAAACTCTGTTGCCATGGTAATGTTTTTAATTAATTGTGTTGCCATGATAATAATAATAATAATAATAATAATGTTTATTTTCCTTTCATAGTCAAAAGAAAAAAAGAAAAAGTAAGGTATACATTCAGAAGTTACAATTAACTATATAAGATCAAAATAAACATTGAGTAACACCACGGAAGTAGATACATAATGAAATATAAACTACTTGTATGTGGTGTATGAGTGTGTTCTTATTTGGGTATACATTTTTTTGAGAAATAAAAAAATCATTGTCAAGATATCCAACAGAAAACAACTACTTTCCTGGCTAATACCACAGAATATTGAATTATATCTGTCGAATAATGGAAATATCTAATAACAAAAAAAAAATAATAAAATCTAAACATGTACAATAACTATTGATTGAATATCTAACAGAAAACAATTATTGCTTTCCTGGCTAGCATCACAATAATTATATTGAATTATATCTGTCAAATATTGGAAATACCTAATTTTAAAAAATATATATAAATAAATGAAAATAAGGAATTACAATAACTATTGTTTGAATATATAATGGAAAACAACTTTTCTACTTGAAATTGTGGGTTGTCCTGGTTGGGTTATTTTCATCATAGTGAGGGTTAGTCGTATCTAGATCAGTTAGGTATGAGTTGAAAAGCCTTATATATATTAGAATTAATATGTTACTATTTACATTGTAACAGCATATACATACTAAAATCAGTTAATTATGAAAACGCATTGGCAAAATGGAAATTTTCATTTCTTGTCTTATATTATGGTGATAATTTTTATACCATCATTGATACTGAACAAACAATATCATTTATTCGTTTCCTGGGTATATTTTTCAACCAATTTTTCAATTTCTTCTTCATGCTATTTGAGTGGAAAGAATTCATGTTTTTCAGTTCCGTTGGCAACATGTTGTAAATTCGGGGTATAAGGTAGGTGAAACATCTTTTGCCAATCGTTTTCATAGATTTTGGTTCTTCGACATTATTTTGTTTATGCCTTGTTGCATAATTGTGTTGTATACATTGAATTTGAGGTTGTTTCAGATTATATTTCAACATTGACAGACAAAACAATTGTCTGATATCTAAAATTTCACACTGTTTATACAAGAGGTCTGATGAATATGTTCTTGGTTTTCCATGAATAGTTTTAATAATCCATTTTTGAATCGTTTCTAATTTATTTAAATAATGGTCACGGACACCTCCCCATCCCAGTATACCATACGAAACAACTGACTGGACCAGCGCAAAGTAAATGATCCTGAGTTGTTCGATTTCTAGATATTTCTTCAGTTCTCTGAACGAAGTCAATAGTCCTCTAATTTTTTTTTGTTAGGTTTTTTATTTGTAAGTCCCAGCGGAGGTGCCTGTCAATGATGACGCCTAAATATTTCAATTGTTCAGTTTCAGGAATACTTAGATTTTTGTCAATTTTTAATGGCCCAAGCTCTGGTAGATTATTTTCATAAGAAGTGAACGGCATGTAGAAAGTTTTTTTGAAATTGACGGTTAGTAGATTATTGTCAAACCAGCACTTCACTTTACGGAATTCTATTTCAGCGATATTTTTAACCTCTGTCCAATTTTCTGCTTTGAACAAGATAGCGGTGTCATCTGCAAAGCTGATAATTTTTCCATGATTTAATTGTTGGGTAAGTAGATCATTGATATATATCAAGAAAAGTATTGGTCCTAGAACCGTTCCTTGTGGAACACCGTATTTAATAATTCCAGCTTCACTTAGTACATCATCTATTTTGACAAATTGCTTTCTGTTTGACAAGTAACTATTGATAAGATTGAATATATTTCCTCGTAATCCATATAATTCGAATTTTTCTAGTAACCTTTTGTGGGAGACCGTGTCGAAGGCTTTTGCTAAGTCTACAAATATACACAATGAAGGAGATGACTGATCTAAAGCAGTGTAGAGATAGTTTACTAGTTGTGCTATTGCATCTTCGGTTGATTTATTTTGTTGAAACCCGAACTGATTCAAGGAAAGAATTTTATTTTTCAAAAGGAAATCACAGATACGTTGTCTTATTAGTTTTTCGAAAATTTTTCCAACATTACTGATAAGTGATATAGGTCTGTAGCTAATCATCTCAGCTTTATCTCCGCCTTTAAATAGCGGTTTGATAAGTCCAATTTTTAGACATTCAGGAAATTGGCCATTTTCAATCATTTTATTAAAAATCATCATCATTGGTTTGCTAATTTCATTGCCAATTGCTTTTAGTGTTTCCGACCGAATATGGTCAATGCCAGGAGACTTTTTATCCTTCAATGAATCGATGGTGTTTTTTATTTCATTTTGATTTGTTGGAAAAAGTTGCATAGTTTTAGTTACTCTATTTATATTGTGTTCGAATGTTCCATCCACGTTGATTTTTTTTGCGTACTTTTCGCCCAGCTCACTGAAATATTTTACAAAAGCATTGGCTATTTGTTTTTTGTCATCTGTTGTATCACCATTTTCTTTTTTTATTGAATTTATTGGAATTTCAATTCTGGTTTTATTACATACATAATTCACAGTTTTCCATAAATTCTGAGAAGAATTTCCATTTTTTTGAATTTCGCGTCTAAAAAATGTAGTTTTGGCTTTCATCAATAGTTTTGCTAACTTATTTTTATACTGTTTATATTGCGTTTTCAAGGCTTCATCATTTGGATTAGTTCTCAATGTTTTATATAGTTCATTTTTCTTATTGATTGATTTCAGAAGGCCATCTGTTATCCACTGTTTCCTCTTTTTTTCTTTTTTTCTTATTCTGACGCAATTTGTATTTTTATTGACGAGGTTTTCTAATATACTCATAAATTCATTTGTCATATTGTTCAAATCTTTTCCTATAAATACATGTTCCCATTGTTCCCTACCTAAATCCCTCTTCAAATTTTTGTAATTGATGTATTTTTTAACATTAATTTTTTGGTTGGGCGTTTTTTGTTGTTTTTCTCCTATACTTGAGTGCAACATTATAGGATAATGGTCAGTAAGTTCACTCTCGAGTATAATTGGTGTTGTTGAGATGTTATCGCCTTTAACAAAATAATGATCCAGACAAGACTTTTGATCATTCTGTACTCTTGTATAGTTATTGATGCATGAGATATAACCGTTCATATAGAGTATATTCAAGTATTCTTGAGCATAATCTACATCTGACAAGATGTTTATATTCATATCTCCAACAAAAATGCTATAGTCAGATTTTTCAGAATTGTTACTCAAGTAATCTAATAAACATCTATTGAAATCGAATGGATTTGTGCTTGGTGATCGATAAAGAGCGGTTAATTGTATTTTTTGTTTGTCCATAATGAGTTTTACTTTTATTGCTTTTATAGTTCCGATTTCAATAATTTCCTGACTGTAATTGATAGTATTTTTTATGAAAACTAAAACACCATCATTTTTGTTAAGAGTTGACTCATTATAAATGACATCATATCCGTCAATTCTGTATGGGGAAGTGTCATAAACCTGAAATGTCTCAGTCAAAACTATAATATCATAATCATTTTTCAAATTTTCTAGGAAAACCAATAGTTCGTCATAATTCTTGTGTATGCTCCGTATATTTATGTGAAAAATGTTGAAATTATGTGATATCTGAGCATTTAGTTTATTGTATTCATTAATACTACGTATTATTTTCGTATCAATTTGGAGTGGTTCAAAATCTCTTACAAATGGATCCATTTTTATTACATTTGAATCATTTGATCAATAACTATTTTTGGCTAATGGAATGAGTCCTCGAGCGAAGGGATTTGGGCGCTGTTGATGGCTTCGGGTCTTCTTTTTTTTCTTTGGATTTCTTCGCAGGATATCTTCCTTTTTCTTCTTTCTTCGTGCCTGAAGGTTGTTGTGTCGGGCGAACTAGTTCCTGTTTATCTTCTTCTACGGTATCTTCAAGGTCCTCATACGGTATTTCGACCCCATTTACAATGAGTGAATTATTTTTGATTTTTACATCTTCCTGTTGATCTTTGTATCTCTTCAGATGACTTCTTAGAACTTTTTGTATCTTTCTGTCTTCTTTCGATAAATCGTTGTTAACGAATATATTCGTATTCTTCAGCTTTCCACAATTTCTAAGTACTTCTTGCTTCTTGAGTGTGGTGCAAAACTCTACCAGAACAGGTCGTCTTTTGTTTTCCGGGTTTCCAACTTGATAGATATTGTTTATGTCTTGTTCACAATCAATGTTCACATCTAGTAATTTGTTTAACTGTTCAACAGTATCGCGGACAATATTCTTTCCAATATTGAGACCATGTACCACAACGTTGTTTCTTTTTACCTTTTTTTCTAAATAACAAACTTTCGTTTTTAAATTGGCATTTTCTTCTTCGAGTATTTTTACAGCTTCATTCGCAGCTGCAAGTTTTTCCTCCAGTGTTTCCGCTATTGAGTTCAAACTATTTCTAATAGTTAGTACTTCAGTCTGCAGATTTTGGGATAAAAGTTCATACAGCTGTTTATTCGTAAGATCGCGATCTTCGTCGCCCATAATTTGCTAGCTGATTAGCACGTTCTCCTCCGTCTTCTTTACTACTGGCGAGTCGAAGATTTATCACAGCCCGCACTGTCTATCGAAATGTTCGAGATTCGATCAATGATTAAAATATTTGGAAGTGGGGGTTCCTCAGATATTAGTAGGCAGGTGTTTACTCACAGTTTTAAGTCCATATTGAAAAAACTAGTAATCACTGCCATCAAATCAGGATATTAACTATGGCAATTTTCACATAATTTGTCACTACACTAGAGTAATTTTGAATATTCAACTAGCATTCACAATTTTCTGCTGTTTCAAAGTGAAAACTTCACTGTATTCTTGCGTTTTACTAACAACGTGACGCTTACTCGCTCGCTCGCCCGCAATAACGTGTTTAATTTTTGAATAAATCACAGATCATCAATCCGTGATTGATCGATTATTGAGCGTGGTCCATTTTGGTATAGTTTAAGGCAGTTTTGTCTAGAGCACTGTTTGTGTGACAGTTGTTACTTATAGGCACCCTTAATTGATTTTATTACCCACATGTAAATGTAAACCGGATATAATTCAGTTCAGTGTCTGGCGGATATTGGATAACAAAAATATTGGGTAAGTTATTACGAAAGGGGATACCAACGTACCACCAATTAATGTGACCTTATCATTGCAGCCGACACTCTTCAAGGTTGTTTGGAATCACTGGCACTGTGATTTATTTCGAGAATAGTACTTTATGCATTCTATGTACCTACTCCTCATATAGGGTGTTATTGAATCTGAGGCATTTTTTCTCAGTTGAATGTGTTCATATTTTATCGAAGATATAATAATGTAGCTAAATAAAAGTTTGAAGGCTCATCTTCAAAATTCTGCTCTGGGTTTCTTACAGAAATATTATCAAAGTTGTCACTGGTTTTTGAGCTGTTTTTTAATGTGTATTCAAAATTTGATTCAAACATTCTAAGGACGTATTGTTGGGATGAAAATAATATTTTTCTTCATATAAATATGTCGTGAAATGCACCTCACCCAACTCGCACAATACTGGGATTACATAATTTTTGAAGCAAGTAGGAAATGAAATGTCTAAAATGACAAAAGATTTGATCAGTTATTTAAGTCACAATTTCAGATGAGTAATATTTTTTTTACCTAACTTACAGTGCGTTGTTCGGGGGAGGTGCATCATCTCAGGTAACATATTTAAATAAAGAAAAATCCTTATTCTGATCCCAACAATATGCCCTTAAAATATTTACAGCGAATTTTGAAGAACCCTGTTTATTTGCCAAGAGAGGGCTGTACTTTGCCTAGACTCATCACCATAAACCAAAACCTTGTCAACAAATTTGTCATTATCGTAACGTGGTCCTTTATTCAACAAATGCAATTCAACAAAAATGCAATTTGGGAAATATGATTTTACCATTTACCACAACTACGTTAAGATAAAATAAAATACAATAGTAAAATCACAAAAAGAGAAACTCAAAGTCATTACCACAATCGAGACCACAATAGTTCATAAAATGAATGAAAATGGTAGATAACGAGATAAAAACAACTACTTTCCTGGCTATATCCGACGCAGAACATTGAAATTACATCCTACCGAAATCTATGCAATAATTCGTATAGACGAATAAAATCGCAAGTGTTTCCTTCTAAACGCCGAGCTGCGCCAAAGTGGTTCAGGAAGGCTTGACTATACCTGCAGCCCTGTTTCGAGCTGTTGGCTCTCATCAGTGCAGGGCTGTCCCAGATAGCTTCTTGACCGCTATCTCGTGCGAACCTGACTCATCAGAAACGCATCTCAGCATTTATACCCCACGAGGCGTGCAACGTTCGCGTTCATTTCGCCTGGCAAGGAAAGAAACACTTCAAAACAATATCCCATTTCAGGTGAAATGGGGTAAAAATGCCGAGATGAATGCTTCGTGGTCACCCAAAGACTCGTTCATCCAACGAACAGTGAGGCTCTGGAACACATTGCTAAGGGAGGTATTCCCCGAGGCATATAACCTCCAGAAATTTTAGAACAACACCAATTCCTAATTTATTTTCCTTCGTTCTCACGATGTTCTCTGAACATTACAGGATAGCCCTTTTCGTGGGAACCAGAAAAGAAAATATACTCAAATCTTATAAGCATGTATGTACCTATGTAACTGTATCTTCTGATTTTGACAAACTGTGTTTTCGTTATCGATGAAAATAATAATGCAAATTAAAGGGGCATAAAGAACTCGATTGGACCTTTGAATAGAGGTATGACACGACCCCTTTTCATTTTACGGGGGTGAAAAAAGCTGCAAATTAGTTTTCCCTCAAATAAAAAATTGACGTTTTCGAGCGTTTTTCAAAATTATGATTTTGAATCCTACAATTAGGGTGGAAAATTTCCATTGGCCCACCCTGTATAATAATCAGGATACAATCATTATTATAGTTCAAACAACTCACTATGATGATTTCGATGATATTGCAGGTATCAAGTATTCAAGTAGTAATGAATAAGTATCCGTGAAATAATAACATTCTACATGTGGTATTGACTTTGAAAAATCGAAGTACAGGGTGCGCCTCTTGAAATTGAACCCCCTGAACTCAATTCTGATGTTGTTTTATACATAGGGTCATTCTTTGTTCCGGAAAGGTTGTCTACTTGAAAAAACTTTGGATGCAAAAATTGTTATTCGAAACGACTCGAATTCCAATTTTGTGATGTTGTTTTATATACAGGGTAATTCGTTGTTCCGGAAAGGTTGTCTACTTGGACTTTTGAATAAAACAACTTGTGATTTATTGAATTCTCAGATTCAGCCTGAAGGGGTGATTTCATATATGTATACTTGTGGTCTAACGGGAATGATTATTGGTCGAAGCAGCTGTCATGTTCATCCATTATCTACTGACATATTTAATTGAAATAAATACATGGTGGATCTTAGATCTGTGACTTGAATCTTGAATCACCTTGTATATGTATATAAGGTAGGAACATGAGAGCCGTTTCGACCAATTAGGAATAGTTTCGACAAAAAAAATCATAAAGTTGAAAATTCCCGATTTTTTACACCCTCTATCTCTGTAATCATTTAGGCTAGACCCAAAGTGTGATAGATCAACGAAATGAGATCTTCAGGGAAAATCTGGAAATTCAATAAAATACAGGGTGTTTCATAACCAAATCAGAGTTGAGATCCTTTCTGGAAAAACGAATGACCCTCTGTATAAAACAACATTAGAAAATAAAAATAAGAGTCGCTTTAACCAACTTTTGTATGCAACAATATCTAAGAACAAGAGAGTTGATTTTGAGTGGGGGTTCAATTTCTAGAGGTGCACCCTGTACAATAACTACAAATAATCACAATAATTTTATTTCCTGTATTATTATGTATCTTGTATCTTCAAGACAATCGGGCACTACTTATTGAAATCTAAAAACAAAATGTGGTATGGGGTCAGTGAAAAATGATACGTTATGTAAATAATCCCGCTTCCAGCGCCTGTATCTGTTTTCTGTCGCAATAGTAGTTAAAATTAAATTAGAAGTGCCTAGTTCAAAACGAAGCAGCACACATCAGAAGCCGGGATAGTAATCGGATTAGAATATAAATTAGGAGGAGTGATTATAGGTGAAATATTGGTTTCATAAGGCTTATAAACCGATATTTCATTTGTCAGTGTCCCTACCTATCCTAGGGCGCAGTTATTCGGACTAGGCAACGGACACTTAGCAAACATTTTATCTGCTCTCTTATTACGTGAATATTATTTTTTCTGCAACCGACACCAGAGTCGTCCATTTCAATACCAACATTATCTCTTGAATTGACGTTTCTATTACTGACACAAAAATAGGTATTTTGCTAGCCAACACATTTAGTTCTTGAAGCTAAAGTTGAACTTCAGTTCCTAGGAGCTAAAGTTCAACTTTAGCTCCTAATAGGAACTAAGAAGGATGTAATCGAGGATGTACTGGAGGTCATCAAGAATAAAGAACATTATGGTTTGTTATTTGGGTTGGGCGCATACCTGATTTGTTTCCGATTTCGGCAGATTTGGCTTTTCAAACCCATGCTGGAGATATAAATACACCTTATTGTTGTTTTGAGCAGGAAAGCCTTCAAGATTCACATACTTGCTCGATCTGTATTTCATTCGTTATTCTCGGGATGAATAACTTGTTTTCGAATAATCACGGCCAGCAATAGTTTTTTCTCTCAAACAACGATATTGGTTAACTCTATTTGATTATCAAGCCAAACACAATGGAGTATGGAAGGGAATAAATAATCGCTATTATTATTGTTGATATGCTCATACTAACCAACATTTTATTCCATGTCTTGTTCCTATACGAGGCACTGGCGCGGTATTTGCCATTAGAGCACACATAGAAAAATAAATGTCACTCTGTGGTTGTATTTATATTGAAACTACAATTCGAACATCCTTGAAAATTGAATAAACCTGCTGTTGATGCACGCCTTGTGGCATTGCATACATATATGGCACGGCATTGGTGGTTACATATTTATTTGAGTTAATTGTTTCGGTTGCAGAAAAAATAGCATGTTTCATTCGGATCAGAAGTGACTTTGTTTGACTTGCAAATTTTGCTTTCGCTTGGCTTCTCCTTGCAAATGCAAAATTCGGTGGTCAAACAAACTGTCACTTTTGATCCTTATAAGACAATCTACTATTAATTGGTAACAGCGCTTTCGACTATTACAGAGTAGTAGGTAATATGAAAATGCCGGATCAGTCTAGTAATCCAAAGCTGAAATTCTAATGTACCTACAGGAACGTGTAGAGGAGGCTTCTGGTTGAAATTTGAGGAATCGGTCACGTCGGGAGTATAGGAACGATTCTGTTCAATTTTCGGCCAGGAAGCCAGGAAGGTCGTATTATTCAAAAGTCAATGGGAACCACTTAACAAACACAATATTTTGAGTTATGTGTTCGTGATTGTGAATGATGATTTGTTGGATGTTCAATTGGGTTGAAGGTATATTTGCTCGTATATTAGTGATGGTGTTTCAATATACATTTTTCATGGAAATGAGTTATTTCGATGATGATTATCAAGTAAGATGCTTTCCAATCAACTATTTCAGTGCTCTACAGTGATACCTTGGTAAAAAATTCATGTAATTTATGCAGAATCAAAAATTGTCATGAAATTATCACAAAATCATAAGAAATTGGCTCTGGAATTGATGACTCTGTTAGGAATCCCATTGTAATTCCATCTGCGACAATTCATCGGTTTTGGTATCCTCGGGGTATAAAATGATATATGAAATCTCTCGGGGGCTAGATCAACATGAAAATTCATAGGAACTCATTGCATCGAATAGGTTACTGGAGTTTGAATCGACTATGGTTAACTAATACCTGTCCTAAACGTTACATTTTGAATTTTTGCGGACGAATGTATTATTATATAGTAGGTACTCAACCTCTAATGCTCATGATGTTAGTATATACTTCAATCTTCTTCAATGAAGTAAAACGTTGTATAGAATCGTGATTACCATGATATGACTTTCCTTCAGAGGGACTTTATAGGTATGCATGAAGAATGAAAACATATTCTATCCGTCAACAGTCATTCCTCTTCCACTCCTGATAGTCCAATCAAGATGTACATCCGTGCTCGCAAAAGGTCCGGTCATTCTGAATGTTGTTAGGACCTAAACCAATATCAGAAAACCCGATTTGCAATTTACAAAGTGCTGTGCGAGCGACAGTATACCCTCGGGTATACCCAAAAAAAACATGAAATTCTTGGACTTCTTTCAGTTTTCGCTCAATATCTTAGAGAAGGAAGGGTTTGACCGCTATAGTCATCTCATGAACTTTTGAAGATAACTAAATCTGCTACAATCGAGGCCAAGGCGAGCTACATACAGCTATTGGTTCCCAAGACACAGTTCTTCGAAAACAGGCATTTTTTTTCGAAAAATTGGAATTTCTTCAAAACGGTCACCTATTCTGTGAATTATCTTCTAAAATACGCTTCCCACGTCAAATATTATGTGGACTGAAGTTGTAATTCAAATTGCTCAAGAGCACGTATTGGGCAATAAGAACAACAAGAGACGCCTTATAACTCTTCTTCGTGACGCTTTTCAGAAGGAGGGATTAGAAGTGGTTTTTGCCGAAGAAGATGCAGATCGGGAGATCGGGACGTCGTCATAGTGGGAGAAGACGACCTGCTCGTTCTTCTCAACGGTTTTGGAGCTGAAAAACCAAAGGTCTACCTTCAGAAGAGCACGAAGAGCGAAGCTGGTTGCTTTAATTTCTCTACGAACTCCTATAACCACCAGGACTCCCAGCGATCACCAGGGACGGTACTATTCACCCATCACGCATTCACCGGGTGCGATACTACCTCAGCGCCGTTTGGCCAAGGGAAGACCAAATTCACTACACTCCTGAGCAAGAGTGAATCCGAGGTACACCCCAATCGAGGCGAGCGTAGGAAGGTTGGAAGAAACTCCACCTGGTGGCAAAAATGCAACTAGATAATCAATCATTCAACAAAATATTTGTTTGATATGATGTATTTGTGGATTCTGTTCAATAAAGTTATTAGTTTGAAATAACAACATATTTCTTGATAGTGATGTGTTGAATCAACAAAATATAATCTCATAGATTTTGTCAAATAGATAAAAACCTTCAATTGATTGCACAATGAAAAGATTGTTGAGTCAACAAAATATAATGTTGTATTTAGTTAAATCATTGTCAAAATTAATTCAATTTTGTCGAATAGACAAAATGCATATGATTGATTGAACAATGAGATGATAGTTGGATCAACAAAATTTGTTTTATATCAACTATGAATGTTGTTGAATGAACTGAAACTTTTGTTCAAGTGAGCGAATATTTCAATCAAATCATTTTGTCTCTTTGAATAGGTTGCTTATTTGAAATGAACATAAATTTTGTTGATTCAAAAATGACCAAAATTATTTTGTTGGTGCAACAAAACTTTTTTTTCCGTGAGGTAATAACAATTTCATCTCGAATTCTATGTAATATTTCTATTCGCGAAGAGGATGAGTAGTAGTAGTATGGTGGGGAGTCTACAGCCAGGCAAGTAGGCCCCTATTGCATTTTTTTCCAATCCCTGCTATCCACATATCTACATATCCTTCTTCTAGTTTTTCTTTCTGAACCTCCCTGACCTTCTTTCGAATAAACTCTCCTAATGGAGAAATCACCAAAACAAAAAATTTCAAATTTCATCTCCACAATGGGATTTTTTACTCACTCCCTGTGTGATATAAATGATGTGAATGATGTATAGAATTTTTGTGAATTCTGAGCCAATACACAATATTATTAGACTATTCGTGACTTAGATGCAATATATAGGTATATTAGCTATGCACAGCCCACCCAGCAAACTCTATAACATAACATCATGGCACAGATTAACAATTTATTGTTAATCTGTGATCATGGTTCCTCCTGGTTTCTATACTTTGATATATTTCTAGGACGATCTCTGGTAGAAGTCCATGTTTACTCAAAGTGGAGAGGATTCGAAAGGGAGACGGAATGCTCAAAGTCATCTCCACTACTTTATTACTGATGTAAATCAATCGAAGGGGCATGTTTCGGAATCATAAAAGTCCATCTTCAGCCGTATTTACAAGTTACTACAAGCAAAGGCATGTGAAAATATACTCACATTATATTATAAACACCAAAAGTTGACTTATCTGGAGGTGAAATAGTATTTGAAAAATAGATGCCAATGTCTATCATCATAATATCGTGGTTATATTTGTGAGAATGGATGTTAAGAATAAACGGGTTCTTATTCTACGACGATTATGCCGATCCTGTGGTACGCGGTTTCCGTAACGCGGGTTTGCCGGTTTAGTTTCATCACAGATAGTGCTCGATGGGCCTATAGAAAATATCACTAATTGAATAAAACAAAGAATAAGATTGATGGATATATATTTGATGTATTCCACTCACTGTGTCACTGTTTCAGCACAACAATAATGTACCACGTACTTAGCAGGTATGCAGAAATAATCAATTTTTTATTGACTCAACGGATCCATATTGTGAATATACCTATATCTAATTATGGATAATAATGTTGTTATAGAAGTGTGAGTGTGCTGATCATATTGCCTGATACGTGATCATTTTGGGCCCCTTGCCCCACACATATTTGCTTCGTTAATCGTCATCGTCAACGGTCATGTTTTGGGTTCGGACCTTTGGATTGACCGATGTTTGCAGCTCCGAAGCCAAGAAGGTATATTCTGGGTGAATGATTCAAGCAAATTATTCAAGTCATCCGATTTTTCGCCGACAAGGTCAATAGTTCGAATATTTTTCTTCGTGGGCTGGCCTGTTGTATAGGTATCTCAGTGGCAAGGCTCCGATATATACATGTATAATTATAATTGTCTCAAACTAAACAATGAATTTCACAACTCTCACAACAATATACCATCTTCAATAATTGGAAAATCAGAAAATCACTTCTCATCGAGCGGTATCTATATTATACAGGGTTATTCGAAATTTGATGTGAATATGTCTAGGACTTATTGTTGGGATCAAAAGAAGACTTTTTATGTGTCTCAAAATTCACCTCCTCAAGATATTCTGAAATCGTGACTGAAATAACGGATCAAATCTTCTGAGAATCGGCAGGCCCCTATCCTTTTAGACTCCTTATTTCATTCTTTCTTCGAAGAGGATGTGAACCAGTTTGGGTAGGGGGAGGGGGGGATTGGAGGGAGATTCTCACTTTTATTGGCCGAAATGGGGTGAATTTCCGGACACATGTCGTGTTTATATGGACAAAAAGTGTTATTTTGATATCAACAATACGTTCTTAAAATATTTACATCGAATTTTTAAATCACTATATATACATACATATTTGAGCACGTAGCGTCTCGATTGATTAACCAAAGGCGTAAATATGGGAGGGGGTAGACGGGGGAATTTCCTAACCCCCCTCCCCTCAGAACCATATCTTCAGCACTGCGAGGATTCTATGTGTATTGCCAGTATGTGTAGCAACGACAGAAACAAGTTTATGCACTAGCTAACCGTAAAGTGCACTTTACCGCCCGCGGGCTCATTATGGCCCACGGGCCGTAAAGTCCACTTTACCGCCCGCTGTTCTCAGTTAACTGATATCCACATATCAATTCATGAAAAACCTATGATCATTTTCCTAGATTCTAATATATCCAGCGGTATATCATAAAATTCTTCTTTATCCGATCCATATAGTCTCGCTGTTATTATTATTACTAATTTTTACTTTTCAGCAAAAGAATGGCAATTCAGCTCGTTTATTGGATGCATGACTATCACTGCTATAGACAACAACCATCAGCTTGCTTGACAACGTCAAACTTAGGTATATATACTGGGTATGCATATTGTAAAATTCTGAAGAATGAATCTCTTCTAGAGATCAAAGAGTTTCACTATTACGGTAACTGCAATATTCGTACGATAATTTGTATATCTAAATTATCCATGAACATTACGCTTCTCTTCATTACTGAATGTATATACGAAACAAATTAAATTCGGGGGAATATTAGTTTATCGGAATCTATATTCATTACTACTATTACTCAAGTCCGAAAATAAACCACTAGTGCATAATATTTTGTTTGTATCACGTGTGTGAAATGCGTTTATGGCCTTCAGCGTGTAATGGCTCTCGACTAGCGCCATCGGGCCATTATTCACGCCACAGGACATAAACGCCTACTTTACGCCCTTGATACATAAATAACTATTTATCTACAACTATATTATGCCATGTTGTCATTACTAACGTCATTGAAGGTTGGGAAGTGTCACATTACACACCTCTACTTCCCGCCCCCACTTTCAGCCCCCACATATGTAATATTTTAGGTATGTTCAGAATGAAACAGAAATTTATTAATTTTGATCGAAATATGTGGTGATTGTGAATAAAATAATATACAAACCTCGGTAGGAAGATCAATTTCTGTCTCGAGATCATTGCTGACCTAGACGCTTTGCGTCTCGGTTAACTAACTAATATCACGACAGGAATGAATCTCTTCCCACCTCGGTGTGTGTACTATACTATTTCTTCACTAAAAAGGCTCAAAACTTTGCTACGATCAACAATGAGCAATGTTAGCATTGATGCACATTCATAGAGATTTGAAAATATCTCCAGACTCTGTGTTAGAGAGGTCACCTATAGTCTACGTCGAAGGCATCTAGACTTAATTATTCAGGTAGCTTTTAATCACCGTAAATAGGGGTTACTTTTCTATACAAGGTGTCTGCACAAAAACTGTTTTTAATTTTTCTACATTTTTGAGATGGCTACGAAAATGTCAGATGTGGATATTGTTAGTTATTGGAGCATAACATATACGAAATAGTGTAGCTAGATTCCGTGCGTCATTTCGTTACGATTTTTTGTGTGTGATGGTATGATCAAGTGAATAATTGGTAACGAATGATCATGAGAAAAATGCTGAGGGGTATAGGATAATCTGATGTTGTTGTGTTATTTGGGAATATATGGGGCATAATAAGTTCATCTGAGAGGATATTGCCAAATTATCGTGAATTTTCTTCAACAGATTAAAAAAGTATTTTTTTTTTCTCGAATCAGAATGATTTCTGGACGACTTTGTCATCGAGGCATATGCTTGTTTTTACTAGATATAAGTACTTGTATTTCATGCCATTACTTTTTTCAGAAGGACATCTTTGCTCATAAATCATTTCAGAGCAGAAATTGATGTATATTCTCTATAAGTGCTCTTGTTGTCATTTATACATATTTTTTTTGGATCGATTTTATATTAACAAGAATTAAATAGTTTTATTTCATAGTTAAATTTGTCAGCTCAATTATTATTCTGCATTTTCGTTTGCGAATACCTATTCATTCTCCTCTCTGATATTTTTCTAATGAATATTTATAATTTTTGAAAACATTCAATGGTAACAATGTCACCAATTTAAAGGGTTGATATTAAATGAGTTTTATGGTAGTTGGTAAAGTAACCCTTTTTGTTTCGTGGCTTTGCCAAATTTTAAAAAGTATATATATATTTGGCACTCAATTTCCAATAATCTGATTGAGCTAGCCAGTGACTGAAGAATATATAATATAGTTTTTACAGATTCCATAATATTGAAAAAAAAAGTTATGATAAGAAATGTGCGAAAATGTATGCAAAGTAACCCCTGATCACGTTGAGTGTTTCAAAAAAAGTTATTAAAAGTAGAAAAAATATATCAATCACCACCAAGAAGTCGGGCTCTTATAGGTGACGTGAATATGTCGACTATAAATTGCACAATATTGATGAATTCGGTTGAACCATGACGGAGATCAATAATTGAATAATATTTTCGCCGAAACATCAACAATTATTACTCTTGTATATCGAAAAAGAGACAAAAAAATCTGAAATAAGTTATTTTGATTCTGACTGATATTCTCTAGTTCAGGTTGTAGTTTATTTGTTTTACGACAAAATACCCAGGTAACGCTTTTGACGCATTTCAACCCGTTGAGCGAAATATTTCGTGAATAGAGAGAGACGTATAGACGTTATCACGCGTTATCATAAGATAAACGAAGTTCATGAATTGTTCTAATTGTCATCGTAACGTTATATATAAAATTTGTTTTTGTTATTAGTTATTTTTGATTGTTTGTTCAGATCTGAATATTCAATCATGTTAAGATGGTAGGAATCCTTTATGCAGAACCCTTTGGAGATCCTGACTTCAATAATCTTGACTCACCGGCATATTTCGGTGATAGTTTGGCTATAGCGTATATACGTTGATATACTCAAGGTTCACGAGAAAGTACGAAAGATAACGTATATACCCACCCGTAAGCCCACCACCATCGCAAACGTGATGAACTGAAAAATTTATACGTTTGCTTCAACGTTCTTGACAGTACAACAAATCTCTAATCTGTCATCGCCAACTAACATTATACGAGACCCTGAAGACCATCGACAGCTCGATTCACAGTGATACCAACAAACAGGAAACTGAGATTCCATTCAGTTCATGAGGAATAAACATTGATTTTTTTTTATCTGAAGTTTTGGAATCATAAAGAAAAACAAATGATATTAATACAATAACATGATGACTTCTTCCTTCACATAGTGCTCTAACAAAACATAACCGATAGCAAGTATTTGTTTTAAACAACTAAAACAAGGAAGCTTATCGGTTGGGTTTTGTATAATAATTGATTGCGTTGATATTGTCATTGAACCATGATAATTGATTGTATAATGTACACTCAAGAATATTGAATGGAAGGAAGCAGAATGCAATCAGTAGATTGAAGGAGATGATCCAAAACTTCTCAATGAATGAAGGATGTAATCCAAACCACAAGATGTCACGAATGTTTTTGGACAAATTAATTATTACTACCTCATACGATAATCACAAGATCTCATGAATGTTTTTGGACCAATTGATTATATTAATACCTCATACAAAGTTCTCTCTCAAGTTTCTACTGTTATGAATCATGTTATCAAATTCAGAATAAAAGATGCATTTCTGACTCACTGAGTCGTTATAAATAATCGCCAAAAATCCATCATGGATATTCGAAACTGTCTTTTCAAATTTTGGTGGAAGCGCACTCATTTTGTGTTATCTCTCAGCTGAACTGATAGGTTCTATATAGCAAACGAGAGTGATTTCTATTTTAAAAATTTCGCAGCATCTAGATATGAATCGGTCTAGTGTTGAAAGGATTGAGGCTCACTATACGTGCGATTGGGCTTATCCGACCCTGCTCTGCTTATAGGGGAAACTTGATCTTATATGCCTATACATATACATACTGAGTAGTCAGGGTTTCATGTAACAAAAGATTCAATCCAATTGGAATGATCGTACGGAAAGTTTTCAATTCAATGCGCCATTGAGATGTCCAGAGCTAGTACCAGTATTTGGAGAATGGACCGGGATAATCTTATTGAAAACTCCTACTATAACATCTGCTCTAATCAATCCTCACTTTTAGCCGTTCACTCATACATGAGTCACCCTGTTTATTCAGCATAGTATCTGATATACCTGTATGAATAACATAAATAATGATTATCTATTTGTGTTTCATTCTCAGAGACACTATAACAAGAATATTCAGACGACTTGTAAGGTTTGAAATATCATCGCCAACTAGAACTGGCCTATAACAAAACAATCGGAGAATATCACGATAACTTTCGCGGCAGGGTCATCGAACCCGGCCCACTTCTTACTCAGTCACTAAACCGAGTCGGCGTAGAGAGAACTGGCCGCACGTTGGGCGCCAATCCACATCTATACGCATGGCGTGCGGACAATCAACGGAGTGTTTCTGTTCTGCCTGGATGTCAGAGCCGTAATAGGGAGGATAGCGCCCGTGGTCAACATGTGGGTTTGCGACCCCTTATAGTGAAACCTCAGATAGGGAACTTTTTCGAGAAAGGGATGTGCTGGTGGAATATTCCATCAGAGATGAGTTTGTTTTAAAGTTCTAATGCCTTCAAAAATGAAAGTTGACTTTTTCTCTCTCATTAAACGCTCCCCCCCCACCCCTTTATCTCAGCTATTATTATGCGCGGTTCTTACCGAGGTTTTTACCAAATTTGGACAGGTTTGAATAACCATCGATATAAACAGTTTTTCATTGAAACGCATGGCATAGTCCAGAATGATATTCTTTTCTGAAAAACTAATCATACTGATGGTTAATCTTTACACGGAGAAAAATTATTGTTACCGTAACCAGAATTTTAACTAGAATTCAAGTTAGTATAGGCACAACCAGATATATTGTAAGTATAACTATTCGTATATAGTTAGCTCCAAATTGTTCTGATAGCTAACTATATATTGTTATGAGGATATCATCAATACACGGTCACCTCAACCATATCTATTTTGTCTTTCTAACAAGATTATATTGCTATACTCACAATAATATATCGCAAACCAATCATCATTTCTCTGTTAGAATAACAATAATAGTGTTACCATAACCAGACAGTTCTGTTATCTCAACAATATAATATTGATCTAGGGATCAGAATATCTTGTCATCTCAACTACATTATATTGTTCTCATGAGTAGATTATCTTGTTACCATAACTAGAAAACTTTGATTTTCTAACAAGGAGATCGTGTTATTCTGACTTGATTATATTGTTGTTCTAACTGAATAATATTGTCCTAACTGGATTATTTTGCTGTCCTAACTAGATCGTATTTTCACCATAACAATATAATATTGTCGTACTTACGATGCCACTATGTCACAATCACTATATGATATTGTCACCAAATTTTCATCACATTAATACTCCAACTATACCATATCGTTACGTTAACAACATATTATTGTTAATCTAACCATATCGTTGCGTCGTGTTATCATTTTTCTCATCAGGGCGTTTCAGAACATGTTGTATTCCAAAATATGACCCCTGATGAGACATAACAGTTAGAATGCAGATTTCATGGAATTCTCAAATACTTACAAACTGAACTCTCCTTACCGATCAAGATAGTTAATTCAAAATGATTTCAGAATTTCATCAAGGAAAGTTCCACACAGAGACATGTTGAGTTGAATATTGCTTCAGAATTTTTCGAATGTCAGCTGTTTGGTCGAGCTGAGTGTCTCATAAAAAAATCATTCTCTTCAAATGACATTAAGAGTGATTTTTCAATAACACTTGAAAGGAAATGTGTACTTTTACTGCCTAGGCAGAGAAAATACTGCCTATTGTCAAAAAAGTTTGTTGCTATGCGAGTAATAATATGTATCAAATTCGTAATCAAAATTGACAATGACATTGAATGAACACAAATTGATGGATTATTTGGACATGGCGAGAAATTGAGACAAATTTGGAAAAAAAATTATATGTTTCACAAAGCTTCTCCTTCGAGTTCTCTTCCTAGTAAAACAAATAACTATTTTTCCATCAAATATATAATGTTCACAATGCTTTATTGAATATTGAAGATCAACTATAAAGGACTACATCTACTGACAGCTCCGGATTATCCAATATTTCATCCACGATTTTTGACACAAAATGCGCAGTTGATATGTCACAACGACTGGCTGGCTTGATGTTTTTTGGTTGCCTGGAATACCTGGTAGTGGCGGAAAAATTTCAATCGGTCTCCAATTGTTGGTATCAAATCTTTGAGTACCTCTCCACTTAGATAATTGAAAGTTCATCTATTCCCTGCTCTGAAATAGTAAACAAACAATAAATTATCAATAGAGCTCTCCTTATATTCATAATTATATTTGGGCGCGAGGAAACCGCGGTCGAACTATTGCGAACCAAACTGCGTTTTCGGAAGGAATTCTGAATATGGAAAAATGTACAGAGTGCATAACTATCACTGATCGCGGTCAAACTAACTGAAAAATTTAACTGCCACTGATGAATTCGAATGCGTTGGTATGCACTTATTCAGTGAGTGAACTGGTACTTCAATTAATACTGGTGATAACAGACAAACGAGTAATCAATCACTCAATCAGTCAATAAAAATATATTCATTGTGATACCTACCTAGATCATAACCTTGAGTTGAATTGTTATTCCTTGACTCACTACAAGAACCCTTGTAGATAGGTTCTCATAGCAGTATTCTATTTTTAACGATATCATATTGTCATCGAAGCATTCTTGTATAGCATAAAGGATATGAGAAGAACTATTTCTATTTACCTAGATTACCATGTAGGTTATTAACAAAATACTCAATTGATCATTGAATAGGTACCTTCCTATCATTTCCTACCTATTATTTCATTTGGTACACAGAGAGAGAAAGAAATTGGATCAACTTACCTCCAATTATTATAGCACAACGTGATCTAATGACCATGATTTTGATAAATACTCCACAGAACTCCGCATTGCTTGAGACTAGTCAACCACACAGTGAATTGAATAACGATTCCATGATTACCATAAACACAAACTTCACATTAATTAATCAAAACAATGAACAAGTGTATTCGTTTCGCCCAACCTGCTCAACTTCAACCGTAATCTTTCCGTGATACAATAATTCTGAGGAATATGCATTATGAAAAGTGATAAGTGGGGATATGACGCGAGGATAGTCGTTTTGATTGGCTAGCAAATCTAGTTGAATAAGTGGATAACAATATGTACTGGTTACTAGGACAATTCATGTGACAATCACTATATCGTTAGGATAGCTTCCGGTGGTTATAGTGATGATTACCTTTTATTATGGTTAAACTAACTATTCAATTGACGATATTATATAGTTTGGATGCCTATGAATATTTCTAGTGAGGTTCACAATAAATTATGGTTGTACTAACTATATCAAGCTAACTATATGAATTATGTGTCCATGACAATGTCATATCTGGAGGCCACGTCATGGTAACTGAAAATCTGGTTACGTTAACCAAAATAATTTTAACATTATAGTTCAGTTAGAATTCACTACAATAATTCTTTCCGTGTAGTTATATGCCTATCCTCATGGTCAGAATTTCATGTTTTATCCCTTGACATCGACATTGACTATGTCAACGTCTTATCCATGTCTTTAATTGACATAATTTTCAGTGTTTTCTAATCAAACTAGTTTAGATTTAAACACGTGCTGGGCTGTTTGCCCCATCAATTTTATTGATATTTTCCTTTTCGTTAATTTATGGTGTTGTCAAAAAACAAACTTTTTGACAAAACCCTTCATATAACATTCTGGTAAAAAAAAGTCTAGTACAAAATAGGTGATTCCTTCACTTTGACATCATTTGTTTTTGTATTGTTGACCTTTCAATTAGGCTGAAGATGGTCTTTTATAAGACCGAAACATGTCCCTCATTATTATGTAACAATATCATTAAAATTTGTGGAGATGACTTCGAGCATTCCTTCCTCGATTCCTTCCTTCCTGTGAGATATTGATGGTTTTATTCATACCGGTTCGGTAAGATTCGCTCGACAAATATATAGAAGGTAGCCGTTTGCAGTGAGACACCCTGTATGCATATATATATAGCTATAGCGAAAAATAAAATTGCATCAAAGATTATAGATATTTATTCTTTGTACCAAACAGACAGATTCAGGAATATCATCTAAATGCGGATGTAGGCTTAATTTGTTGTGATGCATTTTTGCAACCTAACCTTTCGTTACTCATATGTTTCGAGCCAATCTGAAATCCAAATAGTTATGCATAATAATACTTCGATTCATGAAACAACCATTGACTAAGTACCTGGGGATGAAAAATATCTATATTTCATAGTTGAATTCCCGTTTAGGCGAAATTAATTGATTTCATCTGTTTCAAGATTGATATACCTGTTCTCTGCATACACAATATTCAGCAGGTGGTTGTGACTTGGGCGGTATGATTCAACTTAGTTTTTTTTTCATTCTTTATTCCCACCTATCTAAACCTACCTACATAATAAGAAAGTTATAGGTATATGTACCTAGCTTATCCCTACTATCATTGTATATCTATAATAAACTCAACTGGTACCTATATATTATTATTATTATTATTATTGTAGTATTGTAGAGTAGTATTACGGAGAACATCATACTCATGCATATAAGTTTCTTGTTTCTACACCGAGGTCTATCTACTATAGAAGAATGAAGATAGTAATACCTATAATAATAATACATATACTAATATATATTGATACAACATTTGAAGTCGGTCAGAATAGGTATCAATAATTTCAACAGTATCGAATTGTTAAGTGTTGTCATTTATTTCAATCAATCGTTCAGAATTAAAGCAAGTTCACCCCAACAAAAATCGAGATTGACTATAGAAAACTCGATATATTCGAAGGTCATATAGTGAGTAATGTTGATTCTCCGAAGAAGAAATCGTCAATACAACCTGATGCAAGAGAAAACTACCTTACCCTAATTTGGGAGTACACAAACTAAAAACAGTTGAAACATACTCAATTCACTGACCCGACCAGTCACGTTCTGAAATGGATACCTACTTTAGGATGCAGGGCTTTCACCTGAAAATTT
The DNA here is from genome assembly GCA_918026855.4 of Phaedon cochleariae. Lineage (NCBI taxonomy): Eukaryota > Metazoa > Arthropoda > Insecta > Coleoptera > Chrysomelidae > Phaedon > Phaedon cochleariae. The sequence continues at coordinate 23,810,889 of OU896707.1, forward strand.
TTACGATTTTTGTTTCGCTTCATAGAAATTTCGAAATAGGCTGGAACCGCGGATGATGGATAATTAATGGTTATTATACATACAGATATGACAGAATGATTTGTTTCTTCTTGAATTGGAGTCTTTGTTTCTACTAGAAATGATGGGTTCATCGACAAATTCGGGGAATGATTATTGAAATGGAGATTATTGACTCTTTTCAAATTCGTACATCATTAATTACAAAGCAATCATAATGTCTAACCATTGCACGAATAATTGTGCGTGCATTATTAAATATTTGAAGTTTGTCATGGAAAATGGGCAATATGCCATAGATATAACATGATTATTTACTAAATTATTTATAACCTTATAGTCCAGTCAGCTGGTAATTTCTTTGGACTTGTGAAAATTGGTGTTATTCTGAAAATAATTGTTTTTATCCGTCATCCGGTTGCCCCCCTTACGAGCAACCCTCAGAATTAAGAAGTCTTCGAGAGACTTGTGCGAGTGAGGAATGACGGTAGCCTCACCTTATAACGTGTGATCCCAAACATATACCTAGGCCATCAGAAAAGCTCTGCAGTCGTGGGGATCGAACCCATCGTGAATAGAATACTGACGCTTTAACCACGCGGCTAACCTGGCCTCAATATGTATGTTCATAGAATTCGACGTGCTCATTTCGTATATCCTCTTTGTCATTTTGGAAAATATGACGCCTTAAAAACAGTGTTTCAATAAATGGATCACCTTTTCAACTTACTTCACGATGAACATAATGAGGTGACGAATTCAACTCGAAAACATTCTCTATAATTAATGTCCTCGTAGTTTTGATAGTGGGATAGTTTCAGAACAGCAAATTCTATGGCGAAAAACTCATTTCCATACCTCAAAACGCTCGTCTGAAGGATAATCGATCAAGCAAATATAGAGAAACACAAAATGAGTGACTTCATCAACATATTAAAGGACAGTGTTGAATTCTTGAGACCGCTTTATCTTGGACATTTATACGACGCGTTTGAACTGCCATCTTAGGCCTAATTTACTGCTGCAACTATATAAATTAGGCAGAAAAAACTTTTTTCTAATATCTCCGAATTTACAGTTACAATTGACAGAAGAAACTGTGAATTAGGTAAAATTTACAGTAAATTGAGACATGTTTTGAAAAAAATAGTTTTCTCTGTCTGATTTACAGTCGTAGCTGTAAATTAGGAGATATTTAAAAAAAGTTTCTGCTGCGTGCATGATTTACAGTTGCAACTGTAAATTAGTGCTAATTTAGAGTTGCAACTGTTATTATTCAAATATTCGTGAAAAAAAGTTGGCAGCTACGCCTCGTCGAACATTTGAATTATCTTACACGAAAAAAATCTCAAGGTTGCTATTATATCTATAGTTATCCAGAAATTGGCATAGAAATTAGATAAATTGAACAAATATGTTCTCCTGGACTCCCTACATATAGTGGTAAACGTGAGGAAATAATTCAAGGGAGGATTTTTTATCTGTTGAAGAAAACACATTATTCATTAAAGTACCTTGAGATTTAGATCGACTCATTTATTTTGCGTTCTTTCATCAGTTAAGTCGTTAGGCGTTTTCTGGGGTTTGGGAGCATCGATATCAAACAGGAGTAAGAACGAGACTATATACCCTCGTATATACCTCTTTGATACGGAAACATTTGATCTGATGCATTTGATGCTATGACTTGAATTATTGAAAACCCTATAGATTAAAAGTTGGCTAGTGCTTCCTTGCTCCTCTATTATAGGAGTCTGATCAACATAAGCTCAAACTGCTCAGTGGATCTCATACATATAGTACTAGTCCAGTTTCCATGTGACCAAAATCATCCGGAATGAATGATCATACTCCACTCACTCCACACCTCGCTCCACACTATACTACAAAAGGGAGCGTCATGAAAAAATCTACTTCAACTTCTAGTATTACTTTCACCTGTATACAGTATTAAATGGCGAATTGATAAGAATGCCCTGAATGTTGTGAAATAACATATAGTTAGACTTTGAAAATACCACAAAGAACGCGCCACTTACTCTACTCCATTCGTGTTGTGGAAATATAAGTATAGGCTTACTCGTTTAAATCTTCACACACCTACACCCCCTCACAAACTATATTCATCATAAAATAAGTCGTATAGAAGACTAGCCGTCAAAAAATACAATATATTCTTCAATCTGAAATAGGGTAGGTGAATAACGCAATAGGTTGACTAATGAGTATTGGTCTCGTGATAGTTTACGAGACCCCATCTTCAATGTTTTGACAATGTTCGTAGGTATATGTACTTATGTTCTTATTACTATTATCAACGCTCTGTATACTATCTCAAATACACATATCCACAGCAAAGGGTTAGAAAATAACTAAATACGAATTCATAAAAGAAACGTAGAAATGATTTACAACAGAAATGAGGAAACAAGCCGACGTTGATACTAAAATGAGATAGCACAAAGAGCAATATCCTCTAATTATACATATTTCCTTCTCCGTCGTGATTTATGAGAGAAATCATAGTTCAATGGCCTGCACTTTTATACAATATGCAATTCAGCATAACCTTGACATACATAACCTAGAGAGTATTGTTTTTGTTTATAAACTATTATTGTTATTTCTTTTAATGAACCTAGAAATTGGTATTCAATCAGCGTGAAACACCACTCAATTATAGTAATGTTTTTGTTAATTTTATGAAGAGCGATTAAAAGGTTAATAGCCTAATAGGTGTATAGGTCACTGTTGATATCAATGGTATCTACGATTCGATTGAACAGCTGCCTCGTTTTATTTTTCTTATAATTTACTGCAGGTGGTCACGAAAGATATGTTACAAATATTAGAGGTTCGTACAAGAGAACACACATTTTTTTTCACTAAACTTTATGTGCACAAGAGCTTAGCACTGGAAGCTAACGATAAATCTGTTTTTTTCCATGACGGAAAAGAATTTTGACATTTTATTTCTGTTGATAGGTTATTGAATGTCACTTTTTATAAATTAATTTATTTCCACTGGAAAAAAAGGGAGTACTTAGATTTTAGCAGACGGTTTTTTGTCTCCTTCCACTATATACGCGTGAGTATAGACAACACAACCTCGAGCTTAAATCTACTACTTTCTTCCCTTGTATAATGAATAACTATTTCCACATGGAGGGTCTTATCAACAAGAATCTAGTCAAGACAAAATAATCAGATCCGGATTTAAAGGTCTGGAGGTCCTGGGGCCTCTATGTATTTTACAAACGAAAATATTTTGTCAGTCAATAATTCATTGGGAAACCAACAACATAATTTTTCCCTGAATTCCAGTTCTCGGAGGTAATTACTAATTTTTACTCATCAGAATTTGAATGATTTTTTTTTCTTCATTGAGGAGGTCCCTTTTTGTGGAGGCCTCGTGGCTGTAGCCCCAGGTGCCCTTCGCTAGATCCGGCACTGAGAACATTAGTTGGTTAGAAATCATCTTCTGGAAATACCACAAGGAGTTTGAACGCGCGGCTGATGATCATTCATTGCTGTTGATGCTGAATATCTTGAACATCCACTGTATTAAATAGGATTTTTGAAATGTATCCGCTCATTTCTTAACATTTTTGGGGTCTTAAAATTTTTGGAGGAGAAGAAGTCTGATGGTGATAAATTATAGGCGACCTAGCTTTTTATGAGTCCAAGAGAAAAAAATTATTGTTCCTCGTCTTCGAATCCACCCATTCATGCAATGTGAGATTGCCAAATGCAACAAAATGTGGAGAGGCTCCATCTTGTTTGAAGGTGCGCTGACCTTCAAGTAGATTTTCATCGTCTATAAGTAGTTGACTGATTCTGGAGTTGACAGTTGTAGCAAGATGTTTGAGATACGTTTGTCTCTTGAGGTTACAATGAGTGAAATATGGACCTACAATATGATCTCCCAGGATCCCAGCCCAAACGTCCAATTTCTCACTCCAGTGTTTGCAGTTATCTCATGATTTCACAACACTTTGTACGTGTGTCAGGATCATCTGCATTCAATTATTGTACAGTCTGCATTTTATGAGGAGAGAATTTCGCTTCTTTCAGTAAAAAAAAAATGTCTTCTTGAGAATCAGCTGACTATTCACTAGATCACTAGATCTACTGATTTAGTACCGTCTCTTGTGAAGACTTTTGGTATCGTATGTACAAGGATTCCAGAATTATTGAGGAATTTTCATGTTGTTCTACGACTTTGGGGATGAAATGGGTGACAAGTTTCAGCTGGGACCATCTTCGACACACGACACACTATACATATTATGTTTGTCGTAACCTACCTACTCTGTTTCATGTCAAGTTGTGTACTTTAAAATAATACCTACCTAGGTACTGCAGTACAATCGTCCAGTAGATAGTATCTTCTTTAGCTTTTTCGACTATAGCAAGGAGTAAAAGTATTGAAGGATTGGGATTCAGCGGGAAAGAGAGGACTTTACGTAATAATACATTATTAGATTGGGTACGTGGAAGAAAGAGGATTTTGATAAATGAGAGTGATCAACATATATTTATTTGTATTCAGAGGTGCTCGCAAATAATTGGTCTTGAATATTGAACCGTGGCGGAACTGCGAACATGTAGGAGACATAAAAATCTGTGGATACTTTTCCTGAATTTGTACAGGGTGTAGCCTTCTGAAAAGTCACCCGTGAGTGAGGAGTTGCAAATTGACCATGTCCTACAAAATGACTGCAAATGGGTGCGTTTGGTTTGGTTGAAAAAGGTCATTACATAAGGTAAAGCTGATGATAATCAGAAAGAGCATCATCCATGATATAGTAGCGATAAGCGAGGCTGGCAGCTGATGTGCAACGTTCCTCCTATCATCTTGTGAGGATTTGTATAATTCTGCCGACCACGATGGTATCAGAACCCGTGCGGTTATCTTTCTTATAGAAACAACTGTTGTTTGTGTCTCGCCCCTTTGTTGTATCTACTCTGTATATAGGGACGAAACACTTAAACCAAGTATGGTAGTATGGTATAGTATGGTAGAATGGTAGAGTATAACCATAAGAAAGTGACAGGTTGGGAAAGTTCCTTTGATGAAGTGGATATATGTATTAATAAATTGAAAATCCGAATTATGAAAATGGTAAATACCTCAGTACATATACTAAGAATAACAAGGGAGAATCCTTTCAAATTAGAAATATTCGTTCGTATCATTACGACTTATTGTCATAATTCATTCATATATACCTATAGCTTGAAGTTTTTTAGGGCGGTCAAGAACCTTTACCTCAATTACCTAATGTGTGTGGAGACAATCAATATAGGTATAGGTGTGACATCTACTCCAAAGTATCCAAGGTAATGACACGAATTATGGTTGTGTAATTGGGAACATTTCCTGTACATCAATGATAATGGAATGTTTCATGCATCGAAACATAGGTACGCATATACACAGTAGATTAGGAACTTGAAACTCGAATATTCATCTCGAACGATAAGAATAAAATAAACGAAAATAAAGGGAATAAAATGAAATAACACCAATTCAAATCAAACAGCCGAGTATATAACTGTTTCCATAGATACTTGTATGCCTATCATCAGATTACAATTTTAAGAAATTCCAATCGATTTTCAACCTATGGAAAGATGAAATCGAAAATTGATCAGAACCATTCCTCAGTACGATTTTGGGAACTAGTATCTAGGATGATTCACGTTGTATGGCACATTCGACGTTTCTTTGAACCAGACATCGGATCACTCTGAAAATTTGAAGTGGAGCATATCCGAATAATCTCTACAAACTAGAATATTTCCGACATTGCGATGTTGCCACTTCTATTCAGAAAGTAGTAGCAACTTTGATATTTCAAAAGGAACACCCTGCATTTCATTGCATTTTTGGATTCTTCCTGAAGAGCTGATTTCATCAATGCATCACACGGGGTCTAGTGAAAATGGAAACAGAGATATAGGGTTTTCGAAATAGAGATTCTTCAACTTTAGGATCTGTTTGTGTCGAAACTATTCATCATCGGTCATAACAGCTTCATATCTTTATCTCGACTTTTGAGTTATCTACTACTATCTACTGACATTTAGGTAATAAAAATATAATAATTCAATGATATCGTTCAATCACTTGATGCTCAGATTCCTAATATAATATGAAGTATATACCTATAGTTAGTATTGGATGTCCACAAAAAATACCTCAAATATCCATTTTCCTCCCCTTCAGGTGATGCATGATCAATATATGGGTATATTGATATATTCCTAGTTCAATTAACATGGATAAGCTATTATAGAAAAGGTTTAAGTATACTCCCTTGTCAAATTTCACGGTTGTTTTTCAAATCAACAAAGAGAAGGAAATCTCATTTGTATTGGTAAAATGGGCCGATACAGAACGAAACATGAAATATTACCTAACTCTATTATATTTTTCGATCACGATGTGAGTGTGACTAATAGTGTACTGGATCTGATGGTGAATTCAGCACCACAAGGAGTCAGAAAACCAAGAAAATCCGAAGAAGCAGAACAAGTAGTGTTATAGCACCAATGAGGAACTTCTTAAATACCCTATAAGAATTATTGTTGCTAAGCAACGTTGCTGGTTACACAGCTCATTGCCTATAGACACACTGATGAAATACACTCAGAGAAATAGTTTGTAGTTAATACCAAACGTTTAGTGAAATAGGCGCCAGTCATTACATTCACCGAATAATACCACTACTTTATTGTATCATACTGAACTATAAGTATCATATTATTTTGTAGTGGTGATATTTGAAATAGTATAGTATTATATGAGGTTGTAGTGGTATCATTAGATGAATGTTGTAACTGGCGCCTATTTTACTAAACGTTTGGTAATTACTACCGACTATTTTTTTCAGTGTAAGTACCTGATTTTTCTCAATTTCGGTAGATGAAGTTTCAAAATGGTGGTAAATTGGGGGTAGGTACATATCCTCAAAGTAGTAAAATTTGATTCTCACGAGATGATTCATTCAGTAAGTTCGGGAATAAGGTTCTTAGTTCCATGACTTCGAACAAACGATGAATTCAAGAAAATCGCATTGTCATAACCTTTCTCTATTTTCTACTCCGTAAAATCAATTACATGCGAATTGGAAAATGGAAAAATCGTGGTATCACCGGTGTGGAATGAAACAGAGTTTTGAGGCTTGCACGACATCAGTCCTGTAGAGTGCAGAGTACTCGAGTTGGTAGACAGTGTCTGTTAAATTATTATTGAATATTGTATTTTCACTATTTGTCGGTTCACGAATGTCATAAAATATATATTTAGTCTCTTTGCGGAGGTCTGTACTTGTTAATAAAACAACTGGTTGCTTGGCTTTTACAACGTATTTGATTCATTGGCTATTTCAGTCAAGTTTACTGCTCGTAACTTCATAATTTAATTCATGGATACATTCGTGTTTTGATTTTTACGGGTGGTCAATTAGAAAATCGCTTTATGGGCAAGTAATTCTAGCGTGTTTTGTTTATTTGAATAGAACATAAAACGTAACATTTCATGACAGTATAAACAGTCAGAACGGATGAGTTTTCTGGAAGGTATTACAGCTCCATCCAACAGGTGAGAATCATCCAATGAAAGCTGCTCAGCCTCATTCCAAGAAATCAAACGAGAATTGGCATTCGAAATAATGGTTGATCAAATTATTCGTGAGAAAAAATCAACCAAAAAACAATTTGTAATTGTAATACAAAATTGATTCAATTCTGTGAATTCGAGGGCTAACCAATGTATTTAAATTCGTTACTGCGGTAATGAATTTGAGATTTAATATGTTTCAGACAAGAAATGCACTTCCGAAAGTTTTGGGCGTACTTGAACAATATTCGTAACAGCTCATCAATTCCCAGTTCTTTGAATTACAAATTGACCGTAAATGGAGATCACTTGCATTGTTTCAGTGCAAAATCATTTCAATTAAACCACGTTGAGGGAGCGACGATAAGATCTTTCGTCTTATTGCAATAATACCGCTATAGGATGTGTAGCTGATTAGTATCCAGGTCAATCTCTAATGAAAGTCATTTCTGCAAGAACTTTACGTGTGTTCCAGCACGTAAGATAATCTATATTCGATGAATCTTTCAATTGTGATATAAGAACCTATAGTCAGTTCCGATATCGATTCCGTGAATTCATGCCAAATGTTAAATTATTTTTGCATTTCTATGTGAACGCCGTTCATCGTTGACTATACTATTTTTTCACGATTTTTTGTAGAATGTAGCTAAGATTTGAAGAAGCAGACCTGTGTTACCAAATAGCATTGAAAAATACTCATGAACAGAAAAAGCCCCAACAGGACTAAACTTAGTGCACTAAGAAAAACTAAGTACAAACAGCTTTTGAACACTACACTAGAGTAGAAAGCCCTAAAGAAGACATTTTAAATCCTAATTATGCGCCTAATTCAAAAAAACTGATTCACCTCGGGCTTGTTTCAGTGAAAATATTCTTTCCATTATTCTAACTCAAGCTAGTTTCATGTCACCAACCGTTTTCTCTGCAGAGCTCCTTACTTTTCTTGAAAACTTTTTTAAATCTGCGATATGTCTCAAAATAAATAATGCGGGGAAACGCTTGATCGTGCATTCGGGCATCTAGTAAGGACAATCCCGAAACGTAAAAAAAAAGGTGTCACTGACATTCGATTTTTTTTTAGAAGGCTCTCTAATATTGAGATTATTGAACGCAATTTTGGGGCAAATCATCTGATTTGTCCCTTACTACACGTATAATGAAATGATAACTACTAACATTCTTGTAATGTAGATCTCTTTAATATGCCGCGAACGCAGGAAAGATTCTAGCTGTTCGTTAAATATTTTGAAAATACTGGTAATCGTCGATTTTGTATTGATTCATTCCAAACCGTCGTATTTGTGATCCTGAGGCATTGAAATCAGTCTTCCATATCTAGTTCAATTAATCATATCTTGTTCTTAATGAAGAAGTTTTATTTATTGTTAAACTATAGATATACGATGACTGATTTCAGTGCCTGAGGAGTGCCTGAGGAGTCCATTCAATCGTGTTTGTTATATTCTCATTGAAAGAAAAACTTGATGAAATATCTAGTTTGAGTTGAGAATTCACTCAAAAAGTTCAATCACAACCACATATGCATTTACTCAAAGGAATTTTCTATATAGTATATATATGTCGAAAGTGATAACTTCGGAGCGGTCAGTATTTCCAATATTTTTTGGACAATTCGGGGGGGCATGCTTCAAGAAAAAATATTTTGGGTGGGCCATCCTAGGGGTATGAAGGTTAAAAAAATAGTTAACTGCCGATTATCAGACCCATCAAATTACCAAGCCGTTTCGGAGGAGTTTGTCAACAAACACTGTGAACGAGAATTTTATATATAAGATTTCCTCATATTTGCGGAAAGGATGAACTAGAAATGAGAATAATGATGAAGAAATTTCAAATTGCATATTGTCATGAGTATCTATTACTCACCCTATGTATTATAATTGATGTGAATGATGTATATGATGTTTTTGTGATTCAAGCGAGAACACTATATGATTTGTCTATCCGTGACTTCGATGCATGTCAGGTCAGATTTAACGTCTACACTGTCTCTGCCTCGGTGTTCACTGGAATACTGAAGGTACATACATATCAACCTTCAGAAATTCAAAAAAAAATCAACACCTACCTCTTCGCCCTATCCTCCCTAGGTACCCACAATGTTCTTCGAAAATCATATAGGAATTTCCTTCCGTGCGCCCAAAAAAAAGTATTCATTTTAACGCACCAAACTTCCGTGCGTGACTCGAATCCGGCCGTTTTACTGCCATCCCAAAAAGTTCCTAACGGGCCTATATAGAAGTAATCACTTCAGAAAACAAATCAATGGCACCCATATACTTGCACACTGTCACAATCAAGCAGGGAAATTTTATTTCACGAATCGACCCGAATCGGCCATCTTTATTCGATATTTGGTATTCTGTTTCTCAAATGAATCGTGTACACTTGATTCGATTCCCTGATAGCTCCAGAGGAGTCGAATTGGTACATTTTGTCAGTATATCCGTATCTATCATCGAATGTTTCTTTTCATCTTCATCTCAACTTGAGGTTGAATCATCTTGTTTATGTGAAAGTGTGTATTCAACTTATTACTTCATAAATATAAAATTAAATTCATTTTCAATGTCGTTAAAACTAAGAGATGTGCACTGGAAAATGTTAATGATATTTTTAGAACATGGCTACAGGACGATTTTCAGAGTATAATGGTCGTGGAATCAATAAAAAACTGGGAATCAGGCTAAGCCAAGTAAATTCATTGGCGCTTGGGGCGAACTCCTGAGAAATGGCATAAGGTAGCACTTTGGTATGATCCAGTTGCATAAATCTCAATGATTATATCAGTTAAAGAAAATTGATTAGGTACTTCTGTTTCATAGTTTCTATCGTCGATGAATTATATAGATCTAAAATTATGTGCCAATCTTTAGCTGCTAAAATACTATCTCGAACAATTAGTAACATTTTTATTCTTGTCTTGAGATTGAAAAAAATCCAATTCATTAAAACAATAAATCCACTATAACCTCAAATTTGTGATCGCCTTGGCCTCTGGCCTCGGTGCTATCGTTTCATTCGATCAAAATCTCATCCCATTTCGCCAAAAAACCTACGATTTCCGAAGTCGAACTCGATTGCGACATGATCTAGAATAGAATAGGAGATGAATTCGACTTCAAGTTTATCATCGTATCGTACAGAATCCCCCTGCAGATTTTTTACAATAAAGAAGGCATCGATATAAGAGAAAACGATCAGCATTATGGAATCTGCCTCGAGTTAAAATGGAATTACAGAACCTGCTTCGAAACGAAACGATCACAATATACCGATTGCATAGCCCGCCAACATCAATTTCAAAAAACATCTGCTCATAAACAAGGACCATATGCAGCACAATCGAAAATAAAAGAACTTCCTCCACATCGAACCGACCCTACTTACATGTCTCCGGTGTGTCAGTGTGTTATGAGACTGAAAAAAACTGAAAAATATTCTGCCAAACCATTTATCTCGAAATTTATTTGTGAACCGACACTCCGACAGGTCGACGAACTTCGTGCTCTTCGTCGATGATGCTTTATTTTTTTATGTGGTGTGAAATGTTTTGTCTACATCGTCAGAAACATTTCGTACTTTTGCTTTTCAATATTTGCGCTTGCAACTGGGGACTGAATAATCTATACTATACTAAATGATACACAGTCATATCCACAACATTTAATGTGATTGACGCATATTATTTAAAATTGGTTCATGTTTCGGACATACAAATTTCATGTCCTGGGGACAAAAAAAGTTAGGTTAACTGTAAAAAAAGAATGACAGAATAACCTTTGAATTATTGTCTCATGCACATGTGCTCTCTTTTATTCTGAATTCAGATTCTGTGACATATAATCAAGACCGAATTTTTAAAAAATAAGGTTGATGATGGTTCTACGAATACGAAACGTCGCGTAGTCGCGTATAAAAAACAATATGACCATGTGAAATCTCATCAAGAGTTGCGCTAAGGATAATTACTTTCAGTTTAAAGAAGGAAGGAAAATCTCCAAGTCATCTCCACGAATTGTAATGACACAGTGTTACAATTGTGGGTGGGACATACTTCGGGCCTATCATAAGCCCATCATAAGCCAAATATATTAATACCCCTACAACATTATTTAGAGCTAGTGGAATTGTTCAGAGTGAGATTATTATTTGTTACTTACATGGATAGAAAGATGTTACATTGCTTGATGTGATAATTGAAATTTAAAGAATTATGTAAAGGAAAATAACTATATGCAGGAATTGTTCAACAGAGGTGCCTGTACCCTTTTATTGAAATTATGAAATTTCTGAGAGGAAATACATATAGCTGTATAATTAAATATTTCGAAAAACGAAAACATTTGCAGCATGAGTAGAGAAAGGTTATCTGTCACTAAACTACGAAACGTAAATAACCTGATACCACTAGTTACATGTAGGAAACTTCAGTTGACAGGTGTCAAAATGTCACAAAGACAAATGACAATCAACAGAAGGGAATTTTATTATAACAATGTGTGTGCAAGATTGATAAACTATATAACAGAAAGTATATGCAAGATTGATTTAGGTATTTATTTATTTATTTATTTATTACCCATACAGGCTCTATTGCAGCCTAATTACATGGATAAATACAATACTAAAGATATGATGAACAAGAACAAAAAACTTCAAGTACTATTATCTTTAGTTGATGAATAAAAAATGAAAAATGATCCATGATCAATACCAGAATTGTAGGGTCTGAACTAAATAAGAAACTTACGGATAGATGAGTCTCAGTTAGATGTATTCAATAAATGTTCCAATATGCTTTTACGATAAAGCACTGGTGGTAAGGTCCAGTCCAAATTAATCAGCGTGTTGATATTATTAGCTAATCTAAGTAATAATACAAGTGGTGCTCTCATGGAACCTAATAATGTGACATTGAACATAAGTGTGGAACGCTCGGTGGAACGAGTACGACGTGGTGGTACATTGAGAGGAATCATGTTAAGAATTTCTGGAGAATCTACTTTGTTGGTTAGTATTTTGTACAGAAACATCATAGAGTTCAAACTCCTTCTTTGTTCCAAGGATAGTATCTTGAAATCGGATCTCAACTGTGATGTTCTCATGGTATTATAATTGGGCCATACATGATGCTGTTTGAAATATAGATACCTTAACAATTTATTCTGAATTTTTTCCATTTCGTACATATACATTTGATATTCCCAAACCAAATAATAGAATCAAACTCCAATTTAGGCCTTACTAGTGAATAATACAGTAACTTAATCGTGTTTATATTAGAAAATCCGGTCGTCTGTCTGAATACAAATCCTAAAAGTCGATTAGCAGATTTAACATTTTTCCTAATATGGCTAGCAAAGGAGAACTGTGAATTGTAAGTTACCCCAAGATCTTTTATTTCTGTTTTCCGTTCTAGGACCTCTCCATTCATTTCATATTCAAAAATTATTGGTTCTTTCTGACGCGTTATCGTCAGTACAGAACATTTCTTTAGATTAAAATATAATTTATTCTTCTGGCTCCATTCCATTGTAGCATGTAAATTTTCATTACTGTATATTTTGTCTGATTCTATAATATTCTGTAATGCTGAGCACATCTGACAGGATATTCTGTCACAATAACATGGTTAACATTTTTCAATAACATAAATTGAACTCAATCTGCTTCATATTATTTAATTATTCTCAAACCTGATATGTGGATACACACCTGAGATTTCACACTGTACATAAAATAAAAATACAATTTCTATAAATACATTGATATCTCTTGCTATATCTGCTTTGTTGTGATCCAAGTAGAATGATGATTCGGATGGTTTTTACAGGAACTTATCTGAAAAAGATAAATAATATAAAGTAATATGAAATACCATTTCAGAGACATTGTCATACTCACTTTTCACACTGCTATTTCCACTTGAAGCTTCATCACAGTAGGACAATAGGTATTGGATTTTCCAGGAACGCTGATGCGGATGGTTTCACTAGGAATCGACCATGGTGAATCAATTAACTTCGTTTGGCATTAGTTTCTTGATTGATGCATTTGATAAATTCAGGTTGATGTTTTGATTTTGTTGATCTGTTATTTCGCTTTACGTCAATTAGCTGTCGGTCATGACACCATGTCAACAGTGTCAAACTTGTCATGCGCCAAACGCCGATTCGGATTGATATGTCCTTAGATCATCATCGTCGAACCAACAAGACGAATATTTGTGAAGAAAGGTGTGACGTCATTTTAGTCATCAATTCTGATTGGTTCAGATAGTCATCTGGGAAAAATCAAGTCTCTGGAGGGAGTAGCCATAACGTCTTTTATTATGGATATTCAAATTTTCCGCCAATTTGAAAAGCGGAAACTGTTAAGTTGTTCTCGAAGTTTCTGGAAATTTGGAGAAGGGATTTCCTTTCTGGTCGTGAGACAAGAGCTCACTTCAGAAAATTCTTCGTGGTGGTCAAGTGCCATTTTTGTGGTGTGAACCGGCTTCTGAAGTCCTGTACCGCCTGGCGTTCTGGATCACATCAGGATATCCTGGATTTGCTGCTGATCTACAAGGACTGCTGGACTCTACAGATTTTTCTGGTTTTGGTTTAAGAGGCAGGATCTTCATGGTTCATCACCCAGGCAGCCACGTGCCTACCTTCATCGTCATTTCAATCCCCAACCCTTCATAGAAGGTGAGTCTCGCATTATTACGTTTTTTCTCTCTGCAGTCCAGAAATTCAGAACCTCATTTTCATGAAATATTTAAGGGTTTTTTCACCGGGAGTTTTCTACCGGGAGTTTTTCTACCGGAAGTTCTACAACGGGAGTTATCCTACCAGGAGCACTATTCTTCCCAGGAGTCATTGCTCGACCAGGATCTGTCAATCCTACAAGGCCTTTGGTGGCTATATAGTAGTCTGGAATCTGGAATCTGGATATCGTCCCCTGTTTGTTCCTGATGTGATGGATTTTCAAGGTGGAAATACGACAACTCTGTCAATGTCATCTGACATCCAGGGATGTGAAGTCAGCACCCCGCTCTCCGCCAATCTTCCCCTCAGAAGCTTCATTTGGTAGCACTGAAGCCATTTATTGCTACTCTGGATAACTGGTGTAGGACACACCATACAGGTTTTTGACATAAAAATATTTCATTTTTCATTTTTATTCACTCATAATGCCCATTGCTAGTGTGTATAATGGACCATTTTTAAATCATAGCCAGGTCATAAATTGATGAAATCACACATGAAAGGTACATACTTCCCCTCCACATAGTATACTATGCGCTGGTAGAATTCTTCCATTTTCAATATTTTTTAAAATCTGCTATGACTATAAAACGTCCTTACAGGAGCTTTTGAATTTTCAAGTACAGTATAAGGTTGATTTATATATATTTTCATCCACATAATAGCAGGCAACAACAGTGTAGTTTCTTAACAGGAAATGAGTATCTATTATTTTTTGATTATGCATATTTGTCAAAACCTGTGATGTGATATATGAGTCCTATCATCATAATTAAATGTTTTGGGTATTGTATATGACTGTTTTATTTGTTTATTGACATGACACTCCAACTCACAACATCTCTAAGGTAAATTTAGGTCTTTTAGTCTGGGAGAACAACTAATATTATTCATTATCTGGTTGCTCAACTTTCCAGGTAACTTTTCATTTGAATTAAAAGTTGCAGTGGCGCCCCATCTTTTTTGTTTAACCTTATGATTGCTAGATAACTGAATTTTTGCTCTTTCAACTCATTTTGATAACTCGAACCCATAGTGCCTACTGACGAAGAGCTGCCGTTCGCAAATGCACCTATTTTTCATAAAAGTAGGGCTGCACCATAATGCTATCAATATCTTTCTGCAGGCCTATACAGTCTCGGACTGTGTTTATCCGTATTGATAGAGTAACAGTAGGAATAATGAATACGTTGAAATTGACGGTAAAGATGTTTTCAAAGATATGAATATAACAAGCGAATGGGGGCCAAGGTAGGAAAAGACATCCGAACACCTGAACGTAATTCAAAGAATTGAAACATAATATGCAGTGGAAGTGTGTGTAACTTGACAATAAACGTGTGAAATCTGTACATTTTCATCGATATTGAAGCTATGTTGGGAATCAAGGATATATGATCAGCAAATGAACTACCCCTATTATATTCATCTAGTTATAAGTTTCTAAATTTCTCGATAAGTGTATTGTGATCAGTGACTCTGGTAATAATTCGTCTACCACTCTGTCCGATATATTGAGTTGCAGTTAGGTTCTGAATAACAATTTTTGTTAACTCCTGATTTTAGTTGAATTGGGATTTTGTCTTTGTTATTACAACGGTTCCAGAAATATTATCAGTAATATAAAAGGAAATATTGATGTATTTTCAAAAACGGTAAAAACTAATGGTGATATCATGGGAAACTTTACCTAAATATGAGATAGAAGAGAAACGGCTTCTAGGGTTATTGATTGGTGTTAAACTACGATTAACAGCTTCCGATTGATGTCTACTATAAATTCGGTTGATGATATGTGGGGGAAACCCATTATTGTGGCCTATCTGTTTCATGATTTTAGTTTTTCTGTATTGTATCAAAAACGGAAAAATAAATTGAATAGATTTTCCAAAAAATCAATTTTATCATTCGTATCTCCTCCCGTTTCCGAGGTCCCCATGCTGTGTGCAACCTTATCTTGATCACACATATTTCACCTCTTTCTTCAGTCATGATTCAAGGCTAATTCAGGGCTGATCTAAGGCCAATTTATTACCCGATTGCCGAATGTATTGCTCTTCGGTTCATGCAAGAAACGTGGATTTTTCTAGCTTAACGTTGAGCTTGCAGAGAATAAAATAACAAAGCTGATTAAACACTAAATGTAGGCTAACTCATGGCTCCAATCCTTGCCGACTACCGATTTTTTTCAACTCTGTTTTTCTAATCATGATTTCTGTTAGCTCGACCATTTCAAGTTTGCTGTGAATTATGGTACAATCAGTTGTGTGAATAAATTTGGCAATCAGGTAATGGTCTACTTATCAATTAACCTCGAAATGTAGCCGAAGAAGAAATTATAAGATCCAAAGTGGCTCTGCTATATAGATTAATGTAGGTCAAATGCCTGCCACCATCAATCAGAATACTCTGCATTAGAAACTGACCTTCTAGACAACATCTTTGCTGATCAAAACAAACCCATAACAGGGTTTCCATGAACATCCACTATACCCTCTTCGGGAAATAGTCGAGGGAGTTATTGACTGGTAGAGTAATTGACTGGTATGGCAGGAAGCTTGGAAATAATGGAAGTTCTAGCGGTCATGGAATTTTTATAATGGCTGAATAGCATCATCAACCTCATGAAAGTTCAGTTCTTCTATTTTCTCTCCGACTGCTGACTTCCGAGTTCAGTTTCCTTAATGGAGTTGGTCTCTGGAGAAATTTCATTTCCTGATATACGGGTATAACGGAACTATATATATTCGAAAAGTTTTTATATTTTTATCATCGTGTGTTCCCATTGGGAATAAATGGAGGTATATCGTATTCCTATGAGATGATCTATCAGTTCACGATCGCAATATTGAATAGAGTTTTTGTTTAGGCATATGTTATGTGTTGTTGGGTTGCAAACTCCACTTCAGGTAAATATTGAATATTATTATTCACTGAATGCCCAAAACAGCAATAATAATCAGATTGTGAATGCGAACCTTTGAAGATAATCTCTGGGGAGGGGGTGTAGTTTCGAGTTGCAACAAGAAAGTATACTTTTATTCCGTTGTTCTATCGCCTACCGAAATCAATAACTTTCAACCATGAGTACCACTAGTACTAGGACCACCTCGGACCACCCTGTATATTCAGTCAGTCGATCGATTTGCGAATAATTCATTTCTCACAACTTTCGCTAATGATTTTTGCACCAGCTTAATCTGTGTCTATCTTAGCTTGACTTAGTTGTTACATTCTGAGGTGAATGATCTCATACGGCGTGAAATTTTGAAATAGAGGGTGGTCCATGGTCGACTTCCTATGACAAATGAGAAGGCGATCATGAGAGTCGTGAATATTTCGAATCATCAATTTGATTTTCATGAAATAATGAAATAAGGTATCAGTGAGAATGATGAGAATGGTGAGCATTTGAATTTTCTTCAAGATAGCTTCCTTCCACCTGACATTTTCATAGATACAGTGTGTCCCACTTACCATGCTCACCATGGGTATCTTTTTAACGGTGAGAGATACGAGGTCGGTTAAATGACACCAAATGTGGAGTTTGTCAAGGCCAACTATAATGTGAAAAAATATTTTAATAAAATCTATTCGTTTTTGTTTTATACGCAAAAAACAGATTTTGATCATTTTCATGTCTCCTCCGTAACTTCTTTATTTATGAAAATATTCAAATAGGAATTTCACATTCTCATGGCAGTTTTTCAAAGTGATTTCGAATAAAATATGAAATTTATACCAATTCTTCTAGAATTTGAGATATCAGCACCAACTTTAGTTTTTCAAATGTAGGTCATAGCTCACTATGACTAAGTTACAAATAACTTTTTTTTCTCTCACAGATGATATGTCGCAGTAATAGTTTTGTGTTGATAACAACGGAGTTATCGTCATTTATACAAAAACAAAAAATTATTTGGGAGCCGTCATCTTGAATTTATGAATTTCAACGAAAAAATTATGATCTCCGACCACAAAAACCCCCACTTACCAATTTTGAACCGAATCGGACCAAATATTGTCCGCCATCTTGGAGCAGCCATTTTTTTGAATTCCAACAAAAATTCCATAACTCGATTACCTTGAAATTTGGCAGGTGTTCATAATCTCGGTGACAGTACATACATTATGGAATTTTTGTTGAAATTAAAAAAATGGCTGCTCCAAGATCGGACAAGATTTGGTCCGATTCCATTCAAAATTGGTAAGTAGGGGTTTTTGAGGTCGAAGATCATGATTTTCTTGTAAAAATTTATAAATTCAAGATGGCGGCTTCCAAATAATTTTTTGTTTTTGTATAAATGACGATAACTCCGTTGTTATCAACACTAAACTATTACTGCAACATATCATCGGAAAGAGAAAAAAAAGTTATTTGTGACTAAGTCATAGTGAGCTATGACCTACATTCGAAAAAATAAAGTTGGTGCTGATATCTCAAATTCTAGAAGAGTTGGTATAAATTTCATATTTTTTTCAAAATCACTTTGAAAAACTGCCATGAGAATATGAAATTCCTATTTGAATATTTTCATGAATAAAGAAGTTACGGAGGAGACATGAAAATGATCAAAATCTGTTTTTTGCGTATAAAACAAAAACGAATAGATTTTATCAAAATATTTTTTCACATTATAGTTGGCCTTGACAAACTCCACATTTGGTGTCATTTAACCGACCTCGTATCTCTCACCGTTGAAAAGATACCCATGGTGAGCATGGTAAGTGGGACACACTATATAGACGTGGATAGAGTACCTTCCTACACGAGGGCTCGTTTAGCAATAATAATATAGTAGAAAGAATATAATTCCAAAAACGAAAATTATCGACCATCTTTTCGTTTCGAATAAATATTTCGCTTCAAATTCTGTTATCATATATTTGAAATGATTACTTGTATTCAGGACATCAATACAATACGATCTTACAAATATTCCAATAATATCAGAGTTTTTCTAATTATTCCAAGAAACGAGAAATTTCATCTGGAATATTGGATGAAAATCAGAAAAAAATCAAGCACGGACCTAAATGAATGAAATCCCCTTGATTGTGCCTTCTGCACGAAAATGTATACAGAGGTGACGATAGAATTGTACAGTGGGTGGAAGAAGGAGTTTCACCCCAAATTTCATTTTGATTCCTTATTGGTGCCATTCGATAGTATACGTCAAACTTTTTGAGGGTTTGAAATATATGTTTTTATTTCAATGTCACCCTGTATATTAAGATACGTTTCAATAGATGTGATATCACTCAACTGCCGAGTCAACTGCCCATTCAATTTTAAAAACTCTCTCAAAATGGCGCCCTTTTTTATCGGAATCAAAATAAAGCACATAAGTTATCATTTAGAGTAATAAAAATAGGCAAAAAAATCACAGTCGTTCGAGAGTCAACCAAGAAAAATTAATTTTTGTATAACCTCCACAGTGTACACCTATATACGTATCTATGAATATTTGACCGATACCTCCTCTCCGTTTCCTCCCTAGGTACGCACGATATTCTTCGAACATCATAGGAATTTTATTTCGTGTGCTCCAACAGATGAAAAAAAAAATACTACTAGCCCCACTAATATTTGGACCGTTCAGTAAATTTCATAGTCTATATCGGCTTTCCAAATTGATTGTCCCTGTACAGGCAATATTTCAAGATATCTATCCAACACTATGTTAATGGACCAGTGGGTCGAATGCAAAAAACAACCATCGGCATTGATATCACTTATATTAGCGGAAACTTCAACGCGCTCACTCGGCAATCATAGATCATAGACATCTGATAGATAAACCGGCTCTGAGAAGGATAGACATACACCGTTATGACCAAGAATAGTTGTTTCGATAGTTCGGATCTAGGTACGGCATATAGCTGTACTTTGCGTAGCGCGATATTTTTTTTTCATTTATATAGTATAATTATGGCTTGTGTGATCGCTTGGGTGATTTCTATACAGTATATTATCCATAGAAATATTCCATTTGAAGACGACTGTCTGAAACTGTTGGATTCTGTCCAAAAAAAGGCAATTCGTCTCGTGGGTGATGCCTCGTTCACAAACACTCACTTCTCTGGAACACCGTAGAAGTTGGCGATCTGACTCTATTTTATAGATATTTTCATGGACGATGCTCTTCTGGAACATCAACAATTGTTCCTCCCTTGGCAGTCCCCGCGAGATTAACCCGTCGAGTTGAGGGTTCGCGCCCCTTCGTGGTCTCCTTGGAGACCTGCAGAACATCTTTTTCCAAAGACTCGTTCATCCAACGAACAGCGAGGCTCTGGAACACATTGTCAAGGGTTCTCACGATGTTCTCTGAACATTACAGAATATCTCTTTTCGTGGAAACCAGAACATAAAAAAAATATTTCTTTTATAATATATACAGGACTCGAGTCATTCATGTCAATTTCACGTGAAAATCATCAGGGATGATGTTTTTAAATTTCGAGTTTATGATTTCAATACTGAGGGTGTTGAAAAGAGGTGTTCAAAGGAGGTATTTGAATCATCAAGAAATTCCTTCGAAACGAAAATAATGTGACGTAATGTGGTGCAATCTTGACAGCCAGGAACACACCGAATTTCTCTGTTACTTCTACTCTTAACCTTATCACCACATAATACATCCAATAGAGATCTCTTTGAGGGCATGTCTCTGAAGCAAGAGTTGATTCGACGAGACTATCCCGAAACTTATAATTTGGATGAGTTCAAGCAAAACCAATACGTTCTCTTACATAATAAGAATTCCCTTCCGTGCGCTCCAAGAGGTAAAATTATCATGAACCATGTCAGTGTTCAAAACACTGTTTGGCTCAATTAACTCAACAAATTGTACGAAGAGCCAGAGTTTTCGCCATCACCCACGCGGTTCACAACAGTTTTTTTTTTATGTTCTGGTTCGCACGAAAAGGGATATCTTGTAATGTTCACAGAACATCGTGAGAACCAAGGAAAATAAGGTAAAAATTGGTGTTCTTCTTGAATTTCTGGAGGTTATATGCCTCGGAGAACATGGCAATGTGTGCCAGAGCCTCGCTGTTCGTTGAATGAACGAGTCTTTGGAAAGAGATGTTCTGCAGGTCTCCAAAGTGACCACGAAAAGGTGCGAAGCCTCAACTCGACGGGTTAATCTCGCGGGTACTGCCAAGGAAGGAACAATTGTTGATATTTCAGAAGAGTATCCTGAGGAATCCACAAATTCCTAATATCACTAACTATCCTGCCAACATATCGACTTAGACCGAAAGTTATTCACCTGACTCAATAGCTCTCCGAGTACCACTGACGACATTCTAATTTCAAGAACCTACACATTTCTATTTTCATCACCTAGTACAGTACCTCCACGTTCTTCGCATGTGGAATGATCATATACATATCCCATTTTTTCAAAATATCATCACTTATACGGATCCTTAGTCCAACGAGAATGAAAAACCAAGATCAATTGCAGCCGGATGATAGATTCGTAGGAAATGCATACAAGCCAGAAAAATATCGAAACTCATGGATTGTCCGAATGATTTATGTTCGTCTCTGTATTTTGCAAAAGCAGTTGAAAAAAAATCCACTTATACTTCATTCCCCCCACTTTCTAAAGATTCACATTTGCAACAATATCGCAAGAGAAACCATACACGTTTACTCAAATATTCGCAACAAATTCAATCTCAGGTTCTCAGAGAACAGAGCCACCTGACATTCCCACTGTCGAAACTCCAATCTGCTTGGAATCTTCTTTCGCCAACGCACACATCATGGACGCATTCTGTTTAGTCTCCAAACGAATGAGGCTAACGTCCCTATTAGTATTTCACCAACCTGGAGCAAACTTATTGAGTTTGCTCGAGAATTGACAGCATTGATTAGTCTCCGAGTTATTCACCATCTGGTACAAGGTAGGGTGTCTTTCGATTGAACTTTCAAATAGTTTGAGTACTACCAATCCCCGAGAAATCTGCCTAGCAACTATAAACCTATTGCACTGCCATGAGTTATATCAAAAGTGATGGAGGAATCCATCAACACCTTATAAAACATTATGAAAGCTTTGGGATCATAAAATAATGATTAACAATATACCTCCCACGATCTCAGATCAAGTGTGGATTTAGTTGCATATTATATGTAACCGAGTATGTAACGTATATTATATGATATATGGCAAGCATTTTTGAAAAAACAATAAGGATCTCTAACTGTCTTGTTAAATATATCGAAAGCATTTCACCGTGTTTGATACCAAGAACTCCAAGAATTACAAACTCCACATCATATAACTCTCCACCTCAGTTATATGCTTACATGGAGATAATTCGGCCCGGCTGGTAGTTCATAATAATTTAGTCTACATGCATGGGCTGAAGGACCTATCTTGAGATCAATACAATAAATTTGAACCCTAAGAAGGGTCATAGTATCGAATAGACCATTGAGAACAATATTGCGATTAGAATAAGAATCGAGGAAAAGAAGCCTTTTTTCGCCCAAAATTCTATCCATCAAGAGCTAATCGCTTATGTAAGGTATAAGTAGGTGCCGGGTGTTCGTTTGAAAACTTCACACCCGCAATATCTCGTTTAGTAGATGCATAGATTGATGATTTAAGAGTATTGAAAAGTCTTTCCAATGAGGTGCCACACAACAAACACTGCTGTTTGAAATTTTTATGGGGTGCAGTGGAAGCAAAAGGGATGAAACGAGCAAGGTGATTTTCACGTGAGAACATGTTCCTCTCGGCTCTCATAGTTATTCTTCACATGTCTCGTCGATTTTTCGAGAACCGTCTACTAAACGAGATTTTGCTAGTGGGAAGTTTTCAAATGAACAGCCAAAATAAAACGAGGAGAAGCGCGGAGAACGAAGCGACGTTGCTCCAGGAGTGGATGTTTTCAAAATCTGAGATAAGTCACGTTGAATAATTTCGAGAAAACTCTGTGACGGAGTGATCGAGAAAAAATAGTGATGGAATTAATAGTCACAGTTGAGCATGGGAAGTAAGAAAACGGTCGAACATCATCAAACAAGGGAACCGAGAAGGGAACGGAATACCGAATCCAACAACTACTTGAAACCTGTTTTGATTTTAGAATAGATATTTGCTGCTCAAGAAAAATTTGGCAACACTGTATCAAATTCTCATGTGAAAAGCAGATTCACTAGGAGTTCAATAGCCCTGTGCCGTACTTATTTTTTCCATTCACTTTCGTTTCTGGAAAACTCGAATACTTTGTGAATTTACGATAAAACAATATATATAGTTATTTCGAGACACCCTATAAATATATCCATTCATTCGATTCAAGTTAGCTTCACCCACTCCCAAAATTCTCGAAGTTACCTGACAATGCAGAGAAAGGTGTTCAGACTAACATTGATTCATTGCAGGAAGTTTCCAAACGTATACGAAATTATATTTCTTTCAGTGTATAGCAATATTCTTCGTGGCACACTCCACGATGCTATGTAGGAACTCAAAGTTAGAATTGCTAAATAAGGCCATTCAACTACGTGCCGTATAGGTTTTTTTAATTCATGATCTCTCTAGCACTCTATAATTATGTTGTGACACCATGTACTCGGTATTTATCTCGGTATTTATTGAAGTGTTCACCTACAACCCACAACATTCTTAATTGAGTTCCCTGAACAGTTATAAGGATGTCGTTGTTTAATCTCTAGTGAAAATCTTCAGCATGCAACATTTTCTTCGCTCATTTCACGCATGACCCATATAAACAGAGAATTCAAACGATTACTAACGAGGAATCGGCGTAGGTTATATTCTATCCAAATTCGTGACTAATATCACGTACTCATTTTGGTTTATTATGCAAGGAATCTAATTGAAATTATGTAGGTGCCACTGACAAAAAATGTAACGTAATTGTCATGCAAACAAGTGAGTTTTTGAACCTAAACCTCAATAATATATCTCCGATGTCGTATATTGCATTTTGGAAAGATACTTCCGTATATGGGACCAGACGAAATTAAAAAAATATATAACCTATTGCCTATCCAGATTTATTATTATTGTCAAGGTGGAGTTGTAGTAAATTGAATTCAGATCAAGTCATTTGCAATTTCAGACAAAATTCTCAGGATGCCTAGAAAGTCAAACCACTTAAAAAATATATAACTTCTCTTGTACCAAGCACACCATGTTCAGTTTATGCGAGTCCTGGAGAAGGTTGTGATGAAAAGTATAGTAGTCATGAGACATGAAATGAAAAGGTAGTTGTTACAAGAAAATAACAAACAAAAGAAATCATAAAAATAGGAGAAAAACCTCGAGAAAAACGAAGAGACTGCGAATCATCTACTGAGAGTTGACGTTTGATCAGTCAGGTGATCAGTCTGCTGAGACAACGAGTATTGGAATAGTGATAGACAATTCAAGCTTTCGCGCTTCATCTGGACGAGAAAAGACTTCCACGTGCTCAGCAAGTGATTCACTCGAGGGGTGTACATATATCTACCTAAAACATCCGTTTATATAATTACATTAGGCTGTCCTAGTATTTCTTATGACGCCTATACAAGCTAATAGTCTTGAATCAACTGAGGAAATTGATCTCTAATTCCTCTCAGTTTTGAAATTCAGTTATTGGATTTTTTAAAATATTATTCAGCAAAATATTTTGTCAATTCTATATACAATTTGGTGGATCAAACAATATATTTTGTTATTTCAACATATTCACTCTCTGAAACACGGAAAATTTTGTCACTTGAATGAAATTATATAATCATTTCAATCAACTGAATCGTTCATGAGAGCAGAAGAAAATAGTCTTTGTTCATTGAACCAATTCCTGCTGTTAATTTGAATCATGAATAAGTTACATCAAAATACAAATACAAAATATTTTGTCGTGGATATATGACACTCAGATTTTGTTGAATTTACAAAAATTTTGTAGTTTCAAACACATTTTTCTTTGTGTTGAAACAGATTTTTCCCGTAGTATCCAATAGATATTTGCCATAGAAGTTATCACTTTCGACGTGTGGTCCTATACGCACACCTAACTCCTCTCCCTATCCTTCCTAGGAACGCACGATGTTCTTCGAAAATTATAGGGATTCCATTCCGTGCGCACCAAGCGATAAAAAATAGTAGACGCAAAATCATGAAATGTCATTCCTTCCTCAACAAATAATGCATCTGAAGAATCTGACTGACAGGCGTAGTGTGCCAATGAGAACTATGTATACCTACGAATATTCGGTGAAAGCATCGTCCAACGTGAGAAGAAAATATACGTTCACAATGGTTATGGAATACAGATATACAATCTGGAGGTTTTGTTTTATAATGATATCGAATTTCAATCTTAGTTTAGTAGTTTCGGTTTGGAAATTGCAGGGGCTGGGTTCTGAGTTACAGCTGATGCGCATTCACCAATAATTAGTGTGATTGCCTTTTTTACTTTGTGGACAGATTAATGATAAATACTGATATAGTATGTGAAGAAAGGTATAAAGCATAATATCTACCTGGTGAATTCGAAAACCATGTAGAGGAGACGGGGGGGTGTAAGGAATGTCGCCGTATTGATATATTGATTGATATATTTTTCGAGATATTTTTATTTATTTTCACACGAATGTGGAAATTTTGCAATATTTTTCATGAAAAAAAAATGACATATTGGAGAAACTTTCCCGGGATAATGTTTTATTTGAGCAATTCAACAATTCACAAATCACGACGATTTCAAGATCTTTCAATAATTGGATAATATTCATAAACCCTGTTGTTAAATACTATTTGCAGTTTGCAGTTGATCGGAGACGCCGTGGAATATTCATGGTGTCAATGTGTGATGAAAAATTGATATTATTTCATTATATTTGTTATTTGACTAGTAGGAGCTGAAAATAAGCATGGCTGCCTTCGATGGGGAATCAAAAATAAGAATAAAGTACGGGATGATTAATGATTAATTCCGAAAAGGATACCCTGCATGATACCTGAACAATTTATTTGGCGGTTATCTCTGTCTATGAGTGATGGTCAACTTTCTTCTTTTGAAGGACCTTGAATCTGAAACGAAATAATAACTCAATCAATAGATGGCTTTGGTTAATTGCTAACCGTCTAACTATAAATCGTATTCATTACTCCCCAAACCTCCCATTATTGTTAATTGAATTGTGGCTAATATCCTCTGGTGTTCCACGACATCATCATTTGTTGGCACAGCGATAACATAATTGAGGGTCAAATGAATAGAACATGCTTAATTGACTGTTGAAAAGTCGTTCAGATGCTCCTTGAAATACATGATATCTATTACTTTTCAATCGCACGAAGTTTTGTTCTGAAAGTTGAACTTCGCCATACGACTTTCATTTTTCCGCACTATGAATCGATAAAATTGTGCGGAAAAATCACTTCGACGCACTAGTGCTGAACAGTTATTTTTCCGCACACATTCTTGTAATTTATTTATTTATTTATTTATTTATTAAAGTAATACATCCAACACACTAAAAGTCCAATTACAGGAGTATGTAACAAGAGGAGAATGTGCATCACACACTTATCTAAGCATAGTATAACACTATGACTATAACATAAATATCTATGAGTATGATAATGAACAGAAATGAATTTGTTAGTTGGATATGAGCCTATACAGAGCTTTCTTGAAGTGACCAGAACTCAAAAAAAAAATATATCTACTGAGGGTAAATTATTGAAACATCTACACATATAATTAATACCATTTGAAAATGATGCTGCGAATTGGGTACATCAATATGGAAAGTTAGGCTAGTTCTAGAGACTGAGCGAGGTACATTGAAATTTAAGGAAGACAACAAAGTTGATGAATCGATTTCATTGTGGATAAGTTTATGGATGAAGGAGAGAGCAGCAATTTCACGACGTTTTTTTAAAGAGACAATATTGAATTCATTCAAAAGTAGGTGATAATCATAGTGTCTCACAGGATTCGAGCCGTGCACTTTGAAATAAATAAATTTTAAAAATTTACGTTGAATGTTCTCAAGTTTGTCAATATACTTATTATGATAGGGATTCCATATTTGGCTGGCGTAATGTTGAACATGAGGATATTCAGGACTAACTTATTGATCTATGTAACTTTTCTGTCTTATATTAGTCATTTTGTAACATTAACATTGCGAAACATGTCTTTTCCACCCTTGAATACTTGCCGGAACTCCGTCGCGTCGTCAGTACAACTGCCGTTGCGTGCGTAAAAGTACTACTTTCCGCACTTGTTAGGTAAATAACTATTTCCACTCGCATTTCCATAATGTGGCGCAAAATCATGACCTGATTCGATATGTGTATCAATAGTTCAGTCAACAAAGGGTTTTCAGACACTCTCCTTGGAACTTTTTTTTTTTCAATATTTTTGGAATATATCGTACTGGAAGTCTCCAACTTCAATCAAGATGAACTTTCATTTATTAATTTCATTCTTCTTATATCCGTATTTTCATTACTTTTATTGAGTATACCTACATGAGTATTGGTATTGTATTGTATATTGCCGATTATGTTTGTATTCATTTCGATTATTTGTTACAGGTAAGGTGACAACTGGCCTCAATGGAGTGAATTTCGTCAATTATAAGTTTGTGAGTATAGCCACCCTATAAAAAAATCAAGCTTCATAATTTGTAACCTTCGCGCGTCCCTCAAAATCCGTATTCTAGACAGACAGACAGACACTAGTTGGATTTTTTCGGCATTTATAGTAGGTGTCAAAACTTTATTTAAAACATATCATATAGGTATTTGAAGTTTATATTATCTTATATGGAACTAGAATTTGAAGTTGCAACTCATCACCCCTGCTTATTGTTGCCGGCACAGCTCTCCAAAGCCCTGGAAGAGCTCTTGCTACTTAAGGTGACGGGAGGTTGTGATGAAGGGTTTTAAAGCCAGCTTCTTCTACAAAGTTGTCTCCATATGATGCCTCTATGAATGACACTGTGTAGTTTCATTAAATTTCTGTTACATTTCATATCCCATCTTTTCCAGACATGTATCATGAGTTCAGAAAAGCTCTAGTATTTTTCGTATTTTGGTTAACGATCTTGTCAAATAGTTTGGTTATTACACAAAACGGTGAATGTGGCACCAATGACTCTATCATTTCTTATGAACAGTTCCTGATGAGTCATATGATCGTTCTCTGACTTTTGTTCAACCTTGCACGGCACTGACCACATGATATTTCTAAGGATATGACGCCATTGTAATGGTCCTCTGTAAATTTATTTTCCAACGAACGTGTTGAAACGCAAAAGTTTCTGCAAAAAAATGAGTTGCGGCCCATAAACTAATTGAGTTGGCAATAACTTACATACTTTGTAGCACATTCAGCGCATTCTGAATAATTCCATTTCGGCGATTTCTTAAAGTTCTTTTTATATTGCTGGTGGAAACCTCGTAAAAACCAACATACCTGGCACCAAGCATCAGTTTTATATAGCGAGACATCAACTGTATTGATAGTGTTGTTCTCATAGCTGATCCATCAGGAGCTTGTTAACTCCAGGTAAAACTTCGTTGAGTCATCGATTCGAATAACCAAATAAATGCCAAATTTCTCAGTTTTTCATAAATTCATTCCACTAAAATTGGTAGAAATATATTTTCTCACAAGTAACTCCAAGTACTTACCTACTATTATTCAGTATCAATGAAATTTGGTTACGTAATATCATAGAATATAATTGAACGACTTGAGTTAAATGACATAATAAAGAATAAGTCGATATAATAGCTAAATCTCTCAGTTTCCAAAAATTCATTTAGCTTAAGCCGGTTGATTTATATTTTCTTAAATAATAAAGAATAAGTCGATATAGTAGCTAAATCTCTCAGTTTCCTAAAATTCATTTAGCTAAAGCCGGTTGAAATATATTTTCTTTCAAGGAACTTATCAACTTATAGAATGAATTCGACATAATATGCAGGTAAATGAATATGACATTTTACTCCTAAACGTCAGAAAAATTCCAGTGTAATTTCATGCTTCTTCTCTCAAGGAGGAGAAACAAATTTCCAAGAATGTATTCAGTTGCTATGGTAACAATACAAAATACAGGCTTTTAATTGGTCGAAAATTTTATATGTGAAATCTTCACAGGATAAGCTTCTTATAACTAAACTATACAACTATACATTAATAGTCGCTCCACAGCTCAATAATACATTTTTGAAGTGGTGATTGGTGAGAGACCACCATGATTGTCATTTCCACCCCCATTTGGTATGGTTTCCTTCATTGCCATATGCCACCTTCGAACCAACAGTGAATATAACCCTGCCAGCAACACTTGGTGGTAAAGAAGTAAGATTGGTTTTAGGTTTCATTACTGACGAAAACAACTATTCATATTCAGAGAAGCCCTCAGGGGCTTGCAACTTGTAAGTACGGGAGTGGTGAACCCGAGGTACCCTAGCCGGATATTCACCAAACTTCAACTTGTCTTGGGTAATATCTCCTTTTCTTTTCCTTTTTCATGCTATCCTATCGGCCTTCCTTGGCCAACTTCTCTCTTTCTCGTCTACTTCAAGCCCAATCTTACCATCAAGTGGTGTGGGGAGGACAGACCACGGCCGCCCGACAGATGAAGCATTTTGGGACCATCTTTGCTATCTCCGGGGAAGATGGGGCGAGACTGGTCAACGAGGCTCTGGCAACCTAATCCCCGCGGAAACCCGTGGCGATGGATGAATGGCACCGAGGTATGGTGTCGCTAACGGGGCTTTTGAGAAACAGGGCGCATCTCAGAGTAAACAGCCTTATCCCGGTGCAGTGGGCACCGCAGGGCTGGACAACTTTTGGCCTTCTTCGTAGACGAGAACAGGGATCGGAAAAGTGATCTTCAGGAACCCAAACGAAAAGGGTCTTTTATATTATTGAAGTGGCCCTTAATGGGCATCATGAGTCGTATGTGGTGAAATTGATAACGGCATACACTGAAGTCAGGGGACTCCCACACTATCAAATGGGGGATTAGACCCAAATGATGTCCATAAAGGATTTCAACCACCTCGACGAAAAAAAAAAATTCAGGTAGATTTCATATCAGCTCCATACAATAAAAGGTAGAAGCTTTCTCTTTCATCAGATTTTGTATCACAATTTGCTTTGCCATAATCAAAAAATTGTACAATTATTTCAACGATATAAATGTTCTTGTTTTCCTTGGAATAGCTCACTTTTTTCCTCGGCTTTTTCACTAAGAATTTCTTTTTGTATTGCAGGGATTAATACATTATTCGAGCTATTCGTTCGCTCGCTGGCTGCAAAAAGAATATTTTTGAAATTCACTGAACATTCTCCGAGAAACTTGAATTTGCAACAATAAATCGCACCTTATGATAAGCTCACTTTTTCACCACCAACTGCCGGACTATAAAACTTGGAAGACATGTTTCTAAATCACCTCATTAAAATATCAGCTGTATTGAGATGGTAATACAAGAATATAAAGCATCTCCAATTCTTCCCACATATTTAGGAGGTCATCAGTAATCAAGAATTGCTAAATGTTTATATCCTAAACATTCTGGAATTTGCAGATGTATGTACTATCTTCGACATCTGGTAACAATTTGCTCCACTCGTAAAGTCAATTAGTTTAAGTAGCATTTTTAACTGTCAATGAACTATCGTAATTTTGTATGGAATGTGTCAAAAACCTTGTAAATATTCCAATATAATGTGAATTTCCCATCAGAGAATATAAAGTGGCACATTCTTTCGTTTCGCAAAGTGACCGGATAGTTCTACCAGGACAAAAGAAAAGTAAGTAATAGTTGAAGTGCTCCAAAGCGAAATAATTTTTGAACGTTTAATATTCTTGATACCTCTAAATCATGATTTTGAAAAATGCGAAGGTATTATAAATGAAAGTTTGATCATAGGTGGCCATAAACTAGTATATTACATGAACTTATTCATGCAGGTATAGGCACTATAGTTTTGGACCAAGATAGTTCTCGATATCTCGTTGTAAGGAACAGTGAACATAGCCACTCGTTTTATATTTGAATATCAGAAACCAGTTGGAATACGACCTTCAATATTGATAATTTCGTCAAATAATTACGAATCTATCTATTCACTGTTGTCATTATGCAATCTGAATTCGAACATTAACGGCTAACATATTTTGATGGTCCACCAGATCGCGTTACTGACAGGTGAAGTGTGAAGTCGAAGTTGGTTAAACTGACATTTTGTTTTATTCGTCCTCTACCTAAAATATCTTCTTCTGATTTAATGTAAAAATTGCTCGAACAGTTTCATTTTGAGTTCTGAAAACGCTAGACTGCATTTTTCATCTTTCCTCCGCGTTCACACACCTCTGATATAATATTCGGGTGCCCAGCACGCCCAATGCGATCACTCGTACTGATGTCCACAGCTTCATTATGATCTTTGTATTTATGAAGTATACATGCGTTCTCGCTAGTACAATTGAAATTTCAAGTCATGCAAGTGCCCTTCTGAACATCTATATGCTTTATCATATTCGAGACGATTCTCAGTTTGTGTGCCGCGCTCTGAGCTGGGGGTGTTGAGTTCTTGATCTGTTATTCTTTTGGAGAAGATAATGAAATACATCACTCTCATATCCTCATCATACACAAGATTCTTTTCCACTTCCGATGATATTCAAAGTGGGAGAAAAGTGTCATTTCATGAGTTTGAAAGTTAATTTCAATTTCACTTTTTCATCTTCATCACTGATGGAAGGTTAATAGTGGTAGTTGTACAGAGAACACAAATATTCTTGTGGTTATTGAATTGTTTCCTTGTCCCAGATAATTTTCACTTGTCACTATAAAATATTCACTTAGTGTTAGTGATTGTTTATCTTCGTGCAAATACAAAGTATAATTTTTTCTGGAAACAACGATTCAGTGTAAAATGACCCAACGATATATCACAATCACACTCTCAAACTACAATCTATATATTCATATAATTGAGATTCTATAAAAAACATTCTTTTTTGTATTCTCCTCGTATCTTGTAGGAGAATTATCAAATTCAATATTTTGTTACATTAGATTTTGCTGTTATAATAATATAATTATTCTGAACCCATAAAAATAGTCACTATCATAGCCGCAATAAATAATATGAAGTTGAAAGTCAATACAATGTACCTACAATAAAATTCTAACAAGATCGTTGCAAATATCTCTGTATAAATATTATTGCTGAACTGTGCCAACTGAAAGTGAAAATTGTCGCAGTGTTAATTTACTTGACTCATCTTACTTTTGAATATATTAAGTAGTAATACTATACTTCACAATATTCGGGTTATATGTTATATATGTACATCGATAACTTGTTACATAATTACAAGGAGTGTGAGTTCGACAGATCAAAATGTTCTGTTAAACTGACACGACTTGTAATTGTGCAGGGAGTTTAAGATGTATAACCCTGAAGACTTTGAAGTTCGAATAGTATTCGATGCGATTATTTTCAGTAGTAGTTCTGAACGAACGTCAAAATTTGACGACGCGCTTCGTATTTATTTGAAAATATGAATTGGTTACTATGGAAATGAAAATAATTCTAATTTTTTGATTTGTAGAACTATATACTCTATGTATATTCGAAATTATACAAGGTAGCTCAACTCAACTGAACGTTCTGATTGGTTCGAAATCATATACGAAGAAAATAATCATTACAATTTTTTTCCACCACTAGCTATGAAACCTACCATTATTTATTCATTGATGAAATAAACCTCTGGTGCGCTCACTCTTCATTTGTTTCGTCAGACTGGTTCTTGATATAAACAATTGAATTTCAGACGATGACGTGGGGTTCACATATCGAATGTTAGATGGCGTGATTCTTAGAACTTATCAAGGTTGGAACTTATGATCAACATCAGTTCTACCAACCTTGATGCGGCTAAATCGCAAAATGTATTCCTTATCTTCATTGGTCACAATTCGGTCACAATTGTCACATTGATGCCTGTAATTTTGGTACGGCACCAGACTAAATTTAGCGACATTCACCCACGCCATGTTATGTTCATCGAAGTAGGCGAAAATCAAGGAATTGTAAAACAGGAAAGGATTGAAGTGCGTACACCAGAGGTTTATTTCATCAATATTTACTCCTTTTCGAGGCGTAAAGTGTGTTTTTACTACCAAGGTAGTTTTTGACATTTTATGATTCACTAGTCAATGAAGACATAGCCACTTTTGTTGTAAGTTGTAATAAACCTGAATTCACTGTTCTGATGTGAGATTCGCAGCAATGACACTCGAATCTAATAGGTATTTATCAATAACGACTTGTCATATGCTGTCATGGTCATGGCTACTTGATTTTAATCAGAATTGAAAAGGAGTTCTTCCATAGTGACCATAGTGGAAATTGGTTCATATTTCAGTTTCACATGCAGAACTCAAGTGATTCAAATATACTGCTGATTATGAAAGAAATTCAATATAAAGGGCTTTCACGCAGAGTTGATAGTGACGTCAATATGTCAACACATACAGTGTTGCCAGTTGAAAGGAAATGACTGAATGACCAACCGCCCGAATATGGATATGTCTAATGTTACGATCGTCGGACGTTATAATGTTTTTTGCAACCAACTCAAAAGCCGTCCATTTATGTTTCAAAATCAGTACTTGAAGTTGATAAATTAACTTCAATATTCGTTTTTAAAGAACCATGAACCCAAACAATATACTGAATATGAAATTCAATGATAATGAAATTCTTAAAAAGGATAATAACTTAAAGAATGCTTTATTATGTAACATCAACAAACAATTACAGATATTGAGATTAAAAATAACTTATTCTCCTACCAATACACAATTATGGCTTAAATTGGTATGGTGGAATTTCAGTACCTGACCATACTGTTCTGCAAGAGTGTCTGCCATATAAACAGGGAGTGGCTTGTTCCTAGAAATTAAAGAATATTTTAGCAATATTTCAAATCGCCTTGGCCTTTAGTTGAAGAAAATACAATTCCTAATTGCGACTTGTTCGCCATTATCAAGGTCTAAAATGGGTGTTTCTCTTTCTCAGTTCTTTTTGGGGCCTGCCAAATCATTACCATGTTCCTGTTTGACAGATATTTTCCATACAGTAGCGCGATACTAATTTTTAATGCAGCAGCTACTCTCTGTCATTCAGACAAATCATATTTGGATCATTCTGACAACACAAAATATCATTATAAATACCATCATTCAACATACATCTCTCACAGCAGTAAGTGGTAGTAATGGGCCATCGTTATCACGTTCATTTTCGAAATATGGTATCCATGATACCACCATCTTCTGCGCCTCCGCACTCAATGGTTTAGGCATTTTGAATAAATCAAATTTCACCAATGATCTACAAATAAATCACAAACAATTCCTTGAAAGTACAAATTGTCAGTAATGAATATTTCGCAGAGATCAGCTGATCACAACAAATGGGTTCGAGAAATGTCAAATAAATCTGGCATCGGTGTACAGTTCCGCCAACTTAAATCGATAACGCGGTTTGCCCATTTCGAAAGTTACTAGTATTTTTCGATGTGCAGTTTTGGCACGACATTGTTACCAAATATTGCGCAACTATCAACCCAGCGTGAAAGCCCTTTAATAAAGAATATTATTAGCACGGGACCTTATACCCCTCTTGGTCGTCCCTGGGTAATACTGATATTCTTCACTACCTTGGTGTATAAATAACTATTTTTATTAATATTATCAGCCTAGGTGTTCACAGAAAATTATGTAAGACAATTATAATATGTCAAATAGTTCGAATTGAGTAATAAAATTATGGAGGAATTCTATTTAAGAACGAAAATAAACTTTTGTTATTCGAACTACGAACATACATAATATACCATTCTACTTAAATAGAGTCTTTTATATATAGAGGTGATTATATCGGGCTTTCGAAATAACTTGTTATTATCTGAATTATCTGAAGAATCATCCTTTTTAAAAATATTCATGCTCGAAGAATGAAATACCTACTATATACTTCTATAACTACTAAAGACTGAAGTTGAACAATAACAACTTCTTTCGATGTAGAACTTCACAGCTCAGATATTATGAAGTTATGGTAAATGATATACAGGGTGTTCCTGAACTCTACTGAGCTGAATCCCCATCACAAAATAAAAAAATGTGTTGATAATATGAACATTGGTCCGAAAATGTACCGATGACAATGGATTTCATTTGATATATTCGTCTGCGTTCAATGGAATGAGAATAGAATATTTGGTCAGGTATGGATCAAAGAATACTCTATAGAAACATCATCTAGAAATGGTTGAAATTAGGAGGATAGGAGGTTGCAAATCACATCTTTTGTATATAGTTATTTTGGAGTTTCAACTTGGCATCATATTATTTCCTAATTTAATACCTACGCGAAGATTGAACTATTCTTGGCACTCGATAGTACGGTTCTATTGTAGTAGCCTTCGAAATTGTTATTACACGGGCCCACGAAATTTTATCTATATATCTCTTTGCAGCCCATAAGAAAACAATGCTCCGTATATTTTGAAAATGTCATCGAAATGTAATTTATACAGGGTGTTTCGAAATTCGACCGACAACGTTTGACAGGTGATAGCCCTCGTGATTTCATAATCATTGAGATAGGAACATTCGGTCTTCAAGTGTTCAGTTCTCGAGATACAGGGCGTTGAAGTTGAGAAATGAAAATAGTTGTTTCGCAATATCTCAAGAATAATTGAATATAATGCATTCAACTTCGGTATATGGTTTCATCTTTGAATGGGTCATTTTTTGACCTGGAAGCCATTCCGGACATTTTGTCCAGTGGTGCCCTACAGGGGGTTGTGGCATTTTTTCCTTCCATATTTTCTACGCCACTGATTAAATTTAGATTATTTCCAATTCCTCGAATTCATTGTTCAATTTTGTTCAGAAAATGCATCACCTTCAACTGAGCTGAAATAAACAGTTTTCGAGATATTCGACCCAAAATAGAAGATTGCATAGTAATATTTCATCATTTTCAGTAGTAGAAAATTGCAAAAATATTTTTCTGGTGTTGAGTAGATTAGATACTATTCAGATCTCATGCTATAGCTGAACAGAAATAGTTATTCCACGCATAAAGAGAGAACAAAAATGTTCGTAATTTTCTAATACTGAGGAAGATGAAAAATTACTATGCAAACTTCTATTTTGAATCAAATATCTCGATAACTGTTCATTTTAGCTTAGTTGAAGGTGATGCACTTTTTCAACATAATTGAACAATCAATTCGAGAAATTAGAAATAATTGAAATTTCATCAGTGGCGTAGAAAATATGTGCGGACAAGTTATCACAACCCTCTGTAGCGCACCTCTGGATAAAATTCTCGGAATGTCTTTCTGGTCAAAAAATTAACCATTGGAAGATCAAACCATATACCGAATTTGAATGCATTATATTCAATTTTTCATGAGATATCGAGAAAAAACTATTTTAATTTCTCAACTTCGACGCCCTATATCTCGAGAACTGAACACTTCAAGACCGTATGTCCCTATCTCAGAGATTATGAAATCACGAAGGTTATCACCTGTCAAGCGTTGTCGGTCGAATTTCGAAACACCCTGTATATAATTGGAGGATACGGACGGGGCCTCTAGGGATATTCATATTTTCAAAGACAAAAAAAAAGACGAAATCGAAATCTATTGATATTTAATTAGGATTTTTCTTTTCTCATTGTTTCATTATACACTTCCTTTAACCTTTATTTATATCTCTCACACTGAACAGAGTTCACTAAACTCTGGTGGGCTCATATTCTCTTCACAATAATGTTTTTCGCAATTGTAGCAAAGCGAGTGCAATGCCTGACATTTTGACAATTAATAATAACGAACGATATACAGGGTGAGTTATAACTATCTCGCCATAGCTCGAAGGCGAATAGAAGAAGTTCAATAAGTGAGTTAATGTTTTTGTATCAGAATATGTCATTGTATTGACTACCTAATCGTTATAGGATATACAGTGCTTTTCTTTAATGTCTCCCCCTTCCATTTCTTGAACGGGTCAAGTGAAAAAAAGTGATACTTGGGATAATGAAATTGATGCATAAATACTATATTTTGGAGTGAAATTGACAGATGAAAATTTCAAGATATCGACTAGGCACCATCTGGGACAAGAAAAGTAAATGGAAAGAAGGGTCTTATGAGACATCCTTTTGAAGCTCCTGACGAATACTTCACAACCCTGGAATATAAAGTGAATATTTTCGCCCTCTACGAAATGGCGGAACATTCAATGGTTGCCTGAATACTAACACATCAATTTTGATATTGTATTCCAAAAGATTAGCAAATTACTCCAGACAAGTTTGAAACAATAATACTTTTTCCGGTCGTTGGATTTATACATATCATTCATGGTCCTACATAATGACCAGCCCGCTCGCCAGATTTGACATCTTCAGACGTGTTTTTATAGGGCTATTTGAAGAAAAATGTGTACGAAACTGCACCTGCGTCAATATTAGATGTACGAGAGATAATGAGAAATATTTGTATAGAAATATCGACGTAACAGTGTTCGAAAGTGTTCGGCGTGAAATATTTCAAGCACCTCCTGAACTGGACTCAGCTTATTTCCTCAAATTCTGAAGTAAACGCCGATGTATTCAGCTAATTATTGAATGTCCCGCCATGTTGTAGTAGGTAAAGATATTGAGTTTATATTTCTTTATAGTTCAGGGTTGTGGAGTATCAATTTTTTTTAACAGATGGCGCCCAGTCGCCATCTTGAAATTTTTTCAATTGACCCGTTCAAAAAATAAAAGGAGGGAGGACATTAAAGAAAAGCACTGTATAGTTGAATTCCAGGTCGAAATTTTGATGATCATTGATGTCGGACTTTTCTGAAACCTATTTGTTACATTTTCCTTCTCCTGAATCGTTCTTTCTGAATCATCTACACTAAGATTCCACAAGATATATGTCTGTTTCTATAATTATCTCCTTCCTTACCTCACTACATGATCTACTTGCGATAATTACAATTACCATTGCCAATTTCTTCATTGATTTTTGAATTGAAGAAAACTTGCAACTCAGCGAACACAAAATACATTTCTTCTAATTTTGACATATAATGAACACTTACAATTTTCAAAACTTACTGATGGAGTTTTGAAACGTTCTATATCCGCGACAGAGAAAAAGCGTACGCCACCTATCAGTATTTATTAAAGCTGTCAAAGCGGCATGGTCACTTTGTTTTCATTGGTTCACATTTGTTTTTTGTGTGTGCTTATTGGTCGCATCATCAAAACAAACCACTCAAGAGTGCCGTCATCAGGTGACGTGTTATTACAGCGACTACTTCACGCAATCAATTGTGATACCTAAGTGAAATGTTTCATAACTGGGGATGTAATGTTCATTGTGTCATCCGAAATCTTGTTGTCAAACTAAACCTGGAGATGGTGGAGGTTACGTCCTTCCATTTTACACTGCATGCCTTTTTAACGAGCTTTTTAAGGCTTCATAATTAACCCCAAAATATGAAGAATAGACGGGTTCCTGGCCGCCTCCCTCGTACACTTCATGAGGACAAGTTATTCTTTTGGTGAAGATATTTTGTGTTTTTTCGCGATAGTATACTGCCTGCCGTTGTAGTATCCGGAAGTTCAAACGAACGGAAGCGCTAATAATTGATGGCATGCAATCCGAAGCGGCCGAAAGGGTTCAGAAGGGTAAAGACAAGCTGAAGAGAATTAAAGGGGACTTCCGTAATTACAAATTGCATGCTGATGTGAAGAATTGAAGTTTCAGTAATAAAAACACTCCGGACAAATTTGGCATGCATCCCTCGTTTAACCAACGATTGAAAATTTCTGGAAAACTCTGTAAATATTTTTTACAGGTTTTTGATTCCACACTGCATGCTATCAGGAAGATACTTCATCCGTATAACTAATCAATAGAATAGGTAATTTGGCATGACGAAAGTTGCAAAAATATAAGTGTATTATGAAGTTGAAAACACCAACACTGTTAGACTAATCAGAATTGCAAGACAGCTAGTGTATTCGCTTTAACACAAGTTGCGATTGGTCAGATAATGTGGGTATTTAAAGATGAATGAAACAGTCCTGAGTAATATCATGATGTTCTGAATATTGGAGATAATTCGCAGTACCAAAACCCGTTCGTCTATAGAACGGCGAAGCTTTGGAATTCTTTGCCACTGGAAGAATTCTCAAGAACTCATTACCTCCAAAAAATCGAAAAAAATTCCAGCACCTACCTCCTCCTCCCCCCCTATTCTCCCTAGGTACGCAAGATATTCCACGAACATTTAGGAATTTCCTTCCTTGCGCTCCAAGAGATTTGCTCGGCAACGGATTCTCGTGAACAATGAAAAAAGAAGGATCGTTGAATCAAGCAAAATTTAATTGAATTAACCGAATATAACTGTCATTTGAAATCGTACACACTGTATAGCTATTGTCAATAATCTGAGAATAAACCGTAAACGTTTAAATAAACGATCAACTGAATCCTTATGCTTCACTCTGGAGATGATCATGGAAGGCACCCCTGGTAGGTCATGACCTTTTCGATCAGTATCACTATAGGTTCAGTATATGATTCAAGGTTTACTTAACACTCAGTTCGTGGCAATGTTCATGGTTAAGGTTCATCCAATAATCCAGTATTGATTTATTACAAAATAATATATCTGACAATGAAAGATAACCATTCGCCATTCAGTATAGTTCAACGATCTCCCAATTTATTTCGAGTCAATTATCATTGCCGAGAATCCATTGAGTAATAATTGCATTGTCGAATTTTGCGGGTTAAAATGTCGAACGTTGTCCTCGCTGTGGAGAAAATGGACTGCAAAACTATTCCAGACTGGTCAGAGTAGATTATTTGGGGTTAATGGAACTACGAGATGCTCGAGAATACATTTCATAAAAACGATGATTCGCACAAACTACGTTAGTAAAAGTGACTACCTATTATTCTCGCTATGATCATTATTTTTTATAGTAGTCTAGAAGGTAGAGTGAATATTGAGTGTATTCTCATGACCTTGAGCAAATTATACTACTAGAAGTGATGATTTTTGTTTCTGACATTGATGGAAGATTAGCTTTTGTGAACTTGAGTTGAAATTTAATAAACAGAGGGTAGAGGGTGGTGCGGTTTGTAATACAAACATCTCAACATGTTGTATCCATTGAAAAGGAAAATCCTCAGATATATGTATGAACACACAAAAAAATGTATATATATATATAATTATAAAGAAATACATTGAGAATCCGCATTCTCCATGTGATGAAAATATTAATTCTTTCTCGGTTTATTAAACAGAAACCAACTATACTTTCCTCGCTATATGCCACGACGAACATTGTATTACATCTACACACGATAAGAATTTGAGAACAAAATCTTTTGAAGAAGAGAGTTCGTATCCTCCTTCATATATATACATATATATGCACATAATATCATTCTGAATATTCAACAGAACACAACTACTTTCCTGTCTATTTGCCACGTCGAACATTGAATTATATTTGTTGAATATCCGAAAAAAGAGCATGAAAAATCAAAATCCTCTGAAATTGAGAATTGACATTATCTCGAATCAAATCGAATAGAATAATATTATGTATTATGATATAAAAATATAACTTACCAATATGTTCAGTATTGAAATGAAAATCGAAATGGATAGGAGAACTAAACTTGTATCAACTCTGATCTTGATGAGCTTGGAACTTCAAAAAAAAAATCATTCGTATCAGTGTTATGGGAATTAAATCTCTCACAAACAGGTTATATGACTTCACTCGAGTAAAACTCATTTCGGATATCAAATCCTCATCAGTAACCTGAAGTTCAGTTATTCTTTCAGCCATTCTTCATGATATACACAATTTTCATCTCCCTATAATATTACTAAAACTATAACGAACTGACATCTGAGAATTATAATTTGTTGACATAACCACTGTCATCTGGGCATTTGTTTTTGGATGTATGATGAATTGACAGAAAATAATTTTGTACGTAAAATTAATGAACGGTGGTCGTCAATTTTTTGAACATTAATATTACGAATCGATGATTATTACAATCATTTCTGATGATGGGTTCATACCGCAAGACACTGAAACAATGAACGAGCCAACATTGAACAATGAACGAGAAACATCAAAAGTTAATCATTTTTTTTATTCATGTGATGAAAAACTTCATTGAATCAACGTTTTATGTTTATTGATCTATGTTTTTCATCATTGGAGCAATAAACTTTTCGTCATGGATCTATCAACAACAAACATAAGAAAATAATGAATGGTCTTCATTGTTTCAATGAACACTAAACGTTGATTTCATGAAATGAAACATCAACTTCCAAAACAGGCGCCAAATTAATGTTGCCTACCCATGGATCAATCACGCCAAACATTAATACTATGAAAAGAAACATCAACTTCCAAAACAGGCGCCAAATTAATGTTGCCTACCCATGGATCAATCACGCCAAACATTAATACTATGAAAAGGTTTCATAATACGCGGTGAATTTTTCATTTGCCATTTTATTTTATTTCTATTCGTTCAGTTGTTAATGAAAAGTTGAAAGTGCTGGGTCGTGTTTTGTGTTTCTGTGGCTCGTATAGAATTCCTACCCATTTGTGAAATTGTGCCACATCAATGGGATACTAAACCTAACATATTTGAGAAAGGTGAGTCCTGTTAATTTTGAATTACTTTTTTCACAATTCTTACGATTAGGATATATTAACTCAGCAAACATTGAACTACCGGGAGAATTCCGGCCTAGTGCAGGCAAGTGTGAGAAAGTGTCGATGCCGGTGTATTGGTGATGTCCGATGATTTCTCTATGCTAAGTAACCATCAGTTGAAAATACGATGATGGCCTTGTGATGGTATGATGTATAGAACGAGTTGAGCACTAACGAGTTGTGGCCCCTTGCTGGCCAATATCCTGTTCACTACTCGTCCCACTGGGGGATTTTCTGGGAACGTCTACATCAACAATCAGCTGATCATTTGGATAATTATTATATGTCACTCTAGTGATAGCGTATGTTTCATTTTTCTCTGGTTTGTTGTCATATCATTGTGCTCATCACTTTCCCTGGTCGTTATAATGGCAGTTATGGTGGCAGGAGTATTCTCAATTGATAATATAGAAGATGGATTCTTCAATGATGATAATATGTATTGAGTAAGTATCAATCTACCTATCTAGTGTTCCAAATTTTGTTATGAAATGCATGTGTTTGTGATGATAATAATTGTAGTGGCTCCTACCTCTCCAGAAGCGTAACTATCATGGACTGCTTGGTTCGTTACTATCAGAAGTAATATTTGGTTATGGAAACCTGTCTCTATCATTGAAGTGAATAACAATAAGGCCTGTGCCTCCATATGTAAGTATATATCACGTAATCAGATCAAGTTATGAACTCATGTAACAGAGTATTTTGTTTCTCATACTTCTATGAAGAAAGAATTCTGACATCATAAAGGACACTTCATGATAACTTATGAAGAATTTTATATTTCAGAAGTACCTACCTCGCAACGAAGAATCTATTTTGGAGAAATGCTTCCCAAATAAGATGAAGATGTAGATATACCAGCCGGTAAGCAGTCACTCTGAG
Source organism: Phaedon cochleariae (assembly GCA_918026855.4). Classification (NCBI taxonomy): domain Eukaryota; kingdom Metazoa; phylum Arthropoda; class Insecta; order Coleoptera; family Chrysomelidae; genus Phaedon; species Phaedon cochleariae. Next base: position 23,854,080 of record OU896707.1, read on the forward strand.
GAGTTTTATCATGGAAGAAGAGAGAGGTTAAGAAGATATCATTGTGTCATTCATAAATTGTTTCCTTGAAATCTGGTATGTGTCTATTTCATATAATATGATGATAAACATCAAAAAATATATCGAGTTACTAGAACTTCCAGATCAATTGGACCCCTGAAACCCCTACCCTTCCCTCTACCCTTCCTCCTACCCCTTCCCCTACCTCGTTAATATGTAACCAATGTCGTTAATTGGCCATTACAGTCCCATCATTTCTGTTTATGCTGGGCTTGCTATGGGCAACTCAATGTGTCGATTATGTTGTACCCATATCAAAATGTTTGCTGGGTAGGTACTCGTGGGATGCACAAGGTACTATTCTTTCTACAACTACTGGTTATTGTCATCACATTGTTATCATTTTATTTTCTACAGAAAATGAAAATCAAGTTAATTAGGTGTTCAGATCAGTATTTTGCCTGATTTGACAAAATTTCCGTTGTCTTGTATAGGGAGGTTATTAGTTCTTGAAAATACTTACATTGGCAAATAATTCCAAAGCTTCGCCGTTCTATGGACGAACAAGTTTTGGTAGAGTGTAGTTCAACATATTTCAAAGTTAACAAAGAAAGAATGTGCTGACTGGGCCTGTCGAGTTCGTCTGACTGGTATTACTTGTGATTGAATTATAGCAGAGATTTCTGTGGAACATTTCCCTTATTATCAGATACTTAGTTATAATTATATTATAATGAATGGAAAGGGCAAAATTTGTTTATTCCGACAAAAAATGTATAAGGTGAGCGAATATTTGTGTTTTGAATATCGTCCAAGTTTATCAGTCTTCGATTATTCAGTGTATTTTTGACATTTCGGAAACATTTTCAGTTGACTTCATTAAAAAATATTCATTACATTTGTTATTCAATACAATTAGGTAGATTTCAACAAAAAAAAAGATATTTCATTAAGAAAACCATCAGTGTTCTGCGACTGCCTTGTAAATGTATATATATATATTATATTATTCATCAGGTCACATCAAATCAGTGGATGTACTAGATAATTTTGGACCGATTTTGGGTTTTTCAAAATTTTAGAAATTAATTACTCTGATGCGTGAAAAAATTGTCCCCTTATTACTGATAGTGACGATACTGTTGACAACATTATCTTCGACGACGACTATACCACTGTTAAATACCAATAGAATTTGTTCGTTACATCTATAACTGTCGAACATAGATTCATGCTCATTTTTCATTGATTCAATGAAGAAAATCATCAAGTGATGTCTATCGTTCGTAATATCAATAACCGCCGATCATAGATCCATGCTAGCTGATTATTGATTCAATGTTCAGCTGTGATAAACTGAGTCTGTCCTTCGTAACTGGCACTTACATATTCATGCTCACTGTTAATTGATACAATGTACATAAACCATAAACCAATGTTTATCATCATAGATCCATGCTCGCTGTTTATTGATTCAATGTACAACAATCATGAACCAATGTAAATCCATTCGTAATATCAATCACCGGCAAACATAGATCGATGACCATTATTCGTTGATTCAACGTACTGCAGTCATAACTCAATCAACAAGAAAATTTACGTACGACCGTTCATTGTATTAATGAAACCCGTCATCGGCCCAAAATTAATGTTGACGTTCACTGATTTGATGTACTTTTTTATTAATATAACGTACCTTTTTCGTTCTGTGATAGGAGAACTAAACTTGTATCAACTCTGATCTTGAAGAGCTTGGAACTTCAAAAAAAAATCATTCGTATCAGTGTTATGGGAATTAAATCTCTCACAAACAGGTTATATGACTTCACTCGAGTAAAACTCATTTCGGATATCAAATCCTCATCAGTAACCTGAAGTTCAGTTATTCTTTCAGCCATTCTTCATGATATACACAATTTTCATCTCCCTATAATATTACTAAAACTATAACGAACTGACATCTGAGAATTATAATTTGTTGACATAACCACTGTCATCTGGGCATTTGTTTTTGGATGTATGATGAATTGATATTCATCATACAGGGGGTGGAAAGAAATTCTGAATTAAGAAAACCTAATCACGAATCTGCGATTGAGGTCTATAAAAATAACAAGGTTCCATCGTCCAAGTTTGAACCCCTTGGAAAAAAAAGTTTTGTTGTCGTTGAAATAATGAAAAAAAATTATATAAACATATGCTTTTGAATGCGTCGTTTTTGAAATATGGGGTTTTGGAAATACGAGTCGAAATACTGTTGTTTGATGAAAAGTTTGAAACGGTTGGAGAAACATCAACAAAATTTCACCGTATATAATTATGTTATCTAATGTTTGATGGTTCAAAAGTTATTAAATTTTCATGAAAAACGTGACCCAGTTAAAAACATTAATAACAAAAAGGCTGTTAGACCATTTCGAAATCTGTATTAAATGGACAACTTTTTCTGATATTTGGTCATCTTGCAGGGGTCGTTTTAAAATCGGCCAGCGACATTGAAAGATCAACTGAATTATTTCATTCAACATAACTTGAGGACAACAACATTTTTCTTGATTGATACACAGGAAATAAAAATTATTTCTCGGGGAAGATGCATCCATGCGGATTGAATTTGTAAAAGAAAAAAATGATTTTTGAGTAGACAATATACATGATTTTCGGGAGGAATGAAAAACAATAATTAATACCATTCGAACCATCAACAATAATTGGCTAACCACATATACGGTTAGTTTGATTGGAGTTGAGTGTTGGGTTTCCAAAAGGAACAGATAAGTTTATTTTCGTAATAAGTAGAGTAAGATTATCCCGAGCATTATCCAAAACCGAGTCAATTACTGATTCTGTGTATTTTCATTGTATACTATCTCAGAACTCAAAGGTAACGTCATCATCTGAAACCTACTGTACTTAACAAATGTTTCAAAATTGGACTATATGAATGACTATTTTATTCATCACATAATCTGACCAATCACAAGCTAGATACAACGTGTGCTTATCGCGAAAACATTAGCTGTATTTCAATTCTGATGTAAAAATCGATAGCAAAGCAAAGTCGGTCATCAGTTTGGTATAAAATTATTATTGCTGTACTTGTCAGAATGAATCACTCATTTATAAGCAAAATACCACTCTGTTCTGAATATCTTGTCATAATTCTGTCTTTCATTGTCTACTCAACAACTGGGTTGACGTACAGCAATACCACTCGTCCTGACGGACTCGTGGTGTTGCTCGGCAACACGATTTCGTGAACAATCGAAGCGATAGAATTATCTCGAATATTCAGAACATGATATTACATATGATAACATACTTACCATATTTTTTTTATAAATTGTTAGTCCTAGGCAGCTGCCCTGGAATATTTCACTTGAAATTTAATAACCTAAATTAACTTGTAACCTACTTTAGACAATTTTTTTCTGAGATGGTAAAAAAATCAAATATTGCAAAAATAGTTATCAAGGCACAGCAGCTTTTCATCTGGTGAGCTATGATCATGAGTTCGAGACTTTGTTGAAATACTGGGGGGCGCCACTTAGTTTGTAACAGAATAAAAAACCAAGAAAATATAATAGATATTATCAACCTCAACTACTTCCCTGAAAGAGAAAATAATTGAAACACTGTGTGAACTCAATGGTGGTTTAATTATATGTTAATCATAAAACCCAGGTTAACATTTATACATGGAGTAATCACTACACTCAAGTTTTCCAGGATAAAAAACATTATCAAAATCAGATTCACAATCACTGATATGAATTATGCGTGAATTCCCTTTCATAGATCTATAACAGGGCGAACAATTTGTGTCAAAATATGTATGATAAATGTGAAGAAATGTTAAATGTCAACTTGTAATTGAATGGTATATTTAAGTATGACTTAAGCTGATAATCATAATCAGAGGCTGGTAAATGGTAATTTAAACAAAAAACTGGGCATTTTAGCTCTTACTCTCATGTTCACTTCTACCATGACTGTGGAACCAGGATGTGAACCGGCTGGTGCATCTCAGCCACAATGGGGTCCAACTCCAACCGGCAGATGCCCTGTCAAGGCCCGCAGAGGAGACTGCAGAGACTGCAGCAGAGACGGTTGCGAAGACTGCAGTGGAGACTGCGGAGACTCCTGCGAAGACTGCAGTGGAGGCTGCAGAGACTGTTGCGAAGACTGCAGTGGAGACTGCAGAGACTGCTGCGAAGACTGCAGTGGAGACTGCTGCGAAGACTGCAGTGGAGACTGCTGCGAAGGCTGCAGTGGAGGCTGCAGCGGAGACTGCTGCGGAGACACCGGAGTAGGCCTAGTGGTACTCCCAGCAGGTCGATAGCAATGTGTTAGCCGGTCTAATCGAGTGAAACTGCAGAGGTCGACATGATCAAAGTTGCCTAGCCCAGAGGAGACGTCACCCACAACCGATGTCGAGGCGTCGGACAAAATGCCCCACGAGGTAACTGGTAGGGTATCCGGTAAGGCCCACAAATCTGCGGCAATATACCATATTTATAGCCACTCGAATAAAAATACACCCTAGGATTTTATCCCTATCAGGTTTGACACTTACCCCTAGAATCAGGACAGGCCTCACTACCACTAAAGTTTACTGAATCAAAGTGCTGGGTCTGCATCGTGTAGCGAACCATGATGGTGCCAGAGGAAGTGAAGGAACGACACCACCAATTTAGGAAGGGCTAACTCCTGCGCCTTCTAGAATTTTCCCAACAAAATTCTAACAATAAAAAAACTATAAAATCATCTGCGCAACTTGAAGTATCGAAATTAACAGGAAACGTTGCTCACGTGATGATCATCCTCATCTATGATTGGTCGGCTCCGGCGGTACTGCGGCAACCTATACGAGACTAACCGATCGATTCCGAGGCCCGAAACCCCACAAAACACCAATCATATGACCACGGAACGAATCGGAACATAGCCAGTACATAGCCTCAGTTCACGATACTACGTCATCGTACTCCAACGGAACCAATGGAACAACCTACACCAGTGAGTTCGCAGCTTGTTCGCAGCCCGCATACTTTCTGCATTACTTGATACCACGACTCGTATGTCATTGCTCGTATGCACGAGTACAGGTGAGTGACATGACATGACATAACCCAGTCATTACTCTCAAATGTCAAAATACTACAAATAAATAGTATCGACACAACATCATCAATATAAATTGTCAATACTTAACAATATTCTTGAAATACATAAGACCATAATTCAAGGTAAGCGAAATTGCCTTTCAACTGTAAGAGTGCTTTTCTAACCAAAATAATTACCATTTGAAATTTGTTTCAAGTTTACCATCATACTCATTTACTTCTAGGTGGAAGCAAATCAAAAAGATATCAAGACATCTTTCCAAGAATCAGCTAATAGTATTGGTGAGTAACTTACAACCTTATCATTAATGTTGTGTACTTATTATTGTTGTATACTAATATGTTTTGATATTTTTAGATAAAGGACCACTCTACACTCTGGACCATTCAAGGTAGAATACATCAAATACTTTAGTGTCATGTACTTGAAATTTGAATAAAAACATTACACACAGTGTGAGTGCTTGTTCAGTGGTAGACATTGAGAAACATCCTCAAAACACTTGACAATCAATGAACTTCACCAAGGAACTGAAAATTTGAGAAGAAAGGTTAATTTTCATGTTACATTCACCCCCCCACAAAAATAAAGAAAAATTTTAGGAAGTAACATTTTTCGATGGAAATTACTCCAATAATAAGAAATGAGTTTTACCAAAACCGTTTAAGAAGTGAATTCAAACTTTTCTTTCACTTAAGCTAGGCGCGCCCTATACTACCTTAAAGTTAATTCTTAGCTGTTACTAACCTACTACTAGCCTTACTGACTACTAACTAACCTCTATATACAAATATTACACTTCAAATATGCATAAAGCTGTACTGATTGACTGACTCAAACTACTCGTCTGATGCTTCAGATCCCGCTCCTTCTTCAGCAGAAAGGTCGGACATCGATCCATGGTAGGGTTTTAAGTCTTGAATATGCCAAACTCCGGCATTAGAGCCATCTTCATTTTTTAGGACATACACTAACTTTGATTTTTTCTTTGCAACTGTGCAAAGTACAAAACGCGGTGCTAATTTCTGCGCAAAATTATTGCTTGCATTAGACAGAACATAGTTCTTTTTCCAAACTTTATCACCAACAAAAAATTCCATATCACGTCTACGTAAGTTATAATATTTAGCATTTTTCTGATGTGCAGCATGAATTTTATTCTGAACATCCTCATAAATTTCCGAAATTTTTCCTAAATTCTGAATCCAATAATCGCGATTAACTAAGTTTATATCCACATTACCCTTCCCATAATATTGACCACTACCTGGTACTTCCCTTCCAAAATTTAAAAAGGCTGGGCTATACCCTGTAACTTCATGAACACTAGTTCTCAAAGCATACCCTATTTTCGACAATTCTTTGTCCCATAATTTATGATTCTTATTAATGTAGCTGCGAATAGCCGTGCAGATGGTTCTATTTGTTCTCTCAACATAGTTAGCTTGTGGATGATAGTAGGGAGTATAAAAAATATTTGAGTCGTAGCTCTTAACAAGTTCTTTCATTGACTTACTGATCAACTGCCTACCATTATCGCAGATAATATGCTGTGGAACACCATAGACCAAGAAAATTTCGTTTTCTAAAAACTTGTTGATACTGACAGCGGTAGCTTTTCTAAGAGGACATAAAACCGGGTATTTGGTTAGCCAATCGCTCACAACCAAAATATATTGATAGCCGCTAGAAGTACGCGGTAAAGGGCCCATAAGGTCAAGTGCAATTACTTGCCAAGGGAACCTAACTTTTTTTCTGCACCCATTAACCCAAATTTTGCGTAATTAGTTGACTTCTGTGCTGAACAAACTTTACATGATTTAATGTATCGATAAATATCATGCCTCATTTTTGGCCAATAATAAATAAGCGCAATTCTAGAAAAAGTTTTATGGTAACCCATATGCGATGCAGTAGGTATGTCATGACATAACCTAATGATTTCAGAGCGTTGACATTTTGGAACTAATAACTTCCAATCCGAAATATTAGTACTTACAGGACATTTTGAAGGTACTAATTTATAAACAAAGTTGTTTCTGACTGACCACTGAGGATAGTCCTCAGGGTTTCTCAAAATGTTATTGCGTAAATTCTGATAAAATGAATCTAAATTGTCTAAATGTATGTTCAGATTTATGCCCACATTTTCCTCTACTACACAAATATCTGTTTCTTGCACAGCTGATTCTACTGGACTTCTAGATAATGCATCTGGTACAACATTAAATTTCCCTTTCCTATGCTCAATAGTGAAATCAAATTGGCTCAACCTAACACTCCATCTGGCAATTCTACCAATGGGTTCCTTAATCTTAAACATCCATTTAAGTGAGGCATGGTCAGTTATCAACGTGAAATGTACTCCCTCAATATATCCCCTAAATTTTTCGCAAGCAAATATACAGGCTAAACACTCTTTCTCCGTAACTGTATAGTTACGCTCATTTCTTGAAAGGCTACGAGAAGCAAATGCTATTACTTTTTCTTGGTTTTCCTGTACTTGTGTTAAAACGCAACCTAGACCAGAGTCTGAGGCATCACACTGTATAGTAAAATCTAACGAAAAATCTGGACTCGACAAAATCGGAGCTGAAACTAACGCTTGTTTAATATCTTTAAAGGCTTGACTTGCCTTATCTGACCAGCAGATTTTTTGACCTTTCTTCTTCTCTTTAAGTAAATCATTTATTGGCGCCATAAGGGTGGAAAAATGAGGAATAAACCTTCTGTACCAACTGCACATACCCGTAAAACGTTTGACTTCCGTAGTATTCTTCGGCTGTGGGAATTCAACCATCGCTTTAACTTTATTAGGGTCAGTTCTCAGCCCAAACTTATCGATAATGAAACCTAAATACTTTAACGATTCCCTAAAAAATTCACATTTCTCAAAATTGACGGTGAGCTTCGCGTCCTTGAGACGTTTAGCTACTTCCTTGAGTAATTTAATATGTTCGTCGAAAGTTGAACTAACTATTATCAAATCGTCCAAGTATACAAAAATATTTGGCTCTAATTCGGGTCCAAAAATTGCGTCCATCAGACGTTGCTGAAATTGTGCTGCATTAGCTAAACCAAAAGGCATCACTTCAAACTGAAACAACCCACGCGAGGGGACAGAAAAAGCTGTTTTTTCCTTAGAACTCTCATCTAAAGGTATTTGCCAAAAAGCGCTGCGCAAATCAACCGACGACATAAATCTTGAGTGACCTAGCATAGACAAAATACGGTCTACTACTGGCAATGGATAACTATCTTTTTTCGTTAAAGAATTTAGTTTTCGACCATCAAAACAGAATCTAAAATTACCATCAGATTTTTTGACAAGAAGGACGGGTGAGGACCAACTGCTTTTTGAAGGTTTAACTACTCCTAAAGAAATCATTTTGTCAAGTTCTTTATTCAAGTGACCCTGCATGTATGGAGACATGACATATTGTCTCTGTTTAACTGGTGGTGCGTCGCCAGTGTCAATATGATAAATCATTTTATCAGTCCTACCTAAGGCCTTATTTTTACCAAGATCGTGGAATAAAGAAATTACCTTATTAGAAATGGCTAATTGATCTTCGGACAAACTATGCAAGGAAGAAATGTGACACTCAACATTTTCAGAAAAATTCAAGGCTGACACACAGTTGACATTAATCTCTGACTTTGAACTAATTTCCCAATTATTTTCTTTAAAATTTATTTTCAATTCAAATTCTTTACAAAAATCACTACCCAGAATAAAACTGTAATTTACAGAGGGCACAATCAAAAATGGAAGTATTTTACATTTATTTTCTATACAAATAGGCAGATCAACCGTACCTATAACTGTCTGCTTAACACCATCAGCAGTACTTACAGAATTAACTGTTTTGTTAATTTTTAAACCAAATGAATCAATTAAATCAATTCCTTTGCCACCAACTATGGAATTATTAGCACCTGAATCCAACAGAGCAATAATTTCTCTATTAAATAGATTCAATGATATAAAAGGTCTATTATCTAATTCTTTCTCAACAAAGACAGGAGCAGTAGAAATTTCAAAATTCAATTTATACAAAAATTTTTTACAAAATTCAATCATTTCAGATTGTTCTGAAGAGGGATATTGCTTGTCAGCATCGGCCTGAATAAAAGTAGGAGGTGAATAATGGCCTGTAGAGAAATATTCTACCTCCCTGTTAAGTTTCCCGAGCACTTTTCACAACTGTTTTTTACTTTGCCTGGCTCACCACAACCATGACAAAAAATGTTCCGCTTCATAGTGCAATTCCTAAATGTATGGTTTGCCAACTTACAATTCCAACATATCACGGTTTTTCTAACATTTTGATCTGTACTGTTGACGGCTCTAACTTCAGACCTTTGACCATCAACCTGAGAAACATTGTTGCCAGTTCGATTAAATTTTGACCTATTTGAATTTCTAAAATTTTTTGCTCTGAAACTTTGATTCCTATTAGGGACATTAGTTGTTCGACTACTGCTACTGGTTCCAGCTCCATCATTCATTGATAATTCATATTCAAGGGTATTAACATGAGATTTTCTCACAGACTTCTCCTTACTTTCTTTAAAAACTTCTTCTAAAATTTTGACATCCCTAATTAATTCGTCCACAGAACCATAATTATTGAGAGCTAAGCGATCAACAAACTCACTTTTCAGATTTTTCCTGATCCATTTAATTCTGGTAACTACTGCAGGAGGAGAACTGAGACGATTGAAAAGCTGTTCCATTACTGCGACAAAAATTACAATGGATTCATCATCACTCTGTTTCTTATGTTTAATTAACTCCCACAATTCTTCATCATGATCTTTGCTGAGAAAATCTTGCTCTAATCGAGAAGTTAAAGCATCCCAATCTCTGACGTTCCCTGAATCTTTTATATGTCTTAGCCACAAAAGGGCTTTTCCTGAAAAAAGGTCCACAGCTGACTCAAACAACTGGTCCTTAGAGACATGTCTAGCCTCTGCTAGTTCATGAACTCTTTCTAAGAAAGATTTGACACCATATGTCTTCTTAGTACCGTCGAATTTAACGTCCCATTTATATAAAGAAACCGGTTTATTGAATGATGGGGATGAAACTTGAGCTTGACCAATGGTATTCATGAATGACTGGGATAAATCCACCATAGGAGCTGGAGGCGCTCTATCAGTTACACGGTCTTCAAGTTCCGATTCTAGCAAAATACATGTGGCATAAGATTCTTGCTTGAAATTAATATGTTCCCTAACACCAGTAGTGACATCTATTCTTTGAATTCTAGAGCTAACATGAATTAGGCGAGAATGTAATCTTTGATAAACCGAATCACTAGTTGAACCTTCAAAATCATTAATTAAACTCCTAATGCTATCCAGCGATGCTTGAATTTCCACAGCTTCAGTTTGAAAGGAGTAGTTCGGGTCAACTAAGGAAACTTGGGTAGGATTACGCTTTGACATAGCTTTAGCAAGAATTTTCCTCTTATCATTCATGTCCCTATCAGTGATAATTCCTCGAATTCTCAGTTCGTAGTTCAGCTCATTGATCAACAAATGCTTAGCTTTAAACATTTCCATCTTGAAAGAATTTATTCAAATTTCAAAAAAAATTCAGTTACTCCCTGTATAAGCGAAGTATAATACTCAAACATCAATTAAATAAAGACTGGAAGCTTGCCAGAAATCCTCAGGGAAAAAAATTATTACCTTAATATGTTCAAAGTTCAGAAGAATTTTTCATTTTTTTTTTTCAAGTTCAAAACAAAAAAATATCAACTTCTCACGAGAATCACCCTGTATGCAATGCTCACATCAAAAATTGAACTCCTCAAGTTCTGAGTACTATTCAGAAAGTATTAAAATGAAAAAGTAGACATGATAAATTGTTCACACTGTATATGAACCATTGTCTAATGCATATGCAGAAAAAACTTAAATTCTGATTTTGTATGTCAGAAATTATTCACCAAAAATGCAAGGTTTGCTCACCCTGTATGCAAATATTCAAAATTATCCAAAATATATTAACTAACTGTTACCTATCTTGAACAGCTGTCACCCAAAAAATTTAAATAATTCAATTCATATATTGACATCAAATTCAGCCAAATAGGTGGACCACCAAAAAATACCCTAGAAATAAATTCAAAATAATGAAACTATTCCAGTTTCAACCCAAAAAATTGCAAAAAAACTTCTAGTTCACCCTGTACATGGAAAGATGAAATTATTGAGTAAGAACTTATTTATCATCAAATAATCACTTGAAATGTGAAGTTATCAAGTACCAATATACCAGCTTAAAAAATTCAAGGACAAAATATTGAGTTCACAAAGTGTTTTCAAAAAAGTAAAAAGAATATTCAACTCAACAGAGTCACTCGGGCCCCACGTTGGGCGCCAAATTCTTGTAACCTACTTTAGACAATTTTTTTCTGAGATGGTAAAAAAATCAAATATTGCAAAAATAGTTATCAAGGCACAGCAGCTTTTCATCTGGTGAGCTATGATCATGAGTTCGAGACTTTGTTGAAATACTGGGGGGCGCCACTTAGTTTGTAACAGAATAAAAAACCAAGAAAATATAATAGATATTATCAACCTCAACTACTTCCCTGAAAGAGAAAATAATTGAAACACTGTGTGAACTCAATGGTGGTTTAATTATATGTTAATCATAAAACCCAGGTTAACATTTATACATGGAGTAATCACTACACTCAAGTTTTCCAGGATAAAAAACATTATCAAAATCAGATTCACAATCACTGATATGAATTATGCGTGAATTCCCTTTCATAGATCTATAACAGGGCGAACAATTTGTGTCAAAATATGTATGATAAATGTGAAGAAATGTTAAATGTCAACTTGTAATTGAATGGTATATTTAAGTATGACTTAAGCTGATAATCATAATCAGAGGCTGGTAAATGGTAATTTAAACAAAAAACTGGGCATTTTAGCTCTTACTCTCATGCCCAACAAACATTTTGGGTATAATATACGTCATTTCGACCTTAGAATAGGTCAACGACTTATTTGGCCTTAGTGAATATTACGTCTTATTTACTTCAAATTTACCAATGTGGGGAAAAAACTGGAAGTAATTCAGAAGACGAGAATAGGGATATTAGGGTATCCTGACCAATAGGTCGAGGAAACAATTAGGTGAAATTGCCCTAATTCTAGTCCGATAGTGGTCTGATTTTAGTTATTCTGACGTTATTCATTACCTACTTATGGGTGAGTTTACTAAGATTTCTACCTGGTTTACTGTCATTTGGTTGGGTTCGGAAAACAAATATGTACCGTGTTTCACGATCGACTATACCTACTCATTTACGTGTGGAGACTTAGTAGTTTATGAACATGGCGTTCAAAAGAAAACTCGATAGTAGTGGAAGGTGTAGATAATATGCATGTTGTTTAGCTTATTTGAGGTTGTTGTGAATCGTTATTCAACCTGCGATGCAAAATTTATTGTGATAATGTTGATTTTACACATGTAAAATTAGTGGGCCCACAAAATTATTGGATTTGTAGAAAAATACTGGATGATATTCTTTGTGTTTTCGAATTATTTTTCAACAATTCCATCTAAAAATGGATCAACTGGTAGAATATGATCATATATGCGAAATTTAACCTTTTCTGTATTACTATTCATCAGGATGTGGTCGCAATGTAGAGATTTCTTCTTTTTCCGTCAATGGCGAAAAAGGTTCGAGCCAACAAATATGGCGTCGGTTTCATATTGGACTTGAAAGTCGAATTTTCCAGAATCTTCAACTTTCAGGGCGAATAGGCTTCGTTCATAGTCGAAAATTCTGTATATTCTGACTATGGAGCCCAATTTCCCCATATTGGGATTTTAGACTATATCAACGAGTATATTATTTGAGTAGCAGTCAACCTGATGGATTTATATTATCAGATGTTCCCTATAATCATATAATTTGTCAAATGTTCGTTGTTCGCTTTCAATTTCTTATTCTGCACCACGGTATGTTTTCTAATTGGTCGCTGGATGACAGGCTTCATTTTTCAGCAAATCAGAAAAGTCCATCGCCGTGTTGTCATCTCTCGAACAGTGTTGCCGTTCTAGTATACTTTTAGTACATTTGCCATTTTTGTACGTTCTCAACCGAAGTGTAATAATTGATACCTGTTTTTTTTTATAAAAGTTATTTGAAATATGCATTCAGATCTGACCAATGGAATAAGTGGAAGTAAAACTTCGGATGTCAAAACAAATCGATGGTTTAGATGATCAAACATCATCGTAATGTATAGAAAGATATCATGATTTGCTTTAGAAGCGTTCAAGCGGTAAGCTACCTGAACCACTCACTGGTGATAAAGAATAAAACATTCAAAACTCATACATTGCGCTTGTCTCCAGTTTTTAATATTTTCAGAAATTAATGATCATTTCAAAACATTTGCCGACCTCAAAGCACCAGGATCAATAATAGTCATCAACTTTGAGAACATGATTTTAGGACTAATTTTGGTATTCTCGGCTCTCTCAAGGACACTTCGTTCTATAAGGATTTCATAGTGGTAATCTTGCCTTCATCGGATATAAAGTTGGTACTGATTAGGTCAAGAAAAGTCTAAGAAACTCCTTCGACTCAATTGGTCAAAAATAGGCAAAACAGAGTATAAATCCGACTTATTTTCTCCATCTGATTATTCCCTGACTTTATGATCGTTTATCAAGTTAGAATTTGGTAAATTTCAACTTCAATAAATATCCTGATAGTTCGAGGGCCTGGAAGACATTTTACTGGAGATTTTGATGTTAAATATTACCTAATTGATAACTAAATGCTCACCAGGACCATGAAGTTATGTTTGAAGTCTGTAATGAGTAGTTTCCAACTATGCAATTTGTCTATAAAGTTGATGGATTTTATAGGAAATGTTGAGGTCCTAACCAGGTATTTTACAACCTAATCCATAACTTTCAAGTTACTCAGGGCATAAAGGTAAAATATTTTGTCGGAAATTAGTAAATTTCGACTTCTTCGAGTAATTTCTCCTCTCTGCTTGGTATAATTCTCTTAAAATGTTGGTTGGGTGTTCACTTCTACCATGACTGTGGAACCAGGATGTGAACCGGCTGGTGCATCTCAGCCACAATGGGGTCCAACTCCAACCGGCAGATGCCCTGTCAAGGCCCGCAGAGGAGACTGCAGAGACTGCAGCAGAGACGGTTGCGAAGACTGCAGTGGAGACTGCGGAGACTCCTGCGAAGACTGCAGTGGAGGCTGCAGAGACTGTTGCGAAGACTGCAGTGGAGACTGCAGAGACTGCTGCGAAGACTGCAGTGGAGACTGCTGCGAAGACTGCAGTGGAGACTGCTGCGAAGGCTGCAGTGGAGGCTGCAGCGGAGACTGCTGCGGAGACACCGGAGTAGGCCTAGTGGTACTCCCAGCAGGTCGATAGCAATGTGTTAGCCGGTCTAATCGAGTGAAACTGCAGAGGTCGACATGATCAAAGTTGCCTAGCCCAGAGGAGACGTCACCCACAACCGATGTCGAGGCGTCGGACAAAATGCCCCACGAGGTAACTGGTAGGGTATCCGGTAAGGCCCACAAATCTGCGGCAATATACCATATTTATAGCCACTCGAATAAAAATACACCCTAGGATTTTATCCCTATCAGGTTTGACACTTACCCCTAGAATCAGGACAGGCCTCACTACCACTAAAGTTTACTGAATCAAAGTGCTGGGTCTGCATCGTGTAGCGAACCATGATGGTGCCAGAGGAAGTGAAGGAACGACACCACCAATTTAGGAAGGGCTAACTCCTGCGCCTTCTAGAATTTTCCCAACAAAATTCTAACAATAAAAAAACTATAAAATCATCTGCGCAACTTGAAGTATCGAAATTAACAGGAAACGTTGCTCACGTGATGATCATCCTCATCTATGATTGGTCGGCTCCGGCGGTACTGCGGCAACCTATACGAGACTAACCGATCGATTCCGAGGCCCGAAACCCCACAAAACACCAATCATATGACCACGGAACGAATCGGAACATAGCCAGTACATAGCCTCAGTTCACGATACTACGTCATCGTACTCCAACGGAACCAATGGAACAACCTACACCAGTGAGTTCGCAGCTTGTTCGCAGCCCGCATACTTTCTGCATTACTTGATACCACGACTCGTATGTCATTGCTCGTATGCACGAGTACAGGTGAGTGACATGACATGACATAACCCAGTCATTACTCTCAAATGTCAAAATACTACAAATAAATAGTATCGACACAACATCATCAATATAAATTGTCAATACTTAACAATATTCTTGAAATACATAAGACCATAATTCAAGGTAAGCGAAATTGCCTTTCAACTGTAAGAGTGCTTTTCTAACCAAAATAATTACCATTTGAAATTTGTTTCAAGTTTACCATCATACTCATTTACTTCTAGGTGGAAGCAAATCAAAAAGATATCAAGACATCTTTCCAAGAATCAGCTAATAGTATTGGTGAGTAACTTACAACCTTATCATTAATGTTGTGTACTTATTATTGTTGTATACTAATATGTTTTGATATTTTTAGATAAAGGACCACTCTACACTCTGGACCATTCAAGGTAGAATACATCAAATACTTTAGTGTCATGTACTTGAAATTTGAATAAAAACATTACACACAGTGTGAGTGCTTGTTCAGTGGTAGACATTGAGAAACATCCTCAAAACACTTGACAATCAATGAACTTCACCAAGGAACTGAAAATTTGAGAAGAAAGGTTAATTTTCATGTTACAAACTACTAAATAATATACTTGAAGGCATCTCCACAACATTTAATATAATCAACAGATCAATTTACGACATGTATAATGTCACAATCTGATCCAGAATTATCTAAGGAATCAAATAAAAAATGTTTCAATATACATGGTGTTCCATTTAAAAATCCAAAATTGGCGCCGTTTCTAGTGGAACCGGATGTGACCAAAAAGTGAAAAATCTGGTTTTGATACACCTACTATTCTAGAAGTCATAACTTGTCTAATAAGTAGATTCGTTGACACTCGGTATGCCATCATTCCACCATAATTATCCTTACCAATACTGACTGAGAGAATCACAAACGCCCTTGACTGACAAATCTACAATTTCAAGCGTGTAGCAATCAAAAAAATCGTCCCGTTATGTGCGTGGACCTTGCCTAAAACTCGGCCTAAAAGTCCCGTTAAAGCCACAGAACGGAGGAATGCCCCGCATAAAAATAACAGCCCAAAACTTGTCCAGCCGCAAGGTAGAAGGTAATAGACTATAGATCTGATAACTTCGGTTAGAGCAGTCCTGCACAAACTAAGATTTATTTGAATATTGCC
The DNA here is from genome assembly GCA_918026855.4 of Phaedon cochleariae. Classification (NCBI taxonomy): domain Eukaryota; kingdom Metazoa; phylum Arthropoda; class Insecta; order Coleoptera; family Chrysomelidae; genus Phaedon; species Phaedon cochleariae. The sequence continues at coordinate 23,870,586 of OU896707.1, forward strand.
ATCAGAAGAAATTTTTAAACAAGTATTCAATAAGGACCGCCACCATAACTCTACAGGGTGTCCGCGGAAAGTGGAACCATTGAATACATGATGGTGTATTGGTGTAGTGAATTACATTCGTCAACTTGGGCATGCATAATTTATTAATGGTCAGGTTTATACTGTGTCAATATTCGGTATTCTTACTGAACTGATCTGACCAAATCCTTCCCAAACGACGTAGTTATCGCATGTTTACCACCATGTATCTTTAGTTGATTACCTATGTTATACTTACCTGGTTGTTGATTGTAATGATTGTAATGATCTATCGTTTTGAAGAATCGTGATAGCATATTATGTAATATGTGTTGTAAGAAGCATATTACGCACGAATGGAAAAGTTACGCACGCATCAGCCGCAGAGCGGCGAGTGCGTAATTCCATGAGTGCGTAATTGTTTAACAACACGCATTACGTACTAGACTTTACCTACTGCCATACATTACATCAAAAAAGTTAGGACAAACAGTCTGAATTATAATTCCTGACAGTTGTGTCATCCGCTGTTGACGGAGATTACACGATCATGACTGGCTGAATAAACGAAAACTGTGCGATGTGGTTACTGTGCGTAAAGAGCTTCTTACTATGAGGCTGTATCTTGTGTGTTCTTGCCTACTTTTCTCACTCAAGTCAAGGCTATACCACAACAGACAAATGTGTTCACCCTGTCTTGGTCATTATAAAATTATAGTCTGGGTATTCAAGAAATCTCGGTACACAACCAAGCTGGAAACTTCACCGAACAAAATTAGATATTTAGTTGACATGAGTCATATAATAGAGATAGGAGCACTACGTATCACAAAAGTTTTCTGGATTCGACATCATAATTGTCAGAATCACCAAGTTTGCTTCATATAACCTAATAATTATGTTTCACCTACTTATACAAAGAGAAAGTATCCTTTTGCATTTTCTCGAAGCTTGTTTGTTACCATCCTTTTAATAAAGCTGATTTCAACTCTGAACTGAATTCTTTTAAATACCTAAATTGCTTCGGACAATGGTTTTCCTAGGATTTTCTGAAATCAATTCGACATCAATATGGATTCCAACTTCTAACCTCAAATGAGCCAGTTCCGTCATTTGATATTCTATAGCTCTAACACTTTGATAATTCAAATAAAAATTCCTCAATCTTATTATTACTGGTAAACTTATATTTTCGACTTTGATAAAAATCCCGAATCTTTGCATGATGGCCTTGGCGACAGCGCGAATACCCCTCTTCTCTCCTTGGTTTTTCTAGCTATAGCTATAGCTAGTTTTGAAGTTTGAAACATCGAATATACTCACTATAGAGGGCACTTTCTCACATTCTAGGATTTCAAATTTCGATTTTCGAATGGAAAACCCTATATTTAATTTTAAAATCGGCTATGGATTATTATAACGAATTCAACGATCCCAGGAAATGAAGAAGAATTCCTAAAATGTAAGAAAGAACCCTTCTAGTGAGCATATTCGATGTTTCAAATTTCATAAATATAGATAGAAAAACAAACGAGAAAAGGGGGTACTTATATGTTTCTGTGTCACCCGCTATAACAAAGGTAAATAGTCAAATCTTCTAGAAATTTTCGAAATTCATATATAATTTTTGGAAGTAAATGATTCTGAGTGGGTGGTAATACCTCCAAATGTACTTATAATTGTGCTACCTAATGAATATTTCTTATCCGATTATCAATCAATAAATAATTACACAGACAAAAAACTTTCATACGCCATGCTTTACAGAAATCTTTTCCACATGTAACTGACTTAACAATGCCTTTCAGCTGATGTTAGCATCTAACTAGAAAGGACGTTAGTTGTATTTTTCTAAGCAGATGACATTGATAAGTTACCTGGTTATCGAATATCCAAGATTTCTCGCTCTTTTGCATGCGAACTGGTTGGTAGGTACCAAATATGGTGACGACAACGGTCGGCAGCTCGAATGTTCTACTATAGGTGATTATTATTTCAGCGTTTTGATTTATTTGAGATGAATCTGAAAATCTGGTTAGGTATTATATCTAATTATATCATGGTGTCAACTGAATATGCTGATGGGCGATAATAATTGAATCAAATATAGACAATAGTGAGTCTCCTGATGCATGGTGAACCGAATAAAGAAGAAGAATAAATAATACAAGTTCAATATTGAGAGCATTTTTAATGATATTGATTTTATGTGAGGAAATATGGGATGTTTGTATCAACTCATACCCCAGTTTCGTTCGTTCGCTCGTTCGTTCGTTCGTTCGTTCGTTCGTTCGTTCGTTCGCTCGTTCGTTCGTTCGTTCGTTCGTTCGTTCGTTCGTTCGTTCGTTCGTTCGTTCGTTCGTTCGTTCGTTCGTTCGTTCGTTCGTTCGTTCGTTCGTTCGTTCGTTCGTTCGTTCGTTCGTTCGTTCGTTCGTTCGTTCGTTCGTTCGTTCGTTCGTTCGTTCGTTCGTTCGTTCGTTCGTTCGTTCGTTCGTTCGTTCGTTCGTTCGTTCGTTCGTTCGTTCGTTCGTTCGTTCGTTCGTTCGTTCGTTCGTTCGTTCGTTCGTTCGTTCGTTCGTTCGTTCGTTCGTTCGTTCGTTCGTTCGTTCGTTCGTTCGTTCGTTCGTTCGTTCGTTCGTTCGTTCGTTCGTTCGTTCGTTCGTTCGTTCGTTCGTTCGTTCGTTCGTTCGTTCGTTCGTTCGTTCGTTCGTTCGTTCGTTCGTTCGTTCGTTCGTTCGTTCGTTCGTTCGTTCGTTCGTTCGTTCGTTCGTTCGTTCGTTCGTTCGTTCGGGAGAACGTTGGAACATGCATTGTCATTGGACAGTAGCGAACATTAAACGTCAGTGGTTTGCATCGAGTATATATAATTTGGCGTACCTAGATACCTTAGGTATATTCATATAGGTACACTGCTTTTTTATTATTTTCTTGCTTTCATCAACTGTCATTGAATTCATTTTGATCTAAGGACTTTGAAATCTTTTCGCACGACCTTTTCAACTTCAAACTCATCTTGATGAAATATCAGTCCTCAGCGTATATATATATACTTAGTCAGATGGAAATATTCGTGTTTTGATCTCCACTGCTGATATTATTACAATAAGAGCCATTTATTCATTTTGTTTTCAGAATCTAATTTGAACAGCCAACTTGAATTTTCAAAATTTCTGATGGGAGACAGAAATTGGTTTTATGACTTCTGATAGAATCGCGCCTGCGTCAGTCACACTTTCAGTTATATAATTCTTGTTATATGACATAAACGTTGGTCGTCCTTTATGAGATGAGAATTGGTTAGGGTGCATGAATGATTGAACCAAAAACCGAAATACCAAGTTTCACTACCTTGATAGTGAAATCGTAAAGGATAGTGAAATTATTACAGATTGATGAAATAGCGGCAAAAGTTTATGAATCCGCCTTTATGTCCTTTATGTACTGAAATGGCATGATAGCTGATACGGTTGACTCACGCAACTTTTCTCAATGTTGACAAAAATCAGGTCCAGCATTGTTTATCATTTTTCCGACGAGAATCATTGAAATAAGTTTTAAGTTACTCAATAAATATTTTGGGAATGTTCATTGATATACCTAAGATCTGATATTGCATTTTTATAATATGAAGTATCTTATATTATTCAAGTTTCATTATTGAACATTATTGCTCCGATATTTAAATAGTCATAGATAAAGTACATAATGCTGATTGTGCATGATGATGGCTTTTACATGCTCACGTCATCTCAGCTCTCGCCTTCGGCTCGTTTTCATGTTTTCGTTTTTGTATTTTGGTTGTTGTTGTTGATTGGATTGCAATTATCTCGATTGCAAGATCGATCAGAATAATAAGCCTAATTGCCAGAACGATGTTGCAATCAAGCTTAGCTGCAAGATCGATTTGTCAATTGAGCAGTAATGGCCATATCGATGTTACAATTATCTTGATTGCAAGATCGATGTTATAATTAAGTCCAAATTGATGCTTGAGCTTAATTGGCAGATGAATCTTGCGAATATAAAAAACAATTTCGTTATGTCCGGTTCAACGCCTTCGTAAAAAACCGTGATAGACCATCACTATTGATTTTTATTGACGAATTTCAAACCATTTTTTTCACAAAATCAGAGTAATTTTAATTTCCATTATCATCAATAACCTTGTTGTTTCACATACGATTTACAAAATGACATACCTACCTAATATGATGGAATCGAAATACCCTCAGTTTTGAAATTATCCAACTGGCAAAGTTTGTTTCATCTTCTCTTTTACCATTTTGAGAAGGAAATCGTAATGTGCAGGTGATGATAATATCTATATAGAGTCACCAGACAAACTGAAGTGCAACTGATTTCATCGCGTCGAATATTTTTTCATAATCATTTTATTGGTCACCTACAAAAATATACCAGAGATACCACCTATACACGGTGAACATTTTTCAGTTTATTTCAACTCCATGTCCACACAATATTGTATCAATCCAGGTTCACACCGTACTGTATAATACTGTTATGGCTACCTTTCGAATTATACTAATATTAAATGTCTCAGAAGTATGAAATTTCAACAAAATTTGAGTTATTGATGAAACTAATTGTGCATTTCCATTCTGACGAAAATCTATTTCGGCAACTAAGTTACAATACAATTAGAGTTCGTCAATTTTCTTTTCATTCCCTGAGATATACAGGGTGTCCCGTAAAGACCACGTCAAACCTAGTGAGAATGTAGATCAGAGGATAACCCACCTGCTATGACAAAATTCCCATTATAATAGTCCTACCGTTTTCGAGATATTTTTATTTTAAATAGTTTTGTCTGCACGGTTGGTACAATTTTACATCTCTATGGTTCATTTTTTCAGTAAATATTGCTGAAGAATGATTTCAACGTATACATTGAAAACATTCTCAGGACATTTTGAAGGGGGGCTGTCAGAAATATTTTTATTGAAAACTTTGGTAGTGGATATTTTAAAAAAAATTCGAAAACGGCAAGACTTTTATAATGGGAATTTTGTCATATGCAGATGGGTTATCCTTTGATCTACATTCTCCCTAGGTTTGACGTGGTCTTTACTGGACACCCTGTATACGCTCTTATACTTATATATACTGATATACGGAGTGTCCCAAAATTCCTGGGACACAGAGTGACCACGTGTAACAGAGGTCAAAATAAGTTGATTGGACCCAATATATTCATTTACCAAAATATACCGATTGTCCGTGAGAAGAGTTCTTGTTTTATATGGAATGAAAATAGGTGCATTTCAATTTTCTACGTCGAATGGACTTTTATATTGATGAAGGTGGCCGTCATATTGAACATTTATTATTAAAAACGTTCTGCCTTCGTTTCCAATGTAAACAACATTTTTTATCACAACGAACAGCGAGGCTCTGGAGCAACAACAAGGACGGTGTTCCCCGAGGCATATAACCTCCAGAAATTTAAGAAGAACACCAATTCCTACCTTATTTCCCTTGGTTCTCACGATGTTCTCTGAACATTACAGGATATCCCTTCTCGTGGGAACCATCATTATTGAATATTAGTTATTTATTATACAAGGGGTAAAAGCGAGGGTAAAAGTATTAGATTTTAGGGAGGATTTTAGCTTGAGGTTGTGTTGTCTACAAAAAACCAAGAGCTCAAATCTAATATTCTCCCTTGTATAATACACTATTTTTTTCTGTGACAGGATAGACGACGATTCAATATTGACAAGATATTACATTATGAAACAATCATAGAATTATCGATGCGAAATTTTAAGTTTAGTAAGTGTCTGCAGGCATCTTTTTGTAGGCATCTTTATTGTTGCTATGGGAACCTTCTGAAGTAATCGAATATGTGTCGATTTAATTCTGTGTTTTGATTTTGAAAAATTGCGAACAGTGGTTGTTTAGTGATTTACGTAACCGCAAAATGAAATGGAAGATAAAAGGACTTCCACTTCTGTTTGAGAGTGTATTCATATTTAATTATTTATTGTACATTTGGCATCAGCGCCTTGTATGCATTGCTGTGCCACCCCCAACCCTGTCGACAAGAGAATACTGAGACATTCATCGTCGGTACTTGGTGAGCAAGCAATGCTTTTGTTAATTTGTTAATAAAAGCCTATCGAAACCTATTTCTTTTCACTACATTTCTACAATTCCATCAAGTACTGACAGCTATTTACTATTTACACAAACATTTGGTCCTTCGAACCTGGATTAGTAGTGAAAAAGCAATCAATTATTTCGAAAATAAGAAACAATATTCAATTATACCCATCAAGATACAAGTGAAATCAAGAAAGTACAGTGTGCAGCAAAGAAGATCAGCCCAAACAAGAGACGTTCAGCTATACTATTATCTGGTCACCTGCTCACTCAAGGATAGTCGTAAGTCAGTTCCTTTTCTATTCCTATTTACCTACAATTCCCAGCCATTAGAGATCTGTGAGTTCAAGATTTCTTCAAACTGATAGCTATTTTAAACAATTATATTCAATTTGATTCACTGGATACATTATATACCACATTATATTTACATTTAAATCAAAATGAGTCAAATTGATCTAAAATCACTAATTAAAAATAGAGGTACACTCAAGTGGAAACTTACTTCAATTGAAAAATTCGTGAATTCTATGAAAACCGGTACAATTCCAGAAGTAACTGATGTTCAGTTACGTTTCGACAACAATTTCAATTTACTTAAAGATTTCGATATAATACAAACTAGCATAGAACAGAAATGTGATGATGACCATTTAGAAGCGCAATCAGCTGAAAGGGAACCATTTGAAGAAAAATATTATACAGTTATTACATTCTTGAGCAATTATTTAAAACTTCATGCACCAAAAACAGATAGTGCACCTACATCAGTAGCTGCACATGATTCTTTACAAAATTTCTTATTGCCAAAATTGAAATTACCAGTATTCAATGGGGAATACGAGCACTGGCTAGAATTTAAAAGAAATTTCATATCAACAATCGATTCCAATAAAACTTTGAATGATGGCCAAAAATACAATTTCTTGAGTGCGGCCTTAGAAGGTTACGCAAAAAGGGTCATTGAAGGTTGCGATGAAAGTTTAGATTATAATACAGCTTGGCAAATGCTTTGTGATAAATTCAATAAGAAAAAATTCCTGGTTGATACACATATTAAATCAATTTTCAACATAAATTCAATCACAAAAGGTACATTCAGTCAATTTAGAAATATGCTAGATGAAATCTCAAAACATTTGTCAGCTTTAGAAGGAATGAAGCTCACCAAAGATTCACTGTGGGATATGGCAATTATTCATGTCATTTACAATAAATTAGATAAAACAACTCAAAACAAATGGAAAGAATATCATACAAGCACAGAATTGCCAACATTCAATAGATTTCTCGATTTTCTAAAGGATCGAGCTGACATATTGGAAACTTTGGAGGAGCCACATTTCAAACAAGAAATTCACACATTTAAAGGAATGAAAAATATTCAAAGATCACATGTCAATCTAAGCATAGATGTTAAAAAGTGTAATTTTTGCAAAGGAGACCATACTATTTATATGTGTAACGATTTTTTGAAACTAAATATCTCAGAACGTTGGGAGAAGATAAAACCATTGAAACTATGTACCAATTGCTTACGATTAGGCCATTCTAGAGAAACATGTTATCTTAGTCCCTGTAAAAAATGCAGACGAAAACACAACACACTATTACATAATGATTCCTACAATTCCAATTCTTCTAACAATTCTAATTCTACCAATCCTAATTCTACTAGCAATTATCATCCAATCAATCAAAGGCAAAATGCAAGCACAAGTTTTCGAACATCGCAAGTCCCCGCTATTAATCAAAATGAAAATGTTAGAAGAAATGAAATATCCAATGTTCAAGATCAAATTTGCAATGTTTTAATAAAACCAGGTCATTCTACTGTATTACTATCAACAGTTACATTCTACATACAAGACAATGATGGCAATTTTCAATCATGTAGAGCACTACTTGATTGTGGAGCTCAATCCAATTTAATCACACAAAAGTGTTGTGACAGGTTACAGCTAAATTTAATCAATACAAAATTATCAATTATTGGTATTAACCAAGTCAAATCCAATTTAACCAAACAAACATGTGTAACAATTCATTCAAAATTCAATAATTTTAAAGCTAATTTAACCTGCTATGTCACCCATATTATTTCTTCAAGCTTACCTTCAGAAAAAATCAATTTATCATCTATCAAAATTCCAGAGCACATCACTTTATCAGATCGTCAATTTTTCAATTCTGATGAAGTCGATATGTTGTTAGGCGCTAGCATTTTTTGGGATCTATTATTAGAAGGTAAAATCAAAGTGAGTGGCAATGGAACTATTTTGCAAAATACAAAACTTGGTTGGATTGTTTCGGGTACAATTCCAACACAATTGAATTCATCGCTATGCAATTTTTTTAAAATCGTCAATATACCAGAAGACAATCAATTGAAACAATTTTGGGAAATCAATGAAATCCCCGATACTATTATTTCATCCAAAGATGATTTGGAATGTGAAAGATTATTCAATGAAAATACAACTCGAGACAGTAATGGGCAATTCAAAGTGAAATTACCATTAAAACATTCACCTAAATTGCTAGGAAACTCAAAAGACATTGCAATTCAAAGATTTTTGGCTATTGAGAAACGATTCAGATCAAATCCAACATTTTTCAATTTATACAAAGAATTTATACACGAATATGTGGATTTAGGACATATGACTAAAACAACAATTAACTAAAACAACAATTAATGACACCAATTTACCTATATACTATCTACCTCATCATGGTATTTTGAAAGATAGTGCCACTACCAGATTGAGAGTAGTGTTCGATGGCTCATGTGTTACAGAGTCGGGATGGTCGTTAAATAACCTCCAATATGTTGGACCTAAAGTTCAAAACAATATATTTGACATCCTTATTAGATTTCGATATTTTAAGTATGTAGTATCTGCCGATATAACAAAGATGTATCGACAGGTTTTAATGCATGAAGATCACAGACCACTTCAACAAATAATTTGGAGAGATTCTCCTAATGACGAATTTTCTATATATCAATTGAATACTGTGACATATGGGACTACAGCTGCCCCTTATTTAGCAATCAAATGTTTGCACCAATTAGCCATAGAAAATAATCAAACTTATCCTATTGCATCAAAAACTATTCTAAACGATTTTTACGTAGATGATCTACTCACTGGGTCTAATCATATTAACGATTTACAAACTAATTGTATGATTATATCAAATATACTGAAATCCGCGAAATTCATTTTACGAAAATGGAATTCCAATGATCCTAAAGTTTTGAAAGGCATCGAAAATTCAGATGGTTTTTATGAACCATTGACGTTAGGAGAAAGTTCAAAGACCCTTGGCATCCAATGGGTTGCCAGTAAAGATCTATTAAAATATAAAATTATATCGACAACAATACCTACCTCTATTACAAAAAGGCAAGTTCTATCCCTTATTTCTCAAATTTACGATCCTCTAGGCCTGCTTAGTCCAGTGGTTATTGTAGCCAAAATAATTATTCAAAATTTATGGTCTCTCAAACTAGAATGGGATGATTTTATTCCAGATGGTCTGTTAATAAAGTGGGCACAATTTTACAACCAGTTATATTTATTGAATGAACTAGAAATTCCCAGAAATGTTGTGGGTAAAAGCTTTTCTATATTAGATATCCATTGTTTTTGTGATGCATCTTGTTCTGCATATGCAAGTTGTATATATATACGTAGCATAGATCCGTATGGAATCTATAATGTACAATTATTATGTTCTAAAACCAAGGTTTCACCTTTAAAATTGATTACTATTCCTAAACTTGAACTTTGTGCCGCCCTATTGGGAGCTCAATTATCACAGCAAGTAACTAATGCTTTTTCAAGTATCATATCTTTATCGGTCCCTATTCATTTTTGGTCAGATTCACAAATAGTACTATGTTGGCTCAAAAAAGATTCTAATCAATTACAAACATTTGTAGCCAACCGTGTAGCTAAAATTCAATCTATTAGTACCATAGATAAGTGGCATTACGTAAATACAAAAGAAAACCCTGCAGATTTAGCGAGCAGAGGTATATTACCTGAAAATTTATCTTCTTCCAAGCTATGGTGGGAAGGTCCAATTTTTTTATATAAATCTATTGATGATCTATTGAACAGCGATTCTATATCAGATATTGAAGTACCAGAATTGAAAAAATCTACAAAGGTTCTCATTATTGAAACAACCGAGCCATTTCCCTTATTTTCACGATATTCCGATTTGATCAAGTTGAAAAGAATAACAAGTTACTGTCTGAGATTCATTTATAACTCACGTAAGAAAAAGCAAGATAGAAAGATCTGTCCATTATCCACATTGGAAATAAACAATGCAATGAATTACCTTCTGAAATTAGCTCAACAGGAATCATTTCCAGTAGAAATTGCTCTAATTATTGAAAAACAAAATTTACCAGTAAACCATAAGTTTTCTAGCTTAGCACCATTTTTAGATGATAATTATCTAATGCGAGTAGGTGGTAGACTTCGATTTACTACATTGAATTCAAATTTGAAACATCCAATATTACTAGATTCAAAACATCCTTTAACAATATTAATATTCAAATCCTATCATATTGATCTACTTCATGCAGGTCCTCAATTACTTTTATCCACTATACGTCAAAATTATTGGCCAATAGGCGGACGCAATTTAGCTCGTAAAATTGTGAAGAATTGCATTACTTGTTTCAAATTTAAACCTACATTTGCTACCTGCCCAATGTCTAATTTACCTGATATACGAGTCAAACCATCATTGCCTTTTGAATTCACAGGTATGCTGGTCCATTTTTAATCAAAAATAAATCAGGACGAGGATCTATTCTCATTAAATCATACATTTGTGTCTTCGTCTGTTTTTCTACCAAAGCCATACATTTAGAATTAGTGAGTGATTTGTCAACTGAATGCTTTTTATCTTGCCTCAAACGTTTCACAAGCCGTCGTGGAATACCTTCGAATATTTTTTCAGACAATGGATCCACATTTGTAGGAGCAAAAAATGAATTATTTGAATTAGGACAATTTTTAATCAACAATCAATTACACATCAATAATCATCATTCAAAAAATAATACATGTTGGCATTTGATTCCACCGTACGCTCCCAATTTTGGGGGTCTTTGGGAGGCAGCTGTGAAAAGCACAAAATTCCATCTCAAACGATTGATGTTAAATAAAAAAATGACTTACGAAGATTTCAATTCATTAATAATCCAGATTGAAGGAATTTTAAACTCACGTCCTCTCTATACTTTGACAACTGATCCAAACGATTTACTGCCAATTACTCCATCCCATTTTCTTATTGGTCGCCCTATTACCTCCCTTCCTGATACTGATTTTACACGCCATCCAAGCAACAGATTATCTAAACTTCAAGAGATTCAACAAATGCATCAGCAGTTCTGGATAAGATTCACGAAAGAATATGTAACAACTCTACATGATCGATACAAATGGAAGGATCCAGCTACACCAATCAAAGTTGACACGTTGGTGTTGATTAGAAACGATCAGCAGCCACCATGTAAGTGGCCACTTGGTCGCATCCTCAGCCTGCACCCTGGAAAAGACGGCATATCCCGTGTGGCAACAATCAAGACTTCTTCAAAACCAATTACTCGGGCAATTCGACATTTGTGCCCTATTCCCATGGAAAATGAATTTTAAAGTGAATTTTGACATTCCATGCATACTATCCCTCAAATTTTGTATATTTTTGTTTCCGTTTTTTGCAATTATCTATTTGAAGGTATCCTTCAAAGGGGGGAATATGTTTGAGAGTGTATTCATATTTAATTATTTATTGTACATTTGGCATCAGCGCCTTGTATGCATTGCTGTGCCACCCCCAACCCTGTCGACAAGAGAATACTGAGACATTCATCGTCGGTACTTGGTGAGCAAGCAATGCTTTTGTTAATTTGTTAATAAAAGCCTATCGAAACCTATTTCTTTTCACTACATTTCTACAATTCCATCAAGTACTGACAGCTATTTACTATTTACACAAACAACTTCTTTCTCGGAGACGGTGTTATTGGCTTATTTTTCGAAAGTGGCACAACAAAAGCCATCAACAGGGCACGTATATATCCGAGAAAAAATACTCACTTCTTTCCTGCGGGAAGAAAGTGATTTATGAAAAGTGACATTCTGTAACACTGTCAATATAGAGATAAAATGTCAAATTTTTAACCCGTCACAGAAGAATACAATTTTTCCTTCCGGAAATATGGGGAGTACCAAGCTTCTAAAACAAATGAAGATAACTCATTTGTCTCCCTCGTTGAAAAAAAAACTTGAAACACGTATGACCACTCTTTAGAATGTTCCGAGAAAAATATCAGGGGGTGAGAGTAGTTTCAATCCTTCTACAATATCTCCTGGGTTTCTTTTATTACTGAGAGGAGATTGATCCTCTAGAATGCACTTTCGACAAATTTCATTGAATTTGTTTCACTCATTTCTGAACAGTAAACAAATAATTATTCATTGCACAAGGGAAAAAAGTAGTAGATTCTAGCTCTAGGATGTGAGTTTAAAACCAATATTTTTCCCGTGTATAATACACAATTTTGTTCTGTGGCAGGAAAAAGGACGAATCAATTTTGAGAAGATATTACATTATATCAGAATCAGAGAATTATCGACGTGAAATTTGAAGTTTTCAACAAGAATGACACCTGCGTTTTCGGCATCTTTTTGCAGGGATCTTCATCAGGTTGTTAAAGTAATCAAATACCTGTCATTCTGATTCTGTGATTTGATTTTCAGATATGCGAATTTAGTGGTTGTTTAGTAAATTACGTAACCGAGAAGTCAAATGGAAGATAAAAATACTTGCAAGCTGATGTCAACAGAGATGAAATTTCAAACTCTTTTCCTGTCACAGAAAAAAAATGTTTCTCATGTAAACTTCAAACTCTCCTCGAGGACAGACGGTGGATTTTGGTATATGAATTAATTCTGTCCAATTGATTCATTTCGACCTCTATTACGCACGTACTAGCTCTGTTTACCAACAATTTCGAGACACCCTATACATGTATATCAATATTATATATAAATATAACATATCACATTACGTACATATTGTATTTTTCAAAATTCCTACTTTCGTTAACTATCCAACTAGGTAATCATGAATTCTTAACTGTACTAGATTCAATATTGTTTTGAAAATTCTGCCAAATTGGCAACACCTAAGTCAATGACTCCATCATTCTAGTTGGGTATAAAAATGTATGGACTATTTTCAGCTGAACCGAGATACGACGCAAATTGTGTTTCTTATTGAGTTCAAAACTCGATTGGAATTTTGTTTCCTGTGAGTACATACTAAATACTCACACTTAATTGTAGATGTTTAATATGGTGAGGTTGCTTCTGTCCCTTCATGAATCTCGAACGATATTAGATACATAAATGTTAATGTATGGGTCTGAAGAATATGGGTTGATTACTCAAATTCGAATGAAAGACGGTAATTTCTCATATTCAAATGCGTTTCATGCGAGGTTTCATGGGTATATTTCATATAGGTATATAAATGAATATTATTAAATCTTTGTGACAACAATATGAATCGAATAATATACATGATGGTTTATCGAATATGTACCAAATGATGGTGTTGGATTCAAAAAACAGAAATATTCACATTTCCGTAATCATAATCTCAGTATTATGAAATGAGATGTTACAAGACTCCTTACTTGTCTTATACCTTCTGGATCCGCTTATTGTGAGATGAACTTTATTCCGGCATTTTCGATTCCACCTAGATTTTGTTCCGTTTCATTCAGTTTAGAATTTAGAAAGGGCGAACATAATTCACTACCGCTCTGTATAATTATCTAAATAAAACACTTCAAATTTCGATATCAATAATTATATTGTTCAGCCGATCCCAATTTGAAGACTAAATGAAAACTTGCAATTTTTACACGGGTCCAATGCCCCCCGAGTAATGAAAGCAATAAAAACAATATAAAAATAATTAAACGTATTAAGCATCGTATCGAGTGAGCAATTTTTGTGGGCAGCTGCAAAAATCTAATAAATTGATTGAGGAGAAAACATAGAATGACCGTTGGCGAAAAATTGACAAGTTCAGTGAACTGCGGTCGAAGGTTTCATGTATTACGTATATTACAGTCGGAGAACTGAAAGTATGGGTCCATGAGTATACCCGTACAGGGTGTTTCATTGGGGAAGGTAAATACTTATTGGTGGATAGAAGTCACTAGGGTGATTTCGAAAAACCCATGGTCTATGGGTCTTCGACATCTTATAGCTGAGATACGGGATGTTTCATGAATTTTGCCCATGTCTTCATTGCCTCATAAGTTTTCAACCAACTTGTATATTTTTTTGAAAATTCGTACACTTAGTCATTCTATCTTCAAGACATACTATTATAATACCATTAGTTAGCTACTCACCAACATCTGGGTCATATCCAACTTTAGTATGAAATCATCGCTAGTTTTCACCGTTTAGACGTTATGCGGAAAATTATTTTAATCTGATCAACTTTGGAAGGATACATCTCCCTTATTATCCATTTAGGGCCATTAGCTTATTCATCAAACTCTACATATTTTTGACTCACCCTGTATACATATGAAAGAACAACCTCGGAACAACCATTTAGTGAGGTTTATACTGTATAAGATGAACTTTGCCCTTTATTTTCGTGATATTCAATTTGTAATTTCACTTTTTGTTGAAAATATATACGATGCGCAACATTTTCAATGTTTCCTTTTGTGATAAAACTATTTTTGTATTACTGTAAAGATTGTGTTATAACCGTTACAAGGATTTTGAATGTTTCGTGAAACTCGGTCTTCTCCAAATATGTTAGTTACATCGACTGTCCAACTTTCTTAACATCAATGTATAAATCCTCAGAAAGTGTAAGTACCATACTTGATCAATCTCAATAGTCTCCCTGATGATGGGAACATACATTTCCGGAAGCTCAAACAAACTGTAATGAGTTCACTTTTACTTTGCTATATACAAGATCCACTAGCAAGCAAGTTTTATCTCTAACTGGTAAGCAACGACTTCCATCTAATGCGAGAAGCTTGCTATATAATAAAAACAACTCTATATGCGATGCAAACGCATGACTCTCCTCGGTGTTATTACTTCAGTTATTGCACTGCATCTATACAGCGTAACCAAAATACAAGACTTTCGAAACTTGGAACTAAATCACAAGTAGGTAATAGACAACACTGACGGATATCAAATCATAAAATTTCTGCTATCATATGGAAGAAGCTCCATCCTCCATTCGATAGCAATAAACACAATCATCACGTGTATTTGACAAAGAGTGACCTGCGTGTTATCGTACTCCGCCGGAAAATACGAATGTATAGAAGTGTTAGTGATAGGAAATTATATAATAATAGGAAACAGTGTTGAAACCTATGATAAAATGAAATTCGTATCTCCACAATAGGAATATATTTCAAAAAATCCTTGGGCAGGTTTATTTGTACTCTGAATCCAATAAATTGGATTAAATATAATGAATTGCAGATCTTTCGGCTGCTGCCTTACGGATATGGCTATATTAAAATTTATAAAGGGGTTGATTAGTCGAACAGGAGGTTGACAGGTGGTTGAAAAATTTTACAAAGAAATAGATTTTTGAAAATAAAATTCGACCTGTTCGAGGATATTTTAAAATATACAGGCTGACTGACAAAAAACGCCCCTATCGACTATCTGATTCTGCAAATCAAAAAGCAAATGAAATAATTCATGGAATACAACAAGGTGACACTAACAATTTCTTTTTACGATACAAAAACAGCGTTTGTCAACTTTTTTTTCAAATGGCGATGTATATTTTGTAATTATTTTACTAATATTGATATTTTTCTGAATACTATGATGTAGGAAAAGTTGACTGGACTGAAATTGACCTTTTCATCAAATTTACCATGAGTCATCGAAGGTTGAGTCCGTTCCTCATAAAAAAGACGTTATTTATAATGTTGAGAAAATGATTTATTTGAAACATCTTCGGAAACTTCAATAAGTACTTATAATTGATGATGCATTTCTTGACGACGGAGCATACATTTTCTTATTCAGCGCAGAAGTCAATTTTTTATACATCCTTGAATCAAGAAGAAAAATCTCTATCAGGAAATGAATAAAAAAATATACAATGTCATTTGGAAAAAAAATTTACAATCGCTGTCGTTAGAGTTGAAATTGGAAAAAGAAATTGTTAGTGTCACCTTGTATAGTATCTGATGAATCATTCAATTTGTTTTTTTGTTTTTCAAAATAGGATAGTTAATAGCAGCGCTATAAATGCGGGGCGTTTTTTGTCAGTCAGCCTGTATATTTCTGTGAGATTGCGATTCATTTCATAATGGTTTTCAACACTTTATAGGGGGCAAACCGTCAAACGCATGCGTCTTCTGCTCTGATCTGTTTTTCAAGCTTTACCCACTAATTTTTTAATGTTATCATTTCGCATTGAGTCTTTTATATATCTAATATGAATATAGGTAGGTACTCACTTAGGTTTTTTGTAGGCATAACCTACTGAAGACTGAATCATTAGGATATTGCGAGGAATATTTATAAAAATTTCGATTCTCATTGAGTAACACAATTATTATAATGAAGATGTCGATACCTAATAAGAAAAACAAACATGACAGTGTACAATATTATTATTATTACCAAACAAACAGTCAGGCGATTAAATGTTCTCCACTTTCTAAGTTCAAACATAATGGTGGAAAAGTTAACAAAGTCTAGATAAATCCCAAGCTATTTTAAAAGTTCAATGAACCCGGAGTGCAGCATATTTTTAAATCGTCATTATCTTTTTATAAAACACGCATCTACAATGTAAGTGTGTCATTCGATATCAGTGGCGTATACAACTTGATGGGGAACAAAATAGAGTCATTACAGTATTATACTAGTTAGTAAGTATTGTTTTCGAATTGTTACTCACTCTTAACTTGACTCTTAAATTAACTTGGTCAAAACAAATCATCAAGGTGGTCATGACATAGAGAATGATTATTTATGTAGGGCGTCCATGAAGTTTAACAATCAATTTCCAGATCAATATCGAGTCCCTAGAACCTCATTTTATATTTCAATATACAGGAAGTTAAAAACTTCTGACTGTGATCCATTGGCGATTCCAAATAATCATATATTATATAGAAAAAAAATACCTACATAGAATTGATGATACCACGTGAAGGAACCGGATATTCCCCTTACCTCTTTCTTTCGAATCATAAAATTTATTGAGAGAATTCAGTCCACTTTCAGAAATCCTGATCATCCTGTTTACGTTGAATTCTTACGTGATATGAAAATGAAAAATATTTATTTCAAATAGGAAATCCCAATATGCAAATACGGTACTCAAATCAAATACATCTTGGAATCGATTTATTTCGGAGAATTGTGGAAAGTCAATAATATATGAATGGTGTTCCATTTCTGAAATTCGTCGTTTACTCCACACGTTACTTGACAGATCTTCAATTGGTGTCTGAAATAATCTCATGCCAAGGTTATCTCGTCTTGTTTTTTATAATAAGTACGATGCTTTTCTTCAGATGGGTAGGTCAGTGACATGATTTGGATTCCAATCTGGGGGAACGGACAACTATGTTTATTTGGGTTATTTTCTGCACGGTGCATGGGTCAGAAACTGTAAAGGCACATGTGCAGGACAAAAATTCGGATTTTTCAAGGTAAAACGTCTTCTTCTTTGCAAAAATTGAACTCTCTCAATATCATTAGCAGATCATAGAAGATAATATAGGACCAGCAGATTGTACAAAAAAAGAAAAATATGAGCACAAAATGCATGATCAATCAAATCTGAAACCTGATAGTTTGGTAGATTGTCCTTATTTACCTGATTAATTTTACCAACGGAAATAACTTTCGAATGTATAGACATATGATAATTGAATACCTCCCTATAAATTCATGTTCAACCGTGTTCAACACTAGTTCTCGATGGGAATACTTATTAGAACTTGATGATGATATGAGATAATGCAATTTTTCGGAATGCTATGCTCAACAATTTTATCAGGTGATTACCAAAATTCAAGAATTATTGGAATTCATCCTCTACAATTCACGTTTTATATATCCTTGTCTGATCGTACGAAGGAAATTTATATTATATTCGTGAAACATCGTACGTACTACCTAGAGAGGTAAAGGTAACTACTTGAATCTCCTGATTAACATGGTTCAGGGGTTGACCAGGCTTGCTAGTCCCTCTTCATGAATATTTCAACCGTTATATTATCAACCGTTTTCACATAGGTACAACAAATAACAAGGTATAGTCCCCTGTGGAATTGACTAAGTATATAAGCATCTCTATGCGTTAATTTTTTCAGATATTTTGACTATCCATATTATTTTGTTTTTTGTGATAGCGATGGGAAGGGGGTGGTTAGGATCCCAAGAACCTACCCTTAGTTACGCCACTGGATGCATTGTTCAATATTAACTGGATTGATCACAGTGTGGCTTAGAATACTATGGAATCAGAGTTCTTGCTAAAGATTGGTTCAAATCATATCTATCGCGGCGAATGATGTGTATCAGAGTGAAATATGAAATATCAGGATACGAATCTGACAAAGATTCAGAATATACTCACATACAGGCAGGAGTCCCACAAGGTTCAGTGTTGGGTCCTACATTATTTCTGATCTATGTGAATGACATTGTTTGTAACTTTCCTTCAGTTACCTTCACACTGTTTGCTGATGACACTAGTATACTAGTTTCGGAAAAAAATTCGGACCTGATCACTACTTCGTCAGTAGGGATAATGGAGGGAGTGTCAGACTGGTTTCTATCGAATAAATTGTCTCTCAACTATTCTAAATCGAATAATATACTATTCAGCCTTTACAAAGATATCGATGACGTCACTATTCACCTCAATCAAAACTCTATCGATTCTGTGAACTCAACTAAATTCCTAGGAATAAACATAGATTGCAAGTTGAACTGGTTGGATCATTCCTCTGCACTTCAATCTACATTGAGTAGGTCAATTTTCGCTCTGCGTACTATCAAGAGAAATACCAACCTTGCGACATGGTATAGAATTTTGGGTTACATCTATATACGCGGCAGAAGTGTTTGTGATACAAAAGAAAGCCATTCGAGTATTATTTGGTTTAAATTATAGAGACTCTTGCAGAAAGAACACTTTTCAGAGACCACGAGATATTAACGAACACCTATTTATTCAAAATAGCTATGTTAATACACAAAAAACGAGCAACACTGACACGACCATCAAACAAACATACATATCCAACTAGAAATCAAGACTATATTTTGCCAAATTATAACTACAATAGATCCAGGAATGGACCACTGTATTCAGGAATCAAAGTTTATAACCACTTACCCTCCAGTACGAAATCTTCAAATAATCTGAGATTCAAAGCAAGGATGAAAAAAATGTTGCATGAAACAGAAGAATACTTCTCTCACAATTTAGAATTAGATATCACATAAAATTTACTGTTTATGTACCGTGCTCGACTTTCTCGATGCTTTATGCTAGATAATCGGAAATACCTTTTGTTAAATTATAATGTAATATTGACACCACTGTTCTTTCAATTCTGAGAAATATATATATCTATCTATCTATTGAGTTGATTTGATACCGTCAGTTCATTGTCATTGTAAAAATCTTTTTAATTTATCTTCCTATTATTCGACAGACTCCCATTTTTTGTTTGTTCGTTTATGATCAACTGACTATCACATAATGCGGGCATAATTTAATTTTTTTCCCCAAGATATCCGAACCGTTTGAACTTCTCGCTTATTGACCTATTAACCCTCTCATGCATAATACCCACTACAGTGGACAGGAGGAATAAGTAGCTGTAAGCAATGAAAATATTCCATGTTCCATCAAAAATTACCACTTCCTGTTCAATCATATTTGCACTAATGTAAAACGGTTGCTGAAGACTTCAATGTTGTTTCTGTCATAACATTTTATGGAGGCTATAGAAAAAAATTCAATTAATCGACATCTTGATTATTGTAACCTATAATTAGCAATATAAATATATTTAATAACAAAATATTTCACTGTGCCTCAGTCAGAATCGGAAAAACCATATGTCCAACCTATAGTGGACGCCATGCTTTTCATGACCTTATTATCTTACTTTTCGTTTCCAGACTGTTCTTTTTGATGACGTGGCTGGTTATTCACATGAATTCCAAACAATTTTCGAAATCCTTTAAGATTCCGAAATTATAATTGTTTTGTATTTCTTTCCAGAAACCAAGTCCGGTCCTGCATTTTTTCATTGGATAATACCTTTTCTCAACTCTGTGCTGCTATATCAATATGCAAAAAAAATATTTTAAAACTTTTGGTCCAATCTTGAAGTAGGTAGTGTGCCAGGACGAATTCGAAGAAACATTCATCAGAAATTTGTATGATATTTTTTCACCAAATCGGTCAAATTGTGCCGTACAAATTGAAGTGCCACACCTGGAGCGTTTTCCCTGATTCTTCTCAGTAGGATAATGGTTTTTGTAGAATACGATCCACAGAAGGTAAAAATTTTGACATCTAGAATTCCGTGTCCGGCTCTGTTTTTTTTGCGATAACATAGAAGTTCCTCAATTATCGTTCATCAAATGCCCTGTTTTCTGTTTACGTATAGGCACAATACATTTTTTCACATATATAATATATCAACTCACCATGACTCGCTTCATCCGTCATTAGGCTATGGCTGGTTATTCATGACTCACCCTGTATCTGTAAAATGTTTGATGAACTTGCTGTCCTGCTGGAAAATGCATAACGTCCACTAGAGTGGACATTACGTTTTTTGTTTTTTTTTGAGAAAAATCAAGAAGTTTGGTCAATATTTTATATTGTCAATTTATGACCATACTACTATGAATCGTTTAATGATTTTCAAAATCATTTTGAATTTTTTTAATAAAATTATGCACGAGAGGGTTTAAAACGGTGATTTCTATTGGTGAAATCAATCAAAATAATGAGCTGAAACACGAAAAGCCATCATGATTTGAACATTGTTTTTCCGGACTTTCACGTAAATAACTATATATGAAGATATATTCTGTAAAATTGGGTAATATTAAGTTACGTCACTGGGTAGGTATGTCAACTTCTCAACGATATTAGGCAACATCGTTATTTCGCAGTCAACATATAGGTATACATACCAGGTAGAAAAATTGAAATTCGTTCTTCAAGTAGATACCTACCTACAGTCTTATAATACCTATATAGGTAGAGGAAATACATACGTAAGTTCAGTCATGAGAATAGTGTTCTACCATACCTACTACTTTGTATAAATAAATATGGATGTCGTGGAAGTTATGTAGTTATTAAGACTGCTATTGTACAATTGTTAACTGTATAGATAATTGAGATAATCTAGCATGCTTAGTCGCAGTCATTCGTTTTGATCCACCCGAGAACGCAGAATAGAAGGCGTTGCTCATTGTTGCATCAAGTTGATTTTTTCAACGTCCTGAATGCGGCTGACTAACCTACTAACCCGATGACGTCACAGTTCGTTGAACCGAGAACATAGTTTTCGGCCCATGGAAATTATTTGGTCAACGTTTCGTGGTTAACATAAAATAAACACTCTACTCTCTTCTTGGTTTACGTTGGCCTGCACTCTCCAAATAAACATTTCATTGTGAAATAGACAATTATTATTATTAGATGAAAGTTTGTGTTGCTATTCGTAATAAGCTTCCTGAAACATTTTTATCGACTTTTGCAGTAGGTATCCTCTCTTCTGTTATCTGTTATTGACAGTCTCAAGATGAGAAATACTGTATAGGAAATGTATATTTCATACAATTTCCATATTAGCATGCCAACTCCCTTATTCTTTCAATTCAATCCAATAGAATAAATGCACTGGTTCTCGACCAGTTAACCGAAATCTCAAGTTTGAGAGTGATGAATTCGTCTAAAAAAGCTTATTGGAGTTAGTGTATACTGATAACTTGAAAGTAATTTGGGAATTTGTTCCAAGCATTGTTTTTCATTCAACATTTGATATCTTTGTAAAACGAAAAATCTACAATTTCACTGGTTCTTGACCACTCCACAGAGTTCTGGACCATTTTAATATTGATTCTCGACGACCGTCCATCAGATTGACAAGGACATGAAATGATTGAAAAACACTCGTCATGTAAATATTATAATGCAAACATCGTTTTATACTCAAGCCGACTCCTGAAAACTGAAGAACTAAAAAAAAATTATTCTCAAACTCATAGGAACCTATTCGCGAGATTCACGAAGTGGGCGACATCTAGGTTACATAATACGAACTTCAAACTGGGGGAAAACAAACTGTCGTCTATGAATAAAGTGCATAGACTACATTGCATACATCTTGCTGTAGCTGTAGTTGTCAAACTTGTCACTGACATAAAGTGTTATCACTCTTATCAGTACACAGTACACAAGCTAATGGCACTAATGGGATTGAGTGAGGATTGAGTTTGTTTTCCCCCAGTTTTGACGTGGCTTTGACATGGAACGATGAAAACTGAGCGCCACCTGGTAGCATTGATTCCCGCGAATAATGTTCATTGCCCCTGCCTTTGTTTTCGATTCCTAAAAGTGCTATATGAACAATAAAAATCAACATACCTAAATCAAATTGAACCATTCGTGCAGCTGCACTAGGTACTTCATTGTGAAATATGGTGAATATTTGATGAATGTCAAAATCATTTTATACTTCATATTTCATTACAGGTCGGCTAACTGACGCCAAGTTGGTTTATCAATCTCGAATATGTTCCCAATCTGACGTAGTGCTGCTATTTGTTCCGTGGTTGTTACATTATTATTTACTATTCTATGATTTTAGACTTTCGTTCCGTGATCTGGTTGTCTGTCATATATCTTTTTGACAACTCAATTTTTCCGGTTTTATTGTGTGATTGTCACCTTTGGCAATTTAGGGGCACGTGGGCCCTTACAAAATCAATAACCCGATACTTTTCGTAAATAAATAAAATTTTAATGTTTTTATAAGAAAAAAAAATATTACACCCAGTAAGTTTCCAATTTATTCTTTCTTACATCATCATCTAAACCATTGTTTTCCAGATCATGGTGCATACGTCTTTGTCTTGTGCCATTTTATTGTATAAATTATCAAAAGTTCAACAAGTAAGTATTCATTGTATCAATATCCTATGTCATTGTTGGTTTTTCTAGAACTAATTCTTGTATTCGGCTGATGATGGGCTTTTATAAGCTCGAAACATGTACCTCTATGTGATCGATCTCTGATCGTCAAATAAATGTTGTGGAGATGACTTTGGGTTTCTTCATCTATGAAATATACAACTCCACTTTGAGTCACTATGGACTTTTTCCAAAGATTAGTTATATCAGTGTTATCAAAAGCCTGACCCACGCCTGACCACCATTGCCACAAGTGTCGAGCAAGGTTGGTAGAACTGATGATAACAAAATATTCATCAGTTCTACGTCTAGCTAAACTATTTTCATCTGTGGGTGGCTCTCTCAATGCCAAGGACGAGATAACATGATATAAGGAAGAAGAATATTCTGTCTGCATAAGAAATGAGACTACTTTTTCTAAACAACCTAATCTAACGCGGCCTGAATGAACCTTCTTCCTAGAAAGTATCTTTTTCGAAAATTACTTGAAGAGAGAACAAAATAACAAAGAAAAAAATTACCCTAGCAGTGATGGGGTACCCGCGAGCCTCATGCCTGGCAGGGAGATCCACAGCTCGTTATTGTACCATTCGCTCAATTGAATTTTTTTGTATGATCAAAGATTTGCCACCGATGGAAATGGTGTAGCTAGACGCTTGTCCTATAGGGCCCATATTTCAGATATTCAATGAGACCATCACACTTGTGATACAGTGAAAATACATTGTGGTTTGTAAAAAGTTATAGTAAAATCAAAAATCCTTCTGAAACAGAATGGATTATCTGATTTTGCTAGGTCAGTTTCCGAGTGAAGAAACTATAATTCCGAGTTACAAGTCGAAATTTCGAATTACAATTCCGAATTCAGAGTTCCAAGTTATATGTCGTAATTTTGAGCTACAACTCGAAATTCTGAAATGAAAAAAAGTTGGAACCTCTACGGGTTTGTTCTTCTACGTTTTCGTTCTGAATAACTGGACCACCATGTATATTGAATTTTTATGAACATGACCGAGCCCAATCTGCTTCACGGTGCAATGACAAGTCATTAACGAACTTAGTCACAAGTGACTGCTCTCATCGGTCGCAATTTGAGTTCAGATTACTTCAAACGAGAATTATGTCATGTCATTTTACAATCTGAACTACTTTCTGGTCATATTCGATTAGATACAGAACTTTCGCCATTTATTGACAACTCTGAGTTGTGCTACCAGCATGTTCGCCATTTATTCGTGATTTTTCAATGCTGATAGGAAAGTGATAATTTGATGATTTCAATCGAAATTATAATGAAAAATGGGCTATTGGAAGATTCTACCCCAGTAGAAGTGAAAATTGGGCGTAAAGTTCCACATCGGGAGTTGAAAACGCAAGCCTACTCATTGCTCAATTCTAATCATAACTTGAGCTCTTCTATTAATTTCAATTGGCCATACCCGTTCTTCAGAAGATTTTCCATAGAATTGGTCTCAGCATTCAGGGCCATTTGACAAAATTATGAGACTTTCAACTTTGACACAAAGCTCCTGCTCTAGTAACGCCAACTGTTGTGACGAAATAACCGAACCACCATGTATATTGAATTTGTAAGAAGATGCCGAGCCCAATCTGCTACACGGTGCAATGACCAGTCATTAACGCATTTAGGTACAAGTGAATTCTTTCATTGGTTGCAATAATTAGAGTTCAGATTACCTAAAAAACGAATTATGCGTCATATTCGATTAGCTACAGAACTTTCGCCATTTATTTGACAACTCTGAGTGGTGCTACCAGCGTGTTCGCCATTTATTAGTGATTTTTCGTAATATACTGTTATTTTGATTTAACGGTATTCAGACAATTGAAAAGTTGATGTTAACAGGTGGTTTGTTCCTACCTCGGAATCTAAATGGAAGCTGTCAGCCTAATTACGAAAAGTCTTGAACGACACACGGCCAATACGCAAACAACCGATGAGGTTGAATAATATATTACGAGGCGCAGCCGAGGAACATTACAACCGAATCCGGTCTATATATCGGCCTTGTAACGAATTCAATGCTGATAGCATAGTTTTTGCTTTTGGGTGTATGATAAATTGACATTCATCATACAGGGCGTGGAAATGAATTCTAAATTGAGACTCTATCACGAATCTGCGATTAGAGGTCTATAAAAATCACAAGTTTCCATCGTTCAAGTTTGAACCCCCTGATTGGGTATGAAATTGTTGAAAAGGAATATTCTCAGATAAATTATGAACATACAAAAATGGATATATATTTATATAAAGCAATACATTGAGAATTCGCATTCTCTATGTGATGAGAATATTTACTCTTTTTCAGTTAATTCAATAGAAAACAACTACTTTCCTGGCTATATGCCACGACGAACATTGAATGATATCTATTGAACACACACGATAAGAGTTTGAAAATAAAATATAAAAACTTCTGAAATTGAGAATTTGCATTCTCCTTCAGACAAAAATATGTATATACACACATCATTCATAGTGATAGTTCGATAATATTGACAATCGTGATAACAATTTTTCATCAGAAGTCAAGAACGCAAGTTTCCTCAATTCTAACCATAACTTAATCTTTTCTAATAATTTTGATAGGCCATACCATTTCTTCAGAAAGAACAGATCTCAGCATTCAGGGTCATTTGACAACATTTTGGAACTTTGAACTTTGACCGAGACCTTCTGCTCTCGTAACGCTATCTGTTGTGACGGAATTACTAGACCACCATTTGTATTGAATTTTTACGAACATGACCAAGCCCAATCTGCTACACGGTGCAATGACAAGTCATTAACGCACCTATAGTCACAAGTGAATGCTTTCATCGGTCGTAATGATTAGAGTTCAGATTAAAAAAATTATGTCATGCCATTTTACGAACTACTTTCTGGTCATATTCGATTAGCTACAGAACTTCCGCCATTTATTTGACAACTCTGAGTTGTGCTACCAGCGTGTTCGCCATTTATTCGTGATTTTTCAATGCTGATAGCATAGTGATAATTCGATAATAATTACAATCGAGATTACAATTATAAAATGAGGTATTCAAAGATTCTTCCCCTGTTGGAGTGAAAATAGCGCGTAAAGTTCAACAGCGGAAGTTAAAAACGCAAGCCTGCTCAATTCTAACCATAACTTGAGCTCTTCTATTAATTTTAATAGACCATGCTCATACCATTTTTCCAGAACATTTCCGAAAGAACAGGTCTCTGCATTCAGGGCTATTCTCGGGGCTATTTGACAAAATTCTGGGACTTTCCGCTTTATATAGTAACGCCAACTGCAGTGACGGGAAATGTTAGCCCTAACTGAGCTATTCATAACCTTAACCTTTTCGACGTAGTGGGCGGATTAAAACTAAATCGGTGATACTGAAATTGAGTTTCACTTTGATCAGATCAATCATAGGGTTCAGAACTGAAGAAGAAATCGTGGAACAATTCATTCGAAACTAACTTTGACAGTATCGTTGCTGATATAAGAACACAAATTGCCTCACCATTTTCCTCGAATATTTCTTGCATGTTTTGGTTGAAAATCATGAGAAAACTTGACATAGTCTCCATATAATATGTGATATCAGATGGCCATATGACAATTCCGAAATGAAAATTAGCTAAGTCGTATTTTTTTATTGAGAGTCCAACTATCCCCCAGAAAGTGCGGGGAAGTTGTAAATTCAGACATTCATATTGTAGTTGTAAGAAAACAATTTTTGGTTATTTGTTATCCGAAGAAAACTCGAAATAAATGAATGAATATTCCATCTATATTCTAATAATTTTATTCAGAAGAAAAAATATAAATCACTAGTCTTCCTCACATAATGAAATCCATGTATTGTCAAAACAATATAATAAAGGTACAAACAGAAAAAAACAAAAAAAATTACACATACAGGGTGTCTGTAAAAGGTTGGGACATGGCTCGGCTGTGGACTCCTGGGAGGATGAAAACTAGTTGATTAGGGCCAACTTACCTATATCCAAAATCGTCTTGTTAAGTTGGTACAAGACGTTGAAGTTTTTTTGGAAACAAATAATTTTGTTTATAAAAAGAGTAGGCTGGGATCGATTCTCATAATTTTTGGCATGGCATGTTCTGTGACTGTAAGTCACGTTTTGATATGTTTTTGATCCTCATCAGTGACCTGCAAGTGTTACAAACAACCATGTTGCCGTACCAATTTGGTGAGGACAGACTACAGACTGGAAACTTCCAGTTTTTTTCCATGAAGATATTCCCTTCAGAAATATTTTTTGTATCGTGTCAATTTTTGATAAGTCTCGAGGTAAATTTGCAAATGAATAATTTTCGATCTGAGGCATCTGATGCATTTGAAAAAAAATAATCTGGTTGGGACATGGCTTGACTGTTATTGACTCCTGGGATGAAAATAAAGTGATTTTAGCCAACTTACTTATATCCCAAATCGTTTCGTTGAGTTGGTACAAGGCGTTAGAGTTCTCACCTTAGGTCCTGAATAGTTATCACTAAATTTGTAACGCGTGAGTTCTTGTAAAGCCCGCGAGGACCAGCAACATATCAGTTTGTTCACAGTAAGAGTACATTGTAGCCATGATCAATAAACATTCCGACTAATTAGATCAATTTTCAAAAATGCGTAGGATGCATCAGATCAGAAATTATTTATTTGCAAATGAACCTCGATACTCATCAAAAATTAACACATCTTTCTGAAAAAATAAAAACTGGAAGTTTTCAGTGTGACTTCTGAGAAGTAATCACCAAATTTGTACTGCAACATGGTTGTTTGAAACACTTGCAGGTCACTGATGATGATCAAAAACATCTCAAAACGTGACCTATAGTCACAGAACAAGCCATGCCAAAAATTATGAAAATCGATCTCAGCCTACTCTTTTTATGAGCAAAATTATTTTTTTCCAAAAAAACTTCAACGCCTTGTACCAACTCAACGAGACGATTCTGGGTAAGCTGGCCTGAATCAACTTGTTTTTATCCCAGGAGTCCACAGCCGAGCCATGTCCTAACCTTTTACAGACACCCTGTATATACCATATCGGCAGTGTCCAACTCTCCCCGGAAATGAGCAAAATATCATTGTTACGCCACTGCAATCGACAAATATTGCAACACGAAAATTAATTAAAGAAAATATATTGCATAATGAGCCAACATCTCGCAAAAAGTATAGATGTTCTACAACGAACCATATTCCTTGTATACTAGCTATGAGATCGACATGAAAATAATGAAAATCCGCTATGTTCGAATGTAAATAAAAATGTCTCACCAGTATCGACGCAAGCCACTCTGGATAAAATGAGACACTAGATTTGTGAAAAAACAAATGCTGAAACTGCCGCGTCTCAAAGTTGACCCCATTACAAACAAATAATACCTGTTAAAATAATTGCGGTTTTGTCCAACTCCGTCCTCACTGTCCAATAACACCCCACTCCGGTACCTACTATGACTATGACTGTTGGGTAATCAAAAACGTAAGAAATATTAATTTCTTCAGGTTTTTGAGATTTTCTCTCCCCGTCACTATAAAGAAAAAAAATAACTGAAGTGAGGATTTTTCTATTAGAAACTAAGAAAGAAAATGCGATCGCTAGATAGTGACGGGGATGAATATGCTCCCGTTTCCACTATAAAGATGGGAATTAATTCTTTATGATTATGTCTAAACAAAAATAATGACGACTGCTGAAGCATTTCAGGTTGAATTTGCGATGCATGATAGGAAGGCATTCAGAAACCATACTATACTACGAAGAGGGCGAATCGATGCTGAATCACGTGACCCGTTCGACCTCCGGTGAACCCGCAATGCAACGATCTATATTCATTTTCGTAACGGGCGACTTGCGGGCAACATATGCGAAAAATGGCCCTCCAACGGCTCCAACTCCAGATGGTGGAGTGAAATATTCATTTCAATTAGACTTCATTTGAATCGAGATTTGAAGTACGTTTGAATACTGAATGGATATTTTTTTTTAGGGTTCCGTACCAAAAGCTCTATTGTTCTTGCCACATATAAGATTCTTTACAAATAAAATGTTTATGTGAATTCGTTATTTTGTGCATGGCTGTACAAACAGTTTGTTACCTATACATATATTCACATAGAACGGTGAAAGCTTTCAAAAGGTTAGAAAAATATAGTGAAATATATTGTGATCCATTTGTAATGGATTCCTCACTGAACTGATGTTAAAAATAGACGGAATAATAATCAAGAAGTGTTCATAATTCCGAAATGATTGCCTTTTGTGTAAAACAATCCATCGAACTTGTAACTCGTAATGCAATGATCCTATTAAGGAAAATAATATTTTTTTACGTTTCAAGTTACGAAGGGGGCGACATATTTTTGGTCCTCACATATAATACATTATAGACAAAATGGTACCAGAAACTATAATCTTCAAAAATACCTTCAGTATAACAATAATAATGATAATAATAATCAAGACCTACCCATAACTAGCATTGAAGGTGCCGCAGAGTTAGGCTCGAGTTTTAGTTCAATTATTTTATGACGAAATTAACTATTTATCAATGTTCATTGATTCGTTCATTGATTCGTTGTTGACATTTCATGGATTTGATGATACATGTTCTTATCTTCAAATCGAATTTGATTCCAGATTTTATTATTGTGACGTGGAAATCAACTTATAGTCAAAGATGACTCCTAAGTATTTTGCCTCTAGGGCGAACGGAATTTCTACCTCGTTGAGTACTGGTGACTTTAATCCTTCCAGTACTCTCTTTTTCGTGAAATTCACTATAGAGGTTCTATGAGGGTTCACGGTGAGTTCCTCCTCTTTACACCACTTGTCAATTATGTTTAGAGCGGTTTGTGTGAGCTCCGAGACCGTACATGCGAATCTACCTTTAGCGATAACCGCCAGAGGTCGTCGGCGTATCCTAAGCAATAATACCCTTTGAATGTTAGCCTTTTGATCAGTTCATCCTTTAGAATGGCTCATAGTAGGGGCGATGATACTCCTCCCTGTGAGCATTCCCTATCTGCTCTAGCTGTCAGAGGGGTCTCGCCAATTGTTGATATGATAACCCTATATTTCAAATTGACATTTATCCACTGGCACAGGAGTAGTGGTACTCCTTTCTTTGCTAGGGCGTTAATTATAGAATTTGTTGGGGCGTTGTTGAAAGCACATGTCTACGAATGTTGTTTTAGCTATTTCTTTGTCCTCTATCGACTTTGCGAGTAGCCTGTTCAGATCATCCAGTGCTAAGTCAGTTGACTTGCCTGTCTGATTAGCATATTGGCGTTCGTTGAGAGGGTTTCTTTGTAATACCTCGTCTCTTATGTATCTGTCTATCAGTCTTTCCAGTGTTTTGAGCGGGAACGAAATCAAACTTATTGAGCGGTATGATTTAGGCGTTTTGTCACTTACCCGAGCACTTACTTTTCCCACCTTGGGTAGGTAGATGACTGTCACCTTCTGCTATACGATGGGTATATATCGTATTGCTATACAAGCCTTGAATATACGACACAGATGTGGAATTAGTATTTCCTGCCCCTTTTGAAGCAGGATGGGGTATTTTCCATCTACTCCAGGGGATTTATAAGGTTTGAATTCATCAATAGCCCACCTAATTCTGTTTGGCCTCGATATCTCTGTAATCCATGGCAGTTGGCCTATTCGGCCTGACCAATAACGAAACAGAATAATAGCTGACGTCACCATTTATTCGACGTATCGCCAAATAGTGGCCATGACAGTACGTTTGAAATGAGCTGCAAAGTTCAACAATTTCGAATAACGCATACACTCATTATTTACATAAAAAAAGTGTGAGAAGTAATTAAGGTCCCTAACGACACAGTGTAGTGAATGGATGCCAATAATTCATTATAAGTCCACACGCCCATTATCCTAATGTATTATTACCTCATTCTCTTCCAGGATCGACACGACGGGCCACTTCCCGTGCCTGCTGGCCGACCAGCGGCCGCTTCCAGTCCACCTGGCCTTCCGCGGGCTGTCGGCCAGCGCTGGGCCGCGGCCCATCTTGCGTGACGTCGACGGCCTCGTGCGGCCCGGCCAGGTGCTGGCCGTGATGGGGCCGAGCGGCTGCGGCAAGACCACGCTGCTCAACGCGCTCAGCGGGAGGCTCAAGCTGGACGCGGGACACATCTTCTTCAACAGGTAATACATTCTCTTTGGTGTTGGGCAATAACTCTGATATTATGCCTAGCGCCCTTCTATCAGGACACCGCGTAAAAAGTTTTCTGGTGCGTTATTTGGGTTTCTTCGTGGATTTTCTCAGAAAGATCATTCGTTATAGATAATTATCACCACAGCTGATCGGCAATACCTGAATACAGATTCAAATCAAGTATTTTATCCGAGTCTGATGAGTAGATTGATTTCAGTTTGGTTATGAGAGCATTTGATATGCATATTATGACTGAGATATTTATACTAAAGGAGCTAGCAAAGCTACTCACGAATTTCAACATAAGTTAAGGCTCATTTTGGGCTTATATATCATCCCATTCCTGAATTTTCTGCTCTTCTCTATCACAGAGAAATCTGTGGCTTTGCTAGCTTCGGCCCAGTTCAGCAAAGCCATTTTTGAAAATCAATATTTTTTGATTATTCGATGTAATGATATTGTAGGTCTTATTTCATGCTAATGTTGTTCTATATTTCCATATTTTGTATCCATCTTCTTCATAAGGAAATCGGTGGCTTTGGTAGCTTCGGGCGAACTCAGCAGAGCCATTTTATTGAAACATAGATTTTTCACCGATTTGATATATTGGGATTAAATTGCTAATTTCAGGCTTATTGATTGTACTATTATCAACATTTTTGCCCAACGTTTCGAATTGTTCTTAAATTTGTTCTTATCCATCATTCGGTTGCCCCCTTACGAGCAACCCTCAGAAGTCTTCAAGAGACTTGTGCGAGCAAGGCATGACGGGTGTCTTACATTTTAACGTGTGATCCCACTTTTTTATGCCATCAGACAAATTTCTGCGGTCGTGGTGGGACTCGAACCAACTACCGGTAATCCAACGTGGATAGAACATTGACGCTCTAACCACCAGGCTACGCTGGCCCCTGTGCATTTTTATCGAAAGCATATTTTATGACAATTT
Organism: Phaedon cochleariae; assembly: GCA_918026855.4. NCBI lineage: Eukaryota > Metazoa > Arthropoda > Insecta > Coleoptera > Chrysomelidae > Phaedon > Phaedon cochleariae. The sequence goes on from OU896707.1 coordinate 23,903,205, forward strand.
TATGAGGTATGATATCGTCATGTTTTATGCTTTTGATAGAAATGCATAATGTATAGTGAATAACGCGTACCTATTTCGACTAATCGTTCAGTTTTATTTTTTGTTTGAAACTTTGAGCAAAAAAATCGAAAATAGGGTGAAATTAGCCATTCAATACCAATGTACAGGGTGATCCACGGTGGATGGCCTATTAGAAGTATCTGGAGAACGAAAAGACAGAACATTCTGAAAATTGGGAAGCTCTGATAATTGAACATTCTCTATCCGTCTGAAATATTTTCATCGATTCAGTGTTGCCACCTCTATCAGAAACAACTAGCAACTTCGTTATTTTGAATGGAGCACCCCGTATTTTATTGCATTTTCGCTAATTTCATCAATTTATCACACTTGGGGTCTAACAGGAATGATTACAGAAATAAAGGGTGTTCAAAATCGAGGTTTTTTCAATTTTTGTATTTTTTTGTGTCCAAACTATTCATCATCGATCAGAACGGCTCACATGTCCCTATCTCAACTTTTGATTTACCATCTACTGACATTGAATTGAAACAAATACAGGGTGATCAAAATTCTGAATCTTATGAAGCAACCTGTATTTTTTCCAATCAAATTCCAGTAGATTGTGAATCAAAAGTTAGGAAGGGACATGTAAGCCGTTTTGATCAGTAATGAATAGTTACGACCGAGGTTACGACACAAAAAATCCTAATATTGAAAAATCTTGATTTTGAACACCCTATATCATTCCTGCTAGGCCCCAAGTGTGATACATTGATCAAACCAGCTCTTCAGGAAGAATCTGAAAATGCAATAAAATTCAGGGTGTTCCGTTTGAAATAACAAAGTTGCTAGTTGTTTCGGATAGAAGTGGCAACACTGTATCGATGAAAATAATTCAGACGAATAGGGAATGTTCAATTTTCAAAGCATCCCAATTTTCAGAATGTTCTGTCTCTCCGTTCTTCAGATACTTCTAATAGGCCATTCACCGTGGATCACCCTGTATAAAATCAGTGAGGAATATAATGTTTCCAAGAATAGCTCTGCTGAGTTCGCCCGGAGCTAGCAAAGCCACAGGATCTTTTGAAAAATATACAGTGAAAAATTCCAAAATGGAACAGTTATTGAGCATGCCATGAATACAAACAGTTGCCTCATAAAATCGTCATAAAATATGTTTTCGATAGGAATGCATGATATATAGTGATTTAACGTGTATTTCGACAAATCGTTTCTTTTTTTGTTCGAATTTTTGAGTAAAATATTCGAAAATAGGGTAATAATTAGCCATTTAATCCCAATATATCAAATCAGTGAAAAATATATTCTTATCAAAAAGGCTCAGCTGAGTTCGCCCGAAGCCTAGCGAAGAAGCCACAGGTTTCTTTTAAAAATTATACAGCAAATATTCTGCAGATTTCAAGAATCCATACTTTCTTGTATCTTCTTCAAAAAAGAAGATATTGAGGTGAATCAGAAACCATTGTTTGCACAGCGTGTTAAAAAGTTGAGCGTAAAATAGTAACTTTTATTTTGCTCTGTATAATGATCAACCCATGAGCTTCGTTTGGAAACAAGAGTCCAGCTTGACTGTTAGAAACATAAATCTATAATTTGTTCGGAATTTCAGAAAAATCGGACAAGAAATGGAAAAGTTTGTTTTGATGGCCGGTTTTTTTTTTCGGTGAGTGTATACCGTTCCTCTAATGACCACCGGCGGTAACATTGATACACGAGACAGAACAGTGGAATTATCAAGAAAAGCAGTGAGAAAAATTCGTGCAAAATTGTTTGGGAGTAAAAAGAAATGTTCTTGAATAGGAGAACCCCAAATCGAATCATGCATGAGTAACCTGTGCAAACAATTGAATTTCCGAAATTGCATATGCCTGAATGTCCATATTGTGATATAATTACTTCAAACAGAGCTGAGAGCGAGCAATCCCAGGTAGAACATCATATTGGCTAGAACTTGGTTTCATATTAGCCCAATATTCGAATATTGAATATGGAATTACTAGATTGCACCAATATCAAACCAATTTTTCATTTCAATATTCGATCATCAATCCATTGCCAATATTTTAATGACATTGAAATTTTGTGACCAGCCGATATCAATTTGTCAATATTTATTTGATATTGGAGGAATATTAACGATCACAATATGTCAATTTTCATGATGGGCTGATATTGCATTTCCAATATCAAATCGATCTTGGAAAAAAATATTGACTCAATATGCAATTTATGATGGTTAGTGAATATTGCATTTCATTGTCCAGCAATGTTGTAATAACATTGAAATTTTGTTTCCAGTCGATATTTATTTACCAATATCTATTCGATATTGGTGAATATTGAATCAATCATGGAAAAAAATATTGCATCAGTATCAGATTTATGATGGTTGGTGAATATTGCTCTTCGTTGTCCAGCAATATTGCACTGATATTGGTGATTCAATATCATTTCGATATTCAATAATCAATCCAGTGCCAATGTTGTAATAACATTGAAATTTTGTGACCAGCCGATATCAGTTTGCCAATATTTATTTGATATTGGCGAAATATTAACGAATACAATATGTCAATTTTCATGATGGGCTGATATTGTATTCCCAATATCGAATCAATCTTGGAAAACATATTGTATAAATATTTTGTATTTTTATTCAGCCAATATTAGTTCATCAATATGCGACCCATTTCAGATAGATATAACTAATGAAATATGCCAGAACCAATATTGCACTGACATTGGATTTCTAATATCGAATCGATATTCGTGATATTTCTCTTAGTATTTGAGCTACGTTATAACAGCTGGCGCCACTAGCACGCCTCCAACAAACGACTGCTGAGAGACATCAAATACCGCATTCGTTCAACTTGCAAACTAAGTATTCTGGGATACAGGAAACGAAAATGGATTTGATATTGTACAAATATCGCAATTTTTTAATGAGGCTAATATGGCTTCGAATTTTGATTTCGAGTTATGTTGAAAAACGAAATTCAATATTGGTTGAATATTATAATTCAACATGAAGATAATATTGCAAAATAATCACATCCTCATTTTAGCCAATATAGTAGGGGAATATGAATTCAATATCGATTTCACATATGAAAACTATAAGAAAAGAGTTTTCTATAAGTTGGCATCATATATTTGTCCAATCTTGTATACGAATATCAACTCGATATTGGATAGAGCATATCGAAAAAAGATTGAAATTCAACATAGCACCAAGATTCCAGAATGTTCACATTGATTTATTGACCCAATAATTAAAATTAATATTTTCCCAACATTCACCATTTATTGACTCAATATTGAACCAATATTAGTGTTCTACCTGGATGTTATTTTTCATGTCATCAAAATGAAATGGAATGGAACTATACCTGCAACAGGATTGAAACAATCCGAAGATCTCAATTTAAATGAGTACGTAAATATATCTATAGTGTGCAGAGCTTCGAATCAAGCGTTTCTGGTAGCGTGGTAGCGCTTATATTATTTCATTCATCAAATTCATCTCAGTTGTCTTCGTATTAGGCGACTCTCACCTGTTTCAGAACATTGAATAGTTACAAAATGTATGTTGTATCATCTTCGACTCTTTTTTATATTTTGCAGAGAACCGCTGTGCAAAAGATGGAAACGTAAGATCTGCTATGTCCTCCAACAAGACATTTTCTTCCCTGACCTCACTCTGAGACAAACCCTAGAGTACACAGCAAGACTGAGATTACCTGACACAATGAGTTATTCGCAAAAGATGCAGTACGTGGACCACATCATTGACGTTTTAGAATTGACAAATTGTCAAGATACCATCATCGGGGACTATATCAAGAGGGGATTGAGCGGTGGTGAGAAGAAGAGGGCGAATATCGCCTGCGAGCTATTGACGAATCCCTCATTGATGTTGTTAGATGTAAGTACAGACATCAGATCATTGTTCTGTATCTTCCTGTTATGTTGATGAGTGGGCCAAGAGATCATCGACAAACAAGAAACGATAATTAATGATATGTCTTTTCGATATAATCAAATATCAATTATATGTATACGGCTGTTAAAAGCTAGAATGTATCAAGGTATTGTGGATAAAGGCATCAAATTTGGCACCATTGTGTTTCACTTCACTATGGTCGCCACTGGCCAGACTGCCAGACGTGGCCAGACGTATGATAGCTGAATCAGTTTCTCTTGTTATGTGGCCAGTTGCATGCCCTTTGTGTAACGATAGTTCAAACAACCTGTATAATTTGAGTGAGCTTCAAAATACTGAATTCGAAGAGCATAGGTAGGTACCTAATCGATGAATAATCTAAGAAGTATTAGATTATTCTCTAACTCTTCAAACAATATACCTATAACAGAATCATAATTCAATATTAATTTCATTTTATATACCATACATCTGCAAGAAATTCCTATTCTGAATCAGCATGTAGGTAATTGATATTTTCAAACTGGATCAGAGATATTTTTATGGACAAATTTCCTTGTTTACCTGACGAGTAAGAAACCTCACTTTTATTAATTTCCAAATGCGTATTTAACTATTTCCAATTTTCGATTTCATGATAATGTCTCTTTTCAAAACCAAGAGTTGATTAACGAGTATCAAGTCTCAAATTTGAATTTAACTATTAAAAAAATTTGGAACAAATTTTTCAAGAGTTAAAAATTTTTCCAATTTTCCCCAAAGTTTTACAACAGCTACAAGCAGATTACCTACTTACAGGTTGATGATGACTTAACAATCGAAAGCGCTCTGGCACGAGTAATTGAATAAATTATCTTGCACGAAATTTAACATTGCCCTTTATTGGTATTGTTATATTAGGCATACTGAGTTCGGCCTTTCTAGAGAAAATACAGACTCGAGTTTTACTGATGTGAAATTCGACTAAGTTGTTGGTTCCCTAGGCTGTGATTTTAGCAAGGTATTCATTGACATAAGTGACCTGTCTTCACCGTTGGTTCCTATAGCTTCCTGGGAAGAAATGGGAATTCTAAAAGAGAAGGCACTATAGAGAGTGGATAGGGCAAGTTGTTACTCCCAACATATCATCGATATGAAGTAGGAACAACCCAGTTAACACAGATTGATCCCAGAGATATTAGAGGTCATCACATTCATGCCACATATCACACCCTTGACTCGAAATGAGAGTCCCACTCACAATGAATGCTATTATGGACCCTTTTGGTCATTCTATGATTCTTATTATGATGAAAAATCAAACACACAGCACGTATTATGCGACTCCTCATCCAACATCAGAATTGATTTATCCGGTTTGTTACATAAATAGACAACAATGTAAGGTTTCTGTGAGTCTCTTGGTTGTTAGGACAAATTCACCTACATTTTGAGTATCAAATCTAATGAAATGTGACGAATATTGCGAATGTTCTCTAAAATGAAGTGTCACCTGGCAATACCAATGATGTTTTCTTGTGATTCGCATTGTTACCTAGCGAGACATGAATGTGACATCCCAGGGAAGTTTGTGTTTACTGGAAATGTTGGTGCCAAAATTGATCTCGGAATTGATGAACCGTCCACTACCACGCGAAGCATCTCCATGAAAAAAAAACTCGATGAGACATATGACATAGCTGAGGTGGTAAACCGTATGAATCGTGTGATGGTAGTTTGTGGAGGGGTCCTTGGTGCCAAACACGGTCGATTGCTTTCGATATGTCTAACATTGTCAATCATTGATGATTCCTGAGTTTTCCAGATATCATTTGTTAAGCTTAGGGTTGATGGCTTCTACCATCACTTTGGTGATTACTGTTGTTGATTATTGAGCTATTTCAAGGAATTAGGAGTGTATGGCTTCTCTATTTAATGCGGGGAATGTCGAAGATGTCAAGACATCCTGAAATTTTTCTCTAACACAACCTACTGAGTATACATCATGGAAGTGACAAATGAAAAAAAAAACATAACGCGGCATTTTGTCTTGCTCAATGTTTGATCACTATTGAAACTGTCAATAAGTATTAGACGAATACAAAGTTTCTCCTTGACAGAATTTCAACGTTATTTACTCTGCATAAAATGTCTGTCCATCAGAACTCGTATGATAGCGTCTTTCTTTCCTTAGTTCGTAGTACTTTCATCAAACTCTTGGATACATTGTTTTTATAAATTGTATATTGTGTATTGTACCTACCTATAGAAATGAAAATTCTTGTGATTTGATGAATATGAGGCACTTGCATGCAGGCATCAAATGTTTGACGTGAAAGTTACAGAATTCGGGCCTGTATTCGTATCATTGACAAATCTAGAGAGCTCGCAAGATTAATTTATTTAGGTTTTAGAAATCAGAAATGTGTGACTACAAGTACAGTATGTGACCTAAATTGACACATAAAACAATAACAAAGTACCTACACGTGTTCGTTTTTTATGTTCAAAGCACGTCAGCATGGCGACATCAGCTTTTTCATGGCATGCCAAAAGCACTGAAACTTTAGAAATCGTGTGTATCTACTGAAATATTTTCATTTATGCATTGTGAAGATAATTTAAAATTTCAGTCCCGCACACGGCGTTCTACAGAAGTATATGCAACGAATGGGAAAGTTTTTTTAATTGAATAGTTACGAAAATAATTTACGACTTCAAAATCATTATTATAACTATATTTTAATAGGAACATACCTACATAAATCACAAAATAGATTGGATTGAGGTGAACAATACACATTTCTGTTCAAATCTTATACAAGATGATTTGATACAACTCTGATAATCATGAAAGAATTATAATGAAATGATACTTAGGTTATTTATGAATCGGAGGGAGTAAGTATAAATAAAATAAACCGGTAGTTACGGCCGAGATACTTAAATAACATTCCATGAATAATCGTTTTAGACATTAATCCACAATCACCTCATAATCAAAGTTTCATCCACATTTATGAACCATATGAAGTTTCAGTTTATCCAATAGTGGAATAATGGAATTACTTCATTTTACTAGTGGAATAATGAAGGATATAATATTGAATCAATCTCATTTACTATAAATATCAACATTAACATTCCTCCAGTAGTACATAATCATGGCTGGGCATTGGCCCTATGTTGGCCCAATATTTCCGATATTGGGCCAATACTTTCGATATTGAGCCAATATGGAGACAATATCCTGCCAAGATTCGTGCTACTGAGGTTACGTTGATATACATTTCGTTCTTTCTTAACTGTTATATCATGTTTCACTTCGTAATCATTAATAATAATAAGCTTGTAATTCAGATCTTATAGAGCCTGTCGATGTTTACAATTAATGGGCTGTCACTTTTAGAGCGATGCCACCCCAGTGAACTATCGTTGGCTTGATATTGGCATTTTTCAATGGTGAATCATGAAAGTTGCTCACTCTGGCCGACTTAAGGCCAATATTGTCGAAACAGTGTACTTCCTTTTATACAGGGTGTCCCATAAGTAATCGATCAAAAGAAGTGGGGTGGTAGTGGGGGTCATTTCCAATCAAACCAACCGTATATGTGGTTATCCAATTTGTTGATGGATCAAAAGTTATTAATGTTTTCTTATGCCTTGAAAAAATACAATAAAACTATGTCACATTTGTGATTTTTTATTTTACAAATTTCATCCACATGGATGCACCTTTCCCCAGCAATAATTTTATGACATGTATTACTTTTTATCAATTACCTAATACAAATTTTGTTTTCCTTGAGTTTTGCCATCGAATGAAATATTTGAGTCGATTCTTAAACGCTGCTGGCAGATTTCAAAACTACCCCACAAAGATAACCAATCATGAGAATAAGTTGCCCATTTGATACACATTCTGGAATGGTATAACATATGGGGTTATTAACGACAGCCCTTTTGTTATTATTTTTTTTAATGGGTTGCATTTGTCAGAAAAATTGAATAACTTTTGAACCATCAAATGTTTGATAAAAACATTATTTGATTACAAATTACTCCCCCTACCACCCCACTTCTTTTGATCCATAACTTATAGAACACCCTGTATATATCAGTTCACCAATAATAAAAATGGATTCTTCAAAATACTGTCTTGGAGTGTACCTGCCGATTGTTATTTTTCATCTTCACCACCTTGTGTTCCAAAAACGAAGCAATTTCGATCTGAAGTAAGTTGCTTCAAATCGGCTTATTTTGACCTCAGGACTATGTGCGGAGATTTTGTACAGACCTTTTAGGGACACCCTGTATATTCATTCTTATATCTCAGAAACTGTACATTTGGCAACGTCCAAACGAAATTTTGTTATTGTGTTGAAGATATCTCCATGTTTCCATTCTTTACGCGAGCAATGTATAAACGAATGAAAATGGACTTGAATCATTATTACTTCCGAAATTTTACTATACCGGGTGTCCCAGTATACCTGTTCCAATGAATCATCTCAGCCATTTCGAAAAATGAAAATTCGAAAATTTCATGATCTCCAATTCCGGAAGTGACTCTAACTTTTTTATTACAAATAGCCCCCTGTATAGTTTTTGCAATTTTTGATTCCAACGATGTATCACACTTCGTATTTTGAATTTGATTTGATGGAGAAAACGACAATTGAAATTTCAAATTGAACGAATTGCAGTTGGCTACGATATTTTATAAACTATACAAATTTCTCGTATTCAAGTTATATACTGTTACGTAAATTTAGTGCTAATACGCCACTGGCGAACACTCAGTGTTCTTATTCTTGGACTCGGTGTGGTGAGGTGGTCCTGTCAACCGGGGTGACGATGACATGAAACAATGCACCTTATCTGCAGGGAACCGTAAACATGGCTGAAGCCACATGCAGAAAAGGGGGCGAAATTATGAATCCAAAAACCAGATATTCTTCAGTACCAATTGGGATTATGCCGAGTTCTGATCTTCAATTGATTGCTCATTTTACTGCATTCTATAATTCATTATTCTTATTTCTTTTGTGTAATTTCGACGAATATACATATTGCTCATAGGTTACGCGTTGTTCAGTGCGTATACTTCAAATCCTAGACAAGAAAGTCAGTAACCTATTAAAATTCAGTCCACTAAAACCATCTATCGAAACAACGTAACGAAATACTATATATATATATATATATACATCCACATCTGATTTGGACAATCAGCCAAGAGTTCGAAAATTCCGTTTCTGTTGATTAATATTGTAATTTCTGGAATATCTGGAAAATGGCATGAAACTCGAGAAGTCGAGAGCTTCTCCTCTTTGGTATCTGGAATGAACTATTTGTCAATTCCAAGTTACCTATGAAAGACAACTGCATATTACCTATCTTGTTGCAATAATAGCTAGGTAGGAACATGAAAGACTCAAGTCTGAGGTAGAAATAGATTGCTTTTAGGAGTAATACTTCATGTTTTATGTAGTAATCGAGGTAGTAACATGATATTATCACGATGGATGTTCTCTAAGTAGAATATCAGTTTTATACAACTGAATTTGTTATTAAGATTTGATGAACTTTCTATCTATTCACTTGTTCACTTCACATCTTACAATACCAAATGTCGACTCATGCGCAAAAAGATAAAATGAACAAAATGCATGGAGATCACATCAATAATTGTCCAATTTCGAAAAAATGATGTCAATAAAATGCCACTGATAGGCTGATGGTCCAATCATTTCATTGATGACTTTATGGAATTAAGGAACCTATATCCTCAATTCATCGTTCAACAAGTACAGTGATCTTTGTAAAATGGATTATAATAATCTTGATCACATGAATCCATAGGAATACAACTGTACCAGCACAATGCAAGTGTAACCTATGTATTATATGATTGAAATAGTAATGATCATGTACCTTTTTATCACCGGAAAATAGTGCCTGCACTATACCATCGATCTAGAGCAGTCGATTCCTTTTTTGAGTTACTCTATTGTAAATTGATTATACATATTTCGAATTTATTGAATACCACAAACATACAATATGCCATGACTTGCCGTTAAGTTTTAACACTTTGAATGCTACTTGCAAATCAAGAGGCAAGATCTGATAGCTGAGAGATCCAGAATGAATTGTACACACTATACACACATGCATATAAGTTGCATTGGATTGATCGCGGTATATTATGTCGTCACGCGTTGTTCCGCGTTATTCATCTTATGTGAATTCTAATAATTGTTCGAAAAATGTACAGAACAATATTCAACGACTTTTTTCCACATATTACTATCATTCAACAAATTGTTTCTTAAATTTTCAGTTGACAATCTGAATTTAGAATAGTTTGAGCCAATATTCCACCAATTTTATTTGTTTTCCCAATATCTGATCAAATTGGACCAAATATAATTAGCATTCAGCCGTTACCACCGATACAACAAGGCCTGCATGCTCCGTGGGTGACGTCACTTAGTCAGGCCTAATCAGCGGCTTGAAACGACAAGCGCTTATAGCGCTATACAGCGACCGTGTATTTCGATTTTAGTTTTAGATCATCATTGAGCCGATTTTGCTGTTTTTTGAAGGGCTTCCGGTTGAAAAAGGATGCCAGTCGTCAACTGAGCCCTTCTTTGCACCCCATTCGATTTCATTATGGAAAAACGAAGTTTTAAAGCAAAAACCAGGATAAAACACAAATATCCACCTACAGCAACCCATTCGGATTAAATATATTGGCAAAAATTGTGGTGAAGGTAAACTTCACACCTACTTATACAGGGCTCGCAGAACATAAACTTATCGTGAGATTGATCGAAAGAAAATTGTGGAAAATGTATTTTATTTTGATTGACATGCCGTTTGTTACAATTACCTATATTTATCTCGGAGAATTCCTATTACCTGAAAAAATAACCAGTGAGTGTTTTCAATTTTCTGTTGTTGGATTTTTCACCCAAGTGGATCGTTACACTTGAAACCGTAATTTTACCCTTAAAGTAAAACTGCATTTATCATGCGATGGTTTTTGGTCTTTGAAATTTTTTTTCGGTACTCACGTATTTTTGTCTGATAAACCGAATTTTATAATGGAAATGTGAACAAACCACTATTTATTGAGATATTTTCAAGAAAAAGTTCGACATTTCGCCTTCTTTCTCCCCTTGTGTTGGGGGCATTTGAAGCTACTTGCTCTCTATTGGTCATTGGACACTTTATAATTATTATACTCATGATGTACTTCGATGGCACATATTTATATAGAAAATTCAACAGGAAATATGATTTTTATGGCGACTTTCTCATATTTAGTGAACAAGCATTCCAGAGGACGACCATTTAATCAAAAGTCAATCAAAATGCGAGATGTCAAATGTCAATAGATTGTTTTCGAATGACATTACAAACGCCATTATTTTGAATGATATTCTTCATTCTTTTCACTAAATATGGATTAAACTCAAGAAAATCATATTTATAGTTGAATTATATATAAATTGTCCAATATGATGAAAAAAGAAGGGAAATTTGTTCTAAATGCCATCCAGAAGACAGGTGAAAAAGAAGGTGAAATTTGGAACTTTTTAGTCAAATATCTTCATGATGAATATCATGATAAATGCAGTTTTACCTTTTTAAGTAGAGTGTTTGTAGTTCGTGTTAATATGATAGTTGCAATTTGATCATTGGAATGAATTCTGCATTCATTGCCACGAGGCAAATGACCGTTTTCACAAAGAAATTTGAGAATGAGAATTGAAAATGCCCGTTTATCATGAACATTCAAGATAATTTCCTCGAATTCAGAGATGATTTTGTTGACTATAATATACGAATACAAAACTAACTGCACAATCAAAGCTTTTCTATTTTTCCTCTACTTATACTTTTTATGAGAGAGTAATTGTCTTCTATTATTAATTCATCATTATAAATTAAGCTCTGTTTACTACTGAACTTAGATGGAGTAAAATCCTCGCAGTGAATTACCCACATTTTCGATAGCTCCTCGTCCAACGGGAAACTAAAAGCATGAACTTTTGAACCACCCACATAATTTCCCCGACAAGAGGGAACACAACACTGGAAAGGCATTGTTATTTCGCCGATCACAACACAAAATATTTCACAAAACAGTTATTTTTCCGCCAATTATTTTGATGAATAAACAACAAAAGAATTCGGGACCGTTTCAAAAACATACGTGAATCACCGATGAATTAACACGAACTGACGCGTTAGTCGACAAGCGATAAAATAAAACACTGGCCTCTCTTGGCGACGTCACGAGCTGTTTTCATCAGCGTCTGCTGGCCTTGTTGTATCGGTGGTAACGATTCAGCCCGAGGGGTAAGTACATAGCCATTTTTTGTACACCAGGGGGTAATGAATGCCTCAATTCACCGAAATTACCCTGCAATGCCCATTTTTCACTCAACAATACCCCGCATTGCCCAACATTACCCTTCAATGCCCAACATTGCCCCCGCAATGCCCAACAATGCCTCCCAATGCCCAACAATGCCCCTAGTGCACTATATAACTATCTCTTTTCATTCCATGTGTTGAAGAGAGACAGACTATATTGAAATGTGAAAACTGACTAATGTCTTCTACATAGTTCAAATTCATTTTGATCTCTTAGTGAATTAATCATCTGATGGGACGAGGAAAAATGAATAATTATAACTATTTTATAAAGAAACCATACATAACAAGCAGTCGAACATGAAACAAACATAATATAAACACACGCCTTTTCACAAAAACAACTTAGAACGAACATTTTTTTCTCCTATACTTGATAACTGAGTGGTCCTAAAGGTACTTCTTTAGACAGTATCACAATAATTCAGAGATCATAGTTTGGTAACAGGAACACTGGGCATATAAGTCCAGATATTATAGGTAACAGTACTAAATTCTCGACTAGAATAAAACATTTTTTCAAGTTTATAGTCATTAAGGAAACGCAAACTCTGAATTCTTTTTTGAAACTTGAACAAAGTTAAGATTTTCTTGAACCAAAAACAACTTGAACCCGAATATATATTTTGTTAATGCATATCACAGTGGATATCACATCAGTCAACTTGAGTATTTTTCTAAAATTCGAAATTTTTCATCGACTCCAAATAAAGATTAGAAATGTTCACTTTATCCGCTTTTTTCAGGAGAAATGGAGAATTTTCCACAAGTACAAGTGGTCCGTAAAAAAATCCATCATTTGGTATTGAATTTATAATTTCTGATTTTTCTGGCCACTTGTTGAAATATTTTCTAAAAACCTTATTCCAAATCTGTCTTGGTTCTTTCTCATTACCAGTCCCAGATACCAGTTTTTATCAAATACCACTGCATAGAAAATATCTTTTTATTTACTTCAGGATCGAAAACGTCAAGTTTCTTCATCATCCTATCTTCTTCTCGATCTTCTCCCAAAGAGTAGAATGACTCCACATCTGTGGAATCGTCTGAGACGATATCTGGTTCATTTTTTTCTTCTGAAGAATCTGCGATACATTCAGTTTTCTTTTTCTCACTTTTTGAATTGAGAGCAGGTATTTTCGACTTTCTTCTTTGGACAGATCTAGGATATAGCATTGAAACGCTGTATGCGATCGTTACTGATTCGTCCCTACCCCTCGTTCAGAAGTCAGCATAATGATGATTTTTTTTATCAAAATCATGTTATAATTTTCCAAAGTGACTTCCACATATGGACTTTTCTCATCTATATCGTTGTGTTTACTCGAATAGTCGGCTAAATCCAATTCCAATCCAATCCAAAGCTAGCTGTAGCCGGAGTTGATGACAGCATGACGCGATGCGAAACGCTTGAATGGTGCGGTCAAAATGTAAGGCATCACCTCGAACCACAGAACTGAATTACTGAATATAGTGACCTCGAACAGAAACGGATGCGCGCGCAACAAATTAAGACCAAACATTGCTCCACATTGCCCTTTCAGTGCTATTTCAATACCCCGCATTGCCTAACAATGCCTCACAATACCTTGCAATGCCCATCAATACCCTGCAGTGCCCGACAATGCCTCGCATTGCCCCGCAATGCCCGACACTGCCTCGCATTGCCCCGCAATACCCCTAAGTTGTACACCGGATTGCCCCATGTACTTACCCCTCGATTCAGCCCATACCAAGGCCAATGTGTTACCTGGGTGTATGTACATATTCAGCAGATGAAATCATATTTTTTGATGAATTATTCGAAATTTTATTTCTAGGAGCCTACGTCTGGTCTGGATTCTCACGCAGCTCACAGTCTGATGACTACCCTGAAGCGGTACGCGGTATCAGAAGGCAAAACTGTCGTGCTTACTCTTCACCAACCCTCATCTCAAATATTCCACCTCTGTGATAAGCTGCTACTCCTATGTAATGGTCAGACTGCCTACTACGGGGATACGTGTAAAGTAGTGGATTTCTTCAGCAGCATAGGACTGAACATCATGCCGCATTATAATCCTGCCGATTTCATTCGTAAGTTCAGCAAACTCACGACACATTTCGAAAATGATATAAAGATATAGGGTCATCGTTCAAAATTGTGGAACAGTTGGTGATCGATAAAATTCAGCCTTGTAATTTGGCAATTTCCAAAAACAGGACGGAAATTTCGTTAGCCTATACTTGAGGGAACATTTCAAAATAGATTTCAATTTATTCCTGCTACTTTCGCACCTCTATAAGACGGAGTCACATTTCATATTCAACATTTCGTCTTTGATAGTATCATCAACTTCATCATTTAAAAAAACGGCTTCAAACTTTCTATTTTGTATTTTGTTACCGTTCGTTTCACGAAGAATGAAAACGTTAATTATTAGAATGTTTTTGTTTTCAGTGGAACAAGTGAAAGGATCTTCTGATCTACAACAAAGGATCATAAATGCGGCGAAAGAATCCCGAAGAAATAAGGATTACCCCATAGAATTACAACATGATTGTCACTATATTAGTGACAAATATGACCACTCGAATAAGATACTACCACATAATCCGTATTCCAATATAGAACGTGAGTATCACCTATTCATTATACTCAATTTCTTTTAGATTAGTAATTTACATTGTGCATGGTCCGTTTCACTTGGAGTTGAAAAAGAGATGAAAATTGACAACTTCATTCTATACATTTTTGAATTCGATTTCAATTTTGAAAGATCCAACTACCAACATGAAGCAATCGCCTAGATGATGAAAACCATATGCATTATATGAAATAGAAAATTGTGTAATTTCTGACCGGGATATTATAGGCACATATCGTCATAGTTATGCTTGACCCTTGGGACATTAGAGATTCTATGATTCCCTTCACCTTTCACAAGTAAAAATGAAATAAGAAATGCTAGGATATATGCAGGGTGTCCGGAAAGGTCATGTCGCAAATGATAGGGCTGATAGAGTGTGGCCAATATAATGTTAGTACTCCAAATAAAAAAGTGTCTACCGCACTTCGTTACCTAGTTATCGACCTTGAAAGTTCCTGCAAGTCCCTACATATATGCATACTCATTATTAGTAAACTCATCCAAAGTGATAAAAACTCTTGAAAAAAATTACCAAATACCATGGTGTTATTGAATAGAGTTTCTATCGACTTTGAAACGGTTGGGATGTATATGTTCTTCAAATGCGATTTTCTCTAGAACGGTACAAAATATCGATTGAGATAAGGTATACTATTTTTGAAGTAGAAAGTATCGAGCAGTGGAAGCAGAATGTCAGATTTGTCACCTCTGTCAAATATCCCTCCATTAAACGGAAAAAAATTGTCCCATTCTGTATAAAACATAATCGCTGAACAGCCGTTTATATATAGAAAGAGGCATTAGTATGAATTAATTTAGTTGTCCGAATATCATTGATACCATGAACACCGTTCAAGAGTTGATTTAGTCATTATGCCCTGCCATGTGCATGACTTTGAAGGTGGTGTCACTCGACCGTTCAATCTCGTTGCACTATACCATCATCAGTACTCATCCCCATCTAAATATATTGAGCACTCGTATTAATAATAATTGAAATCATCAAGCGAGTATCGGATAGATGTGAGCGAACCGAAAGTAGTTGATAAACGAACGAACTAAAATTCGGTAGAATAGAATTGAGAAACTTGATGGAAACAACGGGTATTTCATATACTGGTAAACTCAAAGTCGTCAATGATAGTCATGTCGACAAGATGACACAATTCAGACCTCGTGCTTCAAAAAGAGAATTGACGGTTGTTTGAATCACGTCAAAAATACATTATATTGAATGAGATCATTTCAACGTCCGTTATTAATCAAATGGCATCTCTAACCAGTATTGATTTATCATAAATGGCCACCATGTTACCTGTATATTTTCGTGACAGCAATATCAAAAATGTGATGAATAAAAATGTTATCGAATTCGGAAACACCATCATAAACTTCTTGATTTTCAGAAGATACTCTGAACGCCATGGAACCCGATGTCCGACGTCTCTGGCTGGACACTCACTCGCATGCATCATCTTCAGTGAGCTCTGAAACTAGTGACGCAGATTGTTATTTCTCATGGCCAACCAGCTTCTGGACACAGTTCAAAGTGCTTTCTCAGAGAAACTTCCAGGAAGCGAGACCGAGAATGTTGTCTAAACTTAATTGGGTACAAACGATAGGACTAGGAATTTTGGCAGGCCTGCTGTGGTTTCAATTGGATAGGAAAGAGGAAGCTTTGCATGACATACAGGGCTGGATGTTTTTTTCTACTACATACTGGATGTTGTTTGCTCATTTTGGAGCGCTTAGTTCATGTGAGTAATCAATTTAGGTTTTAGTTTATGTCGATATCATATGGAACAGTATAGCTCATGATGGCATGTACTTCCAGTTCTTGAACCATTCGTTGTTTTCTATAATTCATCGAAAAAAATATGATTATTTCTTGTATTAATTCAACCTAATATTGGTACATTTTTCTCCTGAATCTGTTGTGCACATCAGCAAATAATATATCTATAATGAAACGATTGGTTGAATTTTCTCATCGTTCATACTGTTACTGTTCTTCATTAGACAGTAGTTTTTTTTTGCCCTGAAAAAAACTATTATTTGAATTTCAGTTCCTCCAGAGCGAGAGGTGATTAATAAAGAAAGACAATCAGGAGCTTACAGACTGTCTGCCTATTATTTGGCAAAGATGATAGGAGAGCTGCCCTTAACTATGTCTCTGCCTGCTGTTTATCATCTTATTTCCTACCCTATGTTAGGTAAGTTCAGATTGAGTTAGTGATTATTCTACTTGTGAATTGAAGTTGGAGTACATGACGAAGAATTTTGACGTTCAGTCGAAAGAGGAAGTTGCAATTCTTTTGAATGTCTATGCTGCATAGATAAATTCACGCCAAGAGTTGTAAGACTTAATTGAACATCTCTTAAATGACCTAACAGCTGATCCTCAACTGTTAAGAAGAATAATACTTTCTGAAGAAATGAATATTGAATCGTGTATTTGTCGAAACGTAGGACATTATCAAAATTTACTCTGATTCAATATTTCATGTTTCTAGTCAAATATCTCTTGATTTTCTACTTATGTTTCTTCGTTCCATCAATAACTCCAGCACAAGGATGATTTCATTGTTTTTGAGTCTGAATAAATATGAAATTGAACTCAATAAAATTAATTTTATACCAGCATCAGTTATTACTCCATTATTTTCAAATCAAAATATTCCGAAAACGGAGCATGGTATCGAGTTTCACCAGAAGTACATTTTGGTGTAAAATTGACTGATGTTGAAGTTCACATCAAATTTGGATCGAAAAATCTAACCTCAAAAAAGTTATGTTCTAAACTACTCGGTACGAACCGTGTAACTAGCGCCCTCTATGAGAATTAGATATGAAAACAAATGCATGCGATGTGTCAGGTTCCAAGAAACATCCATATAAAATTGCATTACAATGTTGCCAGTAGTTTCGACATAATAGTGAAAAATGTGTAAAAAAATCATTTTTTCAACACCTTGTATCATGAAAACGGATGCCGTTACGACATTTTTCCACTGAGCAAACCCAACTTATTTTGCAGTGTTCTACCTACCCTAGCAAGGGGGTCAGGTTTTTTTGAAACACCCTGTATATCAATTGAATCACCCTCAGGAAAAACAAACGTTTTTTTGAGTAATAAATGGAAGAAATATTTTCTGGAAACTCTTGAATAACCCCAAGTAGGTTCTTCTATTTAAATTTTCGTGGCAGGTTGACAGTTGTATTATTGGTCGTGAGTGCAGTTCTATGGGGCGAACCCCGCAGATATACAAGCATATGCCTGATAGCGACAGCAGCATACCTCTCTGTGGCAGAAAATTCATTTTCTGCAAAATCGTATTGCTATCATAAGATTTCAAAGTGCTCCTACAATTCGAAAATGTGTAACGATAATAGGATTTTTTCTGTGACGGGAAAAAAGTTTGGCATTTCATCTCTGTTGGCAGGTTATAAAATGCCACTTTTCATAAATTACTTTTTTCCCGTGGGCAAAAAGTGAGTACTTTTTTCCCGGATATATATCACATATATATACACTGTTGATGGCTTTTGTTGTGCTATAGTTCCGAAAAATGAATCAATAATACCGTCTCCGAGAAAGAACTGCAAGTCCTTATCTTCGATTCGACTTCGCGGTTACGTATATAACTAAACCACTAAATTCGCAATTTTTTGAAATCAAATCACAGAATGAGACTGACAGAAGCGACATCAAATATTTGATTACTTCAAAAGAATGATAAAGATGCCTATAGAACGCAGGTGTCCCTACTGTTAAAAACTTAAAATTTCACGTCGATAATTTTCAGATTTCAAAATAATGTAACATTTCCTCAATATTGATTCGTCCTTTCTTCTGTCACAGAAAAAAATAGTGTATTATACACGGGAAAAATATTAGATTTTAGCTCACGGTTTTTTGTCTCCCTCTGCTACGCGTCGGGAGACAACACAACCTGGAGCTAAAATCTACAACTTCTTTCCCTTGTATAATAAATAACTATTCTTGTAATGGTAGCAAGAAATATCTCAGCAAAAACTCTAGTAGCAAATTTTTTCCTCCCTGTGAGAATTATTTATTTTTTTCTCTGGCGGGAAAAAAGTTTGGCATTTCATCTCTGTTGGCAGGTTATAAAATGTTACTTTTACACTATTGATGGCTTTTGTTGTGCTATATTTCCGAAAAATGAGACAATAATACCGTCTCCGAAAAAGAACTGCAAGTCCTTTCATCTTCCATTCGACTTCGCGGTTACGTATATTACTAAACAACCACTAAATTCGCAATTTTTTCAAAATCAAATCACAGAATTAGACTGACAGAAGTGACATCAGATATTTGATTACTTCAAAAGAATGATAAAGATGCCTACAACGCAGGAGTCCCTACTTAATCTTAAAATTTCACTTCGATAATTTTCAGATTTCAAAATAATGTAATATCTTCTCAATATTGATTCGTCCTTTCTTCTGTCACAGTGTATCATACATGGGAAATATATTAGATTTTAGTTCGAGGTTGTGGTTGTCTCCCGACGCGTAGACAAAAAATCTACTACTTTTCTCCCTTGTATAATAAATAACTATTTATCAACTCCCTTAACGATACTAACGAGAGGCAGAGCAGAAGATTTCTACCTACCCTAGAAACTCACAAGAAGACGAATGAAATCTTCATATAAGAATAATCAATACATATATGTCATATCACTTTAATTGATACTATTTTGCCGAAAATGTTAGGCGGATGTTACGACAACTTGTTGCCTAGGTATTAATTCCGCAAATAAAATTTTTATCAGAACTATCCAGTCGTATGATTATTTCATCATTGAATTGCACACTTATACAGAAATTCGTGTTACCTGAATTGAATATACTATAACTATAATTGACACTATGGACGTCAAAAATTTTATTGCTGAAAAACGTGATTGGTTGGTCACGTGTATGTGCATGTGAATTGGGTTTCTGTATTGGTATTTTGAGTGTCGTTTTTTTATTGACGGTGCATGACTATACAAACAGTACACGAAAAATTGAACTTCACGTCCATTTAAAAATATAAGTACCGTTAAACATGGTTGAGTTAACCATAGTGATGGATAAAATGAATCAGTCGGGTGTTTCAGTACGAAAAATTGCTCTTTTCGCTTCAGCTGCAAAATTGAAACGTATTTGCGCCCCTGTCGTCTCGCCAGTACGTTTAGGAAAGTGAAGACACTAACTTCATGATTTAATTTACTCACATGCTCCAAATGTGTTTGATAGTTATTACTGAGAAATATTTGATAGCATTTTTGCCCATATGTTTTTAGTTGAATTCCAGCATTCTTTTTTACTCCGAAGTGTTCACTACAATGGGTAAAATGAATTTGATATTTTTTATTTCATATCTTGCTATACTATGAATTATTTATCAATTTCCAATAATTTGATTCAATCTTAGGATGCCGATAATATAATATATTATGAGAAAGCAGTCACATAAAATAATGTAGACAATATTTTCATATATTCACTTCACCTCTAAGTATTTTGATAGTTATTTATACACCAAGGTAGTAAAGAATATCATTATTACCCAGGGACTAAGATTATATCCCAAGGCTTCAGCCGAGTGGTATGAGGTCCCGTGGTAATGATATTCTTTACTACCAAGGTGTATATTACATTTTTTCCACCACTAGCAATATATTTCAATCATTTTAGTTCTGTGAAACCGAAATAATTATGTCACTATGAAAGAACTATTTTCAATAATTAGCCATGACCATGACAGCATATGACAAGTCGTTATTGAAAAATAAATAAATAAATAGATTCGATGCCATTCCTGTGAATCTCTGATCAGAACAGTGCATCCGGGCTAATTACAACAGAAGTAGCTATGTCTTTATTGACTAGTGGATCATAAAATGACAAAAACTACCTTGGTAGTAGAAACAAACTTTACGCCTCGAAAAGGAGTAAATAATGGTAGATTCAATAGCTAATGGTGGAAAAAATGAGTTTTCACGCGTTTTCAATGTCTGATTCATTTTACCCCAAAGTGGTGGGTAAAGTGAATCAGATTTTCCAAAAAAAAAAAATTAAGGCCTTTTCCTTAATTTTTCAAAATTACTTCCAGAACCATTTGAGAAGGGTTGTATATTGTTTGTCGTAATACTTCTCGAACAAACGATTTTATTCACTTGACCCCGTTTGACGGTATCTACTTGTTCGTATATTTCAACGATAGGTAATTCTCGATTACAGGTTTCCATTCACCAATGGTTTTTCTCACTCTTCTGGGATTTCTTCTGCTCAACACGATCGTGGCACAGAGTGTAGGCTTTTTCATTGGAGCTTGCTGTATGGATATGCAGGTCAGCATAACCATCAGTGCCCTCTACACATTGGCAACGCAACTATTTGGTGGATATTTGGCGACGAACATACCTGCATGGTTGACGTGGATGAAATACCTTTCAATGATACACTATGCATATCAAAATATGCAAATTGTCGAATTCACTGATGGAATTCAGTAAGTTATTTTATTTTTATTTTTATATTAAACGAAATTACTTAAATAACATCGAATCTCTGGCCGCTCATAATATTATTGAAAGGTGAAATTCGTGGAAATCAGGCATCGTCGAATGCTCTAGAAATATAAATCATTTTCATAATTACACTAGAAATGGCCACTGTTCGAATGCCGTCGCTAGAAAGACAATATATTTGATACTGTCCAGATAATAGGTCCAAAAAATGGAACATGATGTAAACCCAGAAAAGGTGGCCAGAGATTCAATGATGCTGGAAAACCTCATGGATTCTATTTCACATATAAACCCTTCTTGAAAATGTCATAGGTACTTAATAAGGTACTCATGAGTTTTAAGGAATTATATTGAGAGGTATACTGGTTTCATGAACAATTGCTCAGACGAGTGGACTATTTCTTTTATTTCTTAAATTGAATCATGACTAAATTATTACCTCTCAATTCCATATTTTTGTAGATTTTTTCGATCGATTTTGAGGTGTTCAAATCATCAATATTGCCACGGTAATTTTCAAATGGCTAGAAACTTATCGCAAATAAAAACTGCCGTCAAGATTTCTTGAGTAGGGGCAGAAATTAGCACAGTTGCCACAAGTTGAAATACGAATGGGAACTTCAGAAATATTATTCAATCAATAATTCAAAAATTCTTATCAATGTATTGGAAATATTCTTGATTAGCTATAAAAAAATCCATTGTCTAATGATTTTCTCTCTTATATGTCGTGTCTTATTGCATATGAACTAGTATTAATAATAATCATACTAATTGGTGAGGTAAACGTGACAACACAGGATTGTGGGCGTTGTCTTGTCATTTCTCAGCGTCAAGCAGAGCATTGCCAAGTCTCGAATGAAATATTTAATTTGGATAGTGCTCCGACAACTTTTTAACCAATTGATTATATTGGTGACTTGATAACCTTGCCTCATGAGAGGGAATGGGAAATCATCTGGGCAATACTGAAACTGCATGAGGATAACTGACTTCACCATATATCTGACGTATCCCAGAACATGGCCAAAAATGACGGCGATGACGGCACTTTTGAAATGAGCTCTGGAATTCAACAACTTCGAAGAACGCATAGACACATTATTTACATGGAAAGCGCATAAGAACTGTTGCAAAAATTGATGCAAGTCCCTAACGATACTGTGAAGTAATTTGCCAATCATTATTCACTACCAGTCCACTCGCCTATTATCAGATGTCCTGATTGGGTCTCTGACCCTCAAACAAATTTCAAATCATTTTTTCGAATATGCCTCATGAACTTACCAATATAATAAGGCGCAGTTGATTAAGATCGTCAAATCAGTTTTTATTCCTACAATTTTGATTTTTTTATTATAATAATAATGCTAGTAGACAATTCTGTACATTGCCTAATGGATGGACATCATTTCAAGCTGAACATAATTATAACCGTTTTCTTAATGGATAGTTATCAATATAAGTTTTGGTTTCAGAAGGAAATGAATATACACAGAGTAATTCAATTGATGGCTAAAAATATAGGATATCCAATAGTTTTTTATCTCATTTTGAGAAGAAAAGTTCAATGAGTATATACCCTAAACCTCTTAACTTTCGAGCTATAGGGTGTTGAATGTGTATTTTCTCTTTATTATTGATAAAAGAAACTTTCACAATGTGAAAAGGGGTCACGATTATGAATACTTTCCAAAATAAGACTGCAGCCCACTGGGCAAAGAACATGAAGAAGATGTTTGCTGAAGTTATTCTCAAGTATAACAATATTTCATGTGCAATTCGAACGTTTCAGTTTACAACTATACTGAAACGTTTTTCTTGCCACTACCGTGTTTCATCTCTTGTGTTTTGTCTTCATGATGAACTATGTATCGTTACTTTGAAATTTTTTGAAAAATGGAGAGTCACAAATTGACAGTTATTTTTTTAATTCTGCAAGATGTGAAGCAGTTTTTCAATTTAGATACTTCAAGTTATGACTCTCAACTACTGAAATTTCAGATTCTGAAATTATAATCTTTAATAAGATAGGGAGAATCATCAATATTATATCCAAATTGGTGTCAAATCCAACAGGATGTTATGAAAATTGCGAACTATCTGTCACACAAGAAATTCCTTTTATAGATATCAGCGATGTGATATGGTGATTCGTTTTTGTGACATCAACTGTTATGAATGCAACACTCACAGATGTTTGTGTTGACTGGGCACTATTTCAACTTTCGAAATGTTAATCAAAATACATAATGATATTCAAACAAATTTATTCCAATGTTGATTTAACGTTCAGATTCGATATTCTACTAGAGAAAGAAAACTGATATGCTCGATGTTGGACAACATTTTCAATAAAATATATTTTATTTCAACTTTCTCGTTATAAAATAAGAAAAACTTATTATCAAAATTCAAAACATATTGTTTTCAACCTCACAATATGAAACTCGCTACGGTCACTTAGACTCATCAGTTATAGGTGAAATTAGGCGTTTCTAACTGATTACATGCCATCAATTACCCAATAACATACCCATGCGTTAGACCTGCTATTTTATTCTGTAGGTTACTGACAATCAAAATTTTTATTTAATATTAAAGTGTTATTTTCGTTCGCCTTTCGCAAGTATGGTATTATCATTCCTTTTATTTTCAGGTGTGCTTCACAATCAAAGTTTAAACTTTGCACCTCTGATTTGAACCATATACCAATGTCGTCGATATTAGAAGCCCAAGGATCTTACCTCCCTTTATGGGCCAACACCCTAGTACTATTGGCGTTCCTACTGGTCTTTCGCGTGTTGGGCTACATAGTACTCAGGTTCTTCAAGGCTCCCAAGTAACCCTGAATGAACTTCGCGTATCTACAAATTGTGATAAGTACGATAGATATTAAAGTCGTATTGACATAAATCAAAAGTCTAGCACATTTTATAGTGAATGTTATAATCATATAGGTGAAATTTTGTCCATTTTATATCAAATATCCAGAAATACTTCAAAATATTTCAACGGTTCATATTTATACTGTGATTTAGAGAATATATCTCGGAAGCACGTTATCTTGTTCTCAAATATCTTCCCATGTTAGGTTCCTTTGTTAACATTTATGGAATAATAAGATATAATCTATAGTTGGAGTCCATGGTATCTCAGAGTGGAGTAAATGGATGAAGTAGTAGAAACACTAGGGGCATATTTAGAACCTATATCGGCTCATCTTCAGCTGAATGCAAACATTATGGAGAAGAACTAGCTATTTATATATCGAGGGAGCAAAGGTATTTTCTTTCACGAACGCATATATTTGAGGGCGTGGTTCAAAATTGTCCTTCAGGCGGTCTATCTCTCGAGTCTCGATCCAAATCAATGTGTTATAAAAGTGTAGCATGCCATGAACAATTGACAGTATTTGAATCTGCACGAAAATCAATTTGAAAATTCACTCATATCGAATTTGTTTATTGTGTAATTGTATTTCAAAGTGTCGATTGAGTAAGTTTGGGATATAAGGAAGTGTATATGGGATCATTGGAATGAAAAAAATACATTGTTATTTGATATTTGAGACAATGATTGGGTACTCGGGTATCGTATCTTATACGTATATCTCTACTCAGAGAAACAGCTGAAACCAATGTATTTCACCTGCCATGGGAGGCTTTTTTTTCTCCCGTGATAGTGAATTGACAGGTTTCGGAACTTAAATGAGGGAGCAAACGCGTACTCTGAATGCACTGAGTAGATAACAATTTTTACATCAATAATTAAATCATTGAGATTGAATTATTGAGAACAAAATTATATCTTATTAACTAATTGGGCTCAAGGGCCGCTCAGAAGGATGGATTTGAAGAAGGCAAACTCCAAAATCCATCCATCCCCATAATTTTTGCATTTAGCTGAAGATGAACATATATAGGTTCGAAACATGTCCTGAAATCGATCAAAATTTTCATTAAAGAATTGTGGAGATGACTGTGAGTTTTCCTGCTACTTCAATAAGATATATCAGTCAGTATATCTGATGGTGATATTTGATTTGATGAACCAATTAATTATTCACTATAAAAACAGTTGTATGACTACGAAGAAAAAATAAACAGGCTGTGCTTTAATTGTAACTACTTTCGTTACTTCCGTAATTTTATGTTATATAGATATGTATCATTCATTCCATTCGGTTTCTGTATTCGAAGAAACGTTCTGATCGGGTATGTAAGTAAATCTGCAGAATGTAATCAGATTACAGTTGACTATATACGGGGTGGTGAAATCAATTCTCTTTAGTCTAAATAAGTCTGAAAAACGGAATATAATGAAGAACTGATATTTCGTTGATATTCTACTGAAAAATAACACCCTGTATGTATGAATGAGAACGTACGTGTTCACGTACACAGTGTGCCTTTGTTTTTAGTATTTGATGTGCCAAGAATTGACAACCAGCTAAGGCTACTGCCAGATTAAGAGAATAACAAACAATTGACGTATGTACATTAGATAAATAAGGAATGAAATGGGTGTGATACCAGTACTGTATGGTGCTAAAAACTCCTTCAAATCGTAACGGAAATTCATGAAACGACTAAGAAAATCCATATTATATATTTAGATTTCCTCTTTCATCCATTATTGTTGTGCATCACATCTTCAACATAAAAATTATTAGTAAATTTTGAGTTGATGTTATGTCAATCCCGGTCCACATCGGATTGTGAAACTATTCTATATCTACCCATTGAATTATACTGACATAAAATGTCTCAGAAGTATGAGATATATTCCAGAAATAATTCACACAATTCTGATTGAAATTTAACGAATTTTGAGTGATTGATAAAACTAATTATATGCATTTTCATTTTGACGAAAAGCTTCACTGAATAGGATTCCTTACCGTGTATAAAAAAAACGAATAGTTATTAAATGAATTATTGCACCACTGTCACTTCTGGTGAATTTCTTGCCAACTCAAATCTCAATTTTGGAAATTTTTGGGATTTTAGTATTTTATCATTATTTGAACAAATATAGTATTCTCATTATAAGTCTGTATTCAGTAAGTATAGTGTGCTGAAACTATATTTCACTTCGTTTTTATAATCATTATCATTGTGTATTCAGCAGTGAGCTAAATGAAAACATTTATATTAACTTTCATTGTATTTTGATGTTATGATCACCTGCAGACTTTTATACATTTTGTGTGACAGGTTGTTCAATTTCCAATTTGTATAAAGTATCCATATACAAAACTAAAGTGCCATGATATTCATTATCACAAATAATAACGATGGATTAGATACCTACTCATTTCATAACAAAATTGAAAATAGTGTTATCTGAAAATGTTAACAGACACATCACTTCTAAGTAGCCAACTGAGAGGAATTTTCACCAAAGTGAGTTTATCATTTAATTCTTCATCTTCATTTTCAATTTAATTGATAGGAGCAATACTTTGTCATCCAGAACTGATTTCAATAATAAGACTGTCATTTGAATGGATGCCTTTCATGAATTTCCAAATACTCATCCAGACACATTAGGTATTTTATGTAAGGTACATTTTTTATTGTATTATTAAGCATAAACATCATCACATACATTTTTCATATTTAGACATGTTATTTTTCTTATTATTAGGTTAAATAAGAGGAATTACCTGAAATGTATGATTACCAGTAAAGTGTTCAACACTCAGTCAAAGTTATGCCTTTTTCCTTATTACTGAACACACGTTCATTTGTACAGAAATAATATTTATTTGTGTTCGGAAGTGCTTAGGAGAGGCTGTATAATAACCATATACATATACTTCTTGCGAATATTCTTTTTCTTTAGTTTTTTTCTTGTAAATAAATTTAGTTTTGGACCAAATATTTATTATTTTTTGTTTGATGTCAACACAGACAATAAGGAGTTGTATATCTATTGAATTGTTGTTTTCTAATTATAATTTAGTATCTAGCACAATTTACATGAACTTTATATTCCACAAATGTCTTATACACCATATAACTATTCAGTCCATTACAGAGAAGGCATTGTTGGCCGACATATGTCGTAGATATTCTAAACTGTAATGAGTTGTGACCAAGATGATACTGCCGTTCACTTTCAACTGACTCTTTGAAGATTTGCCAAGCTGTCACAAAAAATTAAACGTTTTATGGCAATATAGATACCTATCAAATGTTATCCATATCATATAAAGAAATTATAATCTCATACATATTTACTTCCATGTTTATGTAAATTTGTACAGAATTCTGCATGTATATGTCTAGCTAGCTTCTCATTCTCCAAGGAACTATTTATATAATTCATTAAAATGTTTATTATAACTTATATGATGTTTTATTGGCTTACAGTATGTAACTACCTGTCCTAGAATTTCAGTGACTGATTCTCGGGTTACATATATTCTTCGGATAACAGAGCCAGTCCAGGGGAAAATGGAATCGGCGATAATATACGACTTTATACATTATTGTGAGTTCATTATAAATATACGATATTCGGAGGGTAACATTCACCCGAGGGCCTATGGTGGTGCATACAAGATTTAATTTTTCACGGAAAAATTATCTTATCATGATGAAGAAGCGATTTCAAAAAGCTGTTCCTTGCTTCTAGCGTTTTCTTTCATTTTTTCTTCTCATGGAAAACAGGAACTTTGTTGATATTTTGATTTTTGTTGAATATTGCTGTCATCATTTGATTTAGTGAATGTCCCGAGCGGTATGATTCATATTGCCCTCGTCATAATGGAGGAGTCAAGTAATGTTTGTCGGTTACTCAGTCGAGAATAAGGATGGAAAGCCCTAACTTCGAGTGACAATGGAAAATGAAAAAACTCCACCGCCCCGTGTGAGAGTCGAACTCACAACCTCTGGGTTACATGCCCAATGCTCTGCCAATTGAGCTAACGGGTTATCCGTCGATCAATCGGCAAGTGTGTGATTTTAAAACTAGTATTGTTCATTTATTCATTTTTTATGTATATTATGTGTATAACAAGCTTTGTCAACAAGTGAGAACTTAAGACAATAAAGTATATTTTGAATTGAATTGAATTGAGGGAGGTCGAGTTCTCATCACACACCAGGCGGTAGAATCCTTCCAATTCCCGAAGTCACTCACAATCATGCACTATACGAAGCATTCGAGTGACTTCGGGAATTGCAAGGATTCTACCGCCTGGTGTGTGATGAGAACTCGACCTCCCTGCCGATTGATCGACGGATGACCCGTTAGCTCAATTGGCAGAGCATTGGGCATGTAACCCAGAGGTTGTGAGTTCGACTCTCACACGGGGCGGTGGAGTTTTTTCATTTTCCATTGTCACTCGAAATTAGGGCTTTCCATCTTTATCATTATACTCGTCATAATGCCCCAGGAGTTATGGGAATGTTAATAGCAACCGTTGCCAAGGTATTATTAAGGGACGAAAGTGAAAAACAACAGTACATTATACATCAAGGGACATAAATGTCAGATTTCTTCCAAGGTGCGATTTGTAGGTCGAGGGCGAAGCTCGAGAGATACAAAGCACCGAGGGAAAGATAGCATTCTGTCCTGAGGTGTGTATATTACTTTTTACGCTGGCGAAAACACAAAAATTTGGAAAAAATTAAAATTTGGTCAAAGTGTTTTGTCATAATCAGTAGTAGTTTAGTTTGTGGAATTTGTATCTTGACATCATGCATCTTGTTGACAACCCATGGTGACAGCAAATATGAAACTGAAATTTGTGAAAACAGCTTTGAAAATGGTTAACGGTTATGGAACAAAAATCGAGTGAGACCCCAAAGAAATTGCTGATACTGCTTCTGCAGTGATTCTTAACTTGCCACCAGTGGAATCTAGAAATCTGTATGATGCAACTTATACTCGATTCGAAAATATGTCAGATTATCTCCCTAGGGAAAGTATAACTTCTACTCCTGCCGGCGTAAAATAAGTATATTAGCTACGACACAATGAGGCGCAAGTCTTTCATTGAAAGAATTTTGAATAAATCTTTCCAAGTAGCATCATGAGGTTAAAAATATTTAGGTTGTACAGAATCTCTGAATAATGTACCTAGGTATAGGTACTTACATATGTCTTGTATAAAGGGTGGATACTATCACCTGTACCAATCTTTGGCGTTGATAACGTAATAAAGGTTAGCACGTGATTACTCTATTTCATTGATGACAGCGTTTCATACAGATTGTTCATCGAACCGTTACATATCAGAAATATAAATATAACATTGAGAAAGGATGCCATTCTTCAACATCGCAGGCACGGAGAGCGAAGCTTACCATTAGACAGTTGGGTGTATACATTATTTAAATTTCAATTCGGTTCAGATATTCCAGCGGAGACTAGCGAAGACGTGCAAGATAACCGAATCGTGTTGTCATTCGTGCCCTAATTCAAGCAGCATGAAGGGGTTTTGAAGATTTCATTCTAGAAAAATGTGTTGCCTTTTACTCCAAATGTCGGCCGCCCATATAGGATGAACTCGGTGAAGTCTTGAGATATTCCACGCAGAAATTCCCATAAAATTCCCTCAAGCCACACTTTGGGATATTCACATCGATCGCCCCTGTGCTTGCTACAACGAGCTGTTCTAAATATTCACACCTATAGACAGTATGTCCCGTGACTTGATCGCTATAGCTCGAGGACATATCCCTTCAACAATTCCTAGTCGAAAGTGCACTATATATATTTGTCTAAAACTCAATAGTTGCGAGGAGTTATGAGTAATTAAATGCCTACTAAACACAATCATATATGCCTGGAATGTCACATTCATGTCTCGATAGGTAACAATGCGAATCACAAGAAAACATCATTGGTATTGCCAGGTGACACTTCATTTTAGAGAACATTCGAATATTCGTCACATTTTACTAGATTTGATACTCAAAATGTAGGTGAATTTGTAAGACTCCCTAACAACCAAGAGACTCACAGAAACCTCACATTGTTGTATATTTATGTAACAAACCGGATAAATCAATTCTGATGTTGGATGAGGATTCGCATAATACGTTCTGTGAGTTTGATTTTTCATCATAATAAGTAGAATCATAGAATGACCAAAAGGGTCCATAATAGCATTCATTGTGAGTGAGACTCTCATTTCGAGTCACGGGTGTGATATGTGGCATGAATGTGATGACCTCTAATATCTCTGGTGTCAATCTGTGTCAAATTTTCTTGGATTTGAGACTCAAAATATAGGTGAATTTGTGAGGCTCACTAACGAAAAGAAAAGAGAAACCTCACATCCTTGTCTAATTATGTAACAGACCGAATCAATCAATTTTGATGTTGATTGAGGAATTCATTAATACGTACTGCGAGTTTCATCTGGCATCATAATATTAATCATCATGAACTGATCAAAAGGGTCCGGGATAGCAGTCGTTGTGATTTCTGTGGGACTCTCAATTCGAGTCACGGATGTGATGTGTGGCATGAATGTGATGCCCTCTAATATCTCTGGGATCAATCTGTGTTAGCTGGCTGACAACTTTGCTCACCATTGGAATGCAAGAGGTGGTCCAGTTCTCTGGCAACCGAGGTCACCTGATCACTATATCATCTTTGGGGACCCCTGAAAAGTCTTATTGTGTATTCAGATAAATTACAAACCAGAGTTGAGCTCATTAGAAATATCATGACAACAGCGGCATCCATATAAAAGAGACGACGACCCAATTACTATCTTCACAGAACATCGTTTTCAAAAATTAGACGATCCAGAATGTGCTGTGAAGCAGGAGGGGGCATTTTGAACGAACACGTTGTACAACATTTTGAATGTTTTGATTTGAGATAAAACTATTTTTGGATTACTGTTGAAATTATGTAAGAATATCCAGTGGATATACATGTATATCAGTTAGACATCCAATGAATATCCAAATGATAGATAGATAGATAGATAACTTTATTTAACGACGTATAAATACAAGATATGTTTGTAGCAGGTCATCAAAGAAAATGAACATTGGTAAGGTCCTGTAATAGGTCCTAACTCCACATAAAATCAATAACATATGTATAAGTACAACATGAATCCACTACGTGTGTATTAAAATAAAAATTATTATTGTTATAAAATAATATGTAGATATTGAAATGAAATTATTATATATATACCTATAAACTAATACTTCAACTATTTCAGGTATTAGTACGCATATCGCTGACAGGTGTGTCAATATACTCCTGAATTGAATAGAACCCATTTTCTGAAAGAAATCTTTTTAATATTTTTTCGAAGCAAGGCGTGTCTAGAATCTCCCAGCTGGATGGTGATTTATTATAGAGAGCAAACATCTAGGGAATTTTTCGAAGATTTATTTAATCTAAATCTATGTAGTCTGAGATGCCCAGCACCGCGAGTGTTATATTCATGAAAGTTTGAATTTTTACTCAGTTCATTATTCCTATTATGAATTTCTAGTATTTGGTGGAAAATATAAAAAGTAGGTAGTGTCATGACTTTGAATTTCTGGAATAAAGGTCTACAATGGTCTCTGAAGGCAACATTAGCAATAGTTCGGATAGCTTTTTCTTGAAGCCTAAATACTTTGATAGAGTCAGGTGCATTACCCCATAAAATTACCCCATAAGAAATATGCGAGTGAATGAAGGCATAATAGATATTCATCAGTGTGTCAGAACTTATTACATTTTTCAGATGTCTGTTTTTGAGCAGAACTTCTCGATGTGAAACGACCAATTCAGAGAGGGATCTTAAAAAATTCCTAAAAGTTTTGTTGGTTCATTGGTTCTTGTTGCCTGTGAAGAAAATGTTATATGGTTCGTTTCACTTGCGTTGAGTTTCAAACTGTTTGCTGCAAACCAACATTCAGCATTTATTTCAGTAGCTTCATTCATTGTTTCCTCGTTTATTTTTCTGTGGAAAATAGTGGTGTCATCTGCAAACATGATGCAGGTTGAGTCAACTAAATGATAAAATAAGTCGTTTACGTAAATGATAAACAGAGCCCTGCGGTACCCCATATTTCATTGCTACTGTTTCTGACGTGATACCATTGAAGCAACACACTGACTGTCTTCTACCTTTGAGATATGAATCGAAAAGAGATAAGGCTCTCTTACACCGTATAGGTTCAATTTTTCTAAAAAAAAATCGTGATTTACGCAATCGAAGGCTTTTGTTAAGTCAAATAGAGTCAATGCAGATTTCCTGTCATCTTCAAATCCCCCTTCTATGTTTTAAACTGCCTTAGCTATAGCTTTTATGTCCGCCTATATCCAAGATATACTGCAAAGAGAGAAGTAGAATTGAAGAGGAATACTTTCATAGTGATAATAGGTTTATATTTCAATTTTACAGAACTAAAATGACTGAAATGTATCAATAGTGGTGAAAAAAAAAATACACCTTGGTATAAAGCATATTATTACCACGGGACCTTATAGCCCTCGGCTGGAGCCCCGAGATATAATAATCTTGGTCCCTGGGTAATAATGATATTCTTCACTACCTTGGTGTATGAATAACTATTCTTTAATTGCTATAAAACCGATTTTGTGTAATTGTTACATTGAAAACTCTACCATTTTGTGTCCATGCAATGTGTGTTTTGATCACCAATTTTATTCTCATTACTTGTAACGTTGCAAAGCAGCAAACTTTTCCTGCCTAGGCAGAGAAAGTACACTTTTGCTGCGTGTTAAGTGTCATAGAAGAGCCACTTTCTATGCCGTTTGGATGAAAAAATATTTTCAGGCCGTGAAAAATTAAATACCCTCTTCCGAAAGAAATTAGTTTTCCTAATACATGTTTCATGGAAAATGTACGGGACAACAAAAAATTACATTGTTTCATGGAAAGTAATGAGATCATTGGATTTGGTTTGTATCGAATGTTATGGGTATAGGTAGTTGCGTGCGGTGCATTTCGCTCCTGTACCGTACAATTTGTACAGCGTTGCAGAAAAATGAATATTAGTCCAAATTGATTATTTTTCAATGATTTGACAACTCCAGAAATGCCGTTCAGGAATATCTTGTCGCAATATCCCTCTCTCGATGAAAAGTTTCATTCAACTCTGTACTCACATGCACCGCTCGCAACTGACAGCACAGTGTCTAAAGGAGTTGTATCGTATGGACGACGTATGGTACTATAATTCTGAATATGATTCATGCTGAGTCACATGACTCACTCCTCCTTCCAAAATGACCTCTGGGCTTGTAGTCCATCATTGATCTATCGTTTCACCAGTACTGTTTCATTGATTATTTATTTATTAATTTATGTATCTCTTGGATCGCACGAAAGAGAATTGCAGTTATATTCATGAAATTAATAGTTTCATCTTGATTAATGAGTGAATTAAGATAAATCGTAATATGGTTATTATACGTAACCAAAATTGATGAATCTCACCAAGAGCTTATAAGCCATTAATAAATACAATGGGACATTGAATAAATCAATGACCCATTGATTCGACCGCTATCTCGTGTTTGTTGTGTTCATACATCACAGAGTGAAGGTTTTGAGTATACTCATGATCAAATCTGTTCAACTCGATATCGCACTCATCTGAGCAATTATATCGTTAGAAGGACCTAAGTATATAGAATAGTCGTACTGCTATACTGGTACTCACTGGTAGTGGAGGTGGAAGAGAACCATAACAGAACCCAAGTGAGACGGGTTCGGTTCACGGTCAGTCTATAGTCTCCAGTCTAGAGGAAGAGTGTATTGTCTGTTTGTTGACTCGAACTACCTGTTGCATGTGAACGATCTGAATGATAATTGAAATGACTGTGATACCAATTAATGCACAAAGTAATTCTTCAAAATAATGAGGTGAGTATATACCCACCTATTATAGTGAACACTGAGTTTAATTGATAGGTAGTTCTTTCAATTAATTGTCAACAATTGTCCTATGTACTAATATACTGGCTTTAGTCGACTGTCTAGCATGTATGGATTCTTGTTTTAATGCTTTTCGTTTTAATGTTTTTCAAAAAACAGATCTGTATACCTACATGATTAGATCATATGTGTATACGGATATCATATATTTATTCTACTAACTCAAAGTGAACAACTTATTTCTCTGACTCAAATGATTCTCATTCTCATCTCGATTTGAAATTCATAGTGGATACATTTCTATCCAATCGATAGAAAATAAACGTCGAAGTCATTTTACATCGTTTCTAGAAACTGTTCCGTCTACCATCATGTAGCTAGAGCCTCATTTGAGATATTTAAATGTGAACAAAGTGCACGAATTCAAATGAAATCTCATTGAGTTATTGATGATCAGAGTTGAACGAAATAGTTAAATGATATTCAAAAGGAGAAAAACAATAACTCAGAGTCGGTCGACCACAAAATTTAATAAAACCTTCAATGTGTAACTAGTTTCGGCCACACGGCCATCTTCAGACACAAAAATTATAATGAAGTACCTGAAAAATTCGAACAGTTCTTAATCTAAATAATATGGCAGCTGGGAAAGAACATACCTCTATGGAGAAAACATCTTAAAATTTTTTTAAATAAAAGCACTGGTCAAGTTATCGTTACAAATCAATCCGGTAAAACTAAGTATCTTTGTAGCGGCTAAAAAGCCAAAAGAACTTCAAAATAAGTAAGTTCGGCATCAAGGAGAAGACACGTTTTGCAAAAATCTACTCAAAGGAGCTTCATCTGCTTCGAAGGCAAGCCATCAAAAGAAAAGAATTATATAGTGGAGCAAAGATGGGAATGTGAAAATTGACATTTGACATAGAATTATTGACAATTCAAAGAATAATGAAATTGGGAAAAACAATATCAATTTAACATTCATATCGAAAAACAACCAACAACATTACAGAGAAAGCGTAATTCAAAAACCTAAATTATATAATGCAATAAAATTATTAATATTAGAAATTGATGATAGAGAGATAAGTGAAAGGGCCCTGAATATACAATAACAAAAGGAAGAAGAATTGTTAATGGTAAACAGAGAAGAAGCCGAAAACAAGTCTGTCAAGCAAGTGGAGACAGAGTCGGCTCCAGCGTAAGGAAAACTGTAATTAACAAATTTTACAAAATTATGAAAAATGTAAAGTGCGAAAAATGGTATTCCGATTAAAGTTAGTCTGGTCATTTAAACAAATGCTATCCGGATTATTAATACATTTTTGTATCTCCAAAATCTCCAGAAGGTTTAACCGATGACCTTTATCGCAAACATGAATGATATCCATATTGGAATTAACATTAAAACTGTGGTTTGAATCAATTATGTGATTGGCAAAGGAAGATGTACTAGATTTTCCAGAATTGAGAAATTTATGAATAAATCTGCTGTGTTCAGAGACACGAGTCTCAAAACTTCTACCTGTCTGACCAATGTATGATGAGTTACAATCATTGCAATTGAGTCTGTACACCCCAGATTTCTTGACAAGGGGAATTTTATCTTTGGAATTGACTAATAAATGTTTCAAATTAGAAGAGGTTTTGTAGGAAATGGAAAAAGAAAAATGTTTGAACATTTTTGCTAATTGAATGGAATAATGACCAAAATAGTGTAATGATTTGTATAAGGGAGGATCAACAACTTGACTGGTAGTGACATTAAATGATAATCTATGTTTAGTGTAAAATTTGAAATATAGCTTCATGATCAATTCAAGAGGAAAAAGATTATTTAGGGCAATCTGTTTAATGATATTAATCTCTTTATCAAAAGCTGCTTGTGAGAGAGGCAAAGAGAAAATTCTGTGGAAAAAGCAATTAAAGGAAGCCATTTTATGTGAATAAGGATGATTAGAATTAAAGGGGATAACTGTATCTGTTGCTGTTGGTGTCCTAAAAATTTCAAATTCGAACCTATGAGTGTGCTGATTTTTCAATATAAGTAGGTCTAAAAATGGTAAAGAATCATCGACCTCTGATTCCATTGTAAATGTGATATTAGGGTGTAGGGTGTTGATGAAATTAAGAAAATTAAGAACAATACCAATGTCACCTTCAAAAAGTAATAAGCAATCATCTACATATCTATAATAAAAAACTATATTTGAATTGAAATTAGAATTATTTAAAAATTGTTTCTCCAAGTTGTTCATAAAAATTTCTGCCAACAAAGGGGAAAGATTACTACCCATTGCCAGTCCAGTTGTTTGTCTATAAAATTTTTCATTAAATTGAAAAAAGTTTTGGTTAAGTACTAAATTTAATAAATCACAAATATTCAAAGTGTGGTGAGTTGGAATGTTGTTTTCAAACAGTAAATCTCTAACTAATGAAATACACTCTTCAGGAGGAATGCTAGGAAATAAATTGGTCACATCTCTCTATCATCAATTTCTAATATTAATAATTTTAGTGCATTATATAATTTAGGTTTTTGAATTACGCTTTCTCTGTAATGTTGTTGGTTGTTTTTCGATATGAATGTTAAATTGATATTGTTTTTCCCAATTTCATTCTTTAAATTGTCAATAATTCTATGTCAAATGTCAATTTTCACATTCCCATCTTTGCTCCACTATATAGTTCTTTCTTTTGATGGCTTGCCTTCGAAGCAGATGAAGCTTCTTTGAGTAGATTTTTAAAAAACGTGTCTTCTCCTTGATGCCGAACTTACTTATTTTGAAGTTCTTTTGGCTTTTTAGCCGCTACAAAGATACTTAGTTTTACCGGATTGATTTGTAACGATAACTTGACCAGTGCTTTTATTTAAACAAATTTTAAGATGTTTTCTCCATAGAGGTATGTTCTTTCCCAGCTGCCATATTATTTAGATTAAGAACTGTTCGAATTTTTCAGGTACTTCATTATAATTTTTGTGTCTGAAGATGGCCGTGTGGCCGAAACTAGTTACACATTGAAGGTTTTATTAAATTTTGTGGTCGACCGACTTTGAGTTATTGTTTTTCTCCTTTTGAAAAATACTGGACCACTTTGAGAATGGATGGTTTCCATGACTTTTTTAAATGATATTCAACAGACTTCTAAGGAAATATTTGGAATATGCATCCCAAAAGACATGAAAATTTCAACTTCAAATAGGTTTCGTTCTACGATCAGAAACATCCTACATTCGACTAAATGCACTACGTATACAGTATGATGCAAATGTATGGAATAAATTCATTTTTTCAGAAATGGGCGACATTTGAAGAAATTCCAAAAACACGGGAGTTTTAATTTTTGAAGCCTCATCTCATGACATTTATATGAGAGATGTTACGTCACTGGTGTTGAAGTAATAACGTAATGGACGATTTTTTCAAATACAAACAGGGGTCACGTGACCCCTCGTTTGAAAGGTCTACCGATCGTCGTCTATCCAACAGTCAAAATTTTGCATAATAAGATTGAAATTAAAATGGTTTATCATTCGGTTAACTGAATCTTGCAGAGGTCTGCTACTGAGAATTGAACATCGAAGGGTCGTCTAGTTCAGAAAATACACAATAAAAAAAGTTCTAAACTCTAGTTGGATTTTTTTCGGGAGTCGTCTTGTTTTGAAATGAATTTATTCCATACATTTTCATCATACTGTATATCATGTGTAACTCTTGGAAAATTATATTTGTTAAGCTGTGATATTCGAATCATCTGGGTATCAATATTTTGATAGTGGTGTTGAATGAAGTGAATAATAACCTTCATTTTCCATTTGAAAAGTTTGATAGTTGCTTTCAAGAGAAAAATGATCTTCTTGTATAACAAACATTGTTCCAATTTCATAGAGCTGTAGGAATGTGGCAACGTATCTAAAAAAACAATCACTCATTTGCTCTTTCAACTGTTTGAGCAGCATCAGTTGGTTACCAACCTCGGTACCAACATATCACCATGTTTTTGTGCGCGGTTGTAGGTAGCAATCCATTTCTTCTTGTTATTCTGCAAAATGTTTAGAGTTACCTCTCTAACAACCTTATATTTTCACGAACTGAGAAAAAAAGGAGACATTATTTGGTGTTATCATGATGAATATCAATGAATAATGGGGTGGTGGAAAAAATGTAAATTTTCAGTTGTCTCTTGTTTGTCAGTTTCTCAACCGATTTCGATCTGATTACAAACGTATATCTAAAATACCACAATAATATTCAAATAAACCTGAAATCACTTCTCGGCTGAATTTAATAGATATATCTACAAATAGCCAAGTATCCAACTAGACCATTCAACATTGAATTGTCTTTAGGTCGTAGCCTCGCGTCGTCTCTCAGTCTCCCGCCTCCGCCATTAGCAGGCTCAGTCAGAATGAATGTAGGCTGCGCTGCAAAGAAGAGGAACAGTAGTCCTGTTAAATACTTGATTGATCGTTCATCCATTATTTCACTTTGAAAAGCATTGAGATTCCAATATGCCGGCAATTGTTTTCCATATCTGTATATTTATATTCGCCTAGCTAACCAAAGTCTACAGAATACTACGATTCCAATCTCTCTGACATTTCCTGAATGCTGAAGATACAAAGTTCAGCATGGAATAGTCGATGCTTTCAAATTCTCCCAAAATAAAATGATGAATCTATGTGAACTTCCCTGATTTATTTTTTGAATTGACTCGGCCGTTACTTGATGGAAATCCATGGCGAATGTAAAATCTTCACAAACAATAAATTCTTATACACACAACATGTTTCGCTATCACAGTAGCTTCGTCAGGTGATATAAAGGGTGGTTTAATTTGAAGGGCCGATGTTGATTTTGAATAAAACACAAATTATTCAGGAAATTATTGTCATTTCTTTTTATTATGATATATTGGTATGGTTCAATTATGTATGGAACAAAATATCAGCCAAATGGCCGCCGCGACTTCGGCGGCACACCTCCATCCGATGGTCCAAATTTTCGATGACGCTGAGGCATAATTGAGGTTCTATGCCGTTAATGTGCCATATTATCGCATCTTGAGATCTTCAATTGTTGCTGGCTTATCGACGTACACCTTGTCTTTCAAATAACCCCCATAGAACGGTGTCAAATCGCATGATCTTGGCGGCCAATTCACATCGCCACCACGTGAGATAACACGGCCATTGAATTTGTGGCGCAAAAGAGCCAATGTGTCGTTAGCTGTGTGGCAAGTGGCACCGTCCTGTTGAAACCATATTTCGTCCACATCCATATCTTCCAATTCGGGCCATAAAAAGTTCGTTATCATCGCACGATAGCGAACACCATTCACAGTAACTGCCTGACCGGCCTCATTTTGGAAAAAATACGGCCCGATGATGCCGCCAGCCCATAAACCGCACCAAACCGTCACTCTTTGTGGGTGCATTGGTTTTTCGAAAATCACTCTTGGATTATCATTCGCCCAAATGCGGCAATTCTGCTTATCCACGAATCCACTGAGGTGAAAATGTATCTCATCACTGAAGATGATTTTCTTCGAATATTGATCATCCACTGTTGACATTTCTTGCCACCATTCTGACCATTGACGACGTTTGACATGGTCAAGAGGCTTTATTTCTTGAGTCAATTGCACCTTGTGAGCGTGTAAATGCAAGTCTTTATGCATAATGTTCATCAACGACGAGCGTGAGAGGTGCAATTGTTGGGCACGACGACGAGTTGAGGTGGACGGCTCTTCAGCCACACTATCGCGAACAGCAGCAATATTTTCTGCAGTACGAGCTGTACGAGCATGCACTGGTGTTTTCACATCTCCTACAGATCCGGTTGCTCAAATTTTTGCACAATTTTTTCGATTTTATGCACATTTGGACGATTAAATTGGCCGAAAAAATCACGAAGTGCACGATATGCATTTTGATTTGAACGCCCATTTTCATAATAAGCCTGAATAACTTTAACGCGTTGCTCGATTGTGTATCTTTCCATGGTTCAAATTGAGTTAGTCTGAAATGGAGAAATGTCAAATTAAATGCAGAAAACAACTTGACGTTTAGGTGTGGTTCACATTCAACATCGGCCCTTCAAATTTAACCACCCTCCACTGGTACAATGAACTGTACAATGAACTGTACCAGTATATCACATAACGAAGCTACTGTGTTAGCGAAACGTGTTGGGTGTATGAGAATTTTGTGAAAATCTTATCGTTTGTGAAGTTTTGACATTTCCCTGATTTATTGATGATTATTCCGTTATTTGTAACATCATTTCAATATTATATTTATATCTGAGAAATATGATTCCTACAACATAAGAATTGTCCAAACCGTGACTCCATTTTAAGTGATGTCTTCCTATCTGAGGAGAATGAGTCTTGAAACGTGAAAATCGAAGATGTAGTCTGTCTATTATGATCGTGATCGAGTTGTTGGAGATACGAGGTGATGGAAACAATATATTTTCACATTTTTTTCGCAATTATGTCGGAACTACTGGCAACATTTTCATTAAATTTTCTTTGGAGATGTTTTGTAAGCTGACACATCGCATGAATTTGTTTTCATATCTGACTCTCATAGAGGGTGCTACTTGCACGGTTCGTACCGAGTAGTTTGAAACTCGTTTCAAACAAACTTTTTTGAGGTTAGATTTTTCAGTCCGAATGTTAATGAACATGGACGTGAACATCATTCAATTATACATCAAAAAGGTACTATTGGTTGAACTCAATACTATGTATCGGGTGAACAAACGACTGTCGGCCATATCTCAGCAACGAATAATGATACAAGTTTGAAATAGAATAAATCTAATGGTATGCATATCATCTGGGAAGGATGGGTCTGAACCAACAAACGGACTGTCGGTTCTGTTGTGTGGAAGACGAAACGGCTGAACACATATTATGCTCATGCTCTAGCTTAGAAAGACTAAGGTTCGACACATTTGGCTTTACCAACCTAGAACCTATCGATTTCAGACAAATCTCACCCAATTCAACCATGAACTTTGTAAAAAGATGTGGATTGTACGGTGAACTGTAACCTCTAGGGGTGAGCCACAATAGACCCATCTGGGGTCGCAGTGGAGGGGAGGTGTTCGCCCCACTCACATGGAACCTAACCTAACCTAACCATGCATATCATCACGCAGGCGGCTCGGTGGTCGAGAGCGTGAAGGCACTGAGTTATATTGGGACTCCCACCGAGACATAGGTTCGAATCCTAGTTAGGCCATGGATGTTTGTGTTTGTATGCTAACCAAACCCCGCACAAGTTTCGACTTATGGTGCGTTTGTTCCCAGAGCAGGGAACAATCGAGGTAATTGCAACAAAAAAAAATCACAGGATGTGATAGAGACACTAAATCTCAACAGACCAACGAAAACCGCAACATACTAGCTTTTCGCCAACGGAAGATATTATCTATCAAAGTTGAAAGAATGATAGATATGACAGCCGTTCTTAGTTGTTCACTTGGTACTGTTTTCGGTATATCTTGATTTGAAAATGATGAAGTAATGACCGCTGATGGCTAACCTAACCAGAGACAGCCTGTGCGTTGATGTTCTCAACGATGTAACCATGGATATAGCGGAGTGAAAGTCTATCAGTTTCGAATAAAATATTTATGACTGTACTTGCCAGAATGAATTATATATAATTAATGATTTGTATGCTTCTTGAACGTGAAATAGTCTAGCAAAATAACACTTTGTTCTGAATATCTTCTCATAATTATATCTTTCATTACAGCAAGACCAGTCGTCCTCACGCACTCGTGATGTTGCTCGGCAACACAATTTCGTGAACAATGAAGAGATAGAATTATTTCGATTATTCCGAACTTTGTGGTATTACTTAGGAGCATCAAACTTGGCATCAAATAAGTATCAACGAGATCAATCACCCATTTATTCTTGATCAAAAACAACATTTTATTCTTATGCTGAAGTTATTGATGAAACAAATAATCACAAAAAAAATCAAGATTATTTGACGAAAAACATCAAATATTGAATCAATTGAAGTTGGTGAGGATATGTCCCATGTTTTTCCTTAGAATGTCATTACTTTTTTAACAACTCTTGACGTGATTTCGCCTCTGTAACGAAGATGTATTTCTTAAGATACGACCAAACTGTGTAATCGATGTTTTTAGTCAGATTCATTTCAATTTTATTTTCGTGATTTATTTTTCAATTACCTACCAATTCTATCATGAGAAGAATGTTGTTGTTTTCAATTTTCAATAAATAGGTGATAGTTTTTCATGATACTCACTTCATCCATACCTTTATACCTACCAGCAACAGTAATCACTATTTCATTTTCAAATCAAAATATACCATTATTTCGAAAACGGTACACAGTACCAAGCATTAACAAGAGTACTTTTCAAGTGTTAAATTGAATAAAATTCAAATTCACCTGAAATTTGAATTGGTGAAAAATCGTGAAAAATCCAATCTGAAGAGAGTCATGTTTAAATCTTATCGGTAAAACTGTGTTACTAGAGTCCTCTATGAGTGTCAGATATAAAAACAAATTCATGCGATGCTTCCAAAACATGTCCATCCAAAGTTTCATTACACTGTTGCCGGTGGTTTCAACATAGGTAATAGTAAAAAATGTGTATTCATTTTTTTTTCAACACCTAGTATCTTGAATACAGATGCCTTCATGACATTTTTTTACTGAACAACCCAACTTATTTTGCAGTGTTCTACCTACACTAGCAAGGGATTCATGTTTTTTTGAAACACTCTCATATGAAATTCGCTTCAATGGTGAGTGTAACAAAACAAACATGAAAGCTGTAATGTCTTCAAAGGATCGAGAAATGATGAATAATAGTATTCTGAAGAAATATATATTGATTGACAGGATTCAAATTATATAATGTATGATGTTTACAAAATCCTACTATACATTGTTTTCTATACAGAGCTTATTGATTAACGAAACTAAATAAGGAAATAACATATATACATATATAACATCTTCCTCCTTAAAGGAGTTCTAAGTATAGGTTAATCGTTCTATTGATTTAACAATTCGTTTGGGCCATGTTTGTGCCTACCGTTTTGTAAGTTGGGCACATTTTGAATCTCTGACCCTGATGCTTTTGATACCTCAATATTTCCTGATACTTCGTCTGATTTCTCCTATTCCTTATGGAATTTCAATTGACCAATCTGATCCAAATGTCTTTTCCAATGAATATGCCCTAAACTAGGTACCTCAACAATATAAACTGTTTGGCCAATTTTTTTTAATACCTTAGCTTCAACCCACGTTGGTCTAGAGGGAACTCTATAATCTCTCACCATGACTAACTCTCCCTTTTGAAACTCCAGACTTCGATTACCTTTGAAATATTTTTTTTGTTTTTCTTGTTTTTGAATAACATGAGTTTTTAACTGGTCCAGATTTTGACTTGTTTTTTCTTTTGGTAGGATTGCATCAAATCTAGTTCTTAGTTTCCTACCAAACATCAAATATGATGGTGTTTGACCTGTAGTACAATGAGTTGTATTTCTGTAGTCAAACAGAAAATTGTTCAAAATTCAGATCCCATCTCATTAGAAATTGAAGTCTCACCTATTTGCTCAGGGTCCTTATTATCCAAAAAATGTGTGGTATTCTTAACAAAATTAGATTTTTCATTTCTCTTGGGACACATTGGGCGCAGATGACCTTTTACCTTACAGAAATGACAAGAATATTCCCTATATAAACATTCACTTGAGTTATGACCTAGACGTCCGCAAACCTGGCATCTGTTTCCCTGGGAAAAACTTCTAGAGTTATTCATCTTCCTATAACTTCCGCTTCCTACATTATTCCTTCCTCCTGAATTCGCATACAGCATCATCGATTCGTTGTTGGGTGTATTCTCCATTGACTTGGCTGAATTAACCGCTGACTTCGCTGTAGCTAATTCTACCACCCCTTTAAAAGTAACAGTCTTCTTCTCTTCGAATAGTCTATCTTGAATATTACCAGGATCATAAGCAACCACGAGATGATCTCGCAAAACCATCTCTAATTCATTCGTTTCAAATAAACATGGTGCAGCTAAATTCCTTATTCTGGCTGCCCATTTCTTTAGAGATTCACTATTCTTCTTGGCAGACATATAGAAACTTTTTCTTGCCGCAAAAACTGCAATACTAGGCTTGAAGTATTCAGTTATGATTTTGATTAGATCCTTATGTGAAACTTCTTCCGGTTCTTTAGGTAGACATAAACTATGAATCAATTTATATGTTTCTTCGTTCATAGCATTCAACAATATTGCTCGTTTTCTTTTCTCATCAATTATATTATTAGCCAAAAAGAAGTTATCCAGTCTCTTCTTATAAATATTCCAATCAGAATTGAAAGCATCAAATTCTTTCAGATGACCAACATTCTCAACAGTTTTCTCGCCCATTTTCAAT
This sequence comes from Phaedon cochleariae, assembly GCA_918026855.4. Lineage (NCBI taxonomy): Eukaryota > Metazoa > Arthropoda > Insecta > Coleoptera > Chrysomelidae > Phaedon > Phaedon cochleariae. Next base: position 23,948,127 of record OU896707.1, read on the forward strand.
CTTGATTCCTTTATTATTCTCGTCGCCAATTTGTTATGTCTTCAAAGGATCGAGAAATGATGAATAATACTATTCTGAAGAAATATATATTGATTGACAGGATTCAAATTATATAATGTATGATGTTTACAAAATCCTACTATACATTGTTTTCTATACAGAGCTTATTGATTAACAAAACTAAATAAGGAAATAACATATATACATATATAACAAAAGCGAACACGAAAACTCACAATATATTTCCCAAACGAGTCGATACGAGCACACGAACCACAGAACAAAGTTACTCAGTTTGGATGCTTGACGGCTCTGACTCATTCAGTTCTAAAAAGCTGATCAATATTATGAATATGTTGATCATTTTGAACAATTTCTATGGAATATCTGTCATCGACCACTGACGGTAGACAATGAAAAAGGCACAAATTCCAAAAGTTCACATGATTTTAATTTGTTTTGGTATATTGTTAGAGTACCTACCCACACCTATCACTCATAGGTGTGGAAGATAGTCCCACTTGCCGTGAATGCGGAGAAGATGAGGAGACATCACTTCACTTCCTCGGAGAGTGTGAGGCGTATGGAAGGATGAGATTCGAAATCTTTGGAGTAGATAAACTACAACAGGAAGATTTGGTCGAATTAGAGTGGACGGACATCCTGACCTTCATCAGAAGGACAGGAAGGTTCGAAAAGGACAACTAAAAGAGGGATGTGTAGATATGTGGAGAGCAGGGGTTGGCAAAAAGGGCCCATGGGGGCCTACTTGCCTGGCTACAGCCTCCCCACAATACTACTACTAGAGTACCTACCCGTAGTGTGAGACCAAGTCTGCAGCTTCGAAAGAATTGTGCTAGGTAACTTCGTGGTTCGCGAAAAACTTCGGATTTCATCCCACTGATTAGTTTTTTACCCGGAACATCTGAAAGGGTGCTTCCTACGGAAAGAGTCAAGCCATAATTTTTTGAAACTTTGAACATTTTCAACAAGTCGAGCCCAACCCTAAATTTTTTGATCACACGAGTCCCAAGATTTGATTTTTTTCAGAAAGTTTAGAATTTTGATTTTTGCCATCTGTCAGGCTGAATATTGGCTGGAATACTCTATTTTACGAGGAAATAGATTATCGGTGAAGCTGTAGAGCCGTTATTAAGCTTAAATTTGAGCCTAGAACAAATTTCATAGGCTCAACAGATACCTTGCCTTCTCAGAAAAACAAAAATTGTTGAAACGAGAGACGGACAGATCGGAGCCTAAGTGAAGACTTGCCATGGATACTTATCGATAAACGGACTATCTCATACTGAATAGAATGAAATAACGTAGGCTTTACCTATCGTCGTTGTGTGAAAGGTAAAAAATCCACCTTCTACGTAGTTCTCACTCCACACCTTGAGATGGGCACCCCCAGTCACCCCAATAACAGGTGCCACAATGTTTGTTGTAGTTGATGGAGGATATTTGTTTCACAAAGTCGAATGACACCGTGATGATGACTCGATCAAGGCTTCTGTTGCAAACTACATTGGGTATGAATTTCAAATATCAAGGGAGGAATGAAGAAATCTACACCCATCAAAGTGCCTCAACAAAAATTCCTCTCCAATGAAAGAAACAGCAGCGCCTGATCGGATTCATCCGCAGCGAGATGGAAAACCAGGGAACTACCACCAAACCCCGCACAAATTTCGACTTCTGGGGAGTTTTTTTTTCATTTTTTTTCAACGCTTGGAGCGCACGAAAGGGAATCCCTATAATGTTCAAAGAACATCGTGCGTTCCTAGGGAGGATAGGGACAGGAGGTATAGGTATTGGATTTTTTTTTTGAACTTTTGGAGATTATATGTTGTTGGGAATACTTCCACAGGCAATGAATTCCAGAGCCTAGCCGTTCTATGGATGAAGGAGTCTTGATAAAGTGCTGTTCGATATCTTTCGAGGTTGACAACGAAAGGATGTGCTGACTGGGCTTGTCTAGTTCGTCTGATTGGTATTGCTAGTGAAGGGATGATAGCAGAGATTTCCGAAGAACATTTCCCGTGGAAGTATCGATAGAAAAGTGAAAGGTCGCCGACCTTTCTACGGTGTTCCAATGATGTCAAAGAGTGAGTGAGTGTGGCGTCACCCACCAGGCGAATGGCTCTTCTATGGATGGAATCTAAGAGCATCAGCGTATGTTTTGGTGCTGAACCCCATATGTGGGAACAGTATTCTAGAACAGGCCGTATTTGCGCTTTGTAGATCATGAGAAGCCGTTGAGGTGTAAAGTAGCTTTTCGCACGAAACAAGAATCCGAGTTTTTGTGAAGCAGCTTTTGCGATGGATCTGACATGATTATCCCATGAAAGAGCGTTCCTGATGGAAATACCGAGCATAGATATGGTGGGCTTGGTGGGGATGGTGGAGCCAGACATTACAATATCGGGCATACTGAGTTCCGCCTTTCTAGAGAAACACCGTCCACCACCACGTGAAGCGATCTGCCTGAAAGAAAACTCGATAAGAGATGGTTATCAACTTCGAAATAGCGATATTCAAATTAACAATCCAAAAATTTACAAACAAGCAGCAGATAATATCACATGAAACGGTTGTCATCATTGCAGATGATGTGGATCTACTGATTCTCCTAAATATATTGGGCTCCAGAAAAGTTATAGCGGTGAGACTGATTGTCAATAGTTCAATTCGACGAGTCTTAATCGATAAAACTCATCACACTGTCTCTGTTCTTCTCCTAGTTTTCTTGACATAGAATATGCTTCGATTCAGAGGATCCTCCACAGTGTACCGCGGAAATATCCGAGAGATCATCACGCTGGGAATAGACACATACATACCTCATCCTTCGAAAAGACTACCATCTTCCAAACCATGTTTCAACAAGAAATGTTCTGGAGTTGTTGTCTTGAAACAAACAGCATACCATCGCTGGCGGAAGGACCGTTACCTCGTGCATAGAACAGAATATGTTAAAGCAAGGAATACCTGCAGCCGATTATTTACATTTCACCAGCCTCTATAAGTCGGGTATCTTTCCATCTTGCTGGGGAATAGCTAGAGTCCAACCAATCCCAAAAATATGGAACAAAAGCCTTCTCAACAACTATAGGCCGATTTCCCTGCTCTTTGTTAGCACCAAAGTGATTGAGAGAGCTATCAAAATTGAGCTCATCAAATATCTGGAAAGCTCTGAAATCATTGATGATAGACAATATGATTTTCGCTACCAAGGATCAACTGTAGATATGCTTGCCTACGTCACCCATATATGACAATAAGCTCCATTGAAAAAACATGAGGAATCTCTATCTGTGGCGTTAGATATATCGGAGGTATTCGACCGTGTTTGGCACCAAGGACTGCTCCTCAAGACTACCATCATACCACCCCAGCTATTCCGTCTTTTATAGAGTTTTCTTTCAGGCAGATCGCTCCACGTGGTGGTGGATGGCGTATTGTCTGATACCATTGCCATCAATTCCTGTGTTCCACAAGGATCAATTTCGGCACCAACATTGTTTCTACTTCATATCAACGATTTCTTGGGAGCAACCACTTGCCCTATCCACAGCGTTGATATCCATACTGTGTTCTCTTTCAAAATTACCATTTCTTTCCAGGAAACTAAGAACTCACAACGACGGCAGGCCAACGCTATCAATGAAGATCTTGCGGAAACTATAGCCTAGGAAACCAACAACCTAGTTGAATTCAACGCCACCTGAACTCAAGCCTGTATTTTCATTAGAGAGGTGGAACTCAGTATGCCTGATATAACAATGCCTGGCACCACCATTCGCCAAAAGAACACTATACTTATGCTCGGTTATTACCATCAGCAATACTCATGGGTAAATCATAGAAACTAGGACTCTTGTGCCATGCGAAAATCTTCTTTATACCCCAACAGCTTCTCATAATCTACAAAGCACAAATACGGCCAGTTTCAGAATACTGTTCTCATGTATGGATTTCAGCACCCAAACATACGCTGATGCTGTAGATTCCATCCAGAGGAGAGCCATTCGCCTGATGGTGGGTGATGCCGCACTCACTAACTCATTGACCTCATTAGAACACCGTAGAAAAGTCGGCGATGTTTCACTGTTTTATCGATACTTCCACGGGAAATGTTTCTCAGAAATCTCTGCTATTATTCCATTATCAGCATTACCAGTCAGACAAACTCGACAGGACCATTTAGCACGTTCTTCCGTCGTTAAATATCTCGAACAACATTCTTCCACAACTCGTTCATGTGTGAAATGACGAAGCTTTGGAATTCTCTGCCATAGAAAGTAACCTTCAGGAATCGAAAAAAAAATCATCACCTACCTTCCCTCCCTCATCCTCCCTAGGTACGCACGATGTTTCACGAACATTATAGAACTCTCCTTTCGTGCTCTTCAAGAGTTAAAAACACGTACAGATGTGGGATGTTTCTGATTTATTCTCATTCCTCACATTGATACAGGGTAGCTGAACATTTTTTTGAATTCGGTACTTTTTGAATATGTTTTCCTCGAGTCAAATTGAACAAATCGTACAATTTTCAACTATCTATGTAGGATTATCACGTCGATTATGGACTACGTATTCGATTTTGAAAATTCAGACTGCTCTTATTCATAAGCAAGTTCTTTTGTGACTAGGTAGGTGGTTCTACATTTTATGTTCACGAGTATATATTTCACTCTACAGTGTGTCCCTGAATTACATCGGATATACTTCGAGACAGGTCCCTAAATGGAAGTGTATTATTCTTCTTCCTTTTTGTCCTAGAATCACCAAATCTGGTTACTCCCTGTATATTTATTTATGTTTCATGTTTTCCGTACCACGAAAAGATTTGTGAGCTCACGTTACCCTCATGTTGTTATCAAATTTCGTGATTCTATAAGGATCAATGTTAACATAGACAATTGAAGAAAACTACTTTCAGGGACCTTCAAAGGGCTGTAGTGACTTTAGGAAGCATTTTATTTTTATTTGTAGGATCACCTCTCCCAGATGCCCAGAGTATGCGGACGTTATATCTAAGAAACCTTGTATATTGACTTCACTATTATTTATTTGTATTTTATTTTTATAGTTCAGATACGGGTTAGAGTTCCTCCTTATCTTTATTATATCATCGATATAATTTGCTACACTGTGTGAAATTCGAACAAAATAGATTATCTTTTTTAGGCAAAATAACATGATTGCCGGACCAATAAGAAGATGTAAAAAAGTGTTTCCAGCAGTAGTATTTTTTGTAACAATTGTGATAATTATAATCTGGAGGATAGTGCACTTGAACAAAGAGGATGAACTAAATCCGAAACATATCTTTAGGTAAGATATCATAGTCTTCATCTATTCCAAAGAATATTTATTGAAAAATGAATGAAAATATAAAAATATCCTGCGATAATCAATATTGATAGCTTCGAATTCCTGGTTATTAGAATTTTCAATTTCTCTCAGAGAAATAATAGGTAATCTACCAAATAGACATGAATATTCCATAGGATTATACATACTCAATTGTTTTTCCGATATGGGGGTAAATATATGATAGACCATTTCTTATCGAAAAATACGCGCCTATTCTATGAAGATCGCCGTACATTATGCTATTTACTAGTAAGTTCGATCCAATGCAACTTTGTATCGAGAAATGCACATGCGTCTATGATATGTTATGGCAAGCTCCATGCTAGTTTCGTTATCAGAACCAGTCATATTTTTCTTGAAATGTCAAGGCAATATTAGTTGAATTTTCAGTAATCTTCATCATAGCAACTCACAATTTTCCCCATAACTTGACTCAAAACACCTATTAACCTCAGAAAGTATATTGAAAGCTCAAAAAACCTGAGAATAGTGAATATGAACAAGAAAATGTGACAGAAATATCATAATGTACTGCGAATTGCAATAAATTGAGATAATTGCGAAAAAAATGCATTGCCGCAAACTGGCCAAGAAATAGCAATAATGTACGGCGCAGTTTAAAATCACTGAGATCTATACAAATGCCTGAAATCGAATAATGCTGATCAATTTTTTCTTCTTTCTTTGATTCATGTGTTTCTCAGAGTTTCATTGGTATGAAATATGCTTTGAAGATCCGTCACAGTGTGCTACGGAAGGTTACGTTTAGAATGGACTAATATATACCTCATTCTTCGAAAAGATCATCACCTTCGAAACCCTGGTTCAACAAGAACTGTTCTAGAGCTGTTGCTTCGAAACAAACAGCCTACCATAGCTGATGGCGCTGGCCCCAATAACCTCGTTACTAGAGCAGGATATTTTGAAGCTAGAAATAACTGCAGCCAAACAATAGATGCATCAAAAGGACCATACAATGCCAAAATCAGATCAGAACTCATAGATTGTCATATTTGTTCCTGTTCGTTTTGGTACCGCGCGAAAGCAGTAGAAGGAAATTCCACTAATAGTTCATTCCCACCACTCTTCAAGGCCGACGGTATATTAGCAAAGAACATCGCAAGATAAAGCAAATATGAGGAGTGCCGCCAGATATTCCACCGTTTGGAAGTCGAATGCCCGAAATCGTCTTTCGTCAACGAATTATCAGACGCATTCTGCTTGGTCTCCAAACGAATAAGGCTAACGCTTCTGATGGAATTTCTTCCATTATTCTCAAAAGTGTGCACCAGAATCAACACCGAATTTCTGCAAGTTATTTACCATCTCGTACAAGTCGGGTATTTCCCATCTTGCTGAAAAATATCTACAACCAATCTTCAAAAAAAGGGACGAAAGAGTGCTCAACAAATATAGGCCTATTTTCCTGTAATCAGTTATCCCCAAAGTGATGGGTAAAGCCATCAACATTGAACTCATCAAATATCTGGAAAGCTCAGGAATCATCAATGATGGACGATATGGTTCTTGCCACCGAAGATCAATTGGAGATTCACTTGCCTATGTCACCTATATAAAAGTAATACATTTTACATAGAACAGTTAGAAACACGATTGTTTGCATTTCGAAAACAAGTGTGAATGAGAAATTTTTTGGGATCATTCTTGCACATGTTGAGATATTCACTCATAGTAGTTATATAGACTTTTGCGATGTCTAAGTATACGAAAGAGATTTCTATTGTGCTTGAGATGATCATTATCTTATGATTATTTTAAAAACTTGTGTGTGCTTTCTTCGTATAAATTACACAGTGATGAATAATATAGATGGAGAAAAAGGTGAGCAAGTTATGTTTTCGAAATATAGGTCGACAGCCTTGCCTATAATCAAGATGAAAATCACATTTTGAATTGACCTGGCCGGATGGAAATCCATGGCAAATGTAAAAACTTCACAAACGATAAGATTTCCACAAAAATTCTTGAACACACAACATGTTTCGCTAACACAGTAGCTAGCAGTAGTTCATTAGTACCAGTATATCACCTGACGAAGCTACTGTGTTAGCGAAACATGTTGTGTGTTTAAGAATTATGTGGAAATCTTATCGTTTGTGAAGTTTTCACAATTAATCTTATGTAACTCTTTTTTGAGAAATCAGAATTTTTACAGAGTTAGTTGTATTTCACCATAATAATACATTATTGCTCATATGCGAATAAACTAGTATTATGGTACATATTCAGCAACTGATGATGAAACATGAAAACATATTCCAGTTGAAGGAGAGCATAATACCCACTATCGATCCTTTTGCTCACATGATCTATATTATATGTTGTCCAACTCATATCAGAGTCGACAAACGTTCCTAAAATTTTTGTGGATTTTCATAGTTCAATAGGAGTATTATTTACCATTACTCTGAATAGTCTGAATGTATTATATTGAGTTTGAGTCTTGAGGATAATTGCATACAAACAGTCTTGAATGTATAAATGTGAGTGTGGCGGTCCGGGACCTGATGCACTTAGGCCTCCCTTTGGAGCCCATTGTGCACCAACATTCCTGGGATCGCTAGTCAGCCATGAAAAAGGCCTCGAAAAAGGCCGATCTCGCAAGCAAAAGAAACCAACTTCCTAGGCAGTCTTATTCGCATTTACAATAGGACGATTTTTTGAGTTTTAGTTAGTGAAATTCCTATGGCAAGCTACATTAGAAACTGAATCTAAGGCATTTGCCCGTGCTTGACACCAAGGATTCATCCACAAACTATCACCATACGGTTTACCACCCCAGCTATGTCGTCCTTTACCGAGTTTCCTTTCAGGCAGATCGCTCTATGTGGTGGTGAACGGAGTATCAACTGATACCATCGCCATCAATTTCGGCGTTCCAAGCCATGTGGTGGTGAACGGAGTATCGACTGATACCATCGCCATCAATTTCGGCGTTCCAAGAGGATTCATTTTGGCACCAACATTGTTCTTACTTCTAATGAATGATCCGTTGGGAGCAATCAATTGTCCTATCCACAGCTTTGAAGATAATAGAACTCTCCATACTGCGTTACCTCCCAGAATTCCTATTTCTTTCAAGGAACCTGAGAACTTACGACGTAGGCAGGACGAAGTTGTAAATGGAGGTCTTGTTGAAATTACAGCCTGGGGATTCACCAACCTGATTGAATTCAGCGCCACCAAAACTCAAGCATGCGTCTTTTCTAAAAAGGCGAAACACAGTATGCCTGATATAACAATGTCTGGTACCACGATTTCCACCAAGTCCACTATATCTATGCTCGATATTTCTATAAGCAATAGTCTCCCATGTGAAAATCATGTTCCATTCATCGCGAAAGTTGCTCCACCAGAACTCGAATATTTGTTCCGTGTAAAATTCTACGTAACACCTCAACAGTTTTCTTCGTTAATCGATTGTCAGCTAGCCTAGTGTGAATGATGAAGCTTAGCAAGCCGAAACAGTTTCTGTGTTGCATCAGTTGACAGTCAGTGTCCCATTTATAAGCCATTAGCTTCATACTGTAATCATTTGTCCAGTTTTGATACCTTGTTCAATGCTCTCGAAAACCCCTCCAAAGACAAGATGAAAACTATATCTCATTTTATATGGAGCATGCTTAAACTGCGCTCATTCATCATCAATGAATAATGTTTTTATTGCTATATAGATGTTATTAGTCAGTAAGCAGAATGTAGTTGATTAGAAAATGTACCAAATGCTATTTTATTTAGTTATAAGTTCAATTCGCTAAAATTGTAAAAGTTCATTATCTACATATTTTTTGTTTGTTTTTCTCTCACTTTTTTTTTCGCTTTATCCCTAAGCCATATAATCATTGTACAAAGAACCTAACTCACTTGTTATGAAGCATGTATGTTTTTATAAGCAATAAAGATCTATCTATCTATATCTATCTATCTATCTATCTATCTATCTATCTATCTATCTATCTATCTATCTATCTATCTATCTATCTATCTATCTATCATTACAAGGAATTCTAGAATCCAGAGTTGAAATTATGTATATTAATCTTCTCTCTAGATCATTTGGAATTTTTCCTCCTCGTTTTTATATACAAAATCTATCTGAATCATTGCGATTATCTCTCCTCATTTCTATAACTGAATCAGTATTATTAAGATAAACGTACTCAGGACAAATTCGATTGATTGCCCTGAAATGTCATTGCGGTCAAAATGCCGCTATAAGAAACCAGAACTAGAAACCAATCTATGGTCAGTGATACCTTGTACAAAAATTGAAACGATATCTATTTTTGAAAAAATGAGGGGAGAAAATCCAAATAATTAACGTACAGTATTTTTCATCCAGATATTCACATACACCAATTTAATTTTTCCAGGAAAAACAACCAAGAAGAATATTATGATAGGCAAGGCATCAAAGTAGTTGTAGGACATTATGTAGGAAATTCTGTAAATAATATACCAATCGCAACATATGATATGATCAATACAAACAAGTTCAACCCAATATCTAGTGCAGGAAGGAATGGATATCCTGTAGTTATCGAACCAAAGGATTTGGTGGAAATGCAACAACTTTTCCAGATAAATAAATTCAATTTATTGGCAAGTGATAGGATTCCACTGAATAGAAGTTTACCTGATTATCGGAGAAAAAAGTAAGTTTTTTGAATATCAGTTTCTACGAATTCTGTTAACAAAATATACTCCAATTGTGTTATTTGTGTACTGTAAGTGTGTTATACGGTCATTTCCAAGGAAGGCAGATTTTCTTCGCTCATCTCAAATCTTTAGACTTTTGGGAGGTAGGTATATAATCGGAATTCAGAATTGTGTTCAAATAAGATGGGTACTATATAACTAGAAGTCAACTAGATGGATCAGCCTGCATTCTCATTCACGAACAATTCTCCGAACCGAATATACACAGTGCCATTCGTAAAATCGTAGGAGAATTTCGTAGGTTAGAGCTGAAAGTGATATTTTCATAATAACAGTTCTGTTTATTCTATCGTTCAAGTGTTTGTGAGGGACACTTCAATTATTTTCCTCATTAGATATCTGAGTTGAATAGTTTTAGTTGAGACGCACATGAGTGCCACAGGAAATTGACAATTACACATCTATATTATTCAAATAGGATCAAAATTTCATATATCTGATAGAATACATCTTTGAATAAACTTCCACACATACTCACATACTGATACATTATTCGCAAACAACGATAATGTTTTACTCAAACTACCGAGTGACTGCTGTACAAGCCGACCCTCCTTGACATCCAGAATATACTAATATACTATTTTTCCCACCCCTTTGTTGCTTATATAACATCTCTCGATCTGATTCCATCGAACAATTATTGAGAGTGCCCACCGCTGCTCAATAATATTGGGTATTCGGATATTATAAGAATTTCCTTCCAAGCGCTCCAAGAGATGAAGAAAATACACTAGTATATTTTAGAATAGGTAGAATGTTCTAGATCCATCTGGTACGCACTGCTCAGTGGGATCGTCGAAGTTTCTCACCTGCTTAATGATATATCATCTCTGCTCAGAGCAATATCACAACACTGCCCTCTCCTTGGAACCCATGTCTTCTGAAACACACTTTGCTCGTTATGGAGATTAAAGTAGCATAAAGCACTGATTTATCTCTTGGGTTTTATTCAGGGATCGAACAAAATACCAGAATTAAAATTCTGGTGAATCGAGACAAAACCTCCAGCCTGTTTCTCACAATTCTCAAATAGAGTTCATCTAATTCACAAGTCAGCTTGGAAAAGCTACTTTTTGTATGCTTTTGTCAAGTACGGTGCTTTGTTGGTGGACTTGCCTATCCTAGAGGTCCTTATTAGTTGGTTTGTGACATGATTGAATGATGTAAAAGTAGCAAGGCAACGATTCATCTCTTGGATTTTCTCTGGGTATTGAACAAGATATCAAGAGTTCAATTCCGGTGAATCGAGACGAATCCTTCATCACGTTTCTCACAATTATTCTTCAATCTACATAGTCCATCCAGTCCAAAAGTTATCTTTGGAACAGCCATCTTTTGTATGCCCTTCTCAATAATGTAGTCCAGTCGAAACAAGGTTTAACCTCCTGGAAAATCCGAAAGTGTTGAAACTTTGCACACCTATTTGAAGGTACCTAGAGATTAATATACCGAAAGTCCTCGTGAATATGAGGCTAGCACTAGCGACAATTAGCGGATTCTTTTTGCATAATTGAAGCTCATTGAATTTGCAACAAAAATAATCATATACACTTTTCTGGATCTCCTAATGGTTACCAAGTTATAGGGCGCTAAAAGATAGCGTTCTTTATAAATCTACAAAAAAATGCTGAGGATATTACTAGGAGAATTGTGTGCAGAAAAATCGATCAACTCTTCACAGTAAAAGGCCCTGCAATCTGCTCATCTTGGTCTGCATTCGAACTTGTTGGCTGAAAAGAAGTAACTATGCATGGGATGATGATGTGAGAGAACCATTATATAAATAAGAACATGAAGATGAGAGGAAGTAGATAAGCGAGCAGTAAAACAACGTATGAACATGACGACCGATCTATGTATACTATTGCAAGGTGAATGTATAACGAAAAAAACAAACAAATATGCAATCCCACCTGAGTTCTGGTTGACCGTCCAGCAAACACAGTGTTTTGATCTTCATGTACCAAATGTTCAGTGTTTGTTTTCAGCACTGAATGCTCTATTTCTTCAAGATTCATAATATCGGGATCATCAGAGTCATCTAAGTCCTCTTCCATTGTGGAAGTAACACCATTTAAGCATTCGCCATGACAGTCGTGACAAATGCTTGAACACATCATTACTGACTTTCGACAGCCACATCTGTTTCCACATCCACTTGCACATTTGCAACAAATGAGGTTGAGGACAGCTTCAGGTGCTGCAGGATCCTCTGTTGTCACAGGGATCAGTCGATCGCTTTCCAACTTTCATCCCCACTGTGCAGGAAGTAGTTCATTCCCAAGCCCGAATTGAATTTGGTGGTATACTCGGAATGCGTGCTGCCTTGCTGCTCCCTCTGTGAACGGCAGAACAGAAAGGTCGGGTTCAGCATTGGATACAGATTTGGTGAGAGCTTTCTAGCGGTGCATGTTAAGAGACGTTTGCTTCTTGGGCGCATTGTACAATGCCAAGGATATTTTGTTTCCAGCAGCAGCTACAGCCTCACGGGATGAAATTGGGCTGTTGAATATATCAGCAATACCTTGCAGTAGAGTTTGCTCCTTAAACAATTTGAAACAGGAAAGTTCCCCTTTTCGAAATGCAGCCGAAGTCGTATCGCATCCGCTGAACGCATGAAGAAGAAGTATGCAGTCCTTCATTCCCAAAGTTTGCAATTGATGGCTAAACTATACTTTCCTTCCTAATTTGCCATGACTTGGTTTCACAAATAATATGTCTTGTTCAGTCGGAGTTGAGACCATGAGGAAGATAATGAGATCTACATCTTCACTGACTATTGCTACTTTGTCACAAGTGAAGGATTTCACAAGTGCTGTTCGGACGATCAAACAACATCCATGGCTGTTGAGGGTAGTTATAAGGAAGGAAATTGGTCTAGATTTATTCTTTTTGTGAGAAAGAAAATCATCATGTTTGACTGTTACTACTGTGTTCTCTCCAAAGTTTATGTCAACTGACCTCTTGGAGCGAAGGGTGGGTAACCTACACAAACCGAATTGAACGTTGAATGTTTTTTAAACATAATGCGCTTTAACGCAACGATTCTCAAGATATTAACGAAAAATCAAAAAATTTACCTGTCTCCCCTAATTGCCGCTAGAGCTCGCATCATATTCATGAGGACTTTTGGAATATTCATGCCTAGGTACCCATAAATCAATGTGCGAAGTTTCAAAACTTTCGGATGGTTCAGGAGGTTGGGTCATTTTTTGAGGTTTTTGGCTGGACTAATGGTGCTTCGTAGGTTGTCTGGCGTATCCCAGAGATCCTTGTAAGTTGGTTTGTGAGATGACCTCTTATTCGTTTTCAGATGAAACAGTGACCTCGAACGATGTACGGAACTATTGTTGAAGCTCCTCCGAGTTGCCAAATTCATTCAAGAACATATTGGCATGGATTCGTCGAACCGAAGCTCCGTTTTTTCCAACCGTACCTACCTGTGCACTTGTTGATCCTTACTCCTCTCGAATTCTTGAATAGTGCCAGTCTATTTGAATAAACAACTCTCAGTTTGTCATTATAGATGCCCTACTGCTACTCTGAATAATATTGTTGATCATCTTCTTGATGTTATGTGACTTTCTGAGATCTCTGACGAATACCTGGTCTTCACATTGGATCGTACAATGTACAACCACAAGAGTTCTGATATAGTATGGGTCCGTCATGCAATCACTGACGATTTTGAGATTAGAACGAAACAATTATTGAATATAGTTCATTTGCCTCCTCAAGTTACTGATTGAATCTTCTCCCAGCACATTCGCACGAGGTCTGCAACCAAACACCAAATCACATGGAAGCAACATCTCTCGTTCGGACAGTATTTCCGCTAGAGTCTATTGTATGTACAGCTTATCTGCAGGATACTGAGAAGGGAGGTGTGTATGTTTTCTCTGATCTCTCCATCTTGCCATCAGACTGTAGACGTGCTCAACTGCTCAGCGATTTCAGCTCTGCTCGGGCGGATGACATTAAAATACATCAATATGGAAAATTTCACTCACCGGGGTAGGGAAAAATAATCTCTGCGTTAGCCTGGGAGTGCTATTTGAAACATCTCACTAATTTCTAATATGAAATATTATCTCCATAGTTTCTGATAGGTGTGTCTGGATGAGGAGTTGATACCAACAGATAATCTATTTCAAAGACTTAAAATCGCGTGAACTCATGGTACATATGAACGTGAACCTTTCAATAGATTTTTTATCGTATATTCGATTATTGATTGATGATTTCTTTGTTGATTGTTTCAAGATGTACTATGCTCTTCAAAGACTACCAGAGCTACCCAAAAACCAGTATAATAATAGTTTTCCACAACGAAGCTTGGTCGACTTTGCTGAGAACTGTATGGAGTGTTATAAATCGATCTCCACCAGAACTGATTGAAGAGATAATATTAGTCGATGATGCCAGTGAAAGAGGTGAGTAAGAACATTCCTAATCATGAAATCAAAAGTCTTAATTATGAGTTCAATTTTGTGTTGTTCACAATTTGGTGGTGAATTTCGCTGTAGTAGGGAATGTGTGTTGTTTTCTGAAGAAGTCTCGTTGACTGTAATTTTAAGTTCGAAGGGTAGGCAAAGGAATAGAGGAAATATGTGTGAGAACACACAGCATATGATTGTTCGTCAAAATAGCTTCAGAATTTCAGCAAAACAACATTAGGATAAAATTCAACAGGAACGTTTATTCTGAGTACAGAAGAAAATATCGATAAATTCATATAACACATAAAATACAGCTACAGTGAATATGGTTGGAAGGTGAGACTCAAGTCAGCGGTAGAGGTAGATTGCTCAAATTCTCAGAGATAAAGCTTCATGGTATTGTTCAACACAGTCTCACGATGAGTTATCCATCGACTTTCCAAGTCTCGAAATACTCGAATAAGAATTTTAGTTCATATTACTTAATTCAATATTCAGAATGGATGATAATCAATAATGTACTCCTACAACTTTCTGCCTATTTTTCTGCACTCGTTCACTTCACATTTCACGATGAAGACTGATGACACAGACACAAAAATCTTTGGAAGAAGTCCATGGTAACTCGAAGTGTAGTGGTGACGTTCATAGATGATGACCCAAAGTCACCTACACAACTTTCATCAGAATGATCAAAGATCAATTGTAACGAAATATGTTTCGGGCTCATATAAGCCCATCATCAGCCAACAGAAGGTATCTTAGTTCTAGAAAAATTGGTATTGACTTAGGATATGAATGCAATAATTACTTAGTACTTACATGGGAATAAGAAAGTCGAATACGAATAGCATTGTCAAACAGGGACATATGCTCCATTATCTGAAGAACAATGGGTTAGATGAACAAATCGGAAAGCTCACTGTCTCTGTGAAATGATGTGATATTTTACTAGGGCCCACGTGCCCTTGAATTACCGAAAGGTGATAGTTATACGTTGAAAAATCAATCTGCGAAAAGTTTGATGAGGCATCCAAATAACCTGATAAAGTGATTCTGATATGATTCTTCCACTTTATTTTGATGCCTCATCGAATTGTTTATTTTGATTTTTCAACGTTTAATTATCACTTCCCGAATGAAAAACATGAACCCGACCCCTAACTGTTTCAATTAAGTTTTCAAGAGACAGTGAGTTTTTTACTTTGCTCCTTAATATTTCTTAAACCCATTGTTTTCCAGATCATGGAGCATATTTTCCTGTTTGCGTTGATATTAACTATACTATTTGTATTCAAATTCTTTTAAGTACTGAGTATATATTGCATCTATATCCCAAGTCAATACTGATTTTTCTAAAACTATCATACTTTGTAATGTACTAATGTATTAGCTGATGATGGGCTTATATAAGCCCGAAACATGTTCCTTTACGATTGATCTTTGATCATTCTGATACAATTTGCGGAGATGACTTCGGGTTTTCACCTATAAATATATTATGTTGTACCATCACAATAATAGTATATTTTGGGAACATCAATGAATACGCGATTTTGTTCACCACTAGTTGTAGAACCAATACCATCATCTACTCTTTTTCAAGGCGTGAAGGGTATTTTTCTCACCAAGGTTTTCTTCTTCATTTTATGAAATAGGTACTAGTTAATGAATGAATATCCACCTCTCTTATAATTAACATGACTTCACTGTTTTCATGCGAGACTCGTAGGAATGGTACTCGAATCTAGTAGGTATTTATCAATAACGACTTGTCATATGCTGTAATCATGGTCATGCCTTCTCTAGATTTGAACTAGAATTGAAAATGAAGTGCTTTCATAGTGACACTAGGTCCATCTTCCAGTTCCACCCAAATATAATGATTGAAATATAATGCTAGTGTTGAAAATAATTCCAAATTCACCTTGGTAGTAAAGGATATTATTACCACAGGACCTTATATTCCAAGGCTTGATCCCTGGGTAATAATATGATATTCTCTACTAATCTGGTGTACAAATAACTATTTTAGCACTGACAAATTTGCTAGCAGCATGCTATCAATAGAATAAATGAGTCATCGAATTGCCAGCTATGTAGTGTTTGCTGAATGTATTCCATATTATGAGAAATATAACTTTGTGTCGGATCACCACAACCGCATCCAGTGAAGCATGAGAACTTAGTGAAATGCTACAGGATTCTGCAAAGAATTCTGTCTTAGACGTAGTTCTTAGCTCATCAGTATTTTCAATCGTGGATATTGAAGGTATCCACAAAATTTGCTCTTGTAAAATCGCCCTTCATCTCATGAACAGTAAGAGTTAATCAAAATATGATTAGGGTAAATCTTTGTCTTCACAAAAAATTAGAATAGTACCGTGAAAGTCGCAAGTCTCTATTCTCAATAACAACCGAGATACCTGACGGTCTAAACCGGAGTGCACTGTGAAATAATATTTTAAAGCTATTGGAAATTCAGAAAAACATTCGAAAATAAATTTATATCCATGAATCGAATGAATCATCGGAATATTCAAGATGATGATTGTTGCAATAGCTTTCGTATATATTCTCCTCTAAAATGTGGTAATGGTATTTGTTAAGGCAGATCTTCTTCTAGTGACTTTTTGAAGTGAGTTCCAAATGACGAAGGCGAAATTTATCGGATGTCTTCAATTACAATTTTTCCAATTATTATTTTCAGAATTCCTCAAGAAGCCATTGGAAGACTACGTCCAAACCTTGCCAGTAACAACCCGAATAATAAGGAATGCTGAAAGAACAGGTCTCATCAAAGCAAAGCTGAAGGGCGCTGCAGCAGCCAATGGCGAGGTCCTCACGTTTCTAGATGCCCACTGCGAGTGCACCATAGGGTGGTTGGAACCTCTTTTATATGTGATAAAGCATAACAGAAAAGCAGTTGCTTGTCCTGTTATCGATATTATAAATGATGACACGTTTGCTTACGTCAAGAGCTTCGAGTTACATTGGGGAGCTTTCAATTGGAATTTACAGTTCAGGTGAACATTCTATCTGAGTGATAAAACCACTGGCGAAACTAAGAGGAAGGGCTTAGAGGCTAAAGTTTTCCCCTTCCCTCGCGAATCAACTTCCTCACGAAAGATTTATAATATTCTATGAATCGTATCGAAAGGCACCAATTAAATGATATAGTGATCAAAATAAAACTTGGTATGGGTTCCCTTTTTCCACCCAAAGTACTACATTGTAGCAATTCTGACATCACATCGGTTCAAATTTTTGTGTGCGCAAGGTACAATCATTTTGATTGTATTTAAAGTGGCGGTGTAGGTACTTGACTTTTTTCCGTTTTTTAGCAGTAAAAAATTTTCGAAAATTATGTGATTTTACTCACCATCGTTTGAGATGCACTGATTTGAGGCGGCAACGCTGCGGTCGGCTGCGATGAAAGCGTGGAAGCACTCGAAGGGACGGTACGGATATTTGGCAACCTGTATGTCTCTTAAATTTCAATTCGTCAGACTCTAATAGTCTTTTTGTTTCTGTTCCTCAAAATGTAGACAAAAGTTGACCACTTTTCATCGAAAGAAAAATAAAATTCATAATTTGTATGATATCTTCCTCCTTCTAATGCTGTGATGCATTCAGATGTAATAGTTGTGTCATCAATCCAAAACCCTGTGGTCGAAGTGTAGACCAAGTAGTAGCAAACCAGTCACCAATCAAAAAACTCTCCTCATTTTGTTTCTTCTCAGTAAACTAATCATTAGAATTGGTCTAGCGTCCCCCATCGTAGGAAAACGTGATTGGTATGGTATGTATTGGTATGTGTGAATCACATCATAGGAACCAATAAGGACATTGGTGTGCTACGACGCATCTTCGTATACGTCACTGCGTGAACAATTTTGAGCGAGTATACACTCGCAATGACGTTATGCGCAAAAAAGACGAATTCAAGATACCTGAGTTGCACACCATATTATATTTCATTCGTTTCATTTATTTGGTTGTTCACCGATATTAATTTTAGATTTTCTAACACTGGCACAATGCCAGTAACTCAAGCAACTCGCCAGAAATTTTGTTGATATTCAAACCCCCAAACTGTTTCATTCGAGAAGGCCTATTCTATTGCAAAAAAAGTTGGAACACGGAAACAAAATGTGAAAAGGAGAATGACAATCTTGATGAGGAACTAAAAAACATTTTGAAGGTTGAAACTACAAGTTCAAATTCTTAAACTCAAGAGCTACATCGTATTGTCTTTTCAGGTTTGCCTTTCGAGCTGGGCGCCACAGATATTCATCATTGATTAAACAATTCGTCCAAACATTGTAATTTTATTCACCTTATATCCACCTCCCTAACAACACGAGTACATCCTAGGGACTTCCCAGGGACGTCCCTAATTTCAAATAAGGACATCCCAGGGATATCTTTTCTGGGACAAAGTACATACTAGGGACGTCCCAGGGACATCCGCTTTCAGACAAAAAGGACATCCAAGGGATGTCCCTCCTGGTACGTCCCTGGGATGTACCGAGTACAAAGAAGGGACATCCCTAGGACGTCCCAAGGATATCCCAGGGACATCATTTCGACAAAAGAAAAAAAAATGTAGGTCTAGTTGGGATTGAACCCGGGACCTTCAGCTTATCAGGCACGCACCTTACTCCATTGGCCAATATGCCTTCTGAAGATTCATGTATTGAACAGATTTATAAACAGGACAACTACAGAAACCTGGATAAATAAAACTGTTAGGATTCGGGTATAATTATTATCATTCTTGGGTGTTTGAAAATGAGGGGCATTATGCATTTACGATCTCTGTTTGCGAAAAATGGTCATTTCTTGAGAAGTTTCGAGACTATATTCTTTATTTTCCTCACAATTATTTTCCGGAAGAAATACATTTTCGAAAAAATTCGACTCAATATTTTGATAATATTGAATGACTCTCTGATGTGAAGAATGGATATCAGATATTCCAGGGACACGAATGGGATAACCTAGGGATGTACCGGGTGGGATGTCCACTGGACAACTACTGGCGGGACATCCCCTGGATGTCCCAATCATTTCCTTGTACCGCGGGACAAAAAAGGGACGCACCTAGGACATCCCTGTGTTGTTAGGGCTTCTATTCGCCTCCTAATAGTGAAATGTTTATGGAAACATATAGGTACTCTTGGAAATTAGGCTTAGAATAAACATCAGGTACTCAATACCATTCAAGAACCTCATTTGAAATTTTGTCTATCGATTTCCTTTTTTTGTTTCTGATAGTGCTGAGACATTGAGCTTCACTCACCCTGTACAATATATTGTGACATTTGAATGAGAATATATAATTTCAATCGTGTATTCATTTGACTTCCTCAATAATAATTTCTCAATGATAATAATTGATTGCAACATCATTTTACCCAAATGAAAATTATTTAATCATGCTTACTCCCTGATGAAAGCAAAAAAACTAGAAAATATTTCAAATAATGCGAGCGCTTTCCATTAGCCAACATAAGATAGAAAGATATCCGTAACCACTGCATGTTTGCCTGAACAATATTTTTTCCTCACTCGTCGTGTGATCAGCATATTGCTGTTCAGCCATTGTAAAGTCGTTCTGGTTTCTGGTGTACAGAAGAGCATATAAGGATGTCAGCTAAAATCGACCGACGCGGCCTGACAATGAAGGCAATTTTTTTCGATGTATATAAGTAACAGTGCATTATATATTCCTATTAGTTATTAATTTATCGATAAACTCACGGGGGTTGGAACATTTGCTTTAACAGCAAAAGGATAAAACTCCGGAACTGAAACTTCTGCTGTCGGTTAAAAATTACTGCCAAGCACCGTTTTTTATGTCACCGTCGGTCATATATGACAGACAAAGCCTGTTATAGAGAGAGAAAAACAGGGTCCCGGCAGTCAAAGTGATAATTGATTTTTCTTCCGATTTCTTATATATATATCACCTTGTATATGCATGAACACTCCATTTTTCGCACTGATATTGAAGCACATATTTTACTTTCAGATGGTATACCCTAGGAGCGAAAGAAATGAAATTGCGTAAACAAGACGCAACGCAGCCATTCAACTCTCCGACCATGGCTGGTGGTCTTTTTGCCATGGATAAAAAATATTTCTTCGATATTGGTGCTTATGACGATAACATGAATGTATGGGGAGGCGAAAATTTGGAGATGTCATTCAGAGTGTGGCAGTGTGGAGGAAAAATTCAAATCGCACCATGTTCCAGAGTTGGGCACATTTTCAGGTAGTTCATATGAACAGGGTGTTCCACGACGAGAGGGACAAACTTGGTCTCAGAGTAGAGGACATCGAGGCGAGTCTGAATAACCTTCATGATAGGGTTCAATGTCTTTCTTTTGGGATATACCGGGTGACAACGAGATCATTTGACAGAGTGTCATTCGGTTGTTTCTTATATTAGAATTCTATATTAAGAAACAGTAATTTTTTAGTTTTTTATATCCCATACTTTGACTTAGGTCAAGAATTTTTGATGGAACATTGTATAATTGTCTAATTATAGATCATTAGCTCAATTGGAGTCCTCATATAGATTCATTATGTGATTAACTACGAAAGAACTGTTATGCACTGAGATTTATTTCGAATCATTGTGGAATAGAGGTCCTGCTAAATCTGTATTATGCAACTATTGGCTGTCACCTGCGCTATGGAATCCTAAATTGGGGTATGAGCTCTTCTGTTGAAAGAGTATTCATTCTACAAAAACGCGCGGTCAGAATAATTGCTAATTTAGGATGGCGACAATCATGCAGAAACTCATTTAGAGTGCTGGAAATACTCACAGTTGCTGCTCTGTATATATATGAGATATGTCTCTACGTTTATAAGAATAGAGATAAATTTAGGGCAAACCAACAAGACCACCCTTATCCAACGAGAGCAAGAGGTTTGCTGATAGCAAACCCTCACCGAACCTCCCTTTATCAGAGGAGTCACCTCTACCTTGGACCCAAACTATTTAACAAGCTAGATGTTTTTATTAAGGATTCAAAGAATATCTCCATATTCAAAAGACAATTAAAAAAATATCTCATAGAAAGAAACTGCTACACCGTTGACAAGTTTTAGTAACTCACGATAATCAATAAATCACCCATCTGTATATGTCCAAATTAATAGGTGTCAAGTTTTGTCGTTTAATATAAAATGTTTGTTTTTTTTCTATATATATATTTATCTCCTACTCTCTTATTCATACACAAACGTATTCCTTGTTACTGTACGTAAATGTTTATTGTAACGCTTTCATACGGTTTAACAAGTGAAATAAATATTATTATTATTATTATTATTATTATTATTATATATTCTCACGTCATTCGATAGAGCGAAAAATGAACCCTTTTCAATGGCATATCAAAAGTGTAAATTTTTATCAAAATGGCGCCATAGAAGACATTTTGTCTAAAATCAATATGGCAACACTATTCCAATAAACACACAAATGTTTTTCAGACGTTTATGATGCCACATACACCAATTGTATGCTAAATAACTATTTACTTACCCTATATTCGGAAAATACGTCGAAATCTACCTCGGAATTTACATTGAATTAACGTTTATGATAATAGTATATCTATCTCATTGCAAGTAATGACATTATAACGTTGCATCATTAGTTTCTTATTAGATTATGATGAAAAAACTTCGTATTTATTACGTTGAGATGAAACGGCCTTATTTTGGCCAAAATAGAACCCGTTGTTTTCTCAACGCAACACGGTTTATCAACCATTGATACGTTGATAACATCACGTTCAATAAACGTATGTGTGTTTACTGGGTATGAAGGCATCGATTTAATTTCTTGCAAGCAACTTCATAGAATTGAAGATATACGAAGCACAATGATTAGTTTTTTATGGAACTTCTAGGACATGTTGATTCATTGCCAATCAGGATTCCTTTCAGTAGATCTTTCGAACGATATTCTCTCTCTCGAATTTTCTCTAGAAATTTGAATAGATCAAAGTATAAGTCATTATATTCAGATAACTGCTTGACACTACACCTCTTGTTTCTATTTTTGAATAAAACATTATTGAAGGCCATCTTCTTCATCAACCTCACCTAAATAAATAACTCCAATGATTTTTCAATTGGAAATAAATACAAGAGGTGTAGTGTGTCAAGCATTCATCTGTATATAATGACCTATACTGTGGTGTTCATTTAAAAAAGTACCATTTTCTATTTGTTGTTTTCGAAAAAATTCAAGAGGGCGAATTTATTGAAGAAGAATATCCTCAGATGAAATTATGAACAAAATGAATAAATATATATACAGGGTGGGCCACCAGTAACGCCTCGGTCTCTAGAAGGCTAACCACTTATCTTCTTGGAATTCTTCCTCTCTAGGAAGTTGCATGTCAACATAGGCTACCATTTGAAATTATTTCGAAACATACAGGGTGTCCCCAAAAACCATAAAACACTGAAGTTAAACTTTTTTCTATCGAACACCCTATATATTATTTCATTTTGAGATTCTCCCTCATGAGCTGATTTCAACGACCCATCATACTTGGGGTCTAGCAGTTATAATTACTGAAATATAGGGTGTGAAAAATCGAGATTTTCCAAGTTCAAGAATTTTTTGTGTCGAAACTATTTATAATTGGTCAAAACGGCTTACTTGTCCCTATCTCAACTTTTGATTAACTATCTACTGATATTTAATTGGGACATATACCGGGTGATCAAGATTCTGAATTCTGCACCACCCTGGTGGTAAAATCACCAAATTGCCGTCTTTCTCCTGATAAAAATATATCAGGAAAGATTAAGAGGAAATTTCGACCCTCAATCTCTACTTCGAACAAAGAAATGTTTTCTTCCAGAACTATAACGAACAATGTATCAGGAAACGGTTCATCCTTGTATTATTGATTCTCACCATCAAATGACGAAAAAGGTCCACCAATGTTTCAAGAATTCAACTGAATTTTTTTGTAGTCCATGTGAAATTTTTATCAGGTAATCAGCAACAATCCCGAAAATAGCAAGCTTTTGATTAGAGAGGTTGAATTCACAATATTCTGATTATAATAGACCAATTATTCAATTCAGAATAAGAGAACAATTTTCATCATCTCATTCTGTCATGTAATTTTTGAATTGAAAAATGAAGGTGGTTTTCACTTCCCAACCAGCACTCAGCAAAATGTAGGGAGTGAATTATGTACGCGAAAGTGTGAATAGAATGAGGGAATACCTAATGACGCTGAATCATGGAAAACGCCCCCTTGCATGATATTGATATAATAAAAATGTACCTTTCAAAATATAAATTCAACCCTTTCTAGTAGAAATACCATAAACTTTTTCCGAAATTATCATCACATGCTTTTCTGATCTTGATCACATATGGAGTATATCAAATTTCAAATTCAGCATAATTAACCAGAAGTTAAATTTATTTGCAACCCCTATTTGATGATGGTGAGAGTACGAGAATAGTATATTACATAACTAGTGTGGAAAGTGACATATTTTGCGCGAGTGGACGTTTAGCACGAGCCGTAGAGCGGCGAGTGTGGAAATGAAACGAGCGCAGGAAATGAACTTTTCAACGAGTTTTGTACACTAATTTTCCTACGACCACAAATATTCATATTATATGTCATGAGTGTTTATAAGACCAGAGTTGGGATCATGTTTCTAATCATATTCGATCACATGAAGGTGATATCATTATCATCCCAGACAGCACTAGATATTCCATGAATATTCATAGAATATTCTTTTTGGATATTGCGAATATTCATGAACATGCCAGGAATATACATATCATCTATGGAATATTCCCTGAATGTGCTGGTGGGGAAAATTTTATATATTCCCAGAATATTACACAAGGAATATTCCTTATATATTCAGAATATACCTATAATATTCTAGGAATATTCAGATAATATTCGGAATATTCCAGGAATAATACAGGAATATAAATATATGAATATTCTGGGAATATTCCTCAGTACATATTCATAATTAAAAAAAGCTGACCCAAGATGGGCTCGAACTCGGGACTTTCGGACTGTCAGGTCAACGCCTTAACCACTAGGCCAGTAATCGACTTGAATAACGTTGTTCAGAAGCGGATCATAAACACTTCCTGTTCCATATGGGCTCTTAACATGTACAATGATCTTTGAGTACTTTGATCACTAACTATCAAAATTGTGGAGACGACTTTGTGTTTTTGATCCCTGGTAATATAACCACTTTACTTTGAAATACGATGGACTTTCTACTACAGATTTCAAAATCAATGACTCACATCTATAAAATAGTGATTGGTGAATTTCCATACTTCACAATTTCATTGAAACACATAAGAATATTATTGGAATATTCCATGAATATACAGGAACAGAATATTCAGTTGGGAATACTCCTGTAATATTCATACCTGAATATTCCCTGCCCTATCCAACTGGAATATTCTAGGAATATTCACTTTAGAATATTCCTTCTGGAATATTCCTCGTATATTCATTTTGGAATATTACTAGAATATTCACATTTGAATATTCCTTGAATGTTCCAGAGGCACGTATATATTCTAAGAATATTCGAAGGATATTCGGAATATATTCTTCTCTTTTAGGATATTTAGAGAATATTCTAGGAATATCCAGTGCTGTCTGGGATTATTATTCAATTTTACTTCAATATTCAAATTACATCATTAGTTTAACGTTAACTTAACATCAACTCAATATGAACTTCACATCAACTCAACATTAACTTAAAATCAACTTAACATCAACTTAACATCCACTCAACATCAACTAAACATTTTAACAGTTTCTACACTTTAACTTGAAATCAACTTAACATTAACTCAACATCAACTCAACATTAACTTGAAACTAACCTAACATTGACTTAACATCAACTTAATATTAACTCAATGATTATTCAACATTAACTCAACATTAAATCAACATCAACTCAAAATTAACTTGACATCACCTTAGAATCAAATCAACATCAACTCAATATCAAATTGACATCAACTTCACATTAATCACTAAATTGCCAATACATTGACATTAATTGGCGGCTCGGTGGTCGAGAGTGTGAAGGCGCTGAGTTCGTATGGGGACTCCCACTGAGACATAGGTTCGAATCCTAGTTAGGCCATGGATGTTTGTGTTTGTATGCTTACCTAACCCCGCACAAGTTTCGACTTATGGGGCGTTTGGTCCCAGTGCTGGGAACAACGAGGTAATGCAATTAAAAAAAAAATCAACTTCCAATTG
Organism: Phaedon cochleariae; assembly: GCA_918026855.4. Lineage (NCBI taxonomy): Eukaryota > Metazoa > Arthropoda > Insecta > Coleoptera > Chrysomelidae > Phaedon > Phaedon cochleariae. Next base: position 23,974,027 of record OU896707.1, read on the forward strand.
AAATTAACTTGATTTAAACTTTTCATCAACTTAACATTGTGTCAACTTCAACGACAATAACTCATGTCAAATCGACACTAACTTTCCATTAACTTGACCATAACTTAACTTACCATAATTCAGCATAATAATCATTCATTGGTACATCATAATCTGTTACTGTGCGATTTTCGAATATTTTCACCCATGTGAGTTTTTCTTTCGAACTTTCTAACTGTTATATGTTGTCATATTGAAACGAGTAACTTTCTCGATAACAAATCAATGTGTTTTGTGCTGTTTTCATAGGTGGTCGTCACCTTCATGTGATCGAATATGATTAGGAACATGATTCCTACTCTGGTCTTATAAACACTCATCACATATTATAATATAAATATTTGTGGTCGTAGGAAAAGTGCATTTCCTTCGCTCGTTTCGTTTCCGCACTCGCCGCTCTGCGGCTCGTGCTAAACGTCCACTCGCGCGAAATATGTCACTTTCCACACTAGTTATGTAATATACTAATTCACATATCTTTTCAAAAAGGGGTTAAGGTTAGTATTTCTCTCAAATGTTAGTTTTTTTATGAAACAACAAATCATCATCAGAGGAAATAGTTTTTTTCAATAAGTAATAATTCATTTTTATCAAATTTTTTATAATCACATGATCGAAATGTCAATTTTAACTCCTCAAGCAAAAACCTGTGAATTTTCGAAGGTCAACGCAATTCTGAATTCGAGGAATATCATGAATTATATTATACTAAAAATTAGCCGGTTCACCATTCACCAAGGGTTTTTGCGAGGCGCTTTGCTTTCTATCTTGAATTTGATTACAATTCTATGATAATATAATGCTAATTTTTCTGACAAATTGAAGCAGCCAAATTGCGAAAAATATGCCGTTCGGTTCCTGATTTATATGAGTCAACGAATGAACAAATTTATGAAAACCCTGAATGTCGATTAAGATGGATGAAAAAATTAGTGAATGTTCATTCACTTATACACCGTCAAAAGCAGTACTCATGTACATTCTTCTCAAATGGTAACAGGGTTTTTAAGATATTTTTCTGAAAATTTGTTGTTGCATGGTTGTTTCCACCACTTTCTAGTTTCCATATTTTTCGACTCCATATCGAATGAAACCCGTGAGGAAATTGCCTATTATACATATTACACACTAATTACGATCTCTCCTACTCGTTGAGAAATACTACAATATTAACTTGTTACATAAATACATTACTATTCATCAGTTCTTCTTGATTTACAGGAAATCTTCACCTTATTCATTTCCCGGCGGTATAAGCAAGACACTATTCTCAAACTTGGCAAGAGTAGCTTTAGTATGGATGGATGATTGGGCAAACTTTTATTTCAAATATAATGAGCAGGCAAGGTGAGATATGGAATTTTCAATAACCAGACCAGATAATTCGAAATGGCAGATTTTTTGCATTCATTATGCTGACTGATAGTACGAATTATGAGTGAAAACTAATTTACTTAATTTGAAGGGGAAACCGAATTTGTGGGTCTTCGGAAGAATAGATTTATATTATGCATAAGAGTGAGCTCGGTGAAAGTACACTACACTGTTCTACCACTAAGCAAACCGATTTTTTAACGCCTCGACACGTGTTTCGCTAACTATGTTAGCATCTTCAGGAGAAGATTAAAACTAAATATCCTATTCTAGTGTGCTGCTTATTATGCTAGGTATATATGTTCACCCAACCGTGAAAAATACTAACCGTCAAGTTGATGTTTGTCATTGTTGAGTTCACATGTTAATCTTGATTTTTATATTACGAAACTACTACTTACTACTAACTCATTCATTACTCTATTACTATTCTTGAATATATCTAAGCCTTCATATGCGTCTGATTTTCTAATACTATTTTAGAACAACAATTAACTTGCCATATTCCAAATGGGCTATGTGCTCTTTGAACCTTGCTTTTATGGGTTGCCTGGTTTGGCCTATATATGTTTCATCACAATCATCACAACCTATTTCGTATATTCCCGACTTCTCAAGTGTGTCCACTTCATCTTTCGGATTGCCTAATAAATTGCCTAATTTTGACCCAGACTGATAAACGCTTTCAAAAGCTAATCTTTGAAAACCTTCGTCCCTTCGTATACTTTGGATTGAACAAGATTGGGATTCTACTAGAGTTCTTTTCATCCAGTTGGAAAGTCGTAGAATCTCGAAGTGTGAACTTAAATTTATGTCTACGTATTAATTTACCTACTATTTTGATATCATACCCATTGACGCCAACCACTTTATAAACAACACTTCTTTCAGCATTGAATCTCTTTGCTCAGAGACAATGAAATTAATCTATGAACTAGAAAATTTAAACTTGCCATTTTGTGCTGAAAACAGTGATTTGAGTCATCAGGTCTATTCAACTCTGCAGTTATCGTTCGCAACAGAAATCTAGTAAATTTGGAGATTTCTTTACCGTCATTGTTGAAAATGTAGAACATTTGAGCTTGCATGAGAAAATCGAGATCCCATGCATCACCAGTATCATATCTCATCTCGCACGACCCATACATGGAACCCGTGGAAGGAGGTCAATCCGTAAACCTATAAACAGGTTGGCAGGAACGGTCATGCTGTAAAAGAAATGGCTGATAGGGTGAGCTGAAATAATAATGTCAGTACTTCCTATAAAAATGTCTATTGTCCTTCTTTACGGAGTTATGGACCTTGGAAGTTTGAACGAAACAAATATATTCCATGTATGACTTGAACGGTTGCTATGATATCGATGATATTCAGGCAACTATAGATCAACTCATACTAATGCTCATTTCGATATGTAAGCGGCTGTTCACTGATTATGTTTTATACAGGATAGGATGGATTTTTCCCGTTTAATGGAGATATTTTTGACAGAGGTGACAAATTTGATATTTCGCTTTCACCGATTGATTCCTTCGTCATTTTTCTCCAAAAATAGTATACTGTCCTACAATCTATATCTTGTACTGTTCTAGAAAGAAGCGCAATTTGAAAACATACATCCCAACCGATTCAAAGGCGATAAAAACATCATGGTAGTTGCAGTCATTGTCATAATTGACATCAAATTATTTTGACAGTATTTGATACTTTGGTAACACCATGAATGAGTTAAGTAATTATGAGTATGCATATGTATGGAGTTGCAGAAACTTTCAAGGTCAATAACTCCGTAAAGAAGTGTGATATACATTTTCTTATATATGGAACTAACATTATTTTGGCTCACTCTATCAGTTCTATCATTTACGAAATTTTTCGAACACCCTGTATTCCTTGAAAGAAAAATAGTGATTAGATACGTGATAGATGAATATGAGAATCTGAGGCGATCCATCTTGAAGTAAACTGAAGATAATAGTAGTTCCAATAAATTGCATATCCATCTGTTGTCGACAGATCATTTCTCATTCCTCTTGGCTAATTATGCGTGGGAGTCATCTCGTTATACATCATCAAATCGAAAGGAGTTAAATATTTGAAACACTTAGAGAAATGCATATTACTATTGTCGCTGACATGAGAAGTGGTATTAGGAGTAGTAATTATTGATTCTCTTGGATCGGCTCAATTGGCCCTGCTTACAGAAAAATGGACGGGCGTCTTCGTCTAGGGATGTTAGCTCTCCGCTTGAAAGAAGCATTGGTCTAGTCCTGAAGTCGTTTTTTTTTGGGAGCGTGGTGAGGCCTAGCAGCAGTTGGCATGTTCACAATAGTTTCGCAGAAGGCCATCCAGCTTTCTCTTCTGACTATTTTTATCGAGGCCTTGTCTCTTTGAGCCTCCTTGATGGTTGCCCAGTCGCCACGTGCCTTCGATGTTTGCTCACTCTTATGCTTTGAATTTGTTTCTGCATAAATCTGTACCATCAAGAAGGAGAGGATAATAATAACATTGAATCTAGAACAATTTAAATAGTCAAGAATGAAATTCCATTGAATGTTCTATCATAAATAAAAGGTTTTGTACTGAAGAAACCGTTTCTTTGGTTATACCTAGTATCTACTTGTTTTTTGTACACGTTCTCCACAGTGACTATACGACCATAAATCTCTAGAAATAATAGGATGGTTTGGTTCACCGACGTATATCTGGAAGGAGGTGATAGATAATGTGTTTTTGAACATATCTTACCCTATTAATATAGGTACGATTATACAAAATGTTACACTTTCCGAAAAATCATCGCAACTGAATTCGACATTGGAACTCGAATATCAACAGTGAATCTTTCTTCGAATTCTAACGAGCCCAGGCATTTTTTATCACATTTAGATCCCATTATATATGTTCAATATCGCTGGAATACTTAAAATATTTGACAAAACTTATATCGACCTATCCATCAATAAATTTGGTGAAATGCGTATCACATTGCATGATGGTATATAATAATATGGTTGAATATGTTCAATACGTTGGTGAACCAAAACACCCTGTATAAACTGTTCTTTTCAGAATAATAAAATTATAGTTGTTGAATATCTGAAGATCATCAATATAGATAACTGTTAATTCAAGTGTTTGTTGTATTTCAGGAGTGTGAAAAATGAACAGAATGTAACCTCAAGATTGGAATTGAAGAGCAAACTGAAATGCCAGAACTTTGAATGGTATTTGGACAATATCTGGCCCCAACATTTCTTTCCGAAAGAAGATAGATTCTTTGGTAGAATACGAAATGAAGGAGTGGATCTATGTTTGTTGAAACCAGACAGAAAAGGATTGTCGAATCAGCCGATGGGCATTGCAAAAATCGATAGGTTAGTTATATCTAGATATCTTAGGAGATAAAATTGATATTTGGAGAAATCAATCGCTTTATATAAAAATTATATGGTATCAGCAGGCTATAAGTTTATAATCATTCATTGATCATTCGATTTATGAAGAATGGTCAGTAAAATTTCCTATGAACGACCATTTTGATATTCAATATCCATGCGTGCTAGTCGGACTGTTTATTGATCATGGCTACAATGTATTCTTACTGTAGACACCGAACATCAACTAATGTAGACAAACTGATATGTTGCTGGTCCTCGCGGGCTTTACATAATAATAAGTTTATTCAATGTTAAGTAATATAGTTGTAGGCAATAATAACAATAATAAATTGTAATAATAATAATAGTGATAATCATAATATACAATCACAATAATTAATATAATATACAATCTCAATAATTAATAATATACAATCACAATAATTAAACAATTGAACAAATTTGAATAAACTTGAAAATCCCATTAGAATCCCACTAGAACCTTTACAAGAACTCTCGCGTAGTAAGGAGGTTTTGATTCGGGTTGATCATTCCATGATCGTCGTTCGGCCATACATCTACTGAAATTCATCAAAATGTTCTGGCTTGCCAAGATAAGCTGGCTTTTTCAGACAGTCCCAAGTCAATCATGAGGCTTTGCCTTCCTATTCCTCCTCTCGAGATATCCTCTCAAGGTATGGCTTAATAGTACTATTCAGTGAAGTTCTCGTCAAGAAAATATGCAAAATCAGGTTCATAAAGAACTCAAATGTTGTCGAAATCGTCTACCTACATGATTTTCTGAAACATTTTCCATTCTCCAGAGACATTTTTTGTCGGTTTATGTTTCGAAGGGAAGATATACAATGGTAACAAATGATTGTACAAAGTTTTGTCTTTCGTGCGAAATAATTTATTCGTAGCAGAGCGCTTTTGATAATACAGTCATCATCAGTGCCTATACCTATAACTGAGAAATCGACTTACAGCTTTTGAAAAAGGCACGAAAGAAATCGAGAAGTTATCGAATTTTGAATTTGAAAATAAGTAAAAGTGGGGTTACTTACTCAGATTGACAAGAAAATTATCCATAAGAATAACTTTGGTACTGCTTATACATGGTGTGATTTAATTGCTGGCAGGAAATGAAGGATATGGTTCCTTTTAGCTCATTCTAAGTGGAAAAGTTCATATGGACATATGCCCTTAACCTCTCTTATTACTACAGTTTGGTGTAACGGAATTGAGCGATCTTGGTCTCATTATGAAGGGTTTTTTCAGATCTTCCCGATGAATCATGAATCAAGTCGATTCAAATCCCGTGGTGGCCGCTAGATGGCATCGTTTGAAAAATCAACCGATTTGCCATTTTCTCCGAGAATTTCAAATGGAACTCCAATTATAATTTGACGTTTCTTTCATTCAAAGCCAACTTGCCTTTTCTCATTCCTGAGCCTATACTCACTACTTACATTTCAGTAAGCTATGTCATTACTAAGAGTCTCCTTCACTATTGTGAGATATAACAGCAGTTTGTGAAACCAAAATAAATGAATAATTGAGATACAGGATATTTCTGATTACGATTATTGAAGTTAGATTCCTGTGGTGAATATTTTCATAATATTATTTCGGGTATTTCACCGGTTCCTCAAGAGGCATCAATTCGCGCTTTCCACCATTTATCTCCTCGTTTGCTCTACTTTTGTACTAGAATAGAATGAATATATGGTTCCATTTGAAATTTTCTGAAAAAAATGGAAAATTGTCTTATTTTTCAAATGATGCCATCTAGCGGCCACCACAGGATTTAAATCGACTCGATTCGTGATTCATCTGGAAGAACAAAAAAAAAACCTTTATAATGAGACCTAGATCGTTGAATTTCGTTACACCAAACTGTAGTAATGAGAGTTTTTCCAAAGTAGGTACTATTCATCATTCCCTCCATCTTCCATTTAAAGAGCTAGCGCAATTTTTTTTTGATCGAAATGATTGGAAATCAACTCGAGAACATGGAAAAAGTGTTTTCGACATGTCTTGATATATCAAATTTTTATAAAAACCCGTTTATTTAACTGGCCAATGCAATTACGCCCTCTAGGGGCTGTCCTGGAAACTTGAAAATAATTTCCAGAGATTTCTCTTGGCCACTTTCATCATTCATATTTTTTTCCGAAACCTGTGCGGCATATAGTTTCCGAGATACAGCCGGCGTCCTTTCTTAGTGGTACACCCGGTACATACTCACATAATATCGATATTGAGTGCCCAGCTCTACCGATTTTGACGTTGGAGACCAATTGCCGCAGTTTAACATATGAACATACACAAATAATATCGATATTGAGTGCTCAGCTCTACCGATTTCGACGTTCGAGACCAATCGCCGCGCTCCGGACACTCGCATTGCGTAGGCTACTCATTTATTATTGCGTCGTGACAATGTGTAAAACCTTACTCAATCTAAATTGTAGTTTTTTTTTAAATAAACTCTCCCAAATATCCCTTGTGATTTTACGTCATTTACTAACACGGTTTCCGGTACAAACACGTTTCCCCGTATCCGATGTTGGATATCACTGCGGGGACCTTGATCAGGGCCTACTCTATCTCACCCGTAGTCTATCCCCTCTCTCTCGACGCTGACGTCACACTAGTAGGTTGAGATTTCACATCAGTCATCAGAATTTCTAACGTCATCAAAGTGCGTCCTGATCATCTTTAGAGATAAACGCTGCTGAAACCCTTCGAGATAAAGTGGATGTGTATCATACCGATTTGTAGGCAATCGGACCCCGCACCGCATCAATGGGAAATTGGCTTTCGGTGAATTTACTCGAATTTTTGATATATTGTAGAACTCATGGTGCTGATCAAATGTCTCCATTGCACCAACGCTCTAAAATCAACAGTTACGATTATATAGGGTGATAAAGTTTACTTTTGAAGAATTTAAGATAGACATTGTGAAGACACCTTTCATAATTTCGAAACCAAATCAACTGTGCATTGATTGTTCGAATGACCGATACGAATCTACTATAAACTATAATGATTCCTGCACGTACCAACAATATACAGGGTTGGTCGGAACATAGCGAATAATTCAGTGATTTTCTGAAAAGTGTGCGGTGGAATTCCATTTAAATTCTGTTGTATACAAATATCATCCCCATTTCGTGATATGAGCATCTCCTAATCATATATATTATTTACAAGATGTTTTATTTTTGATGAAGTCACATCCATGTTAGGTACTTATTATTGGCATCCTCAATATGACTTACAACTTGAACAACCTATGATGAATGTCCACTCTGCAAATCCGTGAAATATACAGAGTGGATGAAAAATCAATGGTCTTTGCTAATAACTTCTCAAGAGTAGTATGTGCAGATTCTTGTGACCCATTTTATTGACCCTGTTTCATAACGACATTATAATCAATAAAACTAATTTGAACCATTCGATGCAGTATATTTTTAATAACATGTTAGATCCATAAATTCGAGATGTGCAAGTCCCCTTTGGTCTCGCCTTTCAATAGCGATTTCTCGCTTCATTTCATCTGGTTCTCCCTCAAGTAGTCCCATATTTTGTATATTGAATGCTGAATGACACGTAAAACAATTCAATCGGCGACGATTAGCCATTTTTCAAATAATTATTACTATGGCTTCTATATGAACTTGACAGATGCAATAGTTGCAAATGACAATGTTAAACAGATGAATATAGTTGCTATGTGCCTGCCATATTACACCGTAATTGAATGAAATCAAAGATTCATTCGGCATTTGTAAAAATTCACCATTCGTCCTCACTCAATATTCTATTATTTTATATTACCATGATTTCATGATGATATGTGTGTATGTTTCCAACTGATTTATATATTCATTTGTTAAATACTGTCTGTAGGTTAATTGAGGAAGTGAAATATTCATCATTATACTGGTGAATTTTTGTTTTCGGCTCTTTGATAGTGACATCTTTGAGGCAAATCATCTGATTTGTCCTTACTAGACGTATATTGAAATGATACTCATATTATTATTTTATAGAAACGAGGTGAGAAAATCCCAAAAAATCTGGAATAATTTATATATTTATGTTTATTGAAACTAATATAGCTGCTTCTATATCTTTATTGAGTACGTTATGAACTCGGCTATAAAGTCAGGAGTACTTTTCGAATATAATAACTATGCCATCGTGTTGATTTTCATACTACCTTATAAACCAACCAGATAGTATTGTTTATTGTTACATTAGGTATGTATTCCCGAGTATTTCAGATAGTTGGGTTCATCTTTATATGTATTTTTGTATGTATGTCTGTTTGACTCAAGAGACGCCAATGTATAATTAGCCAATTTGATGTTAGAAAAGGCTATCAGAGTCAATTCAGTATAAGCCACGATATAGAAGCAGAAAACCTACCAGGTGAAATTGGCAGGATCTCATATGAAAGATGTATATGATATCACGATGAAAATTAATTTCAATTCAAATACGAACGCTCATGGATTTTCACGAATGAGAATTCACTCAAGCTTCCGTAATTCCAAGAAATAACAATAAATTGTGGATCGCATTCAATGCCGGAAGACATTGACATGATGACACCTAATGAAAAAACGAATACATGAAATTAGTCATTCATAATATATTGTTTACTACTTTAATTTTGTTTTAACTGTTATGTTTACTTTACTTCAGCAGTGTTTGAGGGTTGAGGTATTCTAGAATTGAGTATGACGAGTTGTATTCAGGAGACTGTTCAAGAAGTTGAATAAATTCAACTTTTTCATTTCGTGAAACGAATTCGTTTTATGAATTAGTGATCGAGGAAATATACTCGCTTGTCATAACACGGAAGTAAAATACTATGTAAGGTACAGAACTTTTGTTGTGATTGAATATCAGAATATTTCGTTATCCATAATAACTGTATATTCATTGTTCTTGTTTCCTATTGTTGATTGTTTCACTATCACCTGAAAAACCTATGATACCTGCATATTATCAAAAATATAATACATCGAATGGTTCAAATTATTTTCATTGAATATAATGTCGTTATGAAACAGGGTCAATAAAATGGGCCAAAAGAATCTGCACATACTACTCTTGAGAAATTATTAGCAAAGACCATTGATTTTTCGTCCACTCCGCATATTTCAAGTATTTGCAGGGTGAACATTCATCATGGAATGAACGAGATTCCCAATAGATTGTTCAAGTTGTAAGTCATAATGAGGATGCCAATAATAGTTACCTAACATGGATGTGATTTTGAATTGAATTGAATTATTCGCCATGTTCCGACCAACCCTGTATAATGTTGGTACGTGCAGGAATCATTATAGTTTATAGTAGATTCGTATCGGTCATTCGAACAATCAATGCACAGTTGATTTGGTTTCGAGATTATGAAAGGTGTCTTCACAATTACTATCTAAAATTCTGGAAAAGTCAACTTTATCCCCCTGTATAATCGTAACTGTTGATTTTAGAGCGTTGGTGCAATGGAGACATTTGATCAGCACCACGAGTTCTACAATATATCAAAAATTCGAGTAAATTCACCGAAAGCCAATTTCCCATTGATGCGGTGCGGGGTCCTTTCCTACAAAAAAGTCAGTGACAGCATATATCCATAGTTGATAGGATTATCATGGGTGGCGTCCGAACTTTTTGAACTATTCTGTAATGAACACCTGAATCATCGTTCTACTTGAATTGAAATATGTATTGGTTTGTTGTTGGTCCTTGGGAATTTGAAAAAAAACTCAGTCAATCTAGATATTATGCGAAATCTTTTCATGATTGAATCATTTCTGTGAATTGAATATTGGAATTGTGGTAGCTGTTTAAAAAAGAACAATTCTGAATGGCGTCAATAAATTTTGATAGGCCATATTTCTGAAATTAATGATCCTAAATCAGTGAAATTTGATTCATCTTCTGGAAAATTCTGCTCTGTACATATTTGACCTCTTGATATTTTTCGCTAACTGTGACCGTTTTCCCGAGGTGAATCAATGCAATGGGAGAGACAATTTCCACTGCGTTGATTTTGTCCCTACTAGTGTGACGTCACGAAAGCGATGCTCCGGCCCGGTGAGATAGAGTAGGCCCTGCCTTGATGCGCTATCATCACTGAACGCATGCCCATGCGCCTATGGGTTAACAAGTAAAAAACGTTTGTGTTGGCGAGATCTACCAATCCTTGAATTTTGGCACAATAGTTTCGTAACACCCTGTATAGCTGCGCATTGGGAAAGATTGGCATCCTGTGTTTCCCAACTTTCCCAGGGTATATTCTGTCAGTTGACACTCGACTTTTATGAATAACGAATCGGGAAAGAAGTCAAAATAAAAACGTCTAAATATCGTAACTTTAAAAAAAAGTTGAAAGTTGGCTTAAAGAAAATGCAAATAAGTCGATGGTCTTTTATAACCAACTCTAATTCCCTTTATTTTGATGTTCACACACACATAGGTCACTGATCTATGTGAAGAAGATATGATATGAACTATAAATAAACATGTAATAAATATTCAATGACAAACTATGTAGATTCAACTCGATTCAATAAGTTGATAAATAAGTTAATGAACTTGATAAATCATGAATGTTAGATGATACATATTGTTAGCCTGGGGAGGGGTGACCAACAATCACTTGAAAAAACTAGAGATAACACAAAAGTGGATTCTGAAGATTATTTTCAATAAAAGTTTCACATACTCAACTGAGGTACTATATAAGGAAACTAGAGTGTTCGATGCAAGACAATTATATTATCATCGTATAATACTAAACCATTATAGGTTTAGAAATACATTCAGGCAAATAGAACATGGTTATAATACAAGACACAAAACCAAAACAACGGCTATACCGAAAGTTGAAAAAACTCTCACCCAAAGATGCTATAATTACCTTGGTCCCATTCTTTATGCCAAAATTCCTACCGAACTGACACGAATAAATGCGTACGGTCTATTAAAAAAAAAAATTACTCTCTGGCTTCAGTCTGTCCCTAGAAAAGAAATTCACAGCTTAATTGATAGGAAAAATACCTATTACTTATGAATTCACTTATAAAAAAATATATAAAAATATAATAACACTTGATTTTTCTGATAGTTGATATTGATATGACATAATGCTGCCTCTGCTCGCTTATACCTGTATGTTATGTTCAAATTATTTTTCAAATTTGTTTATATATTTATAATGTATATGTGTGAATGAATGTATATATTTGTATACGTGTGTGTACTTATGGATGTATAATATAATAATGTGTATATTTAAGATATATACCCACGCACAGGGATTCATCCCTTTGTGGGTTACCTGTATTTGCCTGCTGTACTGATATTGTCTCATATTTTATATCATTTTATTGGTAAATATATTATTATTATTATTATTATTATTATTATTATTATTATTATTATTATTATTATTATTATTATTATTATTATTACGTTATTCGGGTGCAGAAGCGAACACGAAAACATTTATTTCCGAACTGATTTATTTTAACTGAAGAAACACTGATTTGTATGGAACTTATAACTACTATTTATGTAAAACGATTCATATCACGCGGTATATGACTGTCTCTCTGACACCCGCTGCTTCACTGACTGACTGCAGTTGTTCGGCCGTCCTTATATATGAGATCCCTTTCGTAGGCTTTGCTTCTCGAACGTCCTCGAATGATCTTTTTTTTTTTTTTTTTTTTTTTTTGTTGAGGTGGTTGAAATCCTATATGGACACCATATGGGTCCTATCCCCCATATGGTAGTGTGGGACTCCCCTGACTCTAGCCAGGGTTTACCCACTAAAAACTCCACCCCGTTTGTTGGCTCGTCTGACCATGTCTCCGACGACACTTAGGCCTATGGTGGCCCATTGTATCTTACCTAATGTTCTTTATTGTGCCCACTCCATTATCTCTGTACCTTGAACAAGTCTGTACAAATCCTTCACTGGATGTGAGTTGAATATTTCTGGTTCGCCAACTGGTTGCCCAAAGATCTTCTGTCTTCTGCGGTCCAATGCCTCACATCGGCACAGTATATGTGCTACTGTTTCTGGTTCCTTGCCACATAATCTGCAGCTTGGGTCGCCATTGTACAGTCCCATTCTGGTGAGATGCTCCTTTACTGGCGCGTGGCCAGTCATGAGTCCCGTAACAGTTTTTATCTGTGCTCTGTTCAAGTTGAGCAGGTCTACAGTTCGTTTATGACTTGGTTCCTTAATGTATTGTTTCCCATGTCTGTTTCTTGGGATGTTTTCCCAGTAGCTCTTGTGTTTTGCCTGAATCCAGTCTTTAACTGACCCTCGTGCTGTACGTTTTGGTACTCCAAGAGTCTGTCCTGGATCTGGCTCGTTGTCCGACCCTCTTCTTGCGAGTTCGTCAGCCTTCTCATTGCCAGCGATCCCCTGATGACCTGGCACCCAGATTAGCTTGACGCAGTTCCGGTCTGCCAAAGTTCTCAGTTCCCTCTTGCAATCCCATACCAGTCGAGATGTCACTTCCTGGCTTTCTATTGCCTTAAGTGCCGCTTGACTGTCTGACATAATACGGATCTGCTCCTTTTCCACAGCTCTCCTGTTATTTTCTTCCGCACATTGGAGAATTGCGTACACCTCTGCTTGGAAAACTGAAGCGTACTTCCCCAATGAGTAGCTGAGGCTAGTTTCCGGATGTTTGGAGTATACTCCTGCTCCTGACCCATTCGCAGTCTTGGACCCGTCTGTATACCAGATCTTTCCCTGCAGTATGGTGCTGAGTTCTCCGTCCTTCCATTCAGATCTGTCTGGTATGGACACTCTGAATGAAGTGTCAAATATATATCGTTTCGAAATGTGATCTGTTCTCATATTAAGTATGTCCCTGTTCACTATTCTGACGATGCTCATATGTCCTGTTCCTATGTTAACATTGCCCAGTGTATTTTGCAGTCCTAGGGCACCAAGTCTCGCCTCCCCCTGTACCATCAAATGGAGGGGAGGCAGATCCAGTAGTGTTTCCATGGCTGCGGTTGGCGTTGACTTCATAGCCCCCGTGATTCCTAGACATGCAAGTCTTTGTATCTTGCTCAGTCTTGTTATAGCTCCTCTTTGTAGTGTCTTCTTCCACCATACCAGAGAGGCATATGTTATGGAAGGCATCACCACCCTGTTGTACAACCAGTACAGCATGTTTGGTCTCAGTCCCCATTTCTTCCCACAAGAGCGTCTGGTCATCATCAGTGACGTTACCGCTTTTTTGGTTGTCTTTTCCAGTTGTTGGTTCCAAGTCAGTTTCGGATCTAATATCACCCCGAGGTATTTGACCTCCTCTTTCAACTGGATTGTTTCGCCTCGAAGTTTAAGAGGACCTAATCCCTCTAGTTTATGTCTTCGTGTGAATGCTATCATGGTGGCCTTGTGAGGACTGATATTCAGCCCTTCTTGATCCGTCCATTCAGTTACCAGTTCTAGAGCCTCCATCATACGATCTCTGACTGTGGTATTATACTTTCCTTGTGCCAAGACTACTATGTCGTCTGCGTATCCAAGCACTCTATGATTGAGTACTCGCAGTAGCCCGTCCATAATCAGATTCCACAGAAGTGGGGAGAGTACTCCTCCCTGCGGGCATCCTCTGGTCGCCCTGGCCTCTACGGTCTCTCCCATCACAGTGGTGTAAATCGTTCTGTTTCTCAACATTGAGTCTATCCAGGCCACACAGGGTTCCTCGATTCCTCTCTGTCTGAGAGCTCTAATTATAGAGTTTATTGAGGTATTGTCAAAGGCTCCTTCTATGTCTAAGAAGGCCGCTAATAATACCTCTTTATTTTCCAGCGTGTTTTCCACCCTTTCAACAAGTTTATGGAGTGCCGTTTCTGTCGAACAACCGGTCCTGTAGGCATATTGGTCTCGGTGCAGTGGGATTTCTACCAGCGCGCCGTCCCTCATGTGCCTGTCTACCAGCTTCTCTAAAGTCTTCAGTGTGAATGACATGAGACTAATTGGTCTGAGGGACTTCGCCGTTTCCTGTCCAGTTCTTCCAGGTTTCGGTATGAAGGTGACCCTCACTTTCCTCCAAATTCTTGGTATGTATCCAAGAGCTAAACTTCCTCTTAGTATATTGCAGAGCCACCTTATCAGTGGTTCTGTTCCCTTTTGCAGCAGTGCTGGGTAGATCCCGTCTGGTCCTGGTGATTTAAAGGGTTCGAATGAGTTAACTGCCCATTCGACTTTATCATAGGTCACCACTTCTTTAGCTATGTTCCAACTTTCCCTGGATCCTCTCAATAGAGCCCCCAGTCCGTTTTCGTTTCCCATAGCAGGTGTCCGAACTATTTGAGATCCAGGAAAGTGAACTCTGAAGAGTTCTTTTATTGTTTTCTTTCCTGTATTTGTGTACTCTCCTTGTTCGTTCTTAAGAGAGTATATTGTACATTTCGAATCTTTGGAGAGTATCCTTTGGAGTCTAGCGCATTCCTGAGTGCTTTCTATCTCCTCACAGTACTTCCTCCAGGAGTCTCTTTTAGATTTGCTGATCGCTTTTTTGTATCCGGTCAAGGCGGTCTTGTATTCATCCCACCTTCCTGATTTTTTTGCACTATTGAATTTCTTTCTCACTTGTTTCCTTAATCTTGCAAGTTCGTAGCTCCACCAGGGCACATTCCTGGCAGCCTTCCTTGTGATAAGGGGACAGTTGTTATTGAACGCTGAGGTGACTATGTCATTGAATTGCTACACAGCCCCCTCAAGGTCCTCGTTCGTACTTATCTTCCTCTGTGTTGCCAAGAGACTACGGGATAGGTCTGCTTGATAGGCTCCCCATTTCGTTTTCCTTGGGTTCCGATAAGTTTCTTGAATTATGTTGCTCTTTACTTTGAAATGTATGTGTCTGTGATCCGAGCAACTTTCTTCATCTGACACATGCCATTCTGTAACAAGATTACTCACATATGTAGAGGCTATTGTTACATCAAGTACCTCCTTCCTATTTCTTGTGATGAAGGTTGGTTTATTCCCTACATGGCCGTTACATCTCTAGAACAGAAGTTTGTCAACGGCAATATTTTTAAATCATTTTTAATTAGTATACGATCGAATGATCTTCCATTCCCTTCTTTTTGTTCTAGGAGCTTCTTAGAACAATACCTCTCTCTCAAATTGTTCCATCGATTGTTTCCAGACGATTCCCGAATCTTCTGTCACGTTATTTGTCACCGCGGCATATATTCAATGTTCGGAAATATGCTGGTGCATGTAGGAATCATTGGGATGTTGAGGAACAATCTGGGATGCGTGTTACAGGATGCTCGTTGTACTCCTGTCTTCCTGATGATGTTTCTAGAGTCCCCCTAAGAGAAATATCATTACAATATATTGATTCCTTGCAAATAGGTTGCCCAGCTCATCATCAGTAAATAACAGATGAGAGTATATATTTCTTATACCAAATCTCGCACTTTCGGGACTGCTTAATTAACCAATATCGTATGGTCACCAAGATAAGCTCGATATCAACTTGCTCCATTGAAAAACAGTAACACTCGTGTATTTTGACAGTTCTATTTTATGATCGAAATTATTACAAATTTCAGGTGTTTAGGGGATGATACAGAGATCGAAATGTTCGTTATGACTAAAGACGGATTCATCATGACTGATGACTCGGTGTGTCTAGATGCTCCTGAGAAAGTAGGGTTGGGACCGATGAAGGTTCGAATAAATGCATGCAGTGGATTCAACAGACAAAAATGGGAATATCAAGAGAAGGTATAATATCATAAAATAATAACTTCCAGTACACTTTTTCCCTATGATTATTATATAAAATATGTCTCGTGCATGACACGGATAAACAAAGTGAGGTGATTGGCGATGTCATTCCTTATCGGAATAATCATTTATCTGATTATTGATGCATGGCTCATCAGAAGTTATTTGATTTTTTATTTTTGTCCGTGGAACTTTCAGAACAGAAATCAAAAGAATGGTTCAAGTTACAAATTACAAGATTCATTATCTGGCTGTGTCAGAAATGATTTTATCGAAAAGGAATATTCTCAGATATACAGGGTGTCCCGAAATCAGGCTGCCAAACTTCACCGGCGGCGTCTACGATCAAAAATACGAAGAACAGTTCCAATGAGCATGAGTCGATGAATGTCTGCTAAGGGAGCTACGACCCCTTGAAAGGGGGCTCCTGAAGATGATATTTGTTGAATATTTCCGAAACGCCACGTGATAAAATGATGCTATTTGGTACGAGAACTGAACTTTTTATGCCCAATGCTGTGAACATAAAATTATTCCGAAGTTATATTCAGGCGGGTATAATACAGGGTGGGACTACATTAAATATTGCTCAAACTTTTTTGTGTGCATATTTTTTGGAAATTTGATCTCGGGATATGAAAATCCACTCCATTTTACGAAAAAAGGTGCTTGTGTTCCGCATCGATCAGATGTATCATTTTCGACTGAAATCGATTTAAAAATATTGATACACTCACATCTTATGCATAAAGTTACCAATTTTCAAATCATAGTGGCTATTAAAAAAATGATCTATTTTCTTCTCACAAAACAATCTCATGAAAGCGCGAAAAATAGAAAAATGATGATCAAAAAATACTCAATTTCTGTGCATTTTTTTTCATTTCCACTACAACTCATATTGCAATGTTATGCATAATATCTGAGATGTCACAATATTTTTAAATCGCTCTTAGTCGATAATGATACATCTCATCGTTACGGAACAAGAGTACCTTTTTCTGTGAAGAGGTGTGGATTATCATAATCCGAGATTAAATTGTCTAAGAATATGCGTCCGAATTATTTTGAGCAATATTCAATATAGTTATACACTTCTGAGTGGAGTTTTGAAATGATTTCATTTTCACAGCATTGGGCATGGAAAGTTTGTTAGCTCTTGTACCGAATCGCATCTTTTTATCACATGGAGTTTTGGAAATACAAAAAAAAAATCATTTGCAGGAGCCCCTCTCAGGGGGCCGTAGCTCCCTTAGGAGAAATTTCTCGTCTCATGTTCATCGGAACTTTTCTTCCTATTTTTGAACGTAAAAGCCGCTGGTGAAGTTTGGCAGGCTTATTTTGGGACACCCTGTATTTATGAACACAAAAAAATGGATAGGTATATATAAATAAAGAAATACATTGAGAATTCACATTCTCCATGTGATGAAAATATTGATTCTTTCTCGGTTTATTCAACAGAAAACAACTACTTTATGCCACGACGAATATTGAATTACATCTATTGAACACACACGATATGAATTTGAAATCAAATTCTTCTGAAGTAGAGAATTTGCATTCTCATTCATATGAAGATATGTATATAATATCATTCTGAATAATGAACAGAAAACAACTACTTTCCTGGCTATTTGCCACGACGAACATTGAATTATATGTGTTGAATATCCGAAAAGAGAGCATGAATAATCAAAATCCTCTGGGATTGAGAATTGACATTATCTCTCAAATCGAATAGAATAATATTATGATATAAAAATATAACTTACCCCTATGTCCAGTATTGAAATGAAAATTGAAATGTATAGGAGAAGTATACTTGTATGAACACTGATCTTGATGAGATTATGGAACTTTCAAAAAAATCTTTCGTATCAGTGATATGGAAAATATATCTCTCACAAACAGGTTATATGACTTAACTCGAGTAAAACTAATTTCGGATATCATATCCTCATCAGTAACCTGATGTCCAGTTATTCTTTTAGCCATTCTTCATGATATACACAATTTTCATCTCCCTATAAAATAATAACTGAAACTATAACGAACTGAACTCTAAGAATTATAATCTGTTGACATAAGCACTGTCATCGGTTATTGTGTGTGATTGTTTGAAATACCCCTATCAAACCCGGTATCCTTGAATTCGTCATGATAATCCCTATCCGATTATGGAACACAATACAGGGTGTTCCATTTGAAAGTCAAAAGTTGGGGTCGTTTCCGGTGAAACTGGAAGTGATAAAAGAAAAATTGTTCAATCAATTAATGATTGATTTGGTATACCTGCTACCCACCAATTTTCAAAACTCCATCTAGAATAATTCGAGAGTTACAATCCTGGCCCTATTTTGTGCACTTCTCTCTATGTGAAAAGCGCTGTTTACGATGCTGGGCCTGTGCCTTTCATTGAGGTCATCTGTCAACGTATCATTTATGCTTTTCAATTAATAAAAAACATTCGTGGAATCTTAGAACGTGCCGAAGTTGTGTACGAAGAAGAATGAAAGGTTTTATCTCGAGAGGAACAGGCATTTTCTACATTTCTCCTGACATTGATAATTGTTTTTTAATAAAATTTTTGTTAAACTGTTTGTCCTTCCACTCGCTCAGAAAATCATAGTGATTCATGAGGAAACTCTCATAGCCAAAAAAAATTTGTCATATAACTTCGATGGCCGATATTCCAGAAATGATTCGTCGTAATTGGCTGAAATTTGGCAGCAACGTTTCTTATGTATTGAAATTATTCAAGATGGTATATTATGATAATGGAAATAGAGATCGAGAATATTGACCAAATAGCAAATACATCCTTGTATTACTTGCAAAAGTGTACCAAAAACAAAAAATGAAGCTCAACTCACGCGTAATGCCATAGGTAACTGATTTGATGAATCACCATATGAGTACATGCAACTGCTCCTGCTCTAATTTTATCAGTTGGTACCTACCTATCAGTTCAGATTATCGACAAACGACACGTCATACAATAAAAACAGGCCCTAACAGATATATCATCATTTCTTCGATTAAAATCCATTGAACAAAGTCACGAATGATATAATATATATCCAGAATTTCGATAAAATAATAACATGTTTTCTTCTCAACTACTCTCCTGTCGATTTATATCCAATTGAAATGTACCCAGTTGGATGTTAAGAGGTTATCAGCCAGGTCAAAATTGAGAATTAGTTCGACCGATTCTGTTTAATATTTTCTTATTGAACCGGTCAAAGTATCGTGAGAAGTTCTTATGGCGTTTTGTCTGATGTTACGGAATATGATGATATTATTCAAAAAGTGATCACAAAGTGAACTTTTTTGACATAACAATAAATTAATAGTTTCAATAGAGGAACGTAGCCGCCAAGTTTCAGCTACTTACGATTAATTATTTCTGAATTATCGACCATCGAAGTTATATAGCGATATCACGGAATACCCTGAAAGAAAAAAAACTTCCTGATTTTCCCTATTCACCATTCGGCTATGCGAGTTTTCTCATAAATCACTCTATATTGCTTGTATGATATTACAATGAACTGTATGACTTTTCTATACTATTTATTATATCACATTACATATTGATCCGTTTCCTAGATTACTCAAGGATCTTCAGATGAAATCAACATAAACAAGAACACTGATATTGTGAAAATAACTTCCTTTTATTCATTAAATTTTCTGGCAAATAGTTATTTGTTTAAAAAAAGTAATAAGGACCAAATTCTCAAATTTTCTCATGGCCAACAGGTTTCTGCTTTTCGAATTCGTGTTTTTTCTTGACTTTGATTTTGGGCTAATAAAATTGTGGACTTCCCTAAAGTTGGGTATACATAATTTTTGAAGCAAATGAGAAATAGAGTGCCTTGAAAACAGGGGCATGCAAATTTTCGAAAAATTCAATCCCTTATTATAGTCACAATTTTAGATCGATTTTTTTCCAAACGTAACTTACAGTGGCTGTAGTTTGGAGGAGGTGCATTTTGAGACACATGTTGATTTCATATACTAGTCATCGTTGAATTTTGAATCACCCTGTGTAGTATCGAGTATCGTCTTTTTTCCGACTATTAGTGTTATATGGTAGTGAATACTGTGCAGTAGATCAATCAGTTGTTTTAACTCTCCTAATACTTTTTCATGAAAGCACATAAATTCTTGTATACAACACCTTGCTGAGTAGCAAGTTATTCGCACAAAATGTGAACAAATAATACGTACATCTTTGATTCTCTTACAGAAGTTATATTCAAAATTGGGGCGATGAATGTAGTCTAAAGTGAGGAGGTTTACTTCGCACTAGTACATTGATATTTACATAATTAGTGTTCATAGTAAACCTACACAGGGAGAAAAGGTGATTGCATATCTATGCACAACATTGTGAAAAAGATGTTTGTGAAGTATTATTCAACATTTGTTCGAATAATCACTACAGTCGTTATATCAATTTGTGAAATATTTGTACACATCCATGTAGCGGAAAACTACACAAAAATATGCACATCATCCAATGCACACAATTGTATTGACTAAATACACCGCTTTTGAAATAATTACACTATTTGTGCACGCGGTCCTCAATTTGTACATATTATCCAAATAGCGGAAAATCACACAAAAATATGCACATCATCCAATGTACAAAATTGTATTGACTAACTACAACTACACCTCCTTTGAAATAATGTTACTATTTGTGTAATATTTTGACACAGGTGTGCAATTTTCTTTCACTTGGTAACGGCGTCCTATTCCCTTCTCCTTCTACCTACTTATATCTCAATCTCAATATTCTGAATTCGCACATGACCTGTAGATGTGTTGCAAGAAGGTTACAAGTGTGTATGGTGCAGAATGTAGAATCTTCTCATTTATTATTGTCAGGCGAGTTGGTGAATGATTGATGATTGCACTTAATGACCATAGGTCTAGTCCTTCCGCAAAATAATTTCATGTTTACTAGTGCCACAAAGTGAAAGATTTAATAAGATGTATCAACAAAGTGTCGAAGACATTCTGCTTTGTTGGAAACTGCTTGAACTCTGGTATGTACATTCGCCGGTAAGTTATTATTTCAATAATACCTATAATAATAATTAGCTTCGACTTGCTTTCAATTTCAACACCCATTGAAAGCAAGTCGAAGCTAATAGCTAATCATTAGGTTCAATTGAAATAACTTAATGGCGAATGTTGATACTAGTTCAGGTAGTTCCCAACAAAGAATCGACACTTTGTTGATACATCTTATTACATCTTTCACTTTTTGCCACTAGTAAACATGAAATAATTTCGCGAAAGGACTACCTATGATCATTGAGTAAAATCATCAATCATTTACCAACTCGCCAGACATTAATAAATGAGGAGATTCTACAGTCTACGGAAGTACACATACTTTTGTATCGTTACGAAATTTGTGTTATTTTCAGTATATTGAATTGTGAACATTTCCACAATTTCACCCACTTACACAGTTTGTGCACACATATCACACAAATTGGTGATATTTGTCGAACAAAATATTGTATGATTTTATATATTTGGTGTCACGAAAGTACACAAATTTTGTTTGGTTTTTGAACAAAATCGTTTTGAAAATTACAAAA
This sequence comes from Phaedon cochleariae, assembly GCA_918026855.4. Taxonomy (NCBI): domain Eukaryota; kingdom Metazoa; phylum Arthropoda; class Insecta; order Coleoptera; family Chrysomelidae; genus Phaedon; species Phaedon cochleariae. The sequence continues at coordinate 23,996,265 of OU896707.1, forward strand.
CTAAATTGTTTGGTTATACACAAAATCTCCCACACAAAATTTTGCGCGAAATATACACAAATTGGTGCTGTCACCATTTTAGAAACAAACTGTGTAAAAAATCTACACAAATGTGTAAACAGCTTACACCAATTTCTCTCTGTGTACGCTTCTGCTTTCAGCGGAATCGTAAACACCATAAGTATCAATGAGTCTCGCAACGTGGAAATATCAGTAATTCATCTTTGAATCGTGCAAAAAGAGCCCAGTCTGGCCCGATTGTGGATTTTCGAACGTTTTCCATTTCTACTAGTGCCAGTACCAGTACAAGTTCAGAAACTGCCCAGACATTCTTTTTTGATAGTTGACAGATGAGGTTTATGGATTAGACATTCTGATTCATCGTGATTATATCTCATATAAGGCCTGTTCGTTTGTATTGCTAAACTTGCTAAAGCTGATTCTTTTCCCATAGTTGTCTCTGTTCATGGCATGATGTAAACAAAGAAAGTCATAGAAAAAAATCAAGTTCAGCAGGTAGAGCAAGGACAAACGAACAAGCCTATTATAATACCATATTTTATTTATCACTCCAAATTGGGAACAGCTTCTGTAAATGGCTACATCAATCCAGAATATGCGTAACCGATTCTTTTTTATAGACAATGGAATTGCGTCATGTTACCAATCACAAATGCCTCGATGTGAGCGATTCCAAGGAATTCACAGAAGGACTCATTATAACTGATTGTGATGGCCGAAAGACCCAAAAATGGAAATTGGAATCAGTACCCTGGAAATGAAATTCCATTCTCGAGGGAAGTTTTCCGCAGACTATAACACATTGTCGAATTTACTCTGCACCGATAACATTATTTATTTTTCACAATAATTATCACATCTCTTCATCACTGTTCACCTGATTTATGCAAAATTGTATAGTTCCATTTCCAAATAAACGATTTTATTGAATAGTTATTTCTATCATCCCAGCATTTCGATATCTCTGAATGTCGTTTGTATGCCAAAACAATTTAGCTAAAAACAACCACATTCCTTCCTGTTTTCCAATTTCAATATCATATAACCTGCGAAATCGACGTATTCTTGATGCTTTTCAACGTTTGTCTTAAGCATTGAACTGTTTACTGAAAGGAAGATTTTCTGACTCTTATATATATATCCTCCCTAGGTATGCATAGAATAATCTTCGAACATTATCGGGATCACATTTCGTGCACTCTAAGCGATGAGAAAAAATATAGATGTAACCATAATGAATTCTGTATGGATCGAGTCGTCCGAAACAAATCGCGAAGACCTCCCAGTTCTTAAATTTATCTTTACCATAATATCCATAATCATTTTTCTGCAACCGGAACAAAAGTCGTCCATTTCAATACTAAAATCAGATCTTGAATTGACGTTTTTATTACGGACACAAACTTAGGTATGTTGCTAGGCAACACTTTGAGCTATACAATTGAATTTTGGCACCCAGCAACTAAAAAAGATGTACTAGGTCATCAAGAATAAACAACCTTGTTACGGTTGGTTATTTGAGTTGGGATGCATACCTGATTTGTTTCCGATTTCAGTTGATTTGGCATTTTATACCTATGCTGGAGATATAAATACACCATTTTCGTATTCAGGTATTTTGGTTCAGATCTGGAAAGCCTTCAAGGTTCACGTACTCGCTTGATCTGTATTTCATTCGTTATTCTCGGGATGAATAACTCTGTTTTGATTGTTTACCTTCATTTGATTACCGAGCCACAGTGGGATATGAAGAGAAATGAATAATCGCTATAATTATTGTTGATATACTCACTAACCTAAAATTTTCCACGTCTTCTTCCTATACCTAGCCCTGGCGCGGTATTTGCATGCTATTAGGGCTGATACCAGGGTTGGGATTGTTGTTACAATTGTAATATTTCTATTACAATCGCGTCTCAGTTATTACGCTATTACTACATTGATGGAAACAGCCAATATCTATTACACTTTGACTGGATGAGGTAATAATTCAAGTTTGAGCACAACGTCTGGAAAAAACGGCAACGTTAGTGAGGTCATTTCTTTCAAACTTGTGTTTTGTGTTCTGTTACTGAGTTTATTTGTTCTTATAATAGATTTGTCAATTTTGTTATGCAGGATTTTTTCAATTCCGAACCTAAAAACCTAGAGCTAATAACTCGCCTAATAATTTAATAATACCGATTTCATTCAGTAACGACTCAAAGCAAGGAATGAAGAAATGAACAACTAAAATATGTTTATTCTGAAACTTATTCTGTTTTTGGAGATCAAGAAGATTTGAGATTTTTTTATTCACATTTTTTGCTCGGCTATTATTTATGTAGGTATATTTTTTTTCCTTATTGAACCCAAAAAGTTTTACTTACTAGAAACACAATTTTATTAGTTAAAAAAAGAATATTCATCTTGTCATATAGAAGCTAAACATTTTTTGATAATGAGTTTATTTTTTTAGATTGTTTAGGTAGTTCCTATTCTATTTTCAGTTTCTATTTATTGTGGAACTGAGTCTGTGTTGTATTTCATTTTTTCTTCATTTTGCCTGGACAGTTCAAAATCCTAATAGGTAGTATATATTGTAACCAGCGAATCTCCAAACATTAATAAGTAAATTCAAATTTTCCGCGCATTGATTCAAATCTATTACATTCTATTACATTTTGCTACCAAGATTCAGTACAAACTGATAATAACGAAATCCCAACCCTGGCTGATACCCGAACCTGATTTGTAAATATAGGTAGAATATTCTCCCACACGTATTATTTGTTGCATTGCATACATATGGCATTGTATCCACGTTTTGGGTATAGTATTGAATTCGTGCCTGTAGTATGTGATGACATAATGCAGGTCAACACAAATTATAACAGAGTAAAGTAGTCTGAGGTCTTTCTTCTATATCTACTCAGTCATATTATAATAATAAAGGTATTATAATAATCTGTGAAGTGAGTCACATTGGTGGTTTCTTCACATATTTATTACAGTTGATTCATTCGCGGTTGCAGAAAAAAATAGCATGTTTCATTTCATCATTTGGATCAAAAGTGACTTTGACTCGGCTTCGATAATTTCTTCGCCTCGCAAAAGCAAAATTCGCATGACGAACAATGTGTCACTTTTGATCCTAATGAAACAATCTACTATTTTCACTCAGCCCTTCCAAAGGATACTCTATAGTGATATAACATATGTTTTCTTACAGCAGCAAATTGCCTATAATATCCCAAAAGTACTATGAGCAAGCATTTCTTACTGCGAGCACTCAAAAGTTATCTCAAACGTTACCAGGACAGGCATACTCAACTCCGAGCTTCTATCAAGCAATCACAAATATAAATCTGAAGGATCAAAGAACATTCAAAGAAAACGTGGGTTTGGTTCATTTGTATTGGAGATTATAATTCATAAGAAGAACAAAATATATTCCACCTCCAAAAAGTAACATGAAAAAATTAGTACTCCATCTTATTGAGCCCCCACGAATACTATGTGGATCATATCTATCTACTCTACCGGAATGATCCTATAGAAAGACCAATGTGACAAAGTACGGAACAGAATTGTACAGAATGCATACCGATGCCTCACAAAGTGCAACTTGCATATTTTTATTGTCCCTGGTGTGTGATCCTCTGTTCTTGTTAGACGTAAATAAATCATTCGTGCACACAGAATTCCAGAAAGACCGGACACTACTGTCTATTCCGAATTATTCAAGGTAAAATGTATGGATTTTGTTGGTTACAAGTAGGTACACCACATCTTTCATTTTCTGCAAATACATGTATTACATCACCTCCGGTTTATCGAAAGATGCCGTAAGCAATACCAATCTTGTATTTTAAAATAAATCGATCATTAATTTCAGATTCGGGGATACATACTAAATTTTTTTTTTCTGATTCAAATGTTAAGAGAGAGTCAAACATCAAAATGGTTTACCTACAAGTACGGAAAAGTCACTTTACGCATGTGATAGGACAGGCAGCAGTGGCAGCACATAGGGGTTCTAAAGATATCTCGAAGATATCCTCCGAAGAAATTGTGATGCTTTTCGTAACTTCCTTGAGAGATCGCCGAGAGCGCTATATCTCCTGCAAATGTCCGCCGCCTAGGATGAGCTCAGCGAGGTCTTGAAGATATCCCACGCAGAAATTCTCATATAATGCTCTCAGGCGAGCACTTTGGGATATTCGCATTTATCGCCCCTTGCGAGGTATTGAAGTGCTCGCGACTACGAGCTGTTTGAGATTTTCGAAAATATAGCGAGAAATTCGGATCAAATGCTAATCGCGATCTCTTCAAGTACTCGCAACTATGAGTTGTTAAAAAATCCGTACACATCGCCTGATGATGAGGACTTCAGGAGCGATATTTGCATCAATCGCCACTAGATAGCCACTGATATTCTATGGTGTTCAATTCTTGGGAGTCATTGGTTATCGGTAGTCACCTGTCGACGAAGTCTAACTAGCGCCATCTATATTTTGTTTGCGCTGAAGTTCAATTTGTTTCAGCGCCAGAGATAAAATCACCAAATTTTCGGATCAATGTATCGAGTTTCAATTGAAACAATATAGATTAACTTTGTATGTACTCTGTTATAATAAGTGTATGACAAACTGCCAAAGGCTATAGTACCGTGAACGAGGGCAATATCGAAAGGGGTTTCCAATTATATGCCTGTATTTTTTGTGTTATACGGAATCGAATCTAATTACTTAATGCATTCTATAGCAGGAAATCAATCAAGTAAACAGTTTTACCTAAAAACATCTTTCAGAAGTTGGCCTGGTATCCGTTAAGAAAAAGTTCGTCCGATATAACCCACGAATTTGAAGTAGATATTTGATTCTCATACAGGACGTGGAAAGAAATTCTGAATTGAGAAAAACCTAATCACGAATCTGCGATTGAGGTCTATAAAAATAACAAGTTTCCATCGTTCAACTTTGAACCCCTTGATTGGGTGAAAGTATTGAGAAGAAACATTCTCAGATATATTTATGAACACAAACAAATGGATATAAATAAATGTATATATTATGTATATAAACGAATACATTGAGAATTCGCATTCTCCATGTGATGAAAATATCAAATCTTTCAGGGTTTATTCAACAGGGAAGTAGTTGTTTTCTGTTGAATAAACCGTGAAAGAATTGATATTTTCATCACATGGAGGATGCGAATTCTCAATGTATTTCGTTATATATACATCCATTTTTTTGTGTTCATAAATATATCTGAAAATGTTCCTTTTCAATAGACAAATATCATTGATTTACTTCAGAATTTGAAATAATCTCTCAATACCGTGTATCCCAAGTTATCGTTCAGGCAATATTTCACTTATTGAAAAATAGAAAAAAATCAAAGCAGCCCTCTGGTAGCTTCCCCTTAATTTTTATTCAATGGCTCTCCCTTATATTAGCATTGAGAATTGGTGGTCATTCTATTTCAGAATACAACGATAGCACAGACTTTGTAATTGCCTACGCCCAATTTTTGTGAAAACTTTACAGAATATAAGTATAGATAAATTATCACACTAGGTACCGTCTGCTACTGATTGATGTTCTACACTTCGAAATCAATTATTTGACAAATATAAAGCATCGGTTCTTTGAAACAAAAATCAATCCATACTTATAATCTGTGGAGTATTTTGAAAACATGAGTAGAGGCTATTTTTCATTTGAGTAACGTGAAATAAGTCACAAAATGTTGATTTTTTTGATGTTATATCAATTAACAAAACACCAATGACAACGTGTTATTTGAAAATGAAAGGTGAGTGAGTGGTACCAGAGGGCTGTCAAATGTACTATAGAAAGGTCGGCGACCTTTCACTTTTCTATCGATACTTCCACGGGAAATGTTCTTCGGAAATCTCTGCTATCATGCCTTCACTAGCAATACCAGCCAGACGAACTAGACAAGCCCAGTCAGCACATCCTTTCGTTGTCAACTTCGAAAGATGTCGAACAGCAGTTTATCAAGACTCCTTCATCCATAGAACGGCTAGGCTCTGGAATTCATTGCCTGTGGAAGTATTTCCAACAACATATAATCTCCAAAAGTTCAGAAAAAAACCAATACCTACCTCCTGTCCTTATCCTCCCTAGGAACGCACGATGTTCTTTGAACATTACAGGGATTCCCTTTCGTGCGCTCCAAGCGATAAAAAAAATATTCATCAAAAGTGATTAGGAAGGTTATTTAATACCATTCAATGTCGATTTTTCTCCATTTTTCTATCATATTGACAAATAAGCGAGATATTGCCTGTATACGATCTCAACACCAACAGAGCTTATGGCTCCGACGCGAGCTCCGACGGAATCTCCCGATTGTTCTCAAGGAATGTGCTCTCTTACTAACACCTGTTCTCTGCAAGTTGTTCAACTACTCTTATATACAAATTGGGGATATATCCGTCCAACTGAAAAATTGCATGAGTACAACTAGTTCCTAAAAAAGGCAAGAAGACCCTACCTAGCAACTACAGACCGATCGCACTGCTATCTATCTATTATTTCAAAGATCATGGAGAAAGCTATCAACATCGAGCTCATGAAATACTTGAAACATGCAGGTATTATCAACAATAGGCAATATGGCTTCCGTCATCAGAGATCAACTGGTGACCTGCTCGCTCACGTCTCACATATATGGCAGCAATCTATTGAAAAATATGGTGAAACCTTAGTCGTGGCACTTGATATCTCCAAAGCATTTGATCGAGTCTGGCACCACGGACTCCTCGCCAAGCTTCCATCTTATGGCTTGCCTCCCCAGATGTTCTCTGCTAGCTAGTTTTCTCTCAAACAGGTCTCTCCATGTAGTGGTCGACGGAGTTTCATCTGACTCTCTTACCATAAGTGCTGGTGTTCCGCAAGGATCAATTCTAGCACCAACATACTATTTCTACTCCATATCAACGATTTGTTGGGAGCAATTTCATGTCCAGTACACAGCTTCGGGGATGATAGTACCCTCCATCCCGCCTTCTCTTCCAGGGCTCCAATACCAGCCAGACAAATCATAAACGATCGAGGAAGAAATGAAAAATATGGACTTGGCATTAATTCTCGAATGAAGATCCAATAACTTGGTAGATTTCAATGCACAAAACACAAGCATGCCTTTTTTCTAGAAAAGCCGATCTCACTGTGCCAAACATAAGCATGTCAGGACTAACCATACCTTCGAAGACATCCATTTCGATGCTTGGTATTACTATCAGCAATAACCTTTCTTGAAAAAATCACGCGAGATCAATTGCGAAAAGTGCATCCCGAAAACTTGGTTTTCTGTTTCGGGCCAGAAGCTATTTCACTTTCAGTCAGCTGCTTATGATCTATGAGGCACAGATCCGACCTGTCCTAGGATACTGTTTCCATATGTGGAGTGCAGCACCCAAACATACCCTGAAACTGTTGGATTCTGTCCAAGAAAGGGCAATTCGTCTCGTGGGTGATGCCTCGCTCACAAACTCACTCACTTCTCTGGAACACCGTAGAAAAGTTGGCAATCTGGCTCTATTTCATAGATATTTCCATGGACAATGCTCTCCTGAAATATCAACAATTGTACTTTCCCGCGAGATTAACCCGTCGAGTTGAGGTTTCGCACCCCTTCGTGGTCACTTTGGAGACCTGCAGAAAATCTATATCCAAAGACTCGTTCATCCAACGAACAGAGAGGCTCTGGAACACATTGCCAAGGGAGGTGTTCCCAAGGCTTATAACCTCCAGATATTCAAGAAGAACACCAATTCCTACTTTATTTCCCTCGGTTCTCACGATGTTCTCCAAACATTACAGATAATATTATTTCACGAATTTCATTTTCCTCGAAAGGGTGCAAGAAGAGTGTATTTGATATAGTAGTTTTATTATAGGCAAGTTTATTGTTGATAAGCGGTGAAGCATTCTCACTCAATATCCTATTTACGGATTCAACAAAGAGAGTATTGAAATTTTCGGCAGCGTCTTGAAAGTTATGAAATTGGTTACCATCCTCATCAACAAAGTAATCAGGAAGTTTTTTACTTGAACCCCGCAGGTATATCTGCTACATGTATTGCTGACCACACACAGTTTTATGAAATCCATTTCGATCTACCACTATCAGTGAGGAAATAAAAATATACTCAAAATGCCATCGGTAATACTCCGATCGAAACCCGCAATTAGAAGTAGTTATTGGAAATTTTACGAAATCGCAATAGGTTTGAACAGATCGTTCGATGATCGTCTGAACGTTTTACGAAATGTAACAGTCGATTTTTTGTAACATTTGCAGTAGCACGATAAGAACCACTATTGTCTCGATTATTCGACCGTGACGATTTGCTAAATCTATGAAATTGCTCAGATTTGTCCGTTATTATGTAACACAGATTACCGCTCGCCAGATATATGATTTACATTGTTTGTTGATGGCACGTGCTTTCACATAAGATGGAAAATAAACAACTGTTCAGATTCACGCGATGGAATTTTTCATGAAAGAACTTCATGAAAATGTGTCAATTTCATTTTGGTTTTAGTCAGCTCATGATATTTCCAAAATTTTTTTAGATCAAGAAATACTCACCCACAAAAGACAATAATTCTTTAGCGACATTACTGCGATGTTTGAGTTTGAGACTTCGTGTCTAGGCCTGAATTCCTAATTTCGAAGTAATTGACTTTGAAAGAAGAGGAATTATTCCTCTCAAGTGTAATTCATTCATCGTGAATACTTCACACAGGGTGACTCATTGGGAAATTTGCATACAGTGAGGGTAGATGGAAGACACCGAATAATCTATATTTCATTGTTCTACCATTCTTTATAATCAAGATACTGGGTGATTTATTAATTTTCCCAATTTTTCAGTTAATTATATTTTATGAGCCACCCTATACATTTTTGAATATGTGGTTTGTATGTGGTGACGATTGACATAATAAATGAAAGTCTTATTCCAGTGCCGGCCTTGAACAAATTATTAAGTACCTGGGTTTCGGGTTGATACTTTAAAATTTCATTTACAAAGGACCCCGCACTTTTAGTACGTAAATTGGTTCTCGGTGAAATTTTCTGAATTTTCAGTATGTTGTAGAATTCGATGAACTGATTGAACCTGCAGAATCGTAAAGTTCTTTGATGAACAGATTCTGAGATACAGGGCGTTGAAGTTACAAATCGGTATTTTTCATTTGATTATTTTCTCGAAATTCAAAGATGCCAAGCACATTTTTTTTCGCTCATATCATCAACGAACCTCATTACTCAACATAATTCAGATGGTTCAGATAATGTAATTGTTTACAGAGTGAAACATATAAACATTTCAGTGATGTCTGAAAATTCGATGTAATAATGAAATATCGAAAAAATAATTTAGGCATGCAATAAACTATTCTCATTCCATCATGAATCACAATTTATATATTTCATACAGGGTGATTTGGAAAATTGGTGACACCTAAGTCCGATTTATTCATACACATCCTGTATATTCGAGTGAATTGTTAACCTCTCAAGATAGCTGATACCGTATGAACATGATTTCGTTGAGATATATAGGGTGATCATGAAGATTTTCGATGATGAAAATGACAAAAAATCGTGTTTTTTGAAATCACCCTGTTATTCATGAATTACTCGGTGAAATTCCCTAATTATTTTTCAATATAGTCATCATTCGCTCCTCAACGCTTTCTTGAAAATTCAGTTTCCTATCATGACGGGTGTCATAGTTATTAATTCAGGAACTTACCATTTGCATGAAGAGTTGAAGAGACTAACTTGTTCACTTACATTCGCATAGTGGCCGATATTTTTCACAAATAGTGAAACGTGAGTTAATCATGATTAACAGGGTGATTTCAAAAAACACGATTTTTTGTCATTTTTATCATCGAAAATCTTCATGATCACCCTATATATCTCAACGAAATCATGTTCATACGGTATCAGCTATCTTAGGGGGTTAACAATTCACTCGAATATACAGGATGTGTATGAATAAATCGGTCTTAGGTGTCACCAATTTTCCAAATCACCCTGTATGAAATATATGAATTGTGATTCATGATGGAATGAGAATAGTATATTGCATGCCTAAATTATTTTTTCGATATTTCATTATTACATCGAATTTTCAGACATCACTGAAATGTTTATATGTTTCACTCTGTAAACAATTACATCATCTGAACCATCTGAATTATGTTGAGTAATATGGAGGTTCGTTAATGATATGAGCGAAGAAAATTGTACTTGGCATCTTTGAATTTCGAGAAAATAATCAAATGAAAAATACCGATTTGTAACTTCAACGCCCTGTATCTCAGAATCTGTTCATCAAAGAACTTTACGATTCTGCAGGTTCAATCAGTTCATCGAATTCTGAAAATTCAGAAAATTTCACCGAGAACCATTTTACGTACTAAAAGTGCGGGGTCCTTTGGAGAGAACAGGAAACAATAAGTGAGACAGAATGTATTTGGTGTTTCTGTACACAAATTTCTAGCCAATTAACTTGAGTCAAATCTATAGAGGTTTCAAGAATGAGGTGGCACAAAATTATACCAAAAATAAGTTGTCGTCCTCCAATGAAAGTTTTCCATTTTTAATCCATAAAATCATCAACTATTCCTCATTCTCCTAATTTTTGGAATGAAGTATGTTCTTGATCTTGAGAACATATCCTTATACGATTGAATCATATTTTGAGTACAGAGATAATGGCCAATGAAATATTTCGTGATGCCCATGAGATCTATGCCGCCGTCTTGAATAAGTATCCCACTTCTAGTTGGACATTAGATTCAATAATTAATAAGAGTCAGCTTCGAGTTTCGCATGGTCATTATAGAGAACAAATATCACTTGACCAATTGTTATCTGGATAGAATGGTGAGAAAAATTATATAGATTGTCCTGACGCTCTTCCACGCCCTATGACTCATCGAGAAACCCTTTTATACAAGAATAATATATACCAACATTCATCGTCTACTTCGTTCTTTAACTCAATTTCCGTGGTTATCATTTTTATATTTTGAGAAATAATGTGGTAGTCATAGCACATATCGAGAGTATAGTTTCGAATTTCAGAACTTTCTAATCAATGATCTAGTGTCTCTGACATACACCGCTGAACACTATACCAACAACACTGATAGTTATCTCCCATCATAATATACTTATAATATGGTAAAGTTTTCGATTGTATCAATCGAATAATAATAAATTTATAAGTTTGTCAAGATGATATCTACTATTATAACTATTTCTTCTCATATAAGAGCCGTTGAATATTGCACTATTTCTTTAACTGTAGGGTATTCTTGATTATATTTATCATATTGGTGGGGTCGGTTACATAATGATATTTATTACTATCATTATCACTGCATCATGTTCGAAAAATAATGATATTTCTTGTTTCAATTTCCGATGTAATCAAGGATTGAAATTTTTTTATATTCACATTAATACTAGCGAAAAGTGTGAAAGTCAAATCAACTCGTTTTGGTCGTTTTAGTTGGTATATGAAAATATAAAAAACATTTTCGGGTGTAATTTCAATCGAGTGGATTTCATAAATAACTCCGATTGAATCAACACTCGATTAGCAATATTATATCAATATTATTGAAAATTTGATGATAACATTTATTGATGTGTCAATCAACGCAAATTCATAGTGAAAAATCACAGGGATGTGGTAGATTAGAGGGCTTCTGGAATATCCATTCAAAAGAAACACCAAAAGGATGGAAAGTAATTACTTTCGATAGTAGTATTATTGAAGTAATCGCAAGAAATACACTTATTATATGAAATTAATACCAAGTTACACTCTGACCAATCGCGAATAAATCTTAACCGTGCGTTTATTGAGATTTGGGTATGAAATAATTCACTCATTGTCTTGCATTCTCCTGCATGTGAAAAAATAATCTTGCTGATGTTGAAATTACCGCCTGAAAACCCTAAACTCATCGAAGTATGAATAAAAATTGTGTAGGTATATCATCATCCACGAATTATGGTCCCCAGATTGATAGGTGACAATAAGAATGGATGATTTCCTAAAACTAATGCATTATATGAATTTTAAGTGGTTTCATCACTCATATCATTACATGATGATTTTGAGCTATACAGGGTGTTTCACAGGTAAAGGACGATATTTCAATGGTAGATAGGGGTTACCAAGGTGGTTCTGAAAATACCATATTTGATAGGTCTTAGAGTCTTCATAACGGAGATACAGGGCGATTTATCGATTTCGAATAATTATTCATTCGTCTATATGTATTTACCTACCCTGTATATTTTTCTCAAATTTGGTGAGGAGCTTATACTTGGGACGTTAAATTCATTCACCTATCGGGCGGAGTGAAAATCCAGGCTCGGCTTCAGGAAAAATTTACATGTATTCGAAATATTAAAATAACACACTGTATTTAATAATCAACACAGTACATCAAAAGAATTGTGAAGAGGAGAAAAAACTCAATTGGATTTTATGCTTTTTGTTTTCCCGCCATCAATTCTCATTGTAACAATCATAAACATAAAGTTGAAAGTATGTCAATTTGAAGACTATTGAAATTATGGAATCAGTGTCAATTATGATCAATCGATATATTTCAGTCAAAAAATCGCTCTAAAGAACTTACTAAGTCTCACAGTCGTTATAACTGAGATACAGGGTGAATAGAATTATCGTTCACTCGTCAATGAGTAGTTCATTAACCTATCAGGCGGAATGAAAATGATACCAAATAATTATAATTCGATAATTCACCCTGTATCTCTGTTATAAAGAATATGAGACTCTTCCTGAAGCTGAACCTGTATTTCCATTCTGCCTGATAGGTCAATGAATCCATCGTCCCAAGCAAGCTCGATACCAAATTTGAGAAAATATTACTGCGATGAGTAGTTTAATATTTATGGACGAGTGAATAATTATTCGAAACCGATAGTTCACCCTGTATCTCTGTTATGAAGACTGTGAGACTTAATAAGTTCTTTCGAACGATCATTCAACAAGAATATATCAAATAATCATAATTGAAAGTGGTTTCATAATTTTCATACTCTTCAAATTGACATACTTTTAGCTTTCTGTTTATGATTGTTACGACGAGAATTGGTGGCAAGAAAACAAAAAGCATCAAATCCAGTTCAGTTTTTCCTCCTCTTCACGATTTCTTTGATGAACTCTGTCAATTATCACATACAGTGTGTTATTTTACAATTTCGAATAAATGTAAATTTTTCCTGAAGCCGAACCTGGATTTTCGCTCCGCATGATAGATGACTAAATTCAACGTGCCAAGTTCAAGATCCATACCAAACTTGAGGAAAATATACCAGGTAGTTCAATACTTATAGACGAATGAATAATTACTCGAAATCGATAAATCGCCCTGTATCTCCGTTATGAAGACTCTAAGACCTATCAAATATGGTATTTTCAGAACCACCTTGGTGACCCCTATGTACCACTGAAATATTTCCCTTTACCTGTGGAACACCCATAGAGTACTTGTATCGAACCAGATTGAAACATAAAATTGAACATCAATGTATAAATTTTGTGCACAGAAAAATATTGAGTGAATATCTTGATAGATGGCGACAGTAGCGCTCCTTCGACGCTCGTCTCTCGACAGCCATCAAATAGTATCAGCTCAGAGATGTTTGGTAGAAATTTGGTAGTGTCTCGACTCTCATTACAATGGTTCACTTCATACACTGGATACTAATGTTAGTATATCAGAGTCGTGTTATTCAACACTCAGATGCATATGAGGAAGCACCGCTTCTCAGCGTGATAACACTAAATAAGTGTGTTTTCAAAACAGAAGAATACCAGCAAAAATATTCTCATAATATAAAATACAACATATACCTATACCATCAAATCCTGAGTATCTGTTTTTTTTTTTGGTAACTCACAGAATGGCTCAAGTTCATGAGCGAGTACAACAAAATCAATTCAGTGTTTCAAATACATCTCATCATGAAAACATGTAATGAAGACTGCATATATCGGTCTGTTACTTGTTGAAACTGTCAACTGAACTTCCTGATTCTTGGAATTATCATTATTCACTGGTGATCAATCCAGACGTGAGTATAGCAACCACAGTTCCATGTTGATTGCTGTCACACTGATCTCGAAGTTAAGATAAAATAAATATGCATACTCAGTAATAATACTCGTTACTCGATAATATACTGTTCTGATTTTAATACTCGTTCTTGTTTTTTGCTGGTGAGCTTCAAATGATCTGATGAATAAAAAATATTGTATGTAGTTGACTTCTGGGTAGACTGAAGATGACTATTCATAATGGAATTTGAAGAGATAACTGCATGAGGGAGTATTCTTTCTCTTGAATTCAGTTCTTTTGATTTCGTTAGTTGACATTTACATTTACGAAATATGTTAAAGTCTGAAATCTAACTGTGCTATAATAACTCTCGAAGAAAAACCAGTAGAGCATCATGGCATCGAGAGTTGAGATTTATAGCATCTCATTTTTCCAATTACTGGAGTAAACCCTATCATAATGAACAATTCATTGGAAACGTTTAGATGATGATGCGACTCGTCTACTGCATACCTTGCAAAAACTTGTTTCAAATAATAGTGCTTGCGCCATTTCGATCAGTATATGTCATGACAATGATTCAGAAGTTATCAGATATCAGATGGTTGAAGAAATCAAATAGATGACGAAACAGATTCAAACATTATACAGGGTGTATCAAGAACATTTGTGAAAGATTCGTTGGGTGATTTCTAGGGTATTTTAATGAAAATTTCACACCAAACATTTTCGATCAATTTATAGCCATTACCATAGCAACTGAACAAATTTCTTGGAAATTTTTTCCGACTCCTTGGAGGACGGAGCATGAAATTTATACCTGGAAATTTTTTGACGTTTACATTCAACTTCAGATTATTTCGAGTTCATTCTATGAGTCAATAAATGAAAATCATGTATCAACAGTTTACCATACAATATTATGTAGGTATACTTGCAAATTCGAAATTAACAAAAACACATGTTGTTACTATACGTTAGTTGATACATTTTATCACAAACAACCATTATTTTCAACTAAATCATCTCAGTGTTGTTGAAATTCTTTCAAATTGATCTAAACTGTTTGGTGTGAAATTTTCTTACCGAATACCACTTTAGCTTCAAATAATAACCGGGAATTTTTTCTCGAACACGAATATTCAGAAAATTCTCCCTCTTATTCGAAGCTCTCGTTGTATTATAAGTGACTACTTCACTCATTACGTAATCTGACCAATCACAGGCCAGACACAATGTGTGCTCATCGCGAAAACATGAGCTGTCTTTCCATTCTGATTGGTCTGACAGCGTTCATGTTTGCAACGGTGTAACCATGGATAGCAAATCAAAGTCTGGATTTTACCATGGATAGCGAAGCAAAGTCTGTCAGGTCGGAATGAAATAATGATGGCTGTACTTCAGAATGAAACACTCATTAATAAAAAATGATTTTTATGCTTATAGTCTAGCAAAATACCACTCTGTTCTGACTATCTCCTCATAATTCTGTCTTTCATTGTTACCTCAATTGTGTTGCCGTACAGCATTACCACTCGTCCTGACGGACTCGTCGTGTTGCTCGGCAACACAATTTCGTGAACAATGAAGCGACAGAATATCTCGAATATTCAGAACATCGTGATATTACTTATGCATGAACATTTCATTCATCAAATAATCTGACCAATCACCAGCCAGTGACAACGTGAGCTTATCGCGAAAACATAAGCTGTCTGTCTGTTTTCAGCGTTGATATTTTCAACGATGTAACCATGATTAGCGATGCAGAGTCAGTTTGGCATAAAATGATTATCGCTGTATATTTGTCAGAATGAATCACTCATTTCTAATAAATTCTTTTTATGTTTCGTGAACGTAAAATAGTCAAACAAAGTACCAATCTATTCTCAATATCTTCACATAATTCTGTCTTTCATTCTTAACTCAATCGTGTTCCCGTACAGCAATACCCCTCGTCCTGACGGACTCGTGATGTTGCTAGGCAACACAAATTCGTGAACAATGGAGCGATAGAATTATCTCGAATAATCAGAACATCGTGATATTATTTATAACAATCAAACTAATGTATGGAAAATCCAATAAGCCGGTATGGTTTTGTCATCATGACAGCGAAAAAACGTTGCACTACGTTTTCCAGCGACATAATGAAACCTCTAACTTTCGCAACCATGTCATCCAGAATTGTGAACAAATCTTTGATGGCGTTAATGTAAATCATTTCCATTCTTCCGTTGTCGGAATGGTATCTAATCTGTGGAAATGACGCGGTTTGGAATGGATAAATTGAAAAATCCATCAACAATAATGTGATGTAGGCATTCATTAAATTTCCTAATGAAATAATTATAACACTAAAGCATTTTTTCGGTCGGAATAAACTTAACATTCATAGTTCGAGTTCTGTTGCCTTCAGAAAATTCAACTCAAAATACTGCCAGAAAAAAGTACTCGTCCTACGGACTCGTAAATTTTTGAAAGGCATTTTTTTTCTTTTGTTTTACAGACAACAGAATTCTCATTGAAATACTTCGACTAAAAAAAATCTCGTGTAATAATAATAAGTGGAAAAAAGTTCTTTTGAGCATTTATCAAATATTCCCCATCAAATATTACAGCTTGAATACGATTTTTCCTCAATATATCTGAAATTGTCCATCCATTAATTATTGAATTCCAAATTAGATTTCTGTAGATTTTTACGCAAAAAAGGTACTCGGTACTAAATCGCAATTTTCTACATCGATGCATCGTCGCCGTAAGGACGGGTTTTCATCAATATTTTCGGACCCTATGACAAAATCAAATGATGAAATCTGGTAATCTGCACGGACTTTTTATGCCAATAGATGCTGAGCTCAAGATTGAAGAAAATCATGAGAGGCGTATCATACTGAAGTTGTTAGGGTTGAGAATATACCCATTTTTTTATCGAAGTTTTCTTGAAGCAACCTGTAGTACTCTAGTCTTGTAGTCGTAATAGTAGATGTCTCGGTAGATATAGTCCTCAGGAAGCAAAAAACAGGAACGCAAGCGATTTCGCAGAGGAATACCCCGACGCAAGTGAAACGATAAACCACCCCGATTACTTTAGTGATGCAGACACTGAAGAAGAGTTCAAGAATTTTATAAAAGAGGTAATTTGTTTATAGACAAGATAAGTTATGTCATATGCGATTGAATTGATAATGAAACAGGAATTATAGAAGACATTGAGGTACACTTATTATTGATAGTTATTAAAATCATGAAAGCAATAATGTTCACGACACGTCAACCTGAAGAATATGGCTGGGGACTGCCCTGCACTGATGAGAGTCAAATAGCTCGAAATCGGTCTGTAGGTGTCTAGTGTGGCCTGGCTGAATCTAAATCAATAGGCATTCAGGAAAGTTCCACTTGTATTAGTATTCGTTCATACGAGTCGGTGCACAGATTTCGGGAGGATGTAATTATATGTTCTAGGTGGCATTAGCCAGGAAAGTAGTTGTTTTTTTTCGAAATCTACCATTGTTGTTTATTTTATGAACATTATGTGGATATGAGTTTGAACTTTCCGTATTTATTTAACATTTCATTCCACTTTGAGCATTGCGGCTATTTCGTATTTGAAATTACGCCAGTCGGGCAACCAGCCACTCCCATATGAGAATTCCAGTTTTGAAGTGTTTTTTTCCATTGTTTCTACTCAGGTGGAGTTGCTTCCATATAGTCTATGAAGTCGCCTCTGTGGGAATATAATGCTTACTTAATTTTTTTCTGGCCAGGCTACGCTTAGTCGGCGGTCTTAGGACTGCTGGCTGGAGACTGCTATGCACTGATGAGAGTTAAAGAGCTCGAAACCGGTTTGAAGGTGTCTAGCGTGGCCTGGCGGAATCGAAATCAATAAGCATTTAGGAAAGTTCCACTTGTATTAGTATTCGTTCATACGAGTCGATGCATAGATTCCGGGAGGATGTGATTTGATGTTTTGCGTGGCATTAGCCAGGAAAGTAGTTGTTTTTCTCCCGAAATCTATCATCAAAGAGTTATATTTGAAAGAGAGAAATTTTTTTCATATTATAATTTCCTCATACAAGGTGGAGTACTTTCTCAAGATATATGGAGAAGTCGAATTGGCATTGATGACGAATTACAATCTAGAAGAGAAATGGAATTTATGACTTTTTGATTCGAATAATATTTATGAATTTGAAACTCCCAAGACAGTATTTCACCTTGAATTGGCAAGAAAGTGATATTCAACTGCTAGTGAATTGAATTGAAGGCTAGAAGATTATATAAAGTGCTCGTTGTCCAAAGAATAGGAGAAAAACATCACCAAGGAAAGCGCTGAATGGATACTAGAAAACAGAATATTTTTAGTCTACTGTTAGACGACTTCAACTCGGCTAACAGTCGCGTTAGTAGTGTTTTTACGCGACTGATAGCCGACTTCAACTCGACTAACGATCGCGCAATAGTTAGTCGTGTTTTATCGAGACTAACAGACGACTTCAACTCAGCTAACGATTGCTCGATAGTTAGAGGTCAGTTAGAGGGACTATTAGTTATGTCTAAGCTGGCTAACAGTTATGCAATTGATAGCCTAGTCCTAGTCTAAGTCGGCTAACTGTGGACAAAAAAATATCGTTTCCTAGTGACCTTTCTAAAGGAGCGCTGAAGGACAGTGTGGAGAACAGTATTTTTTTAGTCAACAGTTAGCGCAATCTCGAGTCTTGTTTTATCACGACTAACAGCCAACTATAATTCGGCTAACGGTCGCTCGATTGTTAGCCACTTCAAATCACAAGTGAAAAACACTCATCTGATTTCAAGTTGAGGGTCCTGCAACTCCAATTTATCGATCCTGCATATCCTCAGAACCATTTTTCCATGGCTCAATACAATTCAGCTACACATGTAGACAATCCAATGACATAATAATATGTCTCTGAATTCTGTTGCTGTTAATCAAATCTGAATCAGACGGTTGGTTTGACATCAGAGTGTACTAGACTGAGAGCTGGGTACTTAAATTCCGACGTGAATTGGTACAGTCAGAATTTTCTTCTCCGATGGATCAATTTATGAAACACCAAAACTGTTAGAACATACTGTATTGATTACAATATGTCTAGTAATCTAATGTCGATGTTGATATATTTTTGATAGTTAATGTCATAATAATTTTTCAAGTACTGTCACCTATTCTGATTAATGAACACTTATCATACAGAGTTTTTATACATATCTGATATTTCATAACCCACCGATCCATTGTAACAACAGGTTATGAGCCCAGAAGACGTAGTAGAAGTGGTATGATTAATGAAGAATTTCTGAAACTTATATGAGCAACAAATCTGCATCATGTCAGTAACTACTATCGGAAGCACCAGCGTAACTCCAACTTTCACAACAATACAGTCAGTCTCTACATCTGTACCAAATATAGATAAACTAGAGGGGCAGGCTAACTATTCATCTTGGAAATTTTCCATGAAGATGAGCTTGATGTTGGAAGGTTTGTGGGACATTGTGATCAATGGTTTTGATCCTCAGAATTCGGTGAATAGAGAAAGGGACAATAAAGCATTAGCTAAAATTGGTTTGAGTGTGAAACCTACCTGTTATGTGCACGTTTGTAAGTCCACGACATCCAAGGAAGCATGGACTAATTTGCAAAGAGCTTTTGAATCCAAGGATATGAACAGAAGATTTGATTTACAACGGCATTTGTTCAGATTAAAATGCGATGAGTTCACTTCGATGGAGGAATATATCAGTGATACTATGTCTACAGTTTTCAAACTAGCAGATATTGGTATAACCATAGATGATGATTTTGTTAGTTTTGTAATGCTCAATGGATTAAATCAAGAGTATGAGCCTTTAGTTATGGCCCTAACGTACAATAATACAAAACTCTCATCAGATGAAGTGAAAGCTAAGCTTATAGAAGAAGATGCAAGAAAGAAATCTCATGAACAAACAGATAAAGGTGAGGCAGCGTTACACTCAAAGAAGACATATAGGAAGATACCCAAAAAGAAAATCAAATGTTATTCTTGTGGGGAACAAGGACACAAGAAGCCAGATTGTCCGAAACGGAGTCAATAAAATAGTACTAAATCTTATGGTCTCCAAAACCAAAAGAAAATCAATGATCAGACACTACTGACAACTGCACTGTACTGCACAATTTCGACTTCTGACTGGATAATAGACTCAGGTGCTACATCCCATATGTCTATGAAAAAAGATTGGATGAGAAATTTTAATACCATAATATCTCAGTAGCTAATGGTAATTAGGGCAACAGGAACAGGAGCTGTGACAATAGATCTTAATCAAAATGGAAATGTTGTCACAAAAACTGTAACAGATGTGATGCATGTACCAAGTCTTCCTGCAAATCTTCTATCAGTGAACAAAATGACTGAAAAAGGGCTTGTAGTTGTGTTTGATAGGCTCAGCTGTAAAATCTACAAGGAATCTACTCGTCAAATAGAAGGAGAGGTAGAATTTACTGGAAGCTTAAAGAATGTATTATATATTGCTGATAAATCTGATAAGGAACCAGTGAGGGTTTTTTCTACAATTTCTTCCAATCACATGCTCTGGCCTAAAAGTTTAGGCCATCTAAACAGAAGAGGCATGAGAATGTTGAAAGATGGTTTGGTTACTGGATTGAATTTTAATGAAGAAAATTGCGAGCCATGCATACAGTGTCTTGAAGGAAAGCAGACTGTCAAGAAATTTCCAACTAGGAGTGCAAAACGGGCAATTAACTTATTGGAACTGGTTCATACAGATATAGCCGGACCTATGGAAGAATGTTCATGGGGTGGAAAAACAAAAAGTGGAGTCTTGTCCAGATTTCAAGACTTCAAAGTCCTAGTAGAAAACCAAACGGGGAGATGAATAAAATGTCTCAGAAGTGATAATGGTTCAGAATATGTGAACCACAATTTTGAAAATTTCCTAAAAATCCATGGCATAGTGCATCAAACAACTATTCCGTATTCTCCACAACAAAATGGAGTGGCAGAAAGAACAAACAGAACTCTGGTGGAGAAGACTAGATGCATGCTTTTCGATGCAAATCTGGGAAAGAAATATTGGGCTGAGGCCATGAATACTGCCATCTACTTGAAAAATAGATCACCTACTGCTGCTGTGAAAGGGGCGGTGCCCGAAGAAATTTGGATGAAAGAAAAAATCGACTTATCCCATTTGAAGATCTTTGGTAGCAAAGCTCAAGTGCACATTCCCAAGCAAAAAAGGCAGAAATTTGACCCAAAATCATGTCAGTATATAATGGTAGGGTATTGTGAAACCTCAAAAGGCTATAGACTGGTTGATGTGAAAAATCCACACAAGATTTTAAAGGCACGAGATGTGGTTTTCATAGAATCTATGGAAAACATTCCGACTAATTTACAAGGAACTAGCAAAAATAGCTCTTTTAGTGGAATTAGAGATGAGGAACAAGATGAATATAGTTCCGAAGAATATATACAGCATACAGATGCTCTAGGTCTAGATGATGTTTCAATTCAAAATGAAACAGTGAGAGAGGGAACTCCACAGCAGATTGACATTTCTGTTATTGATAGTTTCTCCAAAACTATACATAAGGAAGTATCTGTAGATGATTATGTTGTATCAGATAATACAGAATGTTCTGATGACATTGATATTTCGACAAATCAAAGTCAGATGACAAATATCGATTCAGTGTCAGAGAAAAATGACCAGCAATCAGGAAGTATGCTACAAGAAAGACGTTATCCACAAAGGGAATGAAGACTTAAGAAATATGATGATATGGAATTCCTTTTTTTTTATCATTGGAAAATTTTAATGATCCAGTCGATATTGCAGATGCTCGTTCAAGATCTGACAAGAAGTTATGGGAACATGCAATGGAGGAAGAGTTGCATGCATTAGCCGAAAATGATACCTGGGAGCTTGTTGACCGTCCTCAAGGAAAAAATGTGGTCAAATGCAAGTGGATTTTCAAGCTGAAGATAGGAGCAGATGGCGAAGTACAACGCTACAAAGCTAGGCTTGTAGCGAAGGGATTTTCTCATATTTTTGGGGAAGATTATATGGAAACGTTCGCACCTGTTGTGAGACTGGCCACCATAAGGTTATTATTCGGACTATCTGTAGAACTAAACTTAGAAGTGGATCATATATATATAGAGCAACCTACAGGTTTCATCGAGCAGGGAATGGATAACAAGGTATGCAAACTTAAAAGAGCTATATATGGTCTAAAGCAATCTGCTCGCTCTTGGAATACCAAAATTCATACTTTTTTGGTAAACATTGGTTTCAAGAGATGCGGATATGATTCTTGTGCTTATACTAAAAATGAAGATGGAAAATTGATAATTATTGCACTTCATGTTGATGACTTCTACATTTTCTCGAATGACAAAGAAAGGAGTAACGAGTTGAAAGAAGAAATAGGTAAAAGTTTCAAGATGAAGGATCTGGGTGAGATCAAAGAGTGTTTAGGGATGAAGGTCACAAGAGACAGGAAGAATAATGGAATTCGTCTCGATCAATTTCGTTATATTGTGAACATTTTGAAGAGATTCGGAATGGAAGACTCGAAACCAGTGAGTACTCCACTTGAACCTAATTTGAAATTGGTAAAGAATAAGGAAAACAATGAACATTATCCCTATCAAGAACTTATCGGGGCATTAATGTATTTATCTGTCTGCACTCGTCCAGATATTACCTTTTCTACAAGTTTTTTGAGCCAGTTCAATACATGCCATGACAAAAACCATTGGATTTCAGCCAAGAGGGTTTTGAGATACCTCAAAGGTACGTCAGATTATTGTTTATGTTTTCAAAAGACAGGAAAACCAATTCAATGTTATGTTGATGCTGACTGGAGCAGTTGCATTGAAGACCGACGTTCGTATACAGGTTTCGTACTGAATTATGCTGGAGCCGCTATTAGTTGGCAATCCAAGAAACAACGGAACACTTAGTACAACTGAAGCTGAATATATGGCTTCATGTGAAGCTGCTAGAGAAGTTGTGTATATGAAAGGATTGTTCAACGAGTTATATCAGGAATGTAAGTCAGTTGTAATATACAATGACAATCAAGGGGCAAACAAGCTGGTTTATAATCCTATTTTCCACAATCGCACGAAACATGTGTCGATCAAATATCATTATGTGAGGGAATTGGCAGATAATAAGAATATCAACGTACTCTATTTACCAACAGGAAAAATGCCAGCAGATGTCTTGACTAAATCGTTGTTCAGGCCCAAGCATTTATACTGTACTGAACAAATGAGACTGAGAAAAATTTCGTGATTTTGATTTATTTTTGACATGAGATTAAGTGAGGGTGTTAGAACATACTGTATTGATTACAATATGTCTAGTAATCTAATGTCGATGTTGATATATTTTTGATAGTTAATGTCATAATAATTTTTTAAGTACTGTCACCTATTTTGATACATTTTATAGCTGGTGATTCATCTACTTAAACTCCAAATTGACCAAAATGCAGGGTTGACCGTTTCCTGATTAACCATCAGCATTTGACAAAAGTAATTTTTTCAAATCTTTCTCACAGTCAAGAAGTGAGCTAGAATTGATTTATTTTCATTGAAAAAAATTAGAATTTCATGAAGTCAACTTGATGAACGATTGTGGAATAGCAAGCGGAGCAAAGCATGTTGGCCTTGGGTGACAGCACATAACTGTTTATCACGTAGCTACAACGAACGAAAAATCAGAAATAATATAGAAATTTTATATCGAACAAAAAACTTGTTTGTTACCAAATTTCTGACTTATTTATATTTTCAAAGGATTCCTTGAGAAACAATTCAGAAAAGTATTGCAACAATACTATCTGGTCCGGAGGAGTGTCAGTACATTTTGAATAACTATTCAACTAACTAATTCTCAGACTGACATTAATTATGAATTTCACAAAAAGTTTTCTCCATATAAATTTCTTCATCTTTTAACAATACGGATCGAATGATTCATCAGCATTAAAATGAAAATATTCTGGAACAAATGATTTTTATGTCATTTTCAAAGGAGTTCATGTTCGGGAAATAAAAATGTTGTGAAAATATATAATGGAGTGAATTTTCTTCATTCACCTTCACGTTCATTTTCTATCGAATGAAGTACTTATGCAATTCGATTTGGTTGGCATTGCTCTGCTATAAACTTATGATATCAAGATGATTCCATCTGAACAATGGCTTCACTTGTACTTACTTTTGTAAAATGTCACGTAGAAAACAATAAAAATGTTAGATAATGAATTCCGTTCTATTCGTGAACAATTATTTAAATAGGTACATTGCTAGATAATTGAATTTATGGAGCTGATGGGAAGATCCAATTTTAAAGCCCAGTGCACCACGATGCTACGCGAAGTTTCATACAAGGTCTTCTCATGCACAATCTATAACTAATACAGTTTTTCCGAACCAAACTTCAAAGCAAACTACTCTGAAGATCTTTTGATAATGATAGGTAGGTAGGGTGAGCTGTCCCACAGTGAACTGCCGAACACAGTGAACCATTTTCAATTCTTCACCTACCACTATTTAGATAAATGCGCTGATGTACGTGGTATGATATATCTAGTACCCATATCAGTATCATCAACTGTCTCCGTCTTTCTGTTTGTCCCAAAACATGCAGTGAGTCATATAGTGATTCAAGGTAGGTTTTTGAAATTCCTTATTTCGTTCACGTAATGATATTTTACTATTTGCGTATTCATTTGGCGATGTTAGATATGCTTTGTTTTAAAATGTCTATTTCAATATTGAAAAATTCAAAAACTGTTCCAATCAGTATCACTCTTATTTCTTCACTGATTTATTCTTCATGTTTGTTGAAATTCAACAGTGAACCAGTACAAAGTGAACCAGTACACAGTGAACCATACCCAGTACACAGCAGTGGACTGTATGATATGTATATATTGACTGGTTCACTGTGTACTATAATACTCATTTAGGGAATATTTATGGAACCAATTGACATGTTTTTCTGAATGAAATAGTATAATCCATATTGTTGATTGATATGATAACTACTGTGGCTGGGCTTTTGTTGCCGACACCCCAAAATACTTAGAAACAATAAATTGAATTGTTTTGAATAAGAACTATAGCATTGGCGTTCATTCCGAATAAAAGTGGTTAACTTTGAGACAGTTCACCCTACCTTTCTTGTGCTCCAAGAGATAAAAAAAACAATACACATATTATAGAAAACGTTACTTTTTTATGAATATTATATCTTCTTCTTCTTCTGCTTCTTCTCTGCACAGGTGGGCGGGTGCGTAGACCCCTGCACTCAGGCCTCTTCAGTCGGGCCCATTGTGCGCCCACTTGTCCTGTGAATCAGCTGGGCATGCCGATTTCTTTGACGAAATTCAGCAGCTTCCTCAGCTGAGTCACTTTCACATCCTTTGGGTGCAGTACAATGCTCCCAAAGGCAGCTTTCCTCTGATGCACCAGCGCGAATATTATATCTTGGGTATCCTGAATTGATATGATGGAGATTAAGATAGGGAAAATCCGTTGCAGGACTAAAATAGAATCAAAAGTGTAGATAACTGCCCAACAGGAAAGATCACTCTGCATGAGTTAGAGATCCAAGTGCGAGAAGCTAATTTTGTTAATTAGAATACTTTGTAAAAATATGCAAGAAATAGTCCAGAAACAATAATGGAAGGAGATAGTATATTGTTAAACGAACACGGAATGATAGTGATTTATTCCGAGAATGAAGTTTGCAGCATCCTCCTTCAACAATAACTTCGATACGAAATGTCATGGAAAATCATGTCCGCAATCATCTGCCCAATATCTTCAGGTAGTCTGAACCGAAATAGATACCTATATGATCTTCATAACTTTTTCTCCTGACAATTTCCACGTTATCTGTGGATATGGGTAAGCAGAGTGTTCAAATGGTACTAGGATATTCATTATCAATTCAATTATATCTTTATCATCAGTTATATCCCCAACCAAGACAGTCATCAAGCAGAGATTGAGTAGCAGTTCAACATATTACTCTAGCTCTAACCTAAATCTCTGCTGAGTATCATAAATCCATTGATTCAAATCGATTAGCGAAATCAGGAATCAAATCAGGGTATGCGTTGGAATGACATAAAAGATAAAATAATATTCACATGGATCTGTAAATCATTCCTTGCTGAACAAGTATATAGCTCTATTTAGTTGTATTAGAATATATTTCCATGATATTTTCGTCCTCATAGTTTCGTGGGCTGTAGATATAACGGGAAAAACCCACTGCAACCATATCAATACTGACAATTATTCTGCCTAGTAATTTCGCCTAGTCCTCCTCTGTTACGGATTGCGGAAGCTCGACTAGGCGTGGTGCCGTGAAGATGCAAAATTCTACTGCAATAACTCTTCGGGTCAGGTCATCGGGATATCTTGTTAAACACGCGTAGAAAATCATTAGTTACAAGAAGAGTACACCTACTTCGCCGTTATGTATCCTGCTAGATATTGTTGTGCTGGTGCCTAGAATTTGTAATGGGATGATGAATGCGATTCCACTTTTATGGGCCAGCCGTGATGCTAGAGATAAAGTGTGGAAATATAATTATTATCATAATGCAATGTTGAATACTGCTTGGAGAATCGTCCTGGTGATTGATCAAATACCTGATTTTCTGTTTTACTTCCTCCTGATGAACCATTCGTAATAGTTTTATTCATGAGGTTGACTGAGAGAAGTATTTTTGACACTTGCATTTTCACATAATCTGACCAATCACATAGCAAGACAACTTGTATTATTGTGAAAACACTATCTGTCTGTTAATTCTGATTGGTCTATCAGTTTGAGAGATTGACACAAATTGATTGCAGCTTTACACGTCTGAATGATGCGGTTTGCTTATAATGACTTGCTCATATTCGTGATGAATGCTAGAATGCTTCTTATGCTTCGTTGAATATTCTAACAAAATGCCACTCTGTAATGAATATCTTCTCATGATTCAGTCTCTAATTGTTGACTCAATTGTTTTGCCGTAGGTGATGCGATACCACTCGTCCTGGCAACACACAATTTCGGGAACAGCAAAATGACAGAATTTTCTCGAATATTCAGAACAAAGTGATATTAGTCATTAAGCTTTGGGCTGTCTTTCAGTTCTGATTGGTCTACCGTCATTGGTGTTTCCACCAGTGTAACCATGAAAGGAAAAGTAAAGGTTGACAGTCTGACGAAAAATTTTTGTAGAAACTGTAGACGATCAATTGACATATTTATAACAGACGCTCTTTCGTTGAGTAGTCTAGTGAAATATTACATCCTTCTGATTATTCTGTGATGATGATTCTGCCTTTTATTGATGCCTCAATTAAGTTGTACAGTAACATCACTCGGATTATTGTATGGTGTTGCTCGATAACACATTCTCTCTGGCAACGTAATTATCATATATACAGGGTGATATCAAAATGAATACATTGAATTCGAACCCTAAGAAGGACAAAGAACAGCATTGGAAAAAATATAGGGGATAAAATAAGATTTGTGGCAAGACCCCTTGAAGTCATATGAAAAAATACGCGAAAAATACGATAATGTTGAGATAGGAAATGAAGTTGAAATCCCCTTGATGGTGAATGTTTCTTAGATCTGAGGTGAATCGTGTTGAATGAAAAGCTTCGAATTGGATCTTACCCCTAATATTCAGAAGGACTTATTCCAAGAACACGGAGTGAATGAGAAAATATGTAATTGGAACTGAAGGTCATAATTAATTATGAAAAGTAACACGATGAATAAAAGTACGAGTACGTCGACAACGGAGAGAGTTACTGATGAATGAATGTAATGCTATCACTATACTAACTATTCTTTTTTTGGCATGCATGAAATCTTGTATTTTCCAGAGTCTTAATCGAACGGGGAAGTGAAATACTTCTAGCTGACGCGATAGTGGAATATATGTTTACAGGCTTGGAGGTCTATATCGTTGCCTATATGGCTATTACCCATAATCGCAGATTAATTTGCTGCGTAAAAAAAATTGAAACAACATGCGTTAATCATTATTTCCACTTTTGAATACAAGATTTTACACTATGTATAAGATATAAGATTTATTAGGCAGTTCTGAATTACCTGTGGATCTGTTCACTTTTGCATGGGTTATAACAACGCAATCGTATTTTCTGCAAGGATTTGTGGCTTTTTCAGAGAAATTCTGCTGGATTTGATGAAAATTAATAATATACGGATTTGTTACTCTTCTGTTGAAATTCCTGGTTTCACCACACCATAATACAAGGAATTCGTTTCTGATTGGTGATTCAGAAGTCTCAGATAATAAAATTATATCCCAAAATTTTGTTGAAAATTGTAACTCCTCGTTAGACTTCATGGATTCGGATCATGATGTTGAGGTGATTGAAAGTAAAATTGGTGATAGAATGAGTCGACCTTGCTTTCATTATACCAAAGTATCAGTCGCAGACATCGAAGCAGCCATGAAAACAATGAAGCCGAAAAAATCCGCAGGATCTGATGGCATGACATGTTATATATTTATGTTATATACGCTTGTATATCAATTATTGGTAATATTCCAGAATTTTTTGAGATCGAGAATTGCTCCATCTGAATTCAAGGTGTCAAAAATGAATCCTATACATGGAAGATACATTGAAAATTGATAGAAAATTATAGACCTGTTGCCATCTTGAATTGTATAGCAAAACTTTCCAAATCCATCTAATATGATAAAATGTTTTTCCATGTCAAAAACTTAGTATGCTAGGGACAACATGGTTTTTTCAAACAAAGATCAATATCAACGAAGTGAGTTACATCTGTTGATAAGGATTCTTGGATGAGAATCTCAGGTGGATGTAGTGTACACCGACTTCGCCAAAGCCTTTGACAGAGTGGATCACGACACACTTCTGTCAAAACTATACTCATTTGGACCATATGTTGACATTCTTCGCCTCTTATTTGATAAATAGGCTTCAGTTCGTGAAGTATTCCGGAGAAAAATCCAAACAATTTCTTGCAAAGTCTGGCGTACCACAAGGGTCCAACCTGTGACCTCTACTCTGTTTGATATCAATAAAAGATATTTCTGAAAATATAGAATCAGACTGCCTTCTCTGTTCTGATGATCTCAAAATGTTCAGAGATATAAAACATTTTTGATGATCACCTAGCACTAAGAAACGGTATCGATGTTATTTATTACTGATCCATAGATAATGACCTGCCCTTCAACAGTGGAAAACGTCGAGTGATAACATTCACAGAATCCGAAACTTTAATGCTTCACTATTCGATAAATAAAGCCATAGTCGGAAGGTGTGTGGAAATTGAAGACATAGGGATTTGGTTCACTCCTGATTTGACTTTCAAAATACATATTATGGAAATCATCACGAAATCATACAAAATGTTAGGATTCATCAAGAGTACAACATATGAATTTAATAATAAGTTTTCAGTTCATTCAAACAGAGTTTTCTATTGTGAAACTGCAATAAAGAAGAGAGAAAAGTAATTTGATAACCTTATATAGAATAATAAATAACAAAATATGCTCCCCATATTTTATGTCAGTAATCAACTTTCATATTCCTTCCCCTCGGCTTAGACCAGAAAGGTTACATTCCATGTAGATGCTCGACCATCAATAATGAATAGATTATGAATTCTTTTCAATTTGAACAATGTTAGACAATCTGATAATTTCATTATATTTTCAAAAACAGTATCAGACTTCAGGGGACAGATTCGATCGATTGCTGTTTCTCTAATTAGATTTGTATTATTGATATAAGAACATCGACTACTACACTACCGGTATTGAAGTTTTTTTTTTTTCGTTACATTGATTTCAATTTTTATTTCTCACATGAAATCAGTAATTATTCTCTCATGTAGTCAGGAATTATCACCTATTTGTGGTAGCATTGTGTACAGTGTGTCCAGTTTTCGATGCTTTTGCGTGATATCTCAGTTATCTTCCGAGATAGAACCTTGCGGTTTCCGTGGTCTTGTGCCACTTTTTTGTGAAACTCAAGATGGCCTAATCAGATTTTGCATAACTGTTTGCGTTTATGAAATACAGGGTGATTCTGAAAATGTATTCTTTTTGGACTCCCTCTATATCTTCGAAGTTCCTCACCGAAAATATCAAATTGGAATTTTATCCCATGAAGAATTTTGCGCAGAATCCAGTGGCGCACTCAAAAATTTTTTTCGGGGTATGGTTATGGAGATACGACTCAAACTTACGAGTTTCCAAATTGAACACTCTGTATTTTATAAGATCATAAAATTCCTTATTTTTTCACCATCAAAATGGAATATGATGTATAAATATAACATTTTCAAGAATGCTCCAAAGTCACTGAAACATAAACATAGTGGGCTACGGATTTTTCATTTAAAAAAAGTTCCAATTGAAGGAATATTTCATTCGATTTTTCCATAAAAAGGACAATAATGATCCCAACACTTGTTGACTAAGAAAACACAAAAATTAGGTACCTGATAACAAAATACATTGTAATAAAAAGTTCATAATCTAGAATAAGCACCTGATTGAATATTCACTAAAACGATTCAATTTCGAAATTATTCAGTAGGTAACTTATTCATTGAATTATTCAAATTGATCTCTATTTTCCCTCACAATCTTTCTCAATACGTCTAATGCATTCAAAATCATTAAAGGGTGTCTTTTTAACTTCTGCTGGAAAACTGCCTCTGTTGTTGCACGAAGTTCTTGAAGATTGTTTTGCCTCTTACATCATCATGGAAAATGGACATCAATTTGAACAATCCAAGGGATAAGTTATAGAATAATTCCGAAATTCAATTGTTTTTGTAAATATTCAATCTGGTGCTTATTCTACATTATGAACTTTTTATTACTATTTATTTTGTTGCTATCAGGTACCTAATTTGTGTGTATTCTTAGTTTATTGGTGTTGGTATTGTTTTTGTCCTCTTCATGGAGAAACCAAAATGAATATTCCTTCAATTGGAACTTCTATATAAGAAAAATTCATAGCCCACCATCAAAATTCAATGTTTCAGAGCATTTTTGCAAATTTTATATCTATACATTATATATCATTTTCAAGAGAATACAATGAGGACATTTATGAGCTCACAAAATACAGGGTGTTCTGTTTAAAAAATCATAAGTTTGAGTCGTATCTCCAAAGCCATACCCCGACAGTGAATGTTGAGTACGCCACTGGATTCTGCGTTGAATTCTCTATGGGATGCAATTTTGATTTGACATTTTTGCTGAGAAACTTCGTAGATATAGAGGGGGTGCAAAAAGTATAAATTTTCAAAATCGCCCCGTATCTAATAAACGCAAACAGTTATGCGAAATCTGATTAGGCCATCTCGAGTTCCACGAAAAAGTGGCACAGGACTGCGAAAACCGTAAGGTTCTATCTCGAGAGATAACTGAGATATCACGCAAATGCATCGAAAACTGGACACACAGTACATATATCAGATGTCACACAAAATTACAAAAATTTTATATTTAGTTTGGTAGTGCGCGCTGAAGTCCCATCAAGAAATGCAATCTTGAGATGAGTAATAGCTCAGTGTTTACTCAAAATTTGTCGAAGGGACAAGTACAATTCGTACACAAGGTGATATCGACAGAACCAGAGCTGCTGTTGAACGTAGTCCAGAACTTTCTGCAATTCGGCATTCAATTGCACTGGGAATTTCACGTTGATCAACCGACCAATTTGCCATTGTGACACAAAACCATCAATAATGAACTACAGCTTTATCCCTGTTGCCAGACCCGGTATATGTGAAATCAACGGTGGTCTTATTCAAGGTAAAGAATTTTGAGCCATCGAACATCAAAGGCAGAATTTAAGCCCTCGCCTCTGGACGTTTTGGCTGATATGTGGTTCTGTTACAAATAAGGAGATCATTTGACGCGATTTTTTTTTATGCTGTATATAGTTCACTCTGTGTAATATGATTTTATGCATTTCAAAGAAACGAATGGTTCATAAACAAAATTCTATCCATACTTGTTGTGCTGATCACCTATCTTAAAATATTCTGTGATGAAATTGTTCAGTAATATGATGGAAACACTCTTTTCTTGATACACTCGTCAGGTGAATGGCTTAAGATCGACACGGCAGACGATGATAACATCGTTGTCTCATTTCCTTTCTGCTATCTCTCCTACTGATCGATCAATAATGAAATATGGGCCATCAGTAATCAGGGGTCCTGAAATTTTTTCGATCTTGAATGTAAAACACTTTATGTAGTGAAACCATTGTATTTCAACTGTACGCCACTGAATGACGTCATCATTGTACGACTTCTATAGGAGAACTAATATAGATGTTTAATAACACAAATCAAAGTCTGAATAGTCATATAAAATGGTGTTCTGATGGTTACAAAATAATTAGCAATAATTCCATCGTCACTAGCTCTTTGTAAACCACTAAATGCATGACATGTAGATTGTATAACGGTCAATTAGAACTTGAATAAAATCTTCATGTTCCCACAGATATTATACATTCATTGGCGTTCCATATACATTATGATAATTAGTCAGTATTCAATATACCTAATTCATAATATGTAAATTGAATAAAATAATTAATTGTATAATCACTTATGAAACAAGCAAACGGTAGAAACATGTAGCAAAAAATGCAATGGTCAATTCTTATTCAATAAAATTTCCTGGTGGGTTTTGGGATTTCGCAAGAAACAGTAAAATTTCCGTTCTTATTAGGCTTCTTCTTCTCTCTGAATTTTTTTGGACTTCTTCTCCTTTCTATATAGTAAAAAGTAATATTATTTTTCTCCGATTGGCAGCAAATATTCATTTTGCTGACACATATCAATCAGCAAAGTATTACTTTTTCTGCCTAGGCAGCAAAGTGGGTACTTTGCTGCCTAGGCAGCAAAGTGATTATACTCAATGGGAATAAAACATTTGACGTAAACATTTATTAGCAATCATTACATTACACTTTTAACAAGAATTTAAAAAACTTATGTTTAGTTGCTATTAACATTGATGGTAAAATTACTACAATTTTGAACGAATATTCCACCCTTTCTTTCCTCAGATATCGTTCTCTCTACATTAATTATATTACCAGTATGATTCGTCTCATAAGTAGTTCCTATATTTGTCAAAACTTTTTCACAAATGCTGGTTTTACTGGCCATTGAATCTTCAATGTACCCTTCTGCTATAGTTGAGGATTTCCACCCACCATGTCTTTTCAACATTGTTATGTCACCACCTGCATTCACAAGTAAAGTGGCAGAACTTCTGCGGAGGCAGTGTCCCGTATATTCCTTAGCATTCGGCAACTTCAAATAGACAGCTATTTCTTGAGGTGTTTTACCAAATTTATGGATTCCAACGAATTGCTTTATGGATTTACCTTTTGCGTATTTGAAAAAAAATCTTGTGTCTTTTAATTCAGCAGGCCGAAGAGCTATATATTTTCTAACAACATCCAAATATTCCATTATTACGAAAGACCTCGAAATCTTCGTCTTCGTGTTTAATAGGGATACCAATAGTTTACTGTTCATATCTTCAATATTTTCTAACTTTAAATTCAAAAGTTCGTCGCAGCGACATGCACCCGCAATTCCAAAAATCAATACAACCTAAAAGAATGGATTACAAGTATTTTCACTCCATGGTATAGATATCTGATTCAAAACTTACTTTTGCTAATAAATATTCATCATCTGGTGCATCCAGTATAAAGTTTGTAATATCTTGTTTTTCGAAAACTCGGGACTTCTTTGCCTTGTAGCCTTCAGGAGACCGTTTTAAATATGCCCGCAACTTCAAGTATTTTCCCATATCTACGCCATTTTTAACATTCATAGTTGCCTTCAACATGGAATATACAGACCAAAGGGTAGAACTCTTCATTGTTTGAGATAATCCAGCAAAATAAGCAAGTAATACATTCTCCGAAGAAGTCTTCGCATTTTTCTCCATGCAAAAATCCATAAATCGTTCATAATTTCCTTCATATTTCATCCGAGACTTCTCCGGCAACAAATTCATCTCTATATTTTTTGCCACCTCCCTTATTTCTGGAGGAGTAAGTACTTCCAGGTCGCTATCACTGTCCATTTTATGTAATAATTCAAATATTTACCGATATTTTTTCGCACAACTGTTAGAAATTTCATGAATTGTCAAACTATAATTATTATGGACATTTCCATAGCAACCAACCATTCCAACAACTGCGATTTCTATCAAATTTTATTTTGATTGAACACTACAGGAATAATAAAGAGATTGTGGGAATTGTAATCATTTGCAAATACAATATCCTCCTATATCATTAGGAATCGGAGAAAAAATTATATGTTCAACTCAGCAGCAAAGTAGATTGACTGCCTTAGCTGGATTCCTAGCCTCGCTACGCTCGGCTATGAATTCAGCTTCGGCAGTCAATCTACTACTTTGCTGCCTAGTTAAACAAATAACTATATTCCGATATACCTGTAGTGAAAACAAATCAGATGATTTGCCACAAAATGTCACTGATGTGCTTGAAATTTCATAACACCTTAGTTGAAAATCCTTTGATGAGACAAATATAGGTATGCATATCGAAGTAATAATAAAATGCAGCAATGACCATAATACTGAGTACTTCGCCGATCAAATATTTGCTGACGACATACCTCACTGATGAGTAGTTGGTTCCTTGATTTTCTCTTCTATTGTATCATATTCATATCATATCATATAATATTCAGTGGAAGTTGTGAGCAGGTACTTAGGAAACCCTTCAAATGCCCATTGAAATGGTGTGGAGAGAATTTTCAAGTATCTGTTGAATACATAGACTATGGAATCAAATATTACAGAGATGAAAAATGTATAAGTATTGTCACAACAAATAGGTGGTCAGACCATCCATATCGATTTATAAGGGGTATATGCTTGGCTTAATATTTTGCGAGAGGTAATATTTAAATAGGCACTAATAGTTCAGGGGTAACTGAAAGTAAGAGACTGCATTCAAACATAACAATATATATTATAGCATAAAATATTATGGGTGAAGTGATTATACATATGAATAAACAACAATGAATATAAAGACCTAATAACAACTTACATTATAACGACCATAACGACGAGCTCTTGTCAAGTCAAGAGTAGCCCCAGACCAGACTAACTTCG
This sequence comes from Phaedon cochleariae, assembly GCA_918026855.4. NCBI lineage: Eukaryota > Metazoa > Arthropoda > Insecta > Coleoptera > Chrysomelidae > Phaedon > Phaedon cochleariae. The sequence continues at coordinate 24,031,731 of OU896707.1, forward strand.
GAACCCTCATATCCAATATTTATATACATCATTTTATTAGATTTGCACGTTTCTCATGAGAGTTCCTTGGTCAGTTTTCATAGTTCAATGTCAATTGATGATTTGAATAATTTTATGTTTATAAAACCCTCATGGTTACAAATTACTAATACACTGTATGTTCTACTCGTGACATGACCCCTCTCTCCGAGAAAACTGGACCCCAGTTTTGAAATTACTACCTAACTTAAATATATCGAGGAGAACATTTAAAATTCATTTACATATACAAACAATTTCAGAAAAAAAAAATATTCACAAACATCAAAATTTAGTGTCTACAATGCACACTCACACTTTTACTTAGTCCGGCACTGGCTATTCAACTGAAGCATTCCAATCAGACTCTTCTCGGTGGGACTCCTGGCAGCTCGGGGTAGGGAATGACGATTGGGCATGGCATCCTCCAATCGTCATGGGAATTTCGGCAGGATCCTTTTGGGCTCGAAGGTATCCTTTTCCTGGGCATCGGGATGAAATCTTTTGGGCTTTAAGATTTCTAAGACTGTCATTCGAGGTAGTTGGCAGCTGAACGAAGGGAACTGCTGGGTTCTTGGGGTAGCGAATGACGACTGATGGGCATCCTTCAATCGTCGTGGGAATTTTGGCGGGATCCTTTTTGGGCTCGAAAGGTATCCTCGTCCTGGGTATAAGGGTGAAATCTTTCGGGATAAAAGATTTCCTCAAGGTAGGTAACAGCTGAGCCAGAGTAGATGCTGGCTGTTGGCAGTTGCTGTGATGACCGCAAAACATCTTGGTCCATTCGTCTCAAAGTCGTCTCAATGAAGCTAGTTGATTGTCCATAGGAGGCAACGACGAATTCCCGTCATATGAGAGGTTGGGCAGGCTATTCACAACTTGTGGCAACTCCTGGCATTCCTACGTTTTTTCTCTCCGTTCCTGGGCTACCCAGCAGCTATACCATCGAATCATGCTGTACAGTCAAACAGTCCTTGTTTGGTCATCTGGCTGCATCCCCCTGGGTGTCTGACTTCTTGATAAATGTTGTATGCCAGTGCTCAGTGTGCGTGCATTGTTTTGTGTGAGGCCGTGAAAACATGCGAAAAAAAAAATGATTGTCAAATACCTACGTTACTATTTAGTATTTATATTAAAATAAGGAGTACTGTATAACCCAATATATTACTATCACATAATTAATTCAAATAGTTAAATGTACAATATTCAAGATGATTAATAAATCATTAACCTATGTGCCTCGATATGCTAAATACCTCATTCAATTCATAAAATTCCTATATTACTTGTTTTAGTATACCATTATGTCCTGATATTTTCAAAATCAGTGACTATGGTACTAGAGTTAATCTATAAATACTAAGCGTGATTATCAATCATGAATTTAATTTGAATAAATCATGTCTATATAATTTCCTAAAATAATCATTATTGATTTTATTGTAAAAACATATCTACATGCTGTCTCAAGTTTCTCAAAGCATGATTAAAATAAACAATATTATACTAACTAACACAAAGTAACGTGAACGAAGTGTCAAGTTCATGATTATATCATCATCATAATAAAGAGTTTGTATTCACTAATAAGCAATATTAAAATGTACCTATAAGTATTGCAAAAATGTTATCATTAATTTTAGGGAAATTTCAACGTCCTCCATTTCGAGAAAAAAAAATATTGCAAATAGTTTCTTAATTGAAAAAAAAATAAATAGTTGATTGAATAAATGACGACTCAAGAAAAATTATGAGTTATCTACATATCTACTTAAATATTTCCCATTCCATTCAATGAGTCAATGGATTCGAATGCATTTTCTGTAATTAGTAATATATCTCGAGATCGAGATTAAAGTGAATTGCCAATATTGCCAATTGAAAATCATTCATATAAACAGGTAAATTGAAATTATGGTTGAAAAATAATTAGAGTCATGTGAACAAACCAACGTGTCTTCTCGTTAAAAAATTACTTTAAAAAAAAATTACCTATTTGATAAATATATTATCGGCATTGTCACTATGTTATTTCATACTTACATATTGATCATTTTTGACATTCCAGGTCCAATCCGTAAGATTCAAAAGGATATTCATCTGACAACTCATTATTGGCAGCTTGAATAAACTGATGAACCGTCCGAGAATTGGTACTTTCATGTACTTTGAGCAATATTTTGACACAAGGGCCCTTGAGATTATTTTTTGTTTAATATGAAATATTATCAGAACTTTATTCGATTTATTCATTTATCTTTGGTGTAATCGGTTACACAAATATATTGGCGTTTATTCAATTTGAAAAAAAATTGAATTTCCTTATATATTTACGTTACTTCGATAACTTCAATGTTCATGAAAATAAAATTGACAACTATTTCGTGATATTCCACCACTTGAACATTATTGAACTGATTGAAAATACTCCTGTTAAATACCGCATGCTCATTCCTCCAATTTTGTTAGAACTTGACCGTACATTTCTTTGTCTAACAACTCGCAAATATTTTCCATTTTTGGAAAATCATCCCCGGGGGTAAATATCATTATAATCATCTTCATAATTCATAAATATACATAATCATCATATACGAGCTCATTATCTCAAATTAAATCATCATTTCATGTCTTATCAATTCGAGGACAAAATATCTTCAGTAAGGTTAATCCTTCATGCCTTAGTGTGGCACATCTTCCAGGATTCCCTCCTATTTTCTGTTATAGTGCACACTTTCAACTATAACACTTCGTACTTTTTAGAATATCAACCAAACAGCTACTTCTCTGGATGTGGTTTGGCTAGGACCACGAGATATGCTGAATAGGGTAATGATTATTCTGTACGGTAACGGTTTCCACTAGAAACCAAGTAACAATCTCTTCATTGAGAGTTTACATACACATCATTATTCTTGAGCTCAATTAATTCATTTCATATCATATTTTCATAACATAATAATATCATATTTGCGTATAATTCATTTCAGGAGGAATGACAAAAAATGGTGAACGATACCAACGTTTTGAGAGTATTTTCAATATTTGAAAGGTCATATATATACTGACTAAGATATTTTGAATCGAAACATTCTCAACTATTACTTGAATTAATAATTATTTACATACGCACTAATATTGGAATTTATTATGAATAATATCGAGCACGATGATTTGTTATTATTGTTTTCATTTCGTATTGTTATAAAACTATAGGCACGTTGTGAATGACTTATTATATTCTCAATTGAGTGTTCATGGCATTGGCATTGCATTTCTTGAATGATTTAATGAACTAAAAATGAAAATATTTGAAATTATCTTGATATGTGGAATAAAAAACTGGCAAGAATGAGATATAGGAAAAACTTGTTCCCAAATTCAAATAGAAAATTACGAGTAGAGAAAAAAAATAACAAAGTTCAGAGATAAGCTCCAAACTTTGTGAGTCTGGTCCGGTGCTTTATATCATGTCTTTGAATAGGAATGGAATGATTGTTATTCAACTTCTAAAGCTTAATGGTATTTAAAAATATTGAAAAAATTTTGGATTTCTGATTTAAATGACTTTCTTACTTTGTTATCACCCATAATTCATGCTGCTATACTTAATTACTTTCGAATAACCCTTTCTACTAGTGCCTTTGTATAAAATATGAAATTGACATAAATCGATAAATGCAACATAAAATTGATGACTCCATTATGAGGAATGAGACTCAAGGAAAGAAGCTTAGGCGCCTCCACCATGTCACAACAAATAGGTGGTCAGACCATCCATATCGATTTATAAGGGGTATATGCTTGGCTTAATATTTTGCGAGAGGTAATATTTAAATAGGCACTAATAGTTCAGGGGTAACTGAAAGTACGAGACTGCATTCAAACATAACAATATATATTATAGCATAAAATATTATGGGTGAAGTGATTATACATATGAATAAACAACAATGAATATAAAGACCTAATAACAACTTACATTATAACGACCATAACGACGAGCTCTTGTCAAGTCAAGAGTAGCCCCAGACCAGACTAACTTCGGAACCCTCATATCCAATATTTATATACATCATTTTATTAGATTTGCACGTTTCTCATGAGAGTTCCTTGGTCAGTTTTCATAGTTCAATGTCAATTGATGATTTGAATAATTTTATGTTTATAAAACCCTCATGGTTACAAATTACTAATACATACTGTATGTTCTACTCGTGACAGTATACCACAAGGCTCCATTTCGGGAAACCTGCAATTTGTCCTTCACATGAACAACCTATTACAGAATATCATCAAGGCTACCACAACAATGTTTGCAGATTAACTTCATTTATAATAGATTATACCGAGAATCAATTGAAAATCCAAATTCGACTTTAGATCGAATGAATAACTAATTTGGTATATATCATATAGGTAAAAACTGTTTTCTACAAGCGTGCGTAAATCATCCTATACTCGCACGCAATTGAGTTTGGGAAGTGTCATTTTCGCGCAGTAGTGCGGAAAACGTTCTCCCATACTATAGTGCGGGACATTTTTTCACACTAAGGCGGGAAAATCATTTACATAATATTGTCGCAAAATATGAGTGGTGGGTGACACAATATGAAAATTTTAGGTTTTTTTTTGTTGCAGTATTCAGTAGTTTGTACAAAATCATCCATCAAATTGCACTATTTATTGTGAAATTCAAGAAACATTGAAATATAATAATTGATTGTTATATAAATCCCCCTATAGCCTTTGACTGATCTGATGTGGAAAACAATTGTTGTCATGTCGATGAAATTACAAATTAGTTAGTGTAATTCTCAGAGTGAAAGATGGTGCAATCGTGAAAAAGTGAAAACACCAGATAAAGAAGAAGTATTTTCGACTCATTTCCTAGAAAAGTCTGAAACGGTACACACAATAGGTAATAATGATAATAATAATAATGTTTCATCATGAGCATTCGTGGTAGAATATCTATGATAATCAGAATGTTTCAAAAACCTTTGCGAGTTGTTTTTTACATAAAGGAGGGTTTTAAATATGGGAATAGATGGTAGGGTTAGGATATTATTATTTTTAAAGGCATGCCTGCATGTATCACCACGTGGAATATTAAAGATAAGTCTTATCCTTTTCTGTTTGATAAATACTTTCTTTCAGTTAACAACGTTACCCCATAGACATACATTGTATGAAATATGAATATAAGCTGAAGAATAGTATACACTAATGAGAGTACTCAAATTCGATGTTTTTTTCAATTGCACAATGGCATAGAATGCTGATGAGCTGAGTTTTTTACTGATATGATCTATATATCACTAATTATTGGAATATAGAGAATATTTAATAATAGTTATAATAATAATAAACGACTTTATTATTTTCAGTACTGTACAATATTGACATACATTTTTTGTAAGTAGATAATATGGACTGAAAATGAAAGGCGAAGTTCAATTCAACATACTATTGCCTTGTTCTTCCACTTAACCTTCAAAGGTCTCAAAAATCAGATTGAAGCTAACTTAACTTGAACAACATCCTTTTGATATTATTAGATTTTTTCACTGAGGAGGGAAATTGTTCAGATCTGATTTCCACTCATCTTTAGCTTAAGACTGGTTTTGAATTTTGACAATTTTAAGGATTTCATATGGGTAGGAATATAGTTATTGTATACATTCAGTTTTGAATTGAGGCGGCGTTAGAAGTCCTTTGAACCGTACATTGATTGTATGTACATCAGTTCTGAATTTTAATTTATTATACAGGTAGGGGGGACATTTGGTGATGATAATTTTATGATAGAGACAGGACGAGTGCAGTTGCCTTCTATTTTCCATGTTCAACCAGCCAGATTCTTTAAGTTTATAAGATATTCTTTCACGTTTTCTTATACCATATATCAGACGCAGACAAGAGTTCTGTACTTTCTGTATTTTTTGTTTGAATTGACTGGTTAAATTCGGTCCATAAAGGCAATCTGCATAGTTTAACAGGGACAAAACTAAGCTATCGCACATTTTTATTTTGGGTTTCACAGATAGCAAATGTCTATTACTATAAATGAGCTTAATTGTGGAGTATGCTCTTTGGACAAGTTCATTAATGAATCTCTCAAATCTGAGCTTACTGTCGATAATAACACCAAGACTCTTTGCTTCATCTGAAATATAATCATAGGAGTATCTTCTATGATGATATTAACTGAATTTTTTATAATAGATTGGTATTTTTTGGGTCCAAATGCAATTATGTTAGATTTGCTTGTATTTATAATAAGACAGTGATCCCTCGCCATATCAATGAAAGACCCTAGATCATCATTAATCATGGCACAAGCATCATCTATTGCAGAGTATGGAATGGAGTAATACAGCTGGGTATCATCAGCATATAAATGAAATTTACAATATTTTAAACTCATGAAAATGTGTGTGATGTAAATATTGAAAAGCAGTGGACCCAAAATAGAACCTTGCGGGACTCCAGACTTGAGGTTCACATAGTTTGACTCTTCCTGAAGTCATACTTTCTGTCGTCTGTTCCTGAGGTAGTTCTCTAGTAATGGAACTGTATTTTCAGAAAGACCAATATAATGTAATATAGCAAGCAATAAGTCTAACATTATCAAAATTGTACATAGCCTTTGATCAGTAGCTTGAATGATATCATCGACGATCTGAAGAAGTGCAGTAGTACAGCTATAACCGCTCCTAAAGCCAGATTGCATCATTGGAATCAATGAGTGATCGCTTAAATATGTTCTCAACTGACAATCAATAGCTTTTTCTAAAATTTTAGATAGTGTAGGTAATATGCTAATGGCTCTAAGATCTTTATATTCAATGGGATTTGTTTTCTTAGGTAACACTGTTATCACAGCACTCCTCCATAAATTCGGGAAAACATTCTGAGTCAAACAAAAATTTATAATATGGGTAATATTATTATAAGTCACAATATGCGGACAACAGAGCTTGATTAGTGTGATATTCAGTCCATCACAACCTGTAGCACTGGTAGATATATTACAAATTGTATTGAAAATGAATAAGTCATTGACTTCATTTAATTGAAAATTGTTATCATTAAATCTATCTTTTTTATAGTGATCTATCAGTAGAGTGGGTGCATCACTACTATTGTTAGTTGTTCCTATTTGCAGGAATGATGAATTGAACAATTTTCTGTAGAAAAAATATTGTTCCTAACTCATGCGGGAAAGTATCACTTTCCGCACTTGTTAGGAAAATTACTATTTCAAGATCCATAGGTCTGTTGCTATATGTAATAATGTGGCTTTCAATGTGTCATTCGTCAAGGACAATAAATGCGTTCCTCATATTGGACTCTCAATTGAACTGGACCTACACCTGAACAAAAAACTTAGAACCCCGAAAGGGTACGGTATGAACTTAGATACCCTGAAGATAGTATATTTTGCAAACTTCCACTCACAGTATATGCCCTATAGAATATCCTTCTGTAGTTCGATCAACGAACATTGAAAAAGGAATGGAAAAATCATGTAGTCTCTAACTTTTATACAGTGATAAAGGAAAGTTCCATGAATAACATAATGAAAGTCCTGACCGGTAGGGAATGATCTGGGCGATATAGGGGAGCGTTTGAACGCCAATTTTCAAGGTGTTCTTTAGTATTTCGAGAATCTCAACCTCTAGCGATGAAATAAAGGTATACAAAATTGAATTTCCTATGAAAAAGTATCTATTCGTTTTTCGTCTAGAATGAATAGTTTCTGTGATACAGGGGTTTAAAAAATCGACAGGTATCAAAAATAGAGTTCGGTATGATATTCATGTTCAAAACCCTCAACTACTAATCATACGTCTCAGAGACGGCATCGCATCAACCGATTTGTCGACTGACTCCTCCATTACATCATAACCCATTGTCCTTCCAGGTAATTTATCACCACAAAGGACTCATCTAGTGGCCTGGAGTTGATAAGCGTGAGTGGTCAAGTTTTCAGAATATCTTGAGTGAAAGATCAAGTGCCGTCTCCTAGACGTATAGTTAGTGTTAACGTGACAATAAAAGTGTATAGCTGTCTCTGAGACGTGTGATTCGTTTTTTGAAATCACTTTGGATTCATGTACCCCATGAAGATAAAAAATTCAGCGAACCAGCACAAAGTGTTTTTCGCCTAACACAACCAATATACATGGTGTTCCTTGATAATATGCTGATATTCAAGAGGCCAATTCTTCGACCCATTACAAGAATAAAACTTCATATGATCCAATGTCGTTAACGTCCTGACTTTTGAGATACAGAGTGTCAATGTTGAAAATATGCATATAAATGTTTTTGTCCACCCTGTATAGCTTTTCGTGATGTCAAAATTCAGTCTGCTATGTGATTGAATCGGTATACGAATTATGGTGGTTATCCAGTAATGGATGTTCTGAATGGAGTACTCAAACATCAAAATCTGAAGTCTGGTCTCGTTTTCCTGTTTTTTCTTGAATACGAAGCGTTCTATCGAGAATCAACAGGAGAATCTGTTTTGTTAATAATTGAAAAGCCTTTCATAGCATTGTATGGAATCTGAAAATTTTTCATCGTAGCTCACTTTTAAGTGAAATATAAATAATAATTTTGCCGTAACGGTGCCATTGGTAGAGAAAATGAAAATTTTTGAACATCAGAAAAAGGACCTTGATGCATAAAGGACGTGTACCAAATCTCAGAAAGATGTATACAATATTGTCTCAGTCAATCTCAGTCATCAAAATACTGAATATTTTTCAAGACTTCATCACCCTGTATCTCAAAATTTAAGACTTATATAGGACATAGGTTTTCTTAATATAAAAATGTTTTTGTCATTGTGAAGACATATGCATAATTCATATCGATAATAGCTTCGAATACAATACGCAAAATTCGAAAAATCACAATTTATTATTCGCAGTTATGGATTGATTGTAAGTCAAGAGATTACAAAATGTAATTTTAGCAAAGTTTATGAGATATGGTTATCTCTGAGTTCTTATCAGCGCATTTTAATTCACAAATAGTGCTTTATCAGCAAGGCTCTATACCAGGCAGATCAACAGTCACCAACTTGCTCGAGATCACACAATTTATTTCCGATAATTTGGATGATTCAGGACAGGTTGATGTCGTTTACACTGATTTTTCGAAGGCGTTTGATCGGCTCGATCATGGTATTCTCCTCAAAAAACTCACCTGTTTTGGTCTTACTCGCGATCTCATCAAGTTCTTTCATTCTTATCCCACCAAGAGAACTCTCAGAGTGGTATACCATGGTCACCGATCAACGGAAATAGCTGCAACTTCTGGTGTCCCGCAAGGCTACTTGTTATTTATAATAGTCGTAAATGACATCGGACTTTGACTGAATTGTAATCTTTTACTATACGCAGATGACTGTAAATTATATGGCCAAATCGAAAACCCAACTGACAGCTTGAAACTGCAAGAAGATCTGGGAATTCTTCATAATTGGTGCGAGTTCAATCTACTTCCTTCAAACATAGGAAAATGCAACATTGTATCTTTCACGCGCAAGAAACAACCAGCTTTGATTGATGGCACCAAGCTTGAGAGGCGCACCAACTTCACTGACTTAGGAGTCAAATTTGACACTAAATTAACATTCGTTGAACATACTTCCGATATTGTTTTGTCTGCTTATAAAACTCTTGGCTTTGTGATCAGGAATTCTAAGCAGTTCACTAACCCTAATACTCTTAAGCTCCTGCTTGACGCATTTGTGAGAACTTAACTTGAATACTCCTCCATTATTTGGTCTCCAGGCTGTTATGTCCACTTGAATAATATCGAGAATGTACAGAGACGTTTTCTCAAAGCAATATGTTTCAGAGTAGATGGGGAGTTTCCTGCACGAGGTATTCCTCAGGAATCATTACTGGAACGTTTCGGTACTAACTCGTTGCAGACACGTGGTACATGTCACAGCATAATTTTTCTTTTCAAACTCCTCAATAGCAAACTAGATTCTCCCCACTTACTCTCTTTACTGAATATTCATGTACCTAGAGGGTCTGCACGATCGTATAACATATTCTATTCACCAGCACCTAATACAAATTCACGCATGTTTTTTCCTGTACATCAAATTTTTGTTGAATATTTGAGATACCAGAATGAGATAGACATTTTCTACACATCATTAGGCGAAATTGAGAAACTCATTTTGTCATTACTCACTTCTGTTTTCATCTATTCATGCAACTCTGCATGTGAACTTTTTTTCTCAACAAGTTTTTTTTTTCAATTCACATGCATAGTTGTTGCATGTAAGTCTCACCAATTTTTCTTGTTTTCTTTTTTATACTATTTTAATCATTGTATTGTAATTTGTGCTCAATGTATTCTCCCCACCCTGCTCAAGGCATCAGCTGTAAGGGTGGCGTAAACCTGAATAAATAAATGAATAAATAAATAAAAATGCTGATGAATGTTATAGGCAAAGAGCAAAATAAGTCTGATCCAGAAAAATTCTCTACAGAAAACGTTGGCAATGAATCTAACCTAATGAATATAAGATGTGTGACACCAAATAATAATAATTCAATGAGAAACCTCCAATTAGATCAAGATAACTTGACAAATGGAGTTCAATTAACAGAACAACTCTTTGAATTAGAAGGAAACTGTGGGGTCTTAGGAAATATTATACTAAATAACGATGATGATATTATTTGAATTGAAGATTCAGTTCCGGGTACAGGCACTTCTGGAGGAAATCATAATACCAGAATAGGAGATGAGAATGCAGAAAACTTGGAAGAAACTGAAAGAAGAAGGGATATTGAAACAGTAGAAGCAACTTCAAATATCTCAGAAGAGGACATTTCAATGAATGGAGATATTAGAGAGGAAGTTTTAGAAGAGCGAATCTCGAGAAACAGGAAGAAAAGAAGATCAAGTAATGCTGGAGAGTGAAAATACAATACTATTAAAAAAAATAGAGGAATGGGCTTCAACTATTTTTGTAGAGAAAGCAAGTCATTTGAAATACATGAAAATTGAAGAATACTTGAAGTAAGATGTCAAAGTACGAAGAAACATACAAAGAGAGCAGAAGGACAAATACAATGTTTCAAATTAACAGAAGAAAACAGAAAAAATATTTTCTAGACAATTTTGGCAACTCACATGACCGAGCAAAAAAATGTTCCCGGAAGGGTTCTCAAAAGTGAAGCAAAAAGAGCAAGGCATACTGAAACTAGGCGAACAGCTTCCTATCAATATTTCCTGAACTTGAATTCATAGTTCAACAACATTTTCCTGAAATATCAACCTTCCTTCATTTCATTTCTTGCAGTGAATCAGTTTTACCCCTCTCCTGTAAAGTTTCAGTTTTTGGACTTATGCCCTTTTCACATTAGGCCGACGACATATGATATTCAGTTAGAGATTCTGAATGATCAAATAGTTTGATGAACATTGAAAGGGCATGACTATGTCCTGATTCATAAACAATAGTATCCCACCAGCCGAGATGGCGAGATGTTGAAATTCCACGGTCTGGCCTATTTGAGCTCGACAGGACATGCAACGAGGATTGCACGGATTACTTCGATCGCAATCTTTCCTTAATAAGTAATGCACGTGTGTTTCATTGTTTCGTTATGTTAAAACCACCAGGCCTAGCACGTGCTGAACAATTGCTAATAACGCTTTGCATCTATACCGAATCAGAATGATGCAATTAGCCTGATTCTTTACAGTGTGGAAAAACATTGGAGATATTTTATTCAAAAAACGCGATGAACTGTTATGGTTACGAATGATGATTATTGAATGCGCGAATTCCTCATGATTCATATAGCAGTTGAGACAGTTAGTTTTGTTTATTATATATTCCATTGAAAAACCAATAATTTGAAATGAGCTGCTTTGCAAAATCAACTGATGTGGCTGAGCTCCGTTGATACGAAGAGATTACAATATATCATCTATACGAAATAATTTCTCCAACCAAACGTGACATAACTGGAATATCCAATTATTTCAAATCATCATCATACTCTAGTGGAATTCACTCTAGCAGATGAAGTCGTATTGGAGTTGGTTATATCAAAACACATTATTCAACCCGATCAACCTGCCAATAACAATGAAAGAATTGAATGACTCACTCGAGAGCTCCAAGAATTTATCTGCTGGACCAGATGATATCCCAGTTATTTTCCTTAAAAAATTACCACCTAATGCCAAGGAACTCCTTATCAAAATCTTCAATAGAATTTGGTCAGGCAATGTTTTCCCACAAAAATGGTCTAAAGCAATAGTAATTCCTATACACAAACATGGCAAACCAAAGTCTCTCGCTGAATCGTACCGACCAATTTCACTCACGTGCGCTATGTGCAAAATATTGGAGAAAATTATCAATTGGAGGCTAACGTGGACCCTTGAACATCATAATCTCCTCGTCGCAGAGCAAAGCGGCTTCCGCAAGAAACGGTCAACCCTAGATAACCTCATCGATCTGGAATCTGAAATCCACGAGGCCTTTGCAAATAAACAAGACTGCATAGCGATATACTTCGACATCGACAAGGCATTTGACTCAGTTTGGAAATACTCCATCCTGAAAACTTTGGAAGGCTGGACAATCAAAGGCAATGTTTTGAAATTTATTGCAAACTTCTTGAGATACCGCTGCTTCCAAACAAGGGTCGATGGGATTTCATCAGACTCCAAAGAACAAGTCAACGGCATACCACAGGGATCTTCACTAAGCGCAACCCTCTTCCTAGTTGCTATAAACGGTATTAGCAACAATTGCCGAGCACCGACTAAACTAAGGTTATACGCAGATGACTTGGTAATTATATGCAGAGGCAAAAACTGGACAACTATTCAGAATCACTTACAAAATGTACTCAATAACTTAAAAGAATGGGCAGGAAAAACCGGACTACAATTTTCTGAATCCAAAACAAAATGCATAATATTTTCCAAGAAACTAAGACTTGACCCACCCAATCTATACCTTCAGAACATAGAGATCGAATATGTTGGGAAAATAAAATTCTTAGGACTTATCTTCGACCAAAAGCTTACTTGGAAAGCTCATATCAACTATTTGAAACGGACCTGCCGAAGAAACCTCAACCTGATAAAGTCACTGGCCTCTACATCCTGGGGAGCCGATTACACTACCCTCATGAAAATATACATAGCGCACCATCAAAGAACTAGACACAATGCACAATAGCGCCATCAGGATAGCACTAGGAGCATACTGTATGAGCACAACTAACAGTCTTCTCTGCGAATCTGGAGAGCCCTCACTAAATTACATACGTCAATACTTAACCCTTGCATATGCCACCTCAACTGCAGCGAGCCCTTCCAACCCAGTACACCATAAAGTGAAAGCAAACAGATTCAAAATTATTTTCGACAACCACCCTAGAATTGATCCTCCCTATTACGAACGAGTCAATAGATATTTATCAACCCTGAACACACAGATTCCCGATACCTATAATATATCGAATATCTAAACCCCACCTCCCTGGACAATTACATCTCCCAAATGCAACACAAGACTTGCTACGTTGAAAAAAAACAGGAATCAACGCAGAAACAATCAAAAGAATATTCTACAGTTTCCTAGAAGAATATACCGATTTCCATCACATCTACACCGATGCTTCTAAGTCCGATAGTGGTATGGGAGCGGCCTTAACATCAGCCAACTATGATGCCTCATATAAACTCCCTTGCGAGACCTCAGTATTTACTGGTGAGCTGTATGCCATATGGAAAGCAATACAATATGGACGGGAAGCGCATCTGGAAAAATCACTGATCCTAACAGACTCTCTGAGCTCAATTTCAGCAATGGCTATCCAATACCCTAATCATCCCATACTGCTGCTCATCAAACAGGAACTGAAGCTTATACAAGAGGAACAGCTCGAACTCAGGTCAATGTGGGTACCCTCCCTTGTTGGCATCATAGCAACGAGAAAGCTGACAGTCTAGCACGCGATGCATGCAAACCAAGCAATACTATCATCCGAGAAAAGAGTTCACACAGATCAGAAGCAAACTTTCAAACATGCCATCATCACAGCATGTCAATCTCAATGGGACCTTTCGTTGTCAAAACTTGCAGAAGTTAAACCATCCCGTACGTCCGAGAATATTTTCCGAAGAAAAGAAATCACCAAGTTATAGTGACCAGGCTCAGGCTAGGTCATACCAGACTGACACACGAGCATCATCGCTCGTTCTCCCGAGCCAATTTGTGGAGTATGTGAAACTAATCTGACAGTGAAACATATATTAGTGGAATGCCCCTTTATTATCTTGAAAGACTGAACCACCATCTGCCAAGGGATTCGAAAGACATATTAGGTGAAGAGTGTGATTTACAGCAACTATTGGCATTCCTCAACGACATAGGCATATACACCAAAATTTAACCTACTTTTTACAAATCATTGAAATATCTTGATGTAATTTCATATCGCTAACCATTAAGGTGGTTGATGCGATTTCTTTCTTCAGATGAAAAAAACACATTATTAACTGTGGAATCTGTAGATATTTAAGGTGATATAGTTCTTGTGAACTAGATAAGTTTCGTGAGCCTGTCCTATATGGAGGGAGTATTCCGTTTGCGGAGGAGATGGAATATCTAGGTACCACCCTAGATAAAAGACTCACCTGGGAAAAACATGTCAAAAACTGTGAACAAATCCAGATTTCCCCTCTGGAGTCCCAGAAGGGTGAGCGGAAAATTGTGGGGAATGAACCCCAAACAGATATATTGGATCTACCAAACAATGATAAAACCAATAATCACGTATGGCTCGGTTGACTGAAGGTCCGCAGGATACAGCTTTGCCCTGAATGGCTTGCTGTTGTCTAGTAACTGGCATGCCTGGCCATTATATGGGCGATGTCCATAACTCCAACGACAGCGATAGAGGGCGGCAACTGTTGGACCACTCCAGGCTACTCAGACACATGTCAAAAAGTCTTCTCAAGAAGAGAGACGAGTGGGTAAGAAGATCAATACAATTTTCAGAGACCGAAGACGTTATGTACACAGATGGTTCAAGGACCCCGCTTGGAGTTGGAGCCAGTGTGTTCACCAGAAAACCGGAGGCGGAAATCTCAGTCAATCTTGGTTAGTATTCTACAATCTTTTAGACAAAAGTCTTCGCAATTGAATTTTGTGCTAGAGAGTTGACGAATTGGCCTCTAGTGAACAAAAACATCAGTATTGTATCAGACGGTCAGGCTGCTCATTGAGCAATCATTGCCAGCAAGATGAATTCCAAGGTTGTATGGAACTGTATCAAATCCCTAGAATGCCTGGGTCAACAGATTGAATTTGCTTTGGGTGCCTTGACACCAGGCACCCAACTGGAAATTTGATTTTTTCATTATAGTCAAGAGAATGTTCATGGAACTTTTCTTTATTAATCATGACTGTTGCTATGAATCTTCTAGTTACATTTATATAACGCTCAGGAACACAAAATTGGCAAGGGTCTATGAAACAGTTCAGTTCTATAGTTTATTTCATGAAGACTGCACCAGATGATATAGAATACTTTCATTATTATTCACCGAGATGTGGAAAAATAATGATATATGACACTTCAACTGATGGAAGTTTTTGTCTTGCCACCACCAAGATGGATTTCAACTGCTGAAAAATAAAAACAATTGTGTGAGATGTGTTACATATACGGATGAATTGTCATGGTCCAACAAAATAATCAACAGTTCTTCTAATGTGGTTGATCAAAATGCGATAAGTATTTTTGATACATTCATTTTGTTAGTCTAAAAATATTATTCTATGCTTGATATCAGTTTCAAAACATCAATTTATTGCAAATACTGACATATTGAGAATATTTCCATATTTATTTGTTGATTTTAGATTTTCATTCAGCATTGCTACCAAACAAATCATGCCGAAAACATGGCTTCTGCTCCATAATTCATTTTTATCACGACTGCAATATTCACCGAATGATTTTATGTCTCAAGGCAAAGCTATAGGATACATGAAATCGGAAATGAAAGAATGTACAGTGACATATCTTGAAGGAAAATTGATCTCGACTTTGCATTGGTTTCGATGACAAACCGAAACGGCAACAGCAGACAGCAAATTCAACGTCAAGTTAATAAATCCAGCTTCAGTGCTCTGTCTCAATTGGAGGCATCGATAAATAAAATAGAAATAGGATAACACCGTTGAGATTATAGTCATTTCAAATTGTTGAAAACCTACATACCTACACTCTTACAAGGGCCGACAAGGGCATCAAAATCATCCTCTCATTATTGATTACGGAGGCACATTCATTATTTCCATAATTGAATGAAAATTTTTATCGATATGTTTACTGGTGTTATTGTTACTTGAAAGAAAGCAGTGCGGTGGGACGGCAAGCCACTAGTGGAGCAGCAATCCACTTATGTAGCAGCAAGCCTAGTGGAGCCTGAAAAATCCCTAGAATACTTGGCCTCACATGAACTCAATTTTCGGATTTTTTTTCGTGAATCATTTGCTTTTCACTCATGAATGATAATGTAATGGAATATAGGATTTCATCCGCAAATCTGTTTGAATCATTTCAAATATTTTGGGGAATCCAGAACTATTTATTTACACAGCACTTACAGAGCTTCTACTCAACAGATTTGCTGGGTAAGACCTATTTCAGCTCAATAATACATTTGCTGTTTTATAAGAACTTCTCCTATTATACTTACACAACGATGTAGTCCAGAGCTCGTGAGTGAAAGAGCAACTGTCGATTTATCGGCGAGTTGAACTCTGCCTTCTGCTCCCTTGAGATAATGAAAGCATTCATTATCATTATCATTACCTCTAACTAATAGAAAATCTCCACGAAATAAGAGAGAAATATAGCGCATGCTACATGTTTTATAAAAATTCCAGCGAACACTTTTCAATACAAAGAAATGCTATTTTACGCTATAACTGTTTTTTAATAAGTATTTCATTATAGCAGTGTAGCATCAAACTTAATAATATTTGTTCAGCTGCCGTATTCTAGAATCACAATGTTCTCGCTACAGCAATATTATTTGGTGAAAACATTTCACAAAACTGTTGTACTCATATGAATACCAAATAAATAGTTTTATAAATCTTTGTGAGTTGACGAAATTGTGTAGTGGACCGCTGTTATTTGAATTATTATCAAGAACTTTGGTTCAATGAACTTATATATTTCATAACGAGTGTAATATAAACGTTTACAAAACAACGAGAAACGATATGTATAAAATGTTTCATGAGTTCGCTCTAAGAATATTCTCAAAATGAATTTGCAGGATTATTGTGCTGCGAGAAGCACTATACTAACTCATCTGCAGCCTTATAGAGCAAAACTGCATTTCCAGAGTGGTAATATAACTGTTGTAGAACAAATTGGTACCATTATTCAGAAGTTATGTAATTTTATTGTTAGTTTGAGGGCAGGGGGGTAAATGGCAAACAGAGAACTAAATCTGTGTTCATGGGAACAGAACCATACTTTGAGATAACCGCAAGTGCTGCCAAAATAACTATCTCGGACTGGCCGGAGGAGGTACTTGGCTGAATTACCCGGATTAATCCATTCGAAAGCATTTCTGCCTGAACCATCGGAAAATATAACTAGACAGGGATAACCTACGAATTCTGACAGGAATGCTTACGGGACCCTATCGTCATGGATACCATCTAGAAAGGATGGATCTGAACCAACAAGTGGACTGACGGTTCTGTAATGTGGAAGACGGAAGGGCTGAATACTACTATGTTCATGCTCTTGCTTAGAGAGACTAAGGTTCGACATATTTTGCTTCACCAATTGAGAACATATCGATTTTAGACAAATCTACCATAATCCAACCATGAACTTTGTGAATAGATGTGGTTTGTACAGTGAACTATAACCTCTAGGGGTGAACCACAATAGACCGAACCTAACTTATAGCAGCCAGTTTATGTAAAGTGTTCACATTCATCTTCAATTGTCCTCTTATCCACTCGTGAATGGACCATTGAGAATGCAAGTCATCTAAGTTATCGAATTCAAAAATTTTGTTTGTTTTGAATCACGTTGTAGTCTCAGACTATAAATTTAATAAACCTTCTTGAAGTCCACAAACGACACAAAAGCTGTTCTACTATGCAAATGATTTTGGATAAAAAAGATATCACCACTTTCATAACTGCATCTCGACTGATTTGTCATGAATCATGTTATTCTTTTGGCCCCAAGTTGTTGATATATTATGAAATTGTTAGGAAGTGAATATTCTGGCAGTGCTGTTATGAGTAGTTCCACACCTCTATAAATGGCAGGATCAGCCCCATCAACTTTGGTGTGAAACATCAACAATTGCTATTGACCGTGCTCTAGTATAGAAGGTACACTCTAAATCACCGCTGCAATAAGAGTGTTTACACTGTCCAACTGCGACATGTTCCCTGAAGAAGAGTGTATAACAGCCAATTTTGGGGTGACTTTATCATAATTCCGTAAATCATTCCGAATCAATAACCCAGGCGCCGCATCATACCTGCAATTGAACAAAAAAATGCTGCCAGCCTCAACAGTATTTATGAGAGTTTTCTCTGGTTATACATCGCTTCAATGTTTATAAGACTCAATAGCCTCTCATAAACTTGATTGATCTTGAAAATTTATTTGATTGGAAGTGAATATCCACTCAGTTTTTATATCAAGAAATCGAATATCTTAAGATAACTTCAACTCCTTTATTCGATTAGTGATTATCTTTCATATCCAATGGGAGCGTTATGCCGCTACATGATCATTGTGTGCTATATTGATCTCTATGAAGTAAATTCAGTTCGAAAATTCTCAGAAAGACTGTTCGTACTATTCGAAATCGTCCATAGGTGATCTGAAGTTGAACTGACCTGGTTTTAGATTCGCTTGGACAAAATCAGCTGATGTGAACAGTTTTTATAACAAATGAAGCCATTGTTGCTTATTTTGATTCAAAATGTTGTTATGCAGATTTGAATAGAAAAAGTGATCAAAATCGTTTCATAGTACGTAGCGGATAGCACTTTGATATCTCAGCATGAACTGATTTTTTCATTCTATGATAATTGATGGAATAAATGGTCAACAATTAATAGTCATCATATCCAGTTGCTTCTATTATATTCAAATTTACGAATGTACTGATAGATGATAATAAATTCACACCAGAGGTATTGATTATGAGAAATTTCAAGATCTGTGAGATGAGAATTCAGTAAAACAAATCAAGTTTCTAGGTGCTATTGATGGGTGTGTCCCCTGGAGTGTCCTAAAAGGCACGCATGTTGTGCCTACCCGGCCCTGCTTATGATAATTTATTCAAATGACTCTCTCTAGTAGCTCTTAGTATTGCCAATCTGAGATCATCTCCATCCGACATACAAGATACTCCACTTCACCATAAGCTACCATCACAGATAAGAGGACAAGCAAGTTTTTGAATACTAAATAGCTTAATGTGTTTCACCTTTCCATAGAGCACAACACACTACACAGTCAATGGATTTTTTCGGTACTCATTAATGATACAAGAAAATCTGGAGATGAGTGAGAAATACATGAAATGCATGTGTATAGTTTGGGACCAATACGTCTGCGTTGGTTATCAGACAAAAGTATGAACTCGTGGTATAGCGCTATAGCTAGTTGTCTAACTTGAAAATTTAAAATGTTCATAAAACGAAGGCGTACAACGCCTAGGGCAAACGAAATATTAAACAGCATGAGAGGATTAGAAAACACAAAATGATCTCCACAACGTTCGATAATCGAAAGATTATCTAGGAGAACATGTTCCGGACAGTCATGTGTCCATCATCAGCCTCAATCCTTACAAACCAAATGTCCGATAATATGATACAAGTTAATCATGAAGAATATATGGAATGGAGAATTCACCCAAGTGGGAGTTGAAAAAACATTATGAAAGAACTTTGAATGAAATTATTGTGCAAATGAGCACCGGTTAAGGGTCAGGTTAATTGTGAAGTGGCCCTCTGTGTTCCTATGAGGACGTGAATAAACAAGATTCAATGGCAGAATCCATTTAAAAAAAAAGGTAAAACAGTGGAGTCAAATAATTACTCGAAAACAAACCTACATCATCGAATGATAGGGACAAGTGGCGTTCTCAACAATCAACAAAACGCAAAACGCAAGTTCTGTGATGACAAGACACATATGACAGTGACATATGTCAACTGTCTGTACATGGAGAATAGTGGACGACCAGAAGCACTACTCGACCTGAAACAATGAGAAGATACCTACATACATAAATTTGAATGAACATAAACAACAACAAGATAAAAATCATATCACTATGAATTGAATAATTGAAAACCAGAGAATTGAGCTGTTTTTGCCAATCAAAATGGGTTTGCTCATTGAGTGAGATAACATTAGAGTCATTTAAGGACGCGTTAATTTCGAAAATTTCATAGGTTGAGAAAAGGGTCTTTCCGACAAATATGTGAAATTTCCAGGTCGTTATTAATATCAAAAGAATGTTGGTGGTTGAGGATATGATTTGCATATGAACTTTTTGTGTTAAATTCATCAATATGGGGGTTCACTGATTTTCAAATTATTTTCACATGTTCAAGTACTCTGGTGTAAATCCGTCTACCACTCTGACTAATGTATTGAGCATTAAACACCTGATTCGTGGAGGTGGTGAATTTTGTCTTTGGTGTTGACCAAAGTGCGTGCGATGGAGTCCATGGTATGGTATGAAATATTAATGTATCCACCAAAACGTTCAAAAATGTTCCTGATATCATATGAAACCTTGCCAAGAAAGGGAATGGAGGCACAGCGAGATTTGGATTTTGTGACTGGTGTTGGTTCAAAGATTTGAGGGAATAATGGTGGTATAGACTATCAATCAAGTGTGAGGGAAAACCATTGTTATGACCTATCTGTTTTATAGTATCCAATTCAATATTGAAAAGTTCAGGGTTCATGGGTATGCTGAAAAGTCTGTTGTTGAGTGAATGAAGGGCAGCAAATTTGTGGGTAAGCAAGAAGGAGAAGGAATAACATGATCTGTGTGTGTTGGTTCTCATTAGATCGACAAATTAGAGGTTGCATTCTCCATATTTATGAGTAGGCCTAGAAAGGATAGAGAATACATACCTACAGAATAAGATTGAGCAGCATGTTGAATTGAATGAATCGATATGCATAAGACTGAATAATGAAACAAAATGAATTCTGGTTCCCAGTGCCTTATATCGAAGACTACAGAATCAATTTGAGCTATTATTAAGTCTTTGCTCATATGTATATAGTAGATTACAGCAATAATCAACCAATTGATATCTCAGCTATAATATAATCCACGCAAATTACCATTTTGAAAAGAAATAACTATATTCTGGAGCATTGTCTGCTAAATATGGAGAAAAAATCTAGTGAGCTGGAGTATCTGGTCTGCCCAAACAGGGGAAATCACCTACAGCGTTCTGTGGCCGATACAGTAGTACCGCCATACGGTCAACTCGAGGAAACACTCAGTTCAATTGTTTTCCTGTCAAACCTACATAACCTTAAAAATCGTTAATGAGTTGAGCCTCGCTCCCTCTCAGCGCCCAGCGGTGCTCTCGGCAGTCCCGGCCGATGGCATAGTTTGTTTAGTTTTAGTGAGTTGAGTTCAGTCATGACACGACATTCGGACATTCACGGGACTCGGTCACTCAGTCACTCAACAATTCAAAAATAGTTCATGCAGATGGTGGCGATATGACAAATATGTAGAGACCGAGCCCCCTTACTGGCATACTGGCCCTTACAGCCCTGGACGAAATACGGGATTCTGTGTATATTGATCATGATAATGATGATGTGAAGCGTGGGAACATAAATAGTGAAAGCAGCTCGGAAAGCAGTGATTCCTATTTTATGGTCTGTGCAGTTTTTTTTGATGTGCTCAGCTGTGAATCAATTGTGGAAATGAAGTTTTTCATCAGCAATAAGCAAATATATGGTTATAATATAAAGAAAGGAATCATGAAGAATCTTATCCACAGATCTTATCTTGTATCTTGAATACTACCTTGTATGCAGGAAAACATGTTTATCAAGGAGAAGATCCACATCTTTCAGATTCAAAACTATGGAAACTCAAGGAAAGTATAATTACTACTGCTTCAGTTTTCTGCTGAGCCTTAAGAACTAGATACCTAGTGAATATACAATGTGAGAAGTCCACAGTAATTGAAATCAGAAAAAGGCCCCAAATATGTCTAGATGTTGGATTGTGACCATTTCTGGAAGGATTTTTGTTCACCTTTATTTATTGATGAGATAATATGAGGAGAGAACTCTATAATTATCTAAGGTTTGATTAAAATATAATACCTATTCCTATAATTACCTTCAACCTTAAGTTGAATCTATGAGAACTCTCTACCTGCTGATGTACCTACCCATTTATTTTATGTTTTAGGTTTGCTATATTTGGTGATGATTGAAAATCAAGTTGAAAATAACTAAAATGAGATGAGAATGTGATGGCATCACTTTTATGAGTTGAAATATCATATCACTGCTGAGAAGAAGAGAATTGCTGCATCTGGCTGCATCTAGGTATGAAGGTATATATGAGTAGAATTTTAACTGTTGCACTATGAAATCCCTGAGACATTTCAGATACTGATTCCAAGTTAGCTTCTCTCAAGGTTTCACTAGCAGACTCATGTCATTGAAGGTTTGGCTTCAGAATGAGAAATGGAGGGTTTATACAGGGTTTCCCAAAACTCAATGTCATTCTTCAAAGAGCTGATATTGAAGCTCAGAACTGACCAGATTATCACAATATGACCTCAGTAGATTATTGAAAGTTTTGGAGATATTGCCACTTTTATGAATTCTGTGAAAATAAAATCTTTGATCAGTATTTTTAGTGCCACAAGTACAAAACTAAGTTCAAAACTGATTCTATTTTTTTTATGCAACCTGTAATAGTAACCCTTCTATTGATTACAATTCAAAATAAAAATATTGGTGCAATACCTATGGACAAAAAAAACATGCTGATTCACCAGTTGATTTATTTTAATGTTTACAATTAACATTCACCTATTGAAAAGAGATTGAAAGTGTAAGGAAAATGATCATTAAACAGCTTAAGAACACTTTTCAGATCTTTGTTTCAAAGGTTATTAAGATTTATGGGATATATAGTGAATAAATGTATATATATTCATGTATATTTTTTTATGAGGTTTCCTGTGAATAAATGAAATAAAAAATAATTAGCTCACTCAGGCTGGTATTGCATAATTCTTTTCATTCTGGATTCATTTTATTTTGAAATTTTGGATTATAATCAATAGGTCAAAGGGTTATTACAGATTGCATAACAAAACTGGAATCATGAACTATGTAGTTTTGTAATGGAAATATACTGATCAAAGGTTTCGATTTTCACAAAATTCAAAACTATCATTATTTTACTAAGGTCATATGAGCTGGACTATCAGCCCTGGAAAGGATGACGTTGAGTTTTTGGGACACCTTGTAAAAATATAGTTGACTTACTTTTTAGGGAATATAATTCTTGATCATTCATTTTTTCCAGGAATGTACCTATTTCTACTCTACAACCAAATGATTCAGAATCAAAAATTCGCTGTTTTTTAGGTATACTATTGCAATGGATTCAAGCAGTTGAAGGGGCAAGTGGAAGAAGAGGTCAACATTTTCTGAAAATATACCGTTTAGTCATAGAAGGTACATATGTAAATTTGGCCCTCAGGATTTGTTTGAATTCTTCATATCTGAGATACACAGTGGTAGAAGGTGCTGTTACATTAAACATCAAGGAATCAATAAAAGGAGATATATGTGCCCATGTCAGGTCAGGTTGGAATAAAAGAAGGGGTTATGTAAGCATAAATCCAGATGTCTATCAAAAAATGATATGTTAGCACAATGCTGTGAATCATGAAAAATCATCCTACAACTATTCCTCACAATTGCATAAATCAAATTATTAAACTAGTTTCCATCAAAAAATGTCAGCTAACTTTACTAAACCTATTTCTCTCACAAACTCATATTTGTAACAGAACTCCTTCTTCCACTTGCTGCTTCAATTGATATTCCTCTCAAAATTTTCATTACCAAAGGAATGGAAGCAACTAAATTCAAAATTAACTTGAATAAATACCTGCTCCAGTGATACTGAAGAAGCTAGCAAAGCCACTCACAAATTTGAACATGAGACACATCTCATAATTTTTGGCTCATTTTAGGCTAATTTATTATCCCATTCCAGAATATTTTGCTCCTCCATATCATAGGAAAATCTGTAGCTTTGCTAGCTCCCGGCGAACTCAGCAGAGCTATTTTTGAAAACATAGATTATTTACCAATTTGCTATATTGGGGTTAGATTGCTTATTCTAGGCTAATTAATTACCCAATTTTCAAAATTTTTGCTCAACGTTTTTGTGGAAATGTTTATTCACTAGGTATTTATGCATTTTTATGAAAAGCAAATTGAATGATGATTTTATGAGGCATAGCAATAGTACCTATTGATTATAGGCTATCTCATTTTTAAAAGAAACCTGTTTCTTTGAGCTTCGGGCAAACTCAGCAGAGCAATTTTTGAAAAGAATATATTTTTTACCGATTTGATATAGTGGGATGCAAAGGCTAAATCAATTACCCTTTTCAAATTTTCTGCTCAACGTTTGAAAAAAAAAATCACTAAGACATTATATATATGCATTACTGTCAATAACATATTTTTGATTGTGGCTCAATAACTATCCCATTTTCGAATTTTTTGTTGCATATTTTCTTAGAAATGCAAGATGACTAGTGAATAACGCGTAATTCGACAAATCATTTCGGTTCTTTTTAAACGTTGAGAAAATGAAATTGAAATAGCATAATCAATCAGCCTGAAATTAGCCTTTGAATCCCAATATAACAAATCGGTAGAAAATATATTATTTTCAAAAATTTCCTGCTGAGTTCTCCCAAAGCTAATAAAGCCACAGGTTTCTTCCAAAAAATATGCAGCAAAAAATAAGAAAATGTGATTGTAACTGAGCCTACAATCAATACTAACACTTCGCATCATGAAATCGTCATGAAATTAAAATATGGAGAAAACAACGAACTCACAGTCGGTCGACCACAAAATTTAATATAAAAATAATCAGCGTGTGACTATAGTTTCGGCTCTACGGCCATCTTCAGACACAATGAGAAAAGTACCTACTTGAGTAGTATAGTCACACGCTGAATATTTTTATAAAAAATATTGTGGTCGACCGACTTTGAGTTCGTTTTTTTATCCTGTTGAAAAGTACTAGACCACTTTGAGAATGGATGGTTACGTTTATTCAAATATGGTTTTGATAGAAACGCGAAACACATAATGCCCAGTGAATAAGGCATATTTCAACAAATCGTTTAGTTTTTTTTTCTGAGAACGTTGAGCGAAAATTTTGAAAATATGGTAATTAATTAACCGAAAATTAGTCAATAAATCCCAATATATCAAATCAGTGAAAAATCTGTTTTAAAAAATGGCTCTACTAAGTTCACCCAAAGCTAGCAAAGCCACAGATTTCTTTGTGAATGAAGTGAATAAAAAATATGGGAATAGGGTAATAAATTAGCATAAAATATGCCCTACAATGGCCTACAGTTTCACTTTATCAAATCATAGAAAAATATTGTTTTTCAAAAATGCTGAGTTCGGCCAAAGCTAGCAAAGCCACAGATTTTTCGATGTGCAAACAATTCCAGAATTGAGTAATAAATTAGCCTATAATAATCCTAAAATTATGAGATGTGTCTCATGTTGAAATACGTGAGATGCTTTGCTAGCTTCTTGCTTCAGAGACTTTGATGATTCCATTTCCTATTTGAATACTTATAATGAATAAGTTTGGAATTTCATGATTATTTGCATTATTTTTTTTTGCTTGATATAATGATATAATTTTTGTAACTTTCATGCATTACAAATTATGTAAATTGTTTTTGTAATTATGTATTCCTATTAAAAACAACTACGTTTCTTGGTACAATATCAAACAATCAATGTATAGAGTGGAAATCAGTATCCCTTTTTCAAACTCATTTCATACATCTGTGATTAATAAAATTGAATAATATTCAAAATGTATATTAATATTTTTTTATTGATTTTGTAGTGTTTGTTCTTCAAATTCTTGTATATTCTTTATTTATTCAATGAAACTAATTCATAACATAGATAAAATGCATAGGCAGGTCATAAAATGTACACAGTAAATATAAAAAAATCACTGCTACTTCAGATGAATACTCCGAGGATGAATATGTCAATTTTCAGAACCCATCAGAAGATATTCAGGAATATTGTAGAAGATGGAGGTGGCAACTTCAGGGGGCCCATCTTATATGACATATAATGTTGAAAAATTATCAGGAGTTACTGGATGAGATGGGGAATCAGGAAATGACTGATTTGGGGACTATAGGTACTGGAATCTGGAAGAAAGGTCATTGAATTAATTATTCAAATAAATCAGATTCATTCCCAACATGATATTGTTTTATTGGCTCTAAAATATATTTGTATTCAATTAATCTCAAGTTTCATTACAATGACCAAATATCAAAGTAATTTACTGGATTCCTATTTGGATAAAATTGTTTAAATTAAGCAAATAAAATTGTAAATACTTCCAGTTTCTGAATTGGACAATATAGAGAATCATTTTTGAGTGTTTATGACATAGCATACAAGGCAATATAAGTAAGTATAATAATGCCATAACTACTGTGTGGACCATGTATTTGCATATTTGTATCACATATCATTTGATACAACAGAATACAGAACAACTTGAACAATTGAGAATCAGTTACAATTTTCACCCATGAATTTTCATTATTTCTTCTGAATGTTAAATTTTTTATAATCAGATCTAAGAAATATGTAAATTCGTTAATCCACAATCAAACATCAGATACCTTACTATAGTATATACAGTAAAATATAATTATAAAAAAAAATAAGTGGTGACTAATTATTCCTGAATTAATTGAACAATTGCATTTGCTCCCTTAGTAGGGCATGCATTGTTGGAGCAGAGAACAAAACGTTTTTCAAGTTATTTAGGCCAAAATATAATTTATGAACACCCAACATTTCCTAGAAACTGATGCTTCATGAAATATGTGATAACAAAATCAGTAATAAATCTGCTTTTGAATATATACATGGTCTGTCCATAGTCCATAAAGTAACCCTCCCAACTAGAGAATCAATGGGTGTTGAAAATTCATATTTAAATCCCACATGCCATTGAGAAAATATTTCAATAAAGCATCCAGACTCAATGAAAGTTTTTCAAAGGTTACTACCAAAAATTAGATTTGACACAATTTTTAAGGATCAAAAAGTAAAGAGGAGGGGTGTTACTTTAGGCTTAGGCTGGAGATGGTCTTTAGTAATGAAATATCTACAAGGGGCTTAGGCTGAAGATAGTATTTTCTTAGAAAATACCATCTTTCAGTCTAATGAAAATTCTTCAAGAGGCTTAGGCTAAAGATGGACTCTAGTAATAAAATATCTACTAGGGGCTTAGGCTGAGGATGGTATTTTCTAAGAATGAAACATGTTCCTGATTGTGTAACAACGTCATTAACATTTGTGGAGATGACTTTGAGCATTCCTTCCTTCCTTTGAAAATTTCCACTCCACTTTCAGCAATTTGGACTCTTACCAAAGATTATTCATAATTATCACCGTGTTGATATCCAGTGATCAATTATTTTGATATTCACCACTTGCATCACCGTCATCCTGGAAGTGAATAGTAAGTGAAAGTATGTTTTTTTATTCATGTAATATTTTCATAGTTTATAATATAAACCAAATACAGATACCTATAATATATATGGTGTTTGTGAATAGTTGTGAAGAAAACTTCAGAGGGTGATTCCATGTGATATTTTATTAAATGAAGTTCATATAAACATGATGATGTCCTAACCTTTTGAGATAATGGATGTTGAAGTAGGAAGTATGGTTTTTATTTATCAATTTATAAGCTTGCATGGTGCAAATTCCGTATGCTTTGGTGACCAACAAAGTCACAAAATATTTCTTATTGAGGTTGTTAAGTATGCTCAATGAGTGTATTGAAAGCACTCCTTTGAAATTTGTAAACCAATTGAATTTTCATTGTTTCCTCAAAAACTAAGGGAGATACAAAATAACAGATAAGAACATTGTCATTCAATCAATGAATATATGGAAATCATAAAAACCAGTGGTCATAAATATCAATCAATTACCCCAATGTGACGCCCTGGAAAAATTATTTTGAATCTGATTACACCACAAGAAGTTCCAAGTTACTATCATCCAAACCACCAAGTTTCATTGGAATTGATTGAGACATTCCAGTAGGCAAATAAAAATCGATTTTTCATGGAACTATTAATACCCTGTATCTGGAAAACGAAGCATATTCAAAGCATGGACACATGTTTATATGACTTTTATTTCCTAAAATATATCACAAGGTATCACCCCCTGTATAGATTATCAGTTCATCACACTCATTCACTAACACCCTGTACATTATATAGAATCAGATATTGAGAAAAAAATTTACAAGAACCAAGTATAATGTTCTGATAGAAAATTAACTAAACACAACATTCAGCAATACAGAGTGCTTTCGCAAAGAACTGAATGAATTGATTTTTAGTCAAACTATCCATTTCTGAGGAATATCCTAGAATAACAGATCAATTTTCATTCTCAATTTGCCACATTTTTAACACTATCTTTACAATAAGAGCATTTAATTTATCAGACTCACTGTATACAAACCTTATGTGTAATAAGTTTTTGAAATCAGTGTTTTACCTGTTTATATGTACTGATTTTGTAGTATCTTATCTTGAGATGAGCAAATTTCATTAGTTGAGTGAAGAATTCATCACACACATCTGCTTACATGATGATGGAGTCACCCAGGCATCAGTAGGTTTCTAAAAATAATTTTCATATAATAGGTATAATGTATCATCATAGTCTATCATAGTACTCAATAATTAAGTGAGAAGCTAATACCTATGTGAAATCATACAAAACTAATATCCATAAACCAAACAAATTGATATTCACATTGGGAGATTACATATGCTCATTGCTCAATGACTGTGAGAAACTTCTTCCTGCTGGCCCGAAGGAGAACCCAACCTGTTCTTCCACATTCATTCATCATATCAATATTAAATCTACACTTACCCTAAAAATTCCAGTGGATTGATCCTTTTCTAAGCAACTTTTTCCCGTGTTTTGTCACCTTAAATCATTCCTTCTCAAAATGGTTGTTACAGACATTACAATAGTTCTCA
Source organism: Phaedon cochleariae (assembly GCA_918026855.4). Classification (NCBI taxonomy): domain Eukaryota; kingdom Metazoa; phylum Arthropoda; class Insecta; order Coleoptera; family Chrysomelidae; genus Phaedon; species Phaedon cochleariae. The sequence goes on from OU896707.1 coordinate 24,061,240, forward strand.
ATTTTGGAACTTGTAGCACCCAAAGTAAATGAGTGGTAGAATCGGAAGTATCGATTATTAGCATTTGATCAGGGCTCTGATTTCCTTACTTGTGATGATCCTGTAACACTCAATATCGAATGTATCCACACTATCTACTTTGTCGCAAAGAAATATCACTTGAAAATCCAGGAATGGAGATGATTTCACAATTTCTGGTAGGCACAATAGGAGGAGACAGAGTTTGCTACACATTGATAATCAGAATAAACTACTATAATACTGGGAGCACAACACAAAACTATATCTATAAACGAAAGGAATATTAGAACAATGAGAATTGAAAAAGAATGATATTTTAGAAAAAAATTCAAAACAAGTCACGATGGCATGACAGCTCTTGACACTGACAACCAGTGACAACTTACATAACCACAAATTTCGAAATTTTTCTAGAAAAAAGTGACGATCATATCGTACGATACGGTAACATCCTCTAGCGGTCCTACACTCAACTGAGCTATTGGGAAGACCAGAAATTCCAGCTCACTAGATTTTTTCTCTATTTAGCAGACAATGTTCTGGAGTAATTGCCAGATGAAGAAGTTATTTATATTTATTCATTCATTCATGCATTTAAAATCAATCAATCAATAACAACAGTTGAAAATTAGCAACTATTCTCTGTTGGAGATAATTGAATCGAGAATATTAAAAAACTTCAATATTTCGGAGTGATATTAGATCGCATACTTTCATTCCAAGAACATGCAAATTACATAATATCAAAACTGAATTGTGCCATTTTCTATTTATCTACATGTTCACACTACCTCTCATTTTTTCTGATTTTTTTTTTACAAAAACGTAATTCTTCCACACCTCAACTTTTGTTCAACCATTTTATATCTTTTGAATCAGAATTATCTGAACAGAATACAAAAATTGCAAAACAGAGCTATGCGTATTATATTGTCCTGTAATAAGTACACCCGTTGAAAATATGTTGAAAATTTCAAATGGGCTGCCTGTTGAATATTATTCTGAATTTTCAGTACTGGTGAGTATTCATTTTCAGAATACAAAAAGGCGAAGCTCCTAATTATTCGATAAACATGCTAAATTATAATAAAGAAACGCATAATCATAATACCAGACATAGAAGAATACTGTTTCATTCCACCGAGGAGTAAGAGATTGGGAGACAATTCCATTTTTTCATCTGATGTGTAGAGTACTTGTTTCATGAGCATATTCAAAACTACACCGAGGAAAATGTGTATCAACTATAGTTAGAAATCGAATAATTCTAGCAAGAAACTCTAATAGCATAGGAGACAAGAAAGTTATCACCTGTGATTATAAAGTCGACTTCGATGATTAAAACCCACCTGCGATTATTTGAGAAATAACCTTGCTGCCCCTAGGGAGTGCACCGGTATATTGCTATCAGACGATGTTTCTCTAGTAGCTATACGACTTTGCTACCGCTAGTGAATGCATCTAATTAAAGGAGTAGGGCAATTTTATGATAGTAGGTAGAGAACTTCGCTAATCTCGGGGGATGACCATATAGATAGCTGTATGACATATTTTCTGTGGTTATTCAGTTATTTTCCAGGATTGTTGTCATGAAAAAAGGTGACATTTTGACTGAAATGCATTTTCACTTTCTATAATTTCCACCCTGGTGTTTTTTTTTATCGCTTGGAGCGCACAAAAGGGAATCCCTATAATGTTCAAAGAACATCGTGCGTTCCTATTGAGGATAGGGACAGGAGGTAGGTATTGTATTTTTTTTTGAATTTCTGGAGATTATATGTTGATGGGAATACTTCCACAGGCAATGAATTCCAGAGCCCAGCTGTTCTATGGATGAAGGAGTCTTGATAAAGTGCTGTTCGATATCTTTCCAGGTTGACAACGAAAGGATGTGCTGACTGGGCTTGTCTAGTTCGTCTGATTGGTATTGCTAGTGAACCCAGACAGCACTGGATATTCATAGAATATTCTCTAAATATGCTAAAAAGGAGGAGTATATTCCGAATATTCATCGATTATTCCTAGAATATATACATGCCACTGGAACATCTAAAAGGAATATTCCAAAGTGAATAGTCGGACATGTTCAGGGAATATTCAGGTATGAATCTTCCAGGAATATTCCCAACAGAATATTCTCTGTTGTATATTCATGAAATATACCCAACTGAATATTTTGTGCGGTATATTCATGAAATATACCCAACTGAATATTCTGTGCGGTATATTCATGAAATATTCTCAACTGAATATTTGGTGGTGAATATTCATGAAATATTCCATGAATATTCCTTTGTTTCTCAAAACATAAATACCATTTATTATTTCAGAGATATGAGTATCAAACATCAATTAGATGTGAGGGGATTTTGAAACAAAAAGTGTTTATGATCCGATTTCGAACAATGCTCTCACAAGAACTTGATATGTATAACATTATTCAATTCGATTACTGGCCTAGTGGTCAAGGCGTTGCTCTGATAGTCTTGAGGTCACGAGTTCGATCCCTACTTGAGTCACTTTTTTTAATTTTAGAATATGTTTATCGGAATATTCCAGGAACATTCAACAGAGAATATTCTTTTGGGTATATTCTATGATTATCTGAGGAATTCCCATTCGCATATTTAGAGAATATTCCACAGATATTCCGGAATATTCCAGATTATTTCTAGAATATTCCAATATTCCAAAAGGAATATGATAGGGAGATTCATGGAATATCTGGTGCTGTCTGGGAAGGGATGATAGCATCAGAGATTTCCGAAGAACATTTCCCGTGGAAGTATCGATAGAAAAGTGGAAGGTCGCCGACCTTTCGACGGTGTTCCAATGATGTCAAAGAGTGAGTGAGTGTGGCGTCACCCACCAGGCGAATAGCTCTGAAATTCAATAGATCGATGGGTTTGCACCCACCCAATTTGACAAAATCAAAGTTGCATTGAACCAAAAAGGAGAAAATGTTGAATGTAGAATAATAATATTTCAGTCAAAATACCTCGAATGAACTCACTTTCATTATTCCATCAATCCTGGTAACAACTAAAGCAACTTGAATCAACCAAAGGGCTGGAAGGGACACTCAATATTTTTTCACTTGTTCAAGAATGTTTCCTCTCTATATTTGGGTTCAGATGCAGATTATGAATACTAAATTGGATTGAAGAGAGAAAGTATTCCTAACTGTTGTGTCGTCGAGATTGTCGTCCTGTACATGAGTTTGCCCACCTGAGAATGATTGAACATGTGTTTGGGATGCAAGATGCCTGACAAATGCTTATAGAGGGAACATGTCGAATAACGATAAGAAGGCGCTGCATAACCCCAAGTAGGTTCGTGAAATATTATTTTCGTGGCAGGATGACAGTTGTATTATTGGTAGTGAGTGCAGTTTCAAGCAATGAAACTTGCAGTCACAGGCATATAACTCACTAGTAGTAATTCAGCTAAACAACTACGAAAACAAATCATGCTGTCCCAGTGTGGCTGCCTGATAGCGACAGCAGTATACCTACCTGTTGCAGAAAATTCACTTTCAGCAAAGTCGTTATAGGATTCCAATGTGCTGCTCCTATTTGAAAATGTGTAACAGTAATAGAATTTCTTGTAATGGTAGCAAGAAGTATCTCTGCAAAAACTCAAATGGCTTAATTTTTCTCAGTGCAAGTTAAAAATGCATTTATTGAAAGGATCCAACTCGAGTTTTTGAAGATTTTGAATTGTTTGTTTTTTGTACTGTGAGATTATTTTAATTTTCATGTGGATCTTGAGAGATTTGTTTCGTTTTGATTTCATCTTATGACTGCATATTGTACAGATACTTGTATTAGCTTTTTTTGCTGAATTAAGAATCATATAATTATTATATTTCTTGTCGGTGCACTAAAAACAGCAACAGTGTCAATTGCATAAGGCACAATTTCAGCCATCACATTATATTACATAGGACCCAAAACAGTCACTTAGGTTATCTTGCATCCACACCTGATTCATTCATTATTATTAACAATCGAATTGAGATAATTTTCCAATAATATCAGTGGACTATGATGAACAACCATAATTTGGACACTGGAAATACATTTTGGATCGCTTCATGATATCAAGAGTGGACGAGATTGATTATATCAGCCGATGATAAATAATTATAACACCCCCAATTTGCTGACAAAAGAGTTATGAATAGTGTTCTGTAAATGGAGTGAAAAACAAAATAAAATAATTGAAATGAGTAATGTTATATGTGTTCTTCTCCGAAATTGATTCAGCAGATTTTGAGCATAACATGAATTTTTTTTTATTCATTTCGAATGACTATGATACATATATGTATAATGTTTATATTTAGACCATTTGGAAAAAAAATGAGGGCAACCCAAGCGCAAATGGCTTGTTTTGTGCCAACCAATTTCTTCCTGACGGTGACAATATCAATAATTTTTATATATGGTACAACAATGATATATATATTTTGAATAATAATTGGGAATTATCCGGTTCAAAAAGTAGGTATAATTACACTAATAACAGATATTACAGAGTCAGAAAGGAAAAAATAAAATGCATAATATTTATTGTCAAAATTCAATTCATGCATTGAAATTATGAAAATAATATTATTATTGATATCATGTTGCTCGGATTATTTTCCGAGAGGTGCTTATAAAAAAATTCAGAGAGCTCTTCAGCGTGTTTTGTGTTTGTGATTGGTCAAATTATCTCATGACCAAAATAGTCATATTCAGTATTTCAAAGTGTACCAATTGAAAAAAAAAATTCGTGGATATCAGTTTTCTCAAACATTTCGAGCATTGCGACAAGCCGTCTTGCTCGAAAAATCGCGCGTGTTGGAAAGAACTTTTACTATACTATTTTCGAACGTCACAGGATGTTTTGTTCGTTTATTCATAATATTGAAGATTGACATTGATTGCTATAACATTTTCAACGTTGGACTACACAACAGCGATGCTAAAAGGCCTGATAAAGCAAATTTTCTTTTTACGTAGCTGACAGATATTAATTAGTGTGAAGTTATCCACACTTTTCCAGCCACACTTTTTGACGAGTAGAAAAATTCATGTGATACAGAAATTCGACCGCCTCACAGTGTTGCCAGTTTTCCATGTTCGGCAGTGAAATTCTTCTTGTCATTATACTCTATTTCTCCATTGGTTGAGTAGTACTGTATACAGAAGTATCTAATACAAGATAATACTTAGTAGGGACCCCTGTAACAATCAGACATTGGACAGTGGGTAGGTAATTGTTTCCAGGGGAATCATGAACCCATTTCTGTTTTTAATATTATTGTAGGTACACTATGTTTTTTTCACCAAGAGATGTGGAATTTAGGGGAGTTGAAAGAACATACATACATACCTATTATTCATTTACTTGACCCTACAAGGGACAAAATGTAATTGATGTGCTCATTTATTTTTCGCAAGAAGAAATGTAATACCATAGGGAAAGCACATTGTTCAGATTCATTTAGTTGGCCGTACGAGGGTAGTGAGATAGTTATTTCCGTGGATAAAAAAATGCAACTTTGAATCCAATTGATGTGCTCCAGTTTTTCTTCCTCAATTAGATGTATAATATCGTTAAGAAGAAAAAACATCGTTCAGATTTATTTGGTTGGCCGTACGAGAGACGTGAGATAATTATTTCCCTTGATAGCAAAATGCAACTTTGTATCCACTTGATGTGCTCAAGTTTTTCTTCCTCATTTGGATGTATGATATCGTTTAAAAAAAAACTATTGTTCAGATTTATTTGGTTGGCCGTACGAGGGAAATGAGATAGTTATTTCCGTGGATAGAAAAATGCAACTTTGTATCCAGTTGATGTGCTCACGTTTTTCTTTCTCGAAGATATGAATGGTATCGCTAAGAAGATAAAACGAAGTTAAAATTCATTTGGTTGGCCGTACGAGGGAAGTGAGATAGTTATTTCCGTGGATAGAAAAATGCAACTTTGTATCCAGTTGATGTGCTCCAGTTTTTCTTCCTCAATTAGACGTATACTATCGTTAAGAAGAAAAAACATCGTTCAGATTTATTTGGTTGGCCGTACGAGGGACGTGAGATAATTATTTCCCTTGATAGCAAAATGCAACTTTGTATCAAGTTGATGTGCTCAAGTTTTTCTTCCTCAATTAGATGTAAAATATCGTTGGGAAGAAAAAACATTGTTCAGATTTATTTGGTTGGCCGTACGAGGGAAATGAGATAGTTATTTCCGTGGATAGAATAATGCAACTTTGTATCCAGTTGATGTGCTCAAGTTTTTCTTCCTCAATTAGATGTATGATATCGTTGAGAAGAAAAACATTGTTCAGATTCATTTGGTTGGCCGTACGAGGGTAGTGAGATGGTTATTTCCGTGGATACCCAGCAAACATAATTTTTGCGGCCCTCTAATGGTACAATGAAACTTGCCGGCGAGCGGTAACAGCGGTCCTCTATTGTACAACTAAATTGGGCCGGCTAGCCCGTGTCCCGGCGGCCGACAGCCTACTGTGCTACCGCCTCTCTAGAGCCATCAGTATGCCGCTTATTACATTGCAGGGCTTCTGGTGGGCAGAAGCAAGTTCTCGAATGTACTGCATTCATGGCATATCTTCGGCCCGATTGAGACTTTTCAGAGACTGCCATTAATTGGCCGCTTGAGTATTTTTATTCCCCCCGATAGAGGAGTTTTTCAGGGCCGTTGGTTAACGAGGTTGAATGAATTGAATATTCATGGTATTCTGTTTTTTGATGTTCCATTTCTCAACTAGGTTTGTCAAAAAATATACAGGGTAATGCATATATCTCAGTGGAAATAGGTTTTTTGATAGGTATCCCAGTTTATATCACCACTTGGAAAGCAACGTATCTCATTTCCACTCAGATTTGCATCACTCTCTTTATTTTCAAACTGATTGAAAAAGTGGAACTTCAATAAACAGAATTGAGGTTTCCGAGTTTTTTGTGAATCCTCTGGGTATAACAGAAATGTGGAATTCACTCCTTACCTGAAGTTGTTGAATAATTACATAAAATCTGTGAGATGGCATTCTGATATCACAGTTATTTCCTGGAACTAGCAGTATAAATACCCCATACAAAAACAAGAACTGAGAATATTCATGTGTGTATATTATTGCCATGATCACTACCAATACATATCATAACTATGGGAACATCAAACATCTTAATTCTAGTTCTACATTTCACTCTGTATACTCATTATGAAAAGGTACCTACAATTTCCAATAATATGTATTTGTGTTTCATCATGCAGGATAGATATTAATTTTTCCACTTGTTTCAAAAAGTTGCTAACTCTAGGTCAAAAATTACATCACCTATGTACCTACCAAATAACTTGAAAGTTATGTAGGTAATCATCAGTTATTATATTGATCAAGTTATTGTCAACAATAGAGTTCAATCCACAAGAAAACAATTCCCAGATATGGAGAACCTTACTCTTCATCATATTAATATGAGTGTTGCCTGGAAGAGAGATATCATATACCATGAAGAAATTTATATCATAGTCTGTGGTTGATGGGCTTCTGGTTGTTGATTTTGTAGCTGAAAGATTGAATGATTTCATTCTCTACTAATCCAAAACATGCAACATTATATATACCTACAGTAATTCTTGGAATATAACTGTTTCTCCAAGTAGGTACTCTTCTATTTTGATTTCGAAAATACACTCTAAGAAAACTGTTGGTGTCTTTTCCAATTCCAGACTGTTAGAATTAACACTAACCCTATTCAACACCAAAATTGTACTATCCTATCATAAGTATTGGGAATTTGATATCGTGGGGTTCGACGGTGTAAATCGTGATACATTATGGCATATCTGAATTCGGAATCACACTTTTCATACTCATTATTTGAATTCAAACTGTAAACATCAAATTATTCTATTCATGAATCACAAAGTTGATATATTCTGAAAAATTATCATTAGTAGGTGTAATTTTTCAAAATTCATATCATGAAAGTGATCAACTATCATATTTTTCATGTGACTATCAATTTTATGAAGTATCCATATTCACACAATAATAATTCCTCTTCAAGATATTCACCTAGTAATGAGATTGATAACCAAACCAGTGTATTTTCTGATATCACTGGAATAAATGACACTGGAATAGATGTAAATCAACACCACTAATATCAGAAAAACATCGGAACAAATTTGTCGCCATACACTGTTGCCACCTCGTCTATTTTATATTACTTAAACCTATTTCATATATAACACTTTGAACATCGTGGTGTAAGATAATGATTAGAAGTTGATGAATTTAATATCAATATGATGCTCTCTAATTAACGACTGCAACATTCTGTATCATTACTGCAGAGCTTACATGCATTTTGGTCCACCATTCGTCAAACATACTCGACAGGCTGAGTCAGCACATCATCGTTTTGTCGTCAATCTAGAATTATGTCAAGCAACTCCTTTCCAAAACACGTTTGTCTATGGAACGACGAAGCTTCGGTATTCTTTGCCAACGGAAGTATTTCCAAGAACTTATGAGGACAATTTCATTTAAGTACCTACTGCCTATGTTCATTGAATTATCATGAAACTATAGGTACATATACTTAGTTATTTCATATCGTGATGCTTGGCAACCTTGCGCATCTTCTTTGCATGTGTACGTGCTCCTATCACTTCCACACTCCAGACTCCAGAGTTCCACAGCCATTCGTAGTAAACGTTGAGCAATATTCTTCACTGTGCTTTCAATAAGCACGGGTCATGTTGCTCTTCCAGTGTAAAGTGCATGATTGTTTCTATCATGAAGTGTATAAAAATAAAATTCAAATGCTCAGAAAAGTTTATTGAGGAGTCAAAATCAGAAACAATTGTCTCGATGTTCGACACAACACCAAAATCGATGGGACACAGAGCTACCACAGGTAATACAGGTCAAAATGACTTGATTGGACCTAACTTGTTTATATAAAAGAATGTACCGTTTGTCCGTGAGGTGAGTTTAAAGTTTTCATAAATAAACACATTTTCGTTCGCTGATCGCTGTTCAAAAATGAGTGAAACAAATTTTAGAGTATAACTCTTCTTTCAGTAATGGAAGAATCCCGAAAGATATTGTAGATCTTTTGAAAATATGTTTATTTATGAAAACTCTGAACTCGTCTCACGGACAAACGGTATATTTTTCAATAAAAAGAAGTTGGGTCCAATCAACTTATTTTGACCCGTATCACCTGTGGTAGCTCTGTGTCCCAGCAATTTTGAGATACCCTGTACCTATATCTCAACAAAAATATTTCACACTATAATGAATTACAAATTGATTGAAGCAATTTTGTTTCATACCTAAATGTGTCAGAATTCTGAAGATTCGTGTCAGATGAAGAACTGTCCTCAATTAGAATTGACACAATTCCGGTTAAGAATTCAATGATCTGGTGTAAATAAACACCGTTCATTGTAGATTTGATCATTTGATGATGATTTTGTAAACTCATTCCGGTGTGACTTTAAATATACTGATGTTTTTCATGATCAATAGTATTGTGATTCACACCAGACCAGTGCGAACTCTATCAGAAAACATTGCACATAACACACCAGACTGGTATTACTTTACATCGATTTCGAAATCACAAATCTCACCTGAAAATGTGCAGAGATAGCACCAAACACCGGTGCTCTACAAATAGGTGTGAATTAACACTGAAATATGCAGGACCTCTAAGGAAATCATTCGGTGTTAGCTGGTGTCAACTGGTGTTCCAGTTTTTCTTAGAGTGTAGATTTATGATTCATATGTAATGAAAGCTCATGCATCTTCAAAGTCCTCATATATTATCATATTCTTGTGTATTTGCTGAACATGTCCAAACTATCATTGCATCTGTTTGTCCAATGGTGTTTGTGAAATTATTGTCTAAAATTGGAGAATTATCTAGCTGTGCAAGTCTGTATATATGTTTTTTCCTTACTCACTCTGTATTTATTTCAATGCCCTTCCATTTTGTATAAAAATCCACTAGAAAACCAAACACGAACTGAACACAGTACTAAAATCTCTGTTGAGAGTGTTGAAACAACATAAACAAAGAAATTAATATGCGCCATACTGAATCATTGTTACCACTGCAAAATGATCAAAATAAAAACGCACGCGAGCGAGGGATGCCAACGTTGAGTGAGTGATGATGGCATACTCCGTTGAAATTTTGATGGCCCTTGGACTTGGATACATACAGCGGAAGACTAGCGGCTAGGGAACAGAGGCCCATCATAACTATGTGTACATTCTGCCTTCGTCACATAATCCTTCGAAATTATATGGAGGGCCTTTCGAGGCATGCCGACATCGACATTTGCCCGCCGTTCTCGCCATGGGCCCGGCTTTCTACCGCCTGTCGATGTTTGCTGGGTAGAAAAATGCAAATTTGTATCCAGTTGATGTGCTCACGTTTTTCTTTCTCGATGATATGAATGGTATTGCTGAGAAGATTAAACGAAGTTCAAATTCATTTGGTTGGCCGTACGAGGGAAGTGAGATAGTTATTTCCGTGGATAGAAAAATGCAACTTTGTATCCAGTTGATGTGCTCCAGTTTTTCTTCCTCAATTAGATGTATAATATCGTTAAGAAGTGAAAACATCGTTCAGAGATTTATTTGGTTGGCCGTACGAGAGACGTGAGATAATTATTTCTCTTGATAGCAAAATGCAACTTTGTATCCAGTTGATGTGCTCAAGTTTTTCTTTCTCGAGGAGATGTATGGTATCGTTAAGAAGATAAAACAAAGTTCAGATTCATTTGGTTGGCCGTACGAGAGACGTGAGATAATTTTTTCCTTGTATCCAATGGACGTGCGTCAACTTTTTTCTATACATGGTTTAATGGGATCTATAAGAAATCAGAACAATAATCAAATTGACTAATATTTCTTTAATTCAAGTAGGTATGTAGAGGTGATATCAAAATAATCAATTTTCAGTTTTTTTTTTTCGGTACACCATAGAACTAGTTATTTTGCACCGTTTTTGTCTCCTATATTTTTTTCATTGAATCAACCGTTTCAAAGATATATCGATTTCAATTCTGCAATTTAACAAACGGTTGCATTTAAGCTGCCGTCTATCCAGCAAGCGACGTGCGTTCATCGTCAATTTATATTAAATATTTGGCAGCGTTTGTTTCCCGAGTTTGTTTTACACAACTTGCTATTCACTTTCGATTCCGCACAGAAGAAATAGAGAGTTTGTGTTTATTCATGAAATATAAAAATCTCGACATGAAATCATTTTTTCATAGTCTAAATAGTGTTTAGTCGGGGGAGTATAGGAATTCATGTATACCTAGACTCAACTTCCTCACGTGAACAATTATTGTCACGATTGAGTGATTCATGTATTAGTTCTTGTAGTACTATTCAGATTTAAGCAGATGTTCATCTCAGTTTATTTTCTTAGATTTTTTGTGTGTTTTGTGATCCCTTTTGATAAGTCAGAATATTGATTGATTGATTCATTTTGAATGTTCTTACGTTGTCATACTACATTATTCACTGTAATCAGTATTCCACTCCGTATTCCACTCATTAGTGGGTTCAGTAGTAATAGGTGAAAATATATTATATATATATATAAATAACTATCTCACTACCCTCGTACGGCCAACCAAATAAATCTGAACAATATTTTTTATTTTCAACGATATTATACATCCAATTGAGAAAGAAAAACTTGAGCACATCAAGTGGATACAAAGTTGCATTTTGCTATCAAGGGAAATAATTATCTCACGTCCCTCGTACGGCCAACCAAATAAATTTGAACGATGTTTTTTCTTCTTAACGATAGTATACATCTAATTGAGGAAGAAAAACTGGAGCACATCAACTGGATACAAAGTTGCATTTTTCTATCCACGGAAATAACTATCTCACTTCCCTCGTACGGCCAACCAAATAAATCTGAACAATAGTTTTTTTTAAACGATATTATACATCCAAATGAGAAAGAAAAACTTGAGCACATCAAGTGGATACAAAAATAAATCTGAACGATGTTTTTTCTTCTTAACGATATTATACATCTAATTGAGGAAGAAAAACTGGAGCACATCAACTGGATTCAAAGTTGCATTTTTCTATCCACGGAAATAACTATCTCACTACCCTCGTACGGCCAACTAATTGAATCTGAACAATGTGTTTTCCCTATGGTATTACATTTCTTCTTGCGGAAAATAAATGAGCACATCAATTACATATTGTCCCCTGTAGGGTCAAGTAAATGAATAATAGGTATGTATGTATGTTCTTTCAACTCCCCTAAATTTCACATCTCTTGGTGAAAAAAACATAGTGTACCTACAATAATATTAAAAACAGAAATGGGTTCATGATTCCCCTGGAAACAATTACCTACCCACTGTCCAATGTCTGATTGTTACAGGGGTTCCTACTAAGTATTATCTTGTATTAGATACTTCTGTATACAGTACTACTCAACCAATGGAGAAATAGAGTATGATGACAAGAAGAATTTCACTGCCGAACATGGAAAACTGGCAACACTGTGAGGCGGTCGAATTTCTGTATCACATAAATTTTTCTACTCGTCAGAAAGTGTGGCTGGAAAAGTGTGGATAACTTCACACTAATCAGATATTAGTGGAAAAATTCTTCAGTTGTATTGCGATGAATGACTCAAATGAAAGTTTCTCCATATCAAAGTTTGTCGTTGATTTTGAAATATATTCGAATACATGGAATTAGGCTCAATGTACTTACTGCTATTGAGAGGAAATGCATAACTGATTTGATACTGCAAAATATACCTGTTGACTTGACAAGAATCATCTGCTATTATGAAGGTATTGTTTGATAATAACTGTGGAACAAAATAAACAGTCAGATATACCCTCTGAGGATCGTACACGAAAGAATGATGATCAATAAACATGTTTTTCTACCACTAGCTATACAACCAACCATCATCAACTCTTTTTCAAGAGACCAGAAGTGTTATCTCTACCAAGTTATAGTTCTCGGCATTTTATGAACTACTAGTTCATAAAGTCGAAGCCACCTCTGTTATAATTATCGACTCAAAGTTACTGTTCTGCATGCGACATTTGCAGGGATAACTCTCGAATTTCACTAAACTATAATGAGAAATGTATTTTTAGTGAGAAAATAAATATACATCTTGGGACCTAATAGCCGCCGGCTGACTTCCACTGAATGCCAATCCTCTTCAGAGCCAATAAACAACATAGTAATTATATTTATTGAGTACCTAAGGTTTTAAACTGTCCCTATTGATACATTCACGTCAATACACATTCAGACAAGTGAATGCAGATTCTTGAACAACAATTCATGTCATCAAATTACACATTATCAACACAAATGGACATTATCATGTTATAATTGTTCACTGATGATGACTGACGAATCGGATGTTGGCATTGGAGTATTGGACCCGTTCTACACAAATTAAAATAATCTGTCCGGGTAAGGAACTCAACGAATAATCGTCGACAGGTGAGCAGTTAATCACACACCTGAAGCTCACATTAGAACCGTACAAGAATGCAATGTAAATTTATTGTAATACACGTTAGTGTTATTAATTTCCTTTTGTTCGGAGGCACACAGCACAGCTAACATGTATACAAATCCATACATCATGGGTCGTGATGAATGCTCAACGATGTTCAGCAATTTAACTTAACTGAAGGCGACTCGTGCCTCCTGATGATTCATATCAACATGCTTCTTTTCAGAATGGAGGAAATTGTACAATTCGTGCCCGAGGAGGATAAGAGAACTACAATGATGATAAAAAATTGAGAATATCTGTGCATGGATTTTTCATGTTTTCACACCTCGTTTTCGGTCTGCAAAAATTCGTATTGCTAAAAGTTGAAACAAAAATCATTATTCGTTGATAGTTAATGATAGTTGAATAAGTGATAATAAGAGATAGACTCATGACAAAAACAAATCATGTTTTGGATAATTTGATGAGCTCCACAAGAAACTTAGTTCTTGTAATGTTCTCAGCCACTCCACTTAGCACTCTGGGAGCTAAGTAACGTGCATCGATATAAAAAATTGTGAAGACCGGATGACCCATTCAATATCTTGAAACTTGAGAGTAGTAAAACATTGTAATTTGTAACCTCGGAATTAACCCAAAGGTCGAAGGTCTTCGACTAGCGGACGCAACTCCATTGTTTCGCAGAATATGTACAAGTTGGTGTTGTACATTCAACGAAAAATATCAATGATCAACTATCCTGAGTTGAGCCAAATAGTGAATAACGAGGTCAGTAAAATGGGGAAGACGATAAAAAATTCGAAATGAATTCGAAATGAATTCAACATCACCGAAATCACCTTTATGGTTGCGAAATCAGGACCACGCTGTGAATTCCTTAGCTGGGCCACAATGGATTGGCCTCAAATGGTCTCCAAGTGTTCCAACCTGTATAACCCTCATCAACTACTCGGGGTCGATGAGTACAGGGAAATCTTGGCCCCAGAATCAGGAGAATAAAAATGAAAATGATAATAATAATCAGAATATGATGATAATATACAGGTTGCTGCGAAATTCGACCGACAACGCTTGACAGGTGAGAACCCTCGTGATTTCATAATCACTGAGAAAGGGACATACGGTTCAGGGCGTTGAAGTCAAGAAATTAACATAGTTTTTTCGCAATATCTCAAGAAAAATTGAATGTAATGCATTCAAATTCTGAATATGGTTTCATATACCGAGTCAATAAAGTGATCAAAACCGATATGTAAGGACCGATAAGGATGAGTAGTCTATAATCTAATGAGTTTTAATGAGATGTGCATATGTTGTGAATATTTTAGATGTTCGAAAAGACAATACCGGCATGTTCTTAAACATATCCTTTAAGTTTGTATGAGTATTGAAGTTCTTGAGGAATGGTAATTTGAGAGATACTGTGCGGACATCATGTTAAAGGATTCACGAGTTTTCATCAGGCAATGTGAAATACTGACAAATTAGAAATAGAATATTGGTGAGAAAAAACAGTTCTAATTTGTGATTCTCATTGATTTCAATTCGGAGTATGATTATGGAGTATTCAAGAATTTTGGGAAGGACATTATTATTATTTTCAACGTATTACATTCAGAAGGCTGATCTTATCAGTGGTTTCCATGAGCTTTTATGTGTTTTTTTTGCAGAAAACAATTCGGAAAAGCTTTCATCTTCTAGATTCACAGTTTTTCACCCACTTAGCACTCTGGGAGCTGAGTAACGTGCATCGATATAAAAAATTGTGAAGACCGGATGACCCATTCAATATCTTGAAACTTGAGAGTAGTAGAACATTGTAATTTGTAACCTCGAAATTAACCCAAAGGTCGAAGGTCTTCGACTAGCGGACGCAACTCCATTGTTTCGCAGAATATGTACAAGTTGGTGTTGTACATTCAACGAAAAATATCAATGATCAACTATCCTGAGTTGAGCCAAATAGTGAATAACGAGGTCAGTAAAATGGGGAAGACGATAAAAAATTCGAAATGAATTCGAAATGAATTCAACATCACCGAAATCACCTTTATGGTTGCGAAATCAGGACCACGCTGTGAATTCCTTAGCTGGGCCACAATGGATTGGCCTCAAATGGTCTCCAAGTGTTCCAACCTGTATAACCCTCATCAACTACTCGGGGTCGATGAGTACAGGGAAATCTTGGCCCCAGAATCAGGAGAATAAAAATGAAAATGATAATAATAATCAGAATATGATGATAATATACAGGTTGCTGCGAAATTCGACCGACAACGCTTGACAGGTGAGAACCCTCGTGATTTCATAATCACTGAGAAAGGGACATACGGTTCAGGGCGTTGAAGTCAAGAAATTAACATAGTTTTTTCGCAATATCTCAAGAAAAATTGAATGTAATGCATTCAAATTCTGAATATGGTTTCATATACCGAGTCAATAAAGTGATCAAAACCGATATGTAAGGACCGATAAGGATGAGTAGTCTATAATCTAATGAGTTTTAATGAGATGTGCATATGTTGTGAATATTTTAGATGTTCGAAAAGACAATACCGGCATGTTCTTAAACATATCCTTTAAGTTTGTATGAGTATTGAAGTTCTTGAGGAATGGTAATTTGAGAGATACTGTGCGGACATCATGTTAAAGGATTCACGAGTTTTCATCAGGCAATGTGAAATACTGACAAATTAGAAATAGAATATTGGTGAGAAAAAACAGTTCTAATTTGTGATTCTCATTGATTTCAATTCGGAGTATGATTATGGAGTATTCAAGAATTTTGGGAAGGACATTATTATTATTTTCAACGTATTACATTCAGAAGGCTGATCTTATCAGTGGTTTCCATGAGCTTTTA
Source organism: Phaedon cochleariae (assembly GCA_918026855.4). Classification (NCBI taxonomy): domain Eukaryota; kingdom Metazoa; phylum Arthropoda; class Insecta; order Coleoptera; family Chrysomelidae; genus Phaedon; species Phaedon cochleariae. The sequence goes on from OU896707.1 coordinate 24,077,704, forward strand.
TGTGTTTTTTTTGCAGAAAACAATTCGGAAAAGCTTTCATCTTCTAGATTCACAGTTTTTCACCCACTGTGCAAGAACTCATACTATTAACCTTATTTCATTGTAACCAAGATACGTTGTTACGTTGTGAATTTGGTGCTATTGACATCTCAAAGATTATCTTAGAGTCGTTATATATGTCCACCAACAGTACAATATCGCAGGACGTCGCAAGTACGTTGAGTAAGAGTCGAAACTGATACGTGTCATGAAACAGCTTTGTTACAGTGAAAGTACATTCTCGAATAGTATTTGCGATAACGCTTTTACGTATCATGTCTTCATTTCTGAATGTAAAAAGTACATATCCCTGGACGATTTCATAACATTCCTGTTTCATTATTGTTGACTCTCTTGTAACATTACTAGGATCTTTCGAAATATACAGGGTGATACACCAAAAATGCCCACCCTTGTAACTTGGTTATTTCTAGACCAATATTCGTGAATTCTGAAAACTAATACTGGTATAATCACATGTAGCTAGATTTTATCACACTGGGTTTTTCATATTATGTGGGACGCGTCCTCTCATTTCTCCCACTACAGAGAACGATAAATAGGTATAAAGAAGCAAACTTGGTTCAATCATCTCAAATGAATCGAAAGAAATGAAAAATGGTAGATATTTTTAACAACTTGGAAACAAAAGAGTTCCGGTGAATTCTTTGAAGGATCATTTATTATTGTTTTGAGCTGCCCTCGGAGCTGCCCTATCACATCTTGATGTGCGTCCCATATATTTTGAAACACCCAGTTTATATTTTCTGGCTAAAAAATATACCAAAAAGTTTTTGTATTCTGCGATCGGTCCAGAAATGATCAAATTTACAAGAGGGAACATTTATGTTGGATCACCCTGATATTTACTATAGTCAGCTCCATTGCTAACTACCTACTTATCACAGGAAAAAAATAAATTCAGAAATGTATTCAATCAATGTATGTAAGGTAGAACTACAATTGAAAATAAATGGATATTTGATGACTTATTATCCTTCCACGTATGTCACTTCAGTTAGTTCAGTTTTATGATTCTATGGGCGAATCTATTTCAAGGCTGAGGATTTCATGAAATGCACCTGAAACACCAAACAATTCTAACACACAATATCAGCATCAAATATTCATATCATCCTACCTCGATTCTGCCTCGATTAATTTCCTTCCTGATGGTGTGTTCTTGATTCTCGATACTTTCACTCTCCTCTGTGGCAGTGGGATTTTAGAGTGTTCCAGCCCAATGTAAGAGTTGATTTTCATGTTGTCATCATTTTTTCATATGCCTTTCAAGAATAAAGGACCCCAATAAACGTCTCTATTTTTGATTGAATGAAATCCCAGATTTTGAAATATACATATACCATACCTAAGTAGGAAATTTACATTACCTACTATATGCATTCCACTTTTTCATACCTAAACTTCCCAGGCAAACAGCAGATGTGTATGCCATCATTTCTACTAAAGTAGGTCAGAGGGTAGGTTTGTTCAGAGCTCACGTATGTTCTAATAATGTAGGTATCCATCAGGTTCCGAGGAAACTTCATAAGTACTGACCTGTAAACAATGTAGTACTTGAAGACATTGATATATTCCAATGAAAGCTTCCGTAAATGACATGAATCAAACTATTTTGAGGGAGCTTGTTGGTCACTGATATACCTATACAGCTATTTGGTGATACATTTTTCTATATTGCATATGACCTAACCCCAAAAATCAAATAATATTACTGAGTTCATTTGAAACTAAGAGATGAACAATAATAGAGCAGGACTTGTAGTTATCTTTATCACATAATTATATATTCACTGATGAAGATACCCGAGATTATAAATTCTGACTGAAGCCATTATAAATCAGACTACTGTGTGCTGATACATAAACAGAAAATTATGATTTTGGTAATTCAACTAACCTATCTCACCATGTTTTCTAAAAAACGCACTTTCACTTGATTTTCTTGACTATTACTCTACCTCAAAAGTCAAAATTCCCACTTTATTGTGAGACACACACACAAACCACGCCGTCCGTCATAACCACGACAGCATCATCTCTCAAAATGGCGAATATTAGCAAAATAGCACAAAGTGAGAAAGATACATGTCTGATTCGAATTAAGTTCGTGATAATAGTCCCACGGGAGATGATAAAAGTACGTCACATAAAATGTTCTGTGGATGAAATGAGAATACTTTGGAGAAGGCGTTGGAATATTGACTCAAATAAGATCACATAGACGTGCATAGGTCCGTTTACTGTTACGAAACAGCGACGTGTATCTGGGGATGTAGCAGAGTCAGCCCAAATAAGGGACGAATTAAAACGTCCCAGAAATATGTTATTATCACTTATAAAAGATGTAATCTCAAAAAGGTCACCAAAGGTACAAGAAATTAACGTTACCAAACATCCCCGGGATGTTCCTTGCTCAGTGGGCAGGAATTACTTCTATTTCGCAAGACACCATTGGCGCAGGAACCATTTTTGTGTTGATAATATCGAAGGCAGTGCTTGGACGCACGCCATTATGTTGAAGCTGAAAATTATATATATTTTGTTTGAAAAACATGCGCCTACATCCATTGTCGCTTTCTTGGAATATCTTATTGATTTTCTCTCAATTTTCTTCAATTTTGAACACCCTGTGTTTTCGTTATGGAACATTAAGATAACTTTCACCAATTCTTCATGTTGAATTATTCAGTGCAGTTGTATTGAATATTTCCAGCTGTAATTCCTATACAGAGTGAAGCTATTAGTAGTAGTATATTCTGGATATACTGACAGGATTAGGCGCAAGATACTTTGTTCAAAAAGTTTTTGCTGAGACGCGCTTTGGTAACGGAATGCCCTGCATTCCAGAAGGCCGTGGTTGCGGCTTCACCTCTAAACTATCTGTGAGAACAACATGTCAGGGAGAGTGTGAGGTGCTCAAATATAAAGGGTTGATTACAGATGCAATTGGTTCATAGATATATATATTTACTCTTTACTGGTGCCTGATTTTTGTCATCAAGATCTTTTTCCTCTTCGAGATGATAGGTTCGCATAGTTCACATACAGTTCTCAACACACTAAATGGACCACTCATAATTTGACTCTATTTCGAAGACCTGTTATTTTTTAAAAAATTGACCAATCTCCATGCGGTTTTTGATATCAGATGTGATGTTTCATCGACTTCAAAGAGAGCTAGAACACTCTAAAAGAGTTCGCAGAACAAAACTTACACTGGGTGTAAAGTGGAACCATTACACTATGGTCTAAATTTCCAATGCTGCCAGAACTCGAGGAATTTTTTTCTGATCAAGAGACAGTCATATTATAATACACTGGGACCTCATCTCAGGACTTTTCGTGATTGTTTTCTTGATTGGCCATTGCAACAAAAATTAATTTTTTTTTTTCGAAAGTCTTGCAGTTCCTCAATTTTTTCTCTAGAACTCCACTTGAGCTGACTATTGAGGAGAACTGTTCTCATGTTCGGTGGAGAACGATGAGAGACGGAAAGAGCACTATTGTGGAATATACAGGATGATAAGAAAATAGGACAAAATCTCATTTCAGTAAAAAAAAAAAAAAACGGTGAACTGAAATTATGGCCCATTCGATTTAGTGTATTCAGAAATGGCCTTCCTCCATTATTTATATTAAACTATTGACTCGAAACATTTTCAAAAATTCGCCTCTAATTCAGATACAGGATGAAAATTTCCAATTCAAACTTGTTTCCTGATATCGATGATTCTTATCAACTGATTCCCAATATTTATTGCCCAAGTATGAGACACAGAGTACTGTCGTTCAATATACTGAGTGTTCCACAATCTGACAAATTACGAACTCTAGAAAACAACAATGAAGAATGTGGTGACCAGCATCATCTCCAGATCTGAATTTGATTGAACATGTGTGGAGCCGAATGAAACTCAACCTATCGAGAAGACGAGAGGCACCCCAAAATAATGACAACCTTATCCAAGCTGTATAAGAAGAATGGGAGGCAATATCAATAGACTTCATCAACAACCTGATAGAGATTAGAGGTGAATTTTCGGAAACGTCTGGAGTTGATAGTCTAATATAAATAATGGATATCGAGAAGGCCATTTTGATTTTTTTACTGAAATGAGAATTTGTCCTATTTTTATATCATCCTGTATATTCAATATATAATCAATGGTGCTTCTCTCGTCATTCATTGTCCTCCACAAAACAAGAAAACAGTTCTCCCCAATATTCAGCTCAAGTGGAGTTCTACAGAAAAAATTCAAGAAATGCAAGACTTTCGAAAAAAAAAATTTTTGTTTCAAAGGCCAATTAAGGGAAAATCACGAAAATGTTCCAAAATGAGGTCCCAGTGTATCATAATATGACTGACTTTTCATCAGGAAAAAATAACTCGAGTTCTGGCAGAATTGGAAATGTAGACCATAGTGTAATGGTTCCACTTTACACCCTGTGTAAGTTTTGTTCTACGGACTTGAAACATCACATCTGATATCGAAAACCACATGAAGATCGGTCAATTTTTTTCAAAAAATACAGGTCTTCGAAATAGAGTCAAATTATGGGTGGTCCATTCAGTGTGTTGAGAACTGTATATTAGAACAGCCGTTGTGCACTGTTTTTGCACTCCCATTCAACCAGTTGAAGGAGCTTGTCAGTTGCGAGGGGTTGGTTGAGAGTAATGGGCTGTAGGCCGTTGCTTGTTCGCCTCCAGCCAAAATTTTCTGGCTCTCTGCACACGCTGCTGCAGCTCTGGCTGGGGAAACAGAGGCTATATTTTATGAGGACCGCAGCTCATCTAGGGGTCTTGCTTGTTTTCATCGTACAAGACAGTTATATATTCCTCACCAGCTGATGAAACCACTTAGAAAAAACTATCTTCCTCTCCTTGGTTTGGAGAAGTAGATGTTGGCTAAAGCTGACTATTCTATCAACAGTACAAGCAGCACAATTTTGGCCTCGTTCAGTTTTCCCTTCATTGATGAAATCATGCAAAATCTGTTGCATTCGTTTGCCAGGAAGGGTTCTTTAGAGAAATGTCTTTCAGTGGAGACTTATTCAACAGCATGCTTTTTCGTTGACCTCTTCGAGTGCTCAACATGTTCAAACTTCTTTCACAGTTTTCAAAGTAATCATTCTTCAACATTTCGATGACTGTGCTAGTCTACTGTCACTTATGGATGCGAACTCTGTGTCCTCACTCACAAAGTTACAAAATAGAGGAATGCGTTCGATTTTGAAATACACCAACAAGAACAATGCTTGAAGGTTTAAATGGGTTAACTGTGAAGGATCGTTTGTTTTATTTCTCAATGATACTCATTTTCGAAATAATTTCTGGTAATGCTCCCTTATACTTTGATCAATTCATCATATTCCAGCATCAGATTTATAATTATCTTACCAGAGATAATAATAACCTGTATGTACCACGTCTTAATTACACTTGGTCAATGAACTCTCAATTCCATAAAGGACTACTAGAGTACAATGGCCTCCCAAATGAAATAAAACAATGCGGATCTATTGAAGCCTTCAAGAAAACCCTTGTTGGACAACCGAAAATGCGATGTCAATTAATTCCAGAGTATATTTTCATAGTTGATAGTCACCACAATGCTTAACCATACTTATATTTTGTTCTTCTTTGTATACACATATTCTCCCATTCACTAATTATCGATAGAATTCTTCAATATTCAATATAAACTTTATCTGGGTCATGTACTAATAGTTAAGACTCAATAATTTATGAAAACTTTATTGTAGTTTGTATATTAGGATGCCCTATTTGAATGAATGATTATTTTTATTATGATTATTATCACATGTTTGGTGCTGCTAGATGATTCACAATATCCGTCAGATACAACAAATGCCGAAGATGAGTAGTGGCAACGTGTGTAATTGATATACCTGTCACAGTTGATGACCATATACCACACTATGAAGAGAAAGCCCCCATCAGTCACAAGTATCATTTCCACAGGTACTGTGGATGAAACACTTGTACAGACTTGATTACTTTCCTTTTTTCATCCCCCTTCGTTTGAAAATCACATGGGATATGAACTGCTACTGTATACATTTTTACTACTTGACTTGATTTTTTGATCGTGAAACTACCATCTGCCCGAATTATAGGCCAGATGTGAAAAGAAATGGTAGAAATATTGAAAAAACTAATGAGACAAAATCTGTAACGCTAATAAATTGAAGTCAATACTCATTGTGGAAAATATAACCATAAACTGAGGTCGTCTATTGCTCAGAATTTGAAAAGTACCTGATTTCACAACTTTCTGTGGACATCAGAACTATCTGGAGATCACTTTCCTCCTGTAAGTAGTACAAGAAAGCAGAAGGTAAGAAATCCAATCTTGTTTTTTGCCCACTCGACTCATCGGCAATTTGTAATGAATCTCCGCATAGAAAATAACAACTGGGTGTTTTACATAGGCCGTTCGGCAATAAACCAGCCACAGGCGTCCTACCTGCCGTATCTAGTAGACAGGAACTTATTGTGCTAATAAACCATAAGTAAAGATCTAGTGGCGGGCATCGAGTGGGTGGCCGAGGATTGCAACCACACCCCGTGTGTAATCCGGCTGACGACGTCTGTTTGATGAAGTTGCAGGGTTCCGTATGATCTAACTTCTGAGAGAAATAAACAGTGGCGTGTTGTCATTGGAAGCTGTGAGGATATCTCCCAGAAATCATCATCAGATCGCCCTTTTGATTTTCTGATTCTCAATTCAGTACCAATCGTCAATGAATTTTGAGCTCAGTTGTGATTTCACAATGACTATGAGAATGAGAGACATCCATTGCCGCTAGCCGCGTGACCACTTATACATTGAATAAGAAAGCTATACTATTTGAGCGTCCACCAGCTGTTTGATTGTATGAATATGATGCTCTGTTTGCGATCTTTCATTTTCAGTTCAGTAAATAACAAATAAAAAATGAAGTAGGAGAATGAACGAATGCAATTGACTTTTGATATTCAACTTCAAATGTGAGCTTACTGACCTAGATAAATGAAAATTCTTGTCTGTGGTGCAGTTTCTGTTATCATCAGCAGTCTCAGCTCTCACAGATACGAAACTCACACGCCACGCAATGAGTTTGTGGGAATAATTCCTACCACAAAATCGTTCAGATAATTATATCCAAAAATAGATAAAAGTGAAACACTGGATAAAATATATGGGGATCACTGCGGGGTTCACAAAAAAAGTATGAAAGTATTGCATACTCGAATCGAATGAACGAATTTTCGTCACTTTAATAATTGTTATTGTATAAGAGGTAGTATCTCTGTCTCCATAATATGATTCAATAATCACTCAATAATACTAGGAATCGACAGTTTTGTATACTTCAATAGTCAAGCTGCTATATTGATTTTTGTACTTACGCGCTGTCCATTATTAGTTCCTATTGTCTCATTTCTTTAATTTTTAAATTCCGAGTTGTTACTCGGAATTTCGACTTGTGAAGAGGAATAGAGTGGAAGAGCATCTGTCGATTTATCGGCGAGTTGAACTCTGCCTTTTGTTTCATTGAGACAATAAAAACATTTATTATTATTATTATTATTATTATTATTATTATATCCGATAGTATCACGGAATGCTATGTATGTCGAAATTAAGACTTTTACACAATCGCACACAATATTGTTGCCATTCATCATACAAGAATTGTTCTTCTGGGGTCACAAGAAGTTCAATAAAAAAGAAAAAGTAGAAGCTCACGCATACTTTTGACATCAGGAGGTCGATATTTGTATGCTTCGGGTAATATTGAGAAGTAATGAAGACTCGTAAAATAATGAGACTTATCAAAAACCATATCTCCAAAAATATACCATAACTATTGGAGCTTGGTTGAAGTTCGTTATCATAGTTATTTCCTTATAACTGCATATCTATAAGGAGATACAGAAGTACCTACTCCTGCCTCTCTTATTTCTTCATCATGCCTCAACCTGACAAGTCAAATATACTCATGGGCGCCAATATACAGGAGTTACATATCACTCCACTAGATATAAAATACATGCTACTGAATATTCTCAATTGAATTTGTGATATGGTGAACTACTTCTCGAATTCAGAAAAAAAAAGAATAATTCTTGTGAAGAGTATATCTTTCTTAATAATAATTTTCAGAGAAGAGTTTGGAGGAAATAGTTACGTATTTTTTAGAAACCACCATACTATCGACCACAGAAACTTTAGGAGATGATTTTGCACCACCGTGAATGGTATGATATCTACCCTCCTCTCCTACTGCAACTGTTTTGACCCCTGAAAGATAATGTTTGAATTCTGAATTAGTAATTACGATTTCAAAAAATACCTGTACCTGTCTATATTGTATGTATGTTGATACATCTAGTTATTCGATATTGTGAAATCCTGATAATAATAATATTAGGACAGTGTATAGCCAATTTTTCATTACAAGAAATTTCGTGGGGGTGGCGACACCTACATGTCTTTTGATTCTTCTGAGAAGTCATAACTTTTTCATGCGTACCTGTTTCACGTTTTATAGTAGGAAAATAGTTGTCTAGAAAACTTTCGTGTGAAAAATATATTCCATGAAGAGGTCGCTGCGAGCAACTGTTTTCGAGTTATTGGGATTTGAAATAATCGATACATTTGAATAATTTCCATGGGGCTCGTTAGTCGCCTCTAAGTAGTGAATATAAGAAAAGATACGCCAGTGCATTTTTCTTCTTTCATTCAATATTCCCCTACATTCAACATTGGAATGTGGAAAGAAGATGATTCTACTTTTTTGGACTCTTCCAATTAAAAAAACAACAAACAAGTGAGTACTTGTCATGTTATTTCAGTCCCTTCTTGTGACAGTGAAGTTTGTTGTCTGCTGTACTTGTGGTCCAAGCTTTTCCAAATGGCAGTACATAAATAGCGATATGGCTAATATGATATGCCAGCGTAGCCTCGTGGTTAAAGCGTCAATGTTCTATCCACGTTGAATTGCCGGTAGGTGGGTTCGATTTCTATCACGGCCGCAGACATTTTTCTGATAGCCTAAGAAAATGTTCACACGTTAAATGGTAAGACATCCGTCATTCCTTGCTCGCACAAGTCTTGTGAAGACTTCTGAGGGTTGCTCGTAAGGGAGCAGCCGAATGATGGATAAGAACAATTTAAGAAGAAACTTTGGAACAACAATATTCGTATTCGGCCTTGCCGATAGCAAGGGCTACGAAGCTAGACGTATTTATAATGAAAGATTCCCTTATGATCAACTGCCGAATCACTAGACATTCAGAAACCTTTTCCAGCGTCTTAAGGAGTCTGTATCCTTCGAAAAAGCTCCAGTCATAGGCAGACCGTTGACAACTGAGACTCCAAAAATTGAAGGAACTGTTCTTCAAGCAATCGAAGAAGATCCACAGACGAGCACGACAAAAATTGCGCAAAATCTGAACGTGCATCACAAATTAGTTTGGTCAATTCTCAAAGAAAATCAGTTGTATTCTTATCATATACAGCGTGTCCAAGCATTGTCGCCCCGAGATTTCTTTGCCCGTATCACATTTTGCCAATGACTACTACAGAAAATTGCACAAAACTCCCAATTTATTGCAGAGGTATTGTTCACTGACGATGCAACTTTTTCGAAGAACGCCATAATGAAATGTGTGGACTGGTATTATTGGGGATTATTTGATTGGTTCCTACTTTTTTCCAGGGAGACTCACTGCAAATTCTCACCATGATATTCTCGAACATATTTTGCCCGAATTACTTGAAGACATTCCACTTTTACTGAGACGAAGAATATGGCTTATGCATGATGGAGCTCCAGCGTATTTTGGTTTAATAGTCCGCGAATTTTCAAATCAGCAAATAAGAAACAGATGGATTGGCCGAGGAGCTGAATTACCAAATCAGTACTGGCCTCCGAGGTCTCCGAATTTGAATCCAATCGATTTTTTCTTGTGGGGTCACTTGATGGCCCAAGTTTATACGGTGCCAATAGAACGCGAAGATCAACTTCGTCCACGGATCATTGCTGTATGTGACGCTATACGTTATACACCTGGTATAATGGAACGTGTACGTGGGTCTATGAGACGGCGAGCAGACGCATTCATAATGATGCAAGGTGGCCACTGAACAATTACTTCAATCAATTCCCTCAACTCACTGTTTTAGTATTAATTTGGTCCTAATTATTACTGTTATTATTATTGGTATTGAATTGTAATAACATCCGATTCCTATTTCAAAATGAAATTGAAGAAAAGTAATTTTCCTCACTTAATGAATCAATTTTGAATTCCAACTTCTTGTCATACAAAATTACTTGCATTGATTATTTCAAATCCCAATAACTCGAAAACAGATGCTCGCAGCGACCCCTACCAGGAATATAATCTTCAAAATGTGATACAGGTACGCACAAAAAAGTTATGACTTATCAAAAGACTCAAAAGACATGTAGGTGGCGCCACCTCAACGAAAGGGACAAACTAACAAAAAATTCTATAGTGGCATTGAAAAATACCCCTAGATACTAAACTTTATTCGAATATCACAATTATTTTGTAATTTATTAACAACAAACAAAAATAATAATTCAACTCTTTCACACTCGCTGTATTTCAGAAACGAATAACTTTCGGACATATATTTATACGAACTTTTCTCTCATTTTGACGTCAGCAACATGCTCCTGAATTTTCTTCACATACTTAAGAAACACCCTGTATAACTTGAGGTTTCAGTGTAATCAACCTTTGTATTTATTGACGAAATAAAACCTCGATCATGGGTGGTCCTCTTATTTATATATCGAACACAGCTTCATGTTCATCGGATATCTTCATTGAGGAATTTCTGGTAAGTATATCTCGAATATCAAGAGTCCCCTTGAGCAGTGAAACATGCAAAATATTCATCAGAGGGTCGTCGAGTCAGGCGACTTTCAAAGTCTTCCTTATTGTCAACTTGATTCTCCATGCCTAATGTATGTTACTACTATCTTAAATTTCAATCTTAATTCCCTCTAATGCCCAGACATGGACTATGAATTATCCGGTCTGTACGTCAACTAATATCGGTATTTAGTACTGATCTGAATACAGCATCTTCTCATGATCAAATACAAAGCTGTTGTTTAGAACTGATGCATTGTGGAATGCAGAAAGCACTTTTATATTGGAAATCAAATTTTCATTCTGAATGATGCTTGATTATTCGTTTTTTCGAATAAAACTCTCAGGCTATATATGATAATTGGAAAATTATGATCCATGCAATAAATGCAAAATCTTGGAACAACAGAGCGATAATGATATCGATATTTGATCTGCAGAAGAAGAACAGTGAATTCGCGAATTTATTTGGTTATTCTCGATCAGATAACACAGATTCTGTCAAAAATGTGGACACTCTACTTGAACACATGGTAGGTATATGTCAACTGATCGATAATGTCTACCTAATAGTCCTAATAGTACATATGCTTTTGACGTAGGTGGGATTTTAGTTCGAGGTCGAATGTCTTGACAAGAACGATTTCATCAAAAAATGTTTGTGACAATAATCAGATTGAAAACAATTCACCTTTCCATTTATCAGAGTCAACCGAAAATTTAAAAAAAATATATATCTACATTATCAATATCTAATCCAATTAGAATCCAGTGTTGGAGTAGATTATCAATATCAAGAAGTGATAAGCTGATATACCTGATGAGAACTTGGTGAATGTGTTGATACGTGGAGTAGATAATCAGATATCAAGAGTAGGTATTGTAGGTAAGCACATAGATTCATTTTTGCAACTTATAAGAAACTCAAATGATTTTATTTTCAACGAAATGGTGTGAATCACTGGTAATAGTTTGTCAATGAAGAATTAACCATTCATGAGATTCTCACAACCATAACTGATGATTGTTCCCCAATTCTTATACTGTTGAAAGTCAATTTGCCTATGAGCTCGAACATGTGATGGCCCCCAAAGGTTCCGCACTGACTATAAGACACAGTAGAGTGCGAAAGGATTGATCTCTAATATTGGTTCTTTGCTAATAAAATGATGTGTCGATACCTCAAGAATTCACTTCCCCTGTGAAATCTCCATTTTTTGATCGATCGATGAGTTGTTGACTTGATTATTGATCTGTAAATGACGCCAACTACCCACACATTAGATTACTCAACTTTCAAAAAGTTCTATCGGTATTTCTGTGTAAAAACTATCGAACCGATTTTCATTGTTTCTTAAAATGACCTGTGTCCTAGGACAATTTATCAAATATTCATCTCAACCCTGCATTCGATGAACATTGAAGTCAATACCCGATATGTTCAAAGGTGTCTTAAATATTGAAAAATCAGTACTTCTTTCCCAAAACTCCAGTACGATCCATAATTCCCAAGATAACTGAATCATTTTTATGTGATCTCAACTAAGAATCTGACTCAACCTAACCACACCTAACCTACAGAAGAACAAGATAGGCAAGGCCTAGAGCCGCATATTGTCAGGAGCAGCAGATTTGGGCGAGGATATAACTAAATTCCTGTTCCTACAATACATTAATGATAGTATATCGAAGTATATGTGATATTGTGGACTTTGAAACTTGTGCGATTTTTCGAGCACGATGGTCAAGCCGCACACGGAGAAAAAAAATCACTAACCCTAAGTGGATATTTAATAGTGGCAAGTAAAAACTTGTATACTATATGGGACAAGGAAACAAGTTAACAACCACAAGAATATTTGTGTTCCTGAAAATGTACACCTACCACTATTGATCTGTTTCATTAAATTTCAGAGTGATAACGGTTAGTGAACACATCACTTGTCATCAGTGACCTATTCAATTGTCATTAGTAACTCATTCACTTTTCATTACTGACTTGTTCCCTAGTCCTTAGTGGCCTAATTACATGTCATTAGTGACTTATCTACCAGTCATCAGTGACTTATTTACTTGTCAATAGTGACCTATTCACTTGTCATTAGCTAGTATGAAAAATACCTCCATTGTTCTCTGAAAAATGATAAAACCTTGGTAATAAGACAAAAACACATGCATTCAAAACATTTTATTATGTAGGTATGATGAATCCAGAAAATCCAAAAAAGGTGAGGCTGACGACAAATATTGAAATACTAGATACCAGTGATCGAAACAGAGCAAGTGTTTCCTACGTGCGAATATAGGCCTCACATAAGTAACTCAAAAACCGAACATATTTTGGAAATTTTATGTCATTGAAAATCTCTTGAAAATCAACGACCAATCTTGCAAAATTTGTTTTATCGGTATTGGTACTGAAAGAGTTAAAACTAGCTACTACTGCTGTATAACCCCCATCAACTTCTGGTTACATCATTTACTGATCAGGGAGGCCATTCTGCCGCAACCTGTGTAGTGGTAATATAAAGTATAACACTAACGTACCGGTGACTTATTGAGTGTTGTTTATTGCTTCTGAGAATTGTCTCACTCATAAAGAATGCCTACTTCGTTATTTCTATCATTTGGCATATCAGATTTATTTTATCTGCATCTCCAAGAAGGACAAATCTAATTCGAAGACGCGTGTTTACTTTACAATAATGATGTCTAAAATTCCAATCGAACATGTATGTACAAATAAGCTACACATAACAATTTGTAAGGGTTAATCACGTCGAGGAATCTGATTTCTATGAAGATAATGATGAAGAGACAGAACACAAATGTAGGTAATGATTATGTTGTTCATATTACGACACCGAAACCTTGATATAATAATTAAATTCGAAATAAATGATGATTGACAAAATAATGAATAGTTTTCATTGGAACTACTCACTGCATTAACTGATATGAGATTTATGCGATATAGGAGATGTGATAAGTATAATGAAATTGAGCGGTTTCGAATTTAGTTTGGCGAATATGCGAAGTTAATTCGATCACCTAACTTGATGATTATTTGCATAGGAGGTTGCCTCAATCAGAAAACGCGGAGAGGGAAAGAAGTAATTTATGGTGTCGTTCCATAAGAGATTTTTTTCCGGACATATGGAAATGTATATTCTTTTACCGTCTTCAAGTAGAATTACCAATCCAGTTGTGATATATAATGATTAGACATAAATTTCCATAATCATGAAGAAATTTCATGAAGTCTCGTCTCGTCTCGCCGATGAAATATGAAGTCTTGTCTCGAGTCTCGTCTCGCAGCCTCCAGTCTCGTCTTGTCTCGCGTCTCGTACGAGAGTCTCGCAGATGTATCGCAATTTCGTCATGCATATTCTTGTTCCAGTCTAGTACGGGATATTCACCTTCACCTCTTTTCTAGGTATAATGTAGAAGTAGGAAGACAAAATTACAACAAAAATAACATTATTTGTTGAAAATAAGTACATTATAGGTACATACTTGCATCATACATCTAAACAAGGAAACTGAAGTAGCCGGTATGCTTAAGAGATCTCGTGCCATCAAACTTAGAATGGAAAATTCAGAAGCATGCATTTTCCACCATTGCAATATATCTGTGTTTTTATTACACCAAGGCACAAAATAATATTGTTGAAGCTCCTGCATCCATACTCCCGCCAAAACAAAGTTATTCTTCATCTTAGACTATTAATCATTCCAGAATTACGTCATTTGACAGATTGCTGAGGGGCAAACATTGTATTTTGTCAAGATTTGTCATATTTAACCAGAATAAGTGGGATCGTTTTCCTTGGAATCCGAGTTGGAACCAGAAAGAATTTCGTAATTTTGTTTGGTGAAACTGTTATTATATTGTGGATGTGGCAGGGATGGCCAGGGCTATGCTCATCAAAGGTAACCTAACAGATAGTTTGTGTGCCCCTCAAGAAACCATGTCAAAAGCACGTGTTATAGAATGATCGATTCAGCACAGAATGACTTATTTATGGATTTTCAGGTAGTCATTCAATTTGCGGTCTGTCGTTATTGCAGAATTGCCTTCATCAAGAGATCGTGGATTGTGTTTTTGAAGTATTTAATAATGAAATGTTTTGTCTATATGTGCTGAATAGTCTGAATTATTTCTGAATATGTTTTATTATGAATGAATGACATTCTCAAGTCTGCAGTCGGCACGCAGAAATATTTACCTGCGAGACTCTCGCACCGAGACACGAGAAGTCTTGCACGAGACTCGAGACGAGACCAATAAAAGTCTCTTTCTCGTCTTGTCCGAGTCTCGTCTCGAGTCTTGTCTCGAAAACGAGACGAGACCATGCGAGACTCTCGAAAACGAGACTCTCGCGGGCACCACTAATGTGAATTAAGGATCTTCAGTGTGTTATAATATGAGCAGCCTTGTTGTTATTGTCTGTTCTCAGATAAGCTCGATAAAACCTACATTTCTGGTTATTGAATTATTTTATGCCACTACCCTATGAATTCTGAAACACCTCATTTTTCTAGATTTTTTGGTTTTCAATACAATTAATATTGGTACTATTTAAATATACCTGTAATAAGGTGAATTCAGATAATTATCCCCATGATGCCAATGCGTATAAAATCTATAAGGATCCTGACAGAAGAATTCAATCGCGTCAGTAACTTTTTGCTTGAAGAATGTTCGGAGAAAAGGTGTACAGAAAGAATATGAAATTTAACATTTTTGTAAACGATCTGCCCCCGTTTTCTGCAGGAAAATGGAGAATAATTCTTGATAACGACTCTTCGTTTTTTTGTTTCGATACTCCTCAGTGATAGAAAAATCTGAGTCACAGATCTCATATATATCATTTCAATATACCTCTATTCTTCTTATTCGAACACTTTTCAGAATTGGGATAGGAGAAGGAAGTTGGTGTTGAAAATTTTTCGAACTTTCAACGATTATGAATCTTTGGGACAAATAATTCTGGAACTTGGCCGTCCAATAGACAGAACAAGTTTGTTCGACAGTTTCCAAGGTCATCAAAGAGAGGATGTGCTGACTGGGCTTGTTTGGGTACTGAACACCAAATGTGGGTACACTATTTTGAGACAGGCCGTATCTGTGCTTTCTAGATAATGAGACGCTATTGAGGTGTCAAGTTGATTTTCGCACGGAATGGAAATTTGAGTTTTTGTAGAGGAGCTTTCGCGATGCATCTGGCATGATTTTCGAATGGAAGAGAATTGCTGATGGAAATACCAAGCATAAATATGGTGGACTTGGTGCTAATGATGATACCAGATCAGGCAACTGAGAGAAAATGCAGACTTGAGTTTTGGTGGCGTTGAATTTGAGTAGGTTGTTGGTTGATTTCCCAGGCTGTTATTTCAGCGAGATCTCCATTGATATTGTTGACCTGCCTGCGTCGTGAGTTTTCAGATTCCTGAGAAGAAATAAAAATTCTGGAAGAGAACGCAGTACCTCTGGAGAGTACTTCGATCTAAAAAGCTGTGGGGGGGAAAGTGGGAACGACATTCGACATAATGCCTCCAAGTTACCTACGGCCTGGTTCCTCCAAAAGGAAGAAATACTGAGAGCAGACATTTGTTGGTTATTCTCATATTTGAAAAACAGTCACAGGCTCTGGTGCGGGTGTATAAGGTCGCATACCTATATAACTTGGACAGGGATATCAACCTGTCTTGGGTCCTATGCATCCGTGGAGAGATCGGAGAAAACCAACCAAACACATAAAACAATAGAAACATTCTCGGATATCTTGGATTCATGGCCACTCTGGTATAGAAGGAACAAAACGGCAGGTTCTCTTGCAAGGAAGGATGCCGCAAGTAGTTTCATTGAACCAGAACCTGCCATTGGCATCTCACCATCTTTTTCCAAACATATACTGAACACCCCCAGGTAGCCAGACTGACGAATGTGACGTCTATAGGACCGCTATCTAAGGTCTTTTTTGGTCTCATACGTCTTTTGACCAAATTATGACGTCATGCGGACGTCATTAATGTGACGTCTTATGGACAGCCACCAGCCACTGTTTGACGTCGTATAGACGTCAATCTATGGTCTTCATATTTTTTTGGGTATTATTATCATTATCATTAAAGTCCATGTAATTCCAGTCACGACCCTGCGGCCTCCGACGTCACGCAGAGTCGTGCTGGATAAAATCCAGTGACTACTCCTCACAGCCTGTGAGGTGAGTAATCACTGGGACCAAGTACCATGTGCCCTGAGTAGACGCAATGATCCAAGTATGACGGCCTTCTGCATACCACCAGCCAGGATGTGTGCCTTATCACGGCACGCTGGGATTTTCTGGATCTCCGAGAGTAGCGTGTGTCGTGTGCCTCCTAGGGAGCCGATAATCAGGATGACCAATTCCACAGAATGGTCTGGATAGAGCCGGCGGAGTTCGTAGAGAAGATCTCGATATTTAGTCCGTTTCTCCTCCTCCTTCAAAACGATGTTCGGTTCGGCTGGCGCCGAAAACTCGATCACGAACATCGCTTTGGTTTGATGGTCGAGGAGGACTATGGAATAAAGTACATTTTTATCATACATTCATACAGTTATTTGGATAAATTAATTAATTTATTATATAACTTAGTTTTCCTTTACATACATGATAATAATAATAATAATAATAATAAAAATGATAATAATAATAGTAATAATAATAATGATAATGATGGTAGGATGGTAGATCTCTCAGAGGTTTGTCCATGGTGAGTAGCGACACCACCTTTCCGAGCTGAGGGTGCAAAATCGGACTGGCAGCGAGAGCGCACCCAGAAGGAGAAATTCATTTCTCCTTTCATGTCAGCCGTGGGCCTGCTAGGTTAACCACCTGGCAGGTCCAAATACTCTGGTTCCCATAGACAGAGGACAGGGCCCCCACAACCGACCCCAGCCGGATAGGGGTCAAAGGCAAGGTGGTGGGGCCCAACAGGACGGACAGCCTGATAACGACCGCGACGAAAATGGACGCCTTGAGTGGACGGATGATCTTAGGGACGACCTTCTGCAGTGCTTCGAGAGCAGCGATCCAGGGCGTAGGGGATACACAGGCTGTGAGGTGAGTAATCACTGGGACCAAGTACCATGTTCCCTGAGTAGACGCAATGATCCAAGTATGACGGCCTTCTGCATACCACCAGCCAGGATGTGTGCCTTATCACGGCACGCTGGGATTTTCTGGATCTCCGAGAGTAGCGTGTGTCGTGTGCCTCCTAGGGAGCCGATAATCAGGATGACCAATTCCACAGAATGGTCTGGATAGAGCCGGCGGAGTTCGTAGAGAAGATCTCGATATTTAGTCCGTTTCTCCTCCTCCTTCAAAACGATGTTCGGTTCGGCTGGCGCCGAAAACTCGATCACGAACATCGCTTTGGTTTGATGGTCGAGGAGGACTACATCAGGCTTGTTAGCTTGTATCTGCCTGAAGGTGGGGAATGAGAAGTTCCAATAAATTCGGCACCTCTCATTCTCCACAACGGACTCAATATCCCCCGGAGCATAGGGCAGCACTGGGGTCTCGTCTATTCCGTACGAGTGCCTCAAGTGATAATAGAGCACTCGCAATGCCGCATTGTGTCTATGGATATAGGCCGAGACTGCATACACCGTGCAAGAGGACAGCAGGTGCATAATTGTCTCGGGCGCCCTGCGGCAGGCCCTGCAATTTGTGTCAGGGACCTCTATACCCATGACACGGCTACGGTAGACGAGAGTGTTGAAAACCCCATCCTGGCATGCCATGATGAACCCCTCTGTTTCCGATTTGAGCCCGCCTGACTTAAGAAAAGCGAAAGTCAGTTCTCTGAATAAGCCCCGGTCTTCAATGGTCTTGAAGTAGACCGAATGCATAGGCTTATCCATGTGAAGCTGCAGGAGCTTTCTCACTTCTGCAGCTTTGATGCGGGCTTTTCTCCGAGCAGGCTCCAGCTCAGTAACTGAGTCCTGAGCCCCACGCTCGGAGTCGAAAATCAGAGACAATTCATCGGCTGCTCGACGTGCTGCCCTAAATAGAAAAGCTCCTACTCCTGCCTCTTCATGGGCTTTAACCATTTGCAGGAGGGGATCCGAACTCCTGATGACTTTGCAGGCACCATCCAGAACCATTCTGTTATGGAGATACTCCAAGATCAAGAGTCCACGGCCACCCTGGTCTCTAGGTATGTATAACCGTGGAACGGACGAATTTGGATGCAAACTCTTATGCATATGCATCATCTTGCGAGTACCTACGTCAAGTTGTCGCAGCTCGACTTGAGTCCGCTTTATTACTCCGAATGAGTAAAGTAGGATCGGAACAGCAAGCATGTTAGTAGCAGCGACTTTGTTCTTTCCCGACAGTTCTGATGACCAGATCTGTCGGAGCCGCTGCCGATACTTGCTGCGGAGAGCGTCTTTCACACGTTGTGCCTCCTGAATATGAGTTTCCTCTACACCCAGGTAGGTGTACGTCTCTCCGGCATTCAGGTGGTGTAGGATGCTTCCGTCCACGAGCTGCGCGTCCTTGTGGTAGTTCTCGCATCGTCCTCTCTTGAGATGAACCAGTGCACATTTGTCCATTCCGAATTCCATTCCAATTGCCTGAGTGTACTCCTGCACCACCCTTAGGGATTGGTCCATATCCCTCTCACCAGAGGCATAAAGTTTGAGGTCATCCACATAGAATAAGTGGGTGACCTTATGCCTCCGGTAACTGGGTGGGCCGCAGTTGTATCCCCTGGTTTTCCTGAGCTCAACGGATAGTGGCAGAAGTGAGATGCAGAATAGGAGAGGGCTAAGGGAGTCCCCTTGAAATACTCCTCTCCTTATAATGACTGGCTCTGTTTGGACTCTCGCTTTACCTGATGTTATGGTAAAGCGGGTCTTCCAGACCAGCATCAGTTGTTCTATGCATCTCACTATAGAATCGGGTACCGAAAGACACTTGAGCAAGTACACGAGTAACTCATGTGACGTTGTGTCAAATGCCTTTCGGTAATCTATCCAGGCCACAGAAAGATTCCGCTTGTACTGCACGGAGTCCTGTGTGATAGATCTATCTATCAACAGGTTCTCCTTGCAGCCAGCGACACCCCTCTTCGACCCACGCTGCTCAAAAATCTGCTGGTAAACCGGGTCAACTACTAGGAGTACTCGCATGTACAAGATGCGTGTGAACAACTTGTAACATGCATTCAGGCAGGTAATTGGTCTGTAATTCTTTGGATTGGACAAATCTCCAGTCTTAGGGAGAAGCACGGTTCGCCCCTCGATAAACCACTCAGGGATTTGCTGCTCCCCATTTAGCCAGCTATTAAATATACTGGCTAAATGGTGGTGGGTAGAGGGAAACTTTTTCCACCAGAAGTTATTGATCCCGTCGGGACCAGGAGCAGCAAAGTTCTTGGAGCCTTTGAGGGCTTCTCGAACCTCCTCAGTGGTTATCGGTTGGCGCAGTAATTCGGGCTCAGGCTCTCGGTATCTTTCGCAGAAGATACCGAACTGCGCCAGGGCTGGAGTATCTCTGTTGAATGGATGTCTCACCTCATAAATACCCTTCCAAAAGGTTTCCACCTGATCAGCAGTCGGCGGATTATCAACCACACTTGGAGGCGGTTGAAATAAGCGAGAGGGCTTTTCGCGGAATTGTTTATTTTCCGCCAGCCCTCTCGCTCGCCTCTTTAGTGACTGTTTTGCAGCCACTAACATCCGTATCCTTTCGAGGCAGTGCTGTTTGATGGTGGATAGCACTGCCTCATTGAGTGTGTGATGGGTGCGACGCAATGTATTGGCCATTCGTCGCACCTTCGACGTGAATGGCCTGTTGGCCCTCACATAATCCATCACACACTGGATACGGGAAGTGTGTTGTCTCGCCGACTGGATCTTGGCTTCCATCTTCTGTACACGCCGATCGGCCCTCTCAGTCGGTGAGACCGTTTGTATGGGTCTCTCCGGTAGAGAGGACCGAACGACGTCATACACGGCACAGTTGATGTGCCAGATGTCAGCCCCTTCCGGAAGTGTTCCTCGAAGTGATTCATCCATCCTCGCAAGGTCTTGGGGCCGCAGGGCCTTGATGTTGAGTAGGCTCCTGCGGTTCCTGATTTCGCTCACCTCAGGAAGCACACGGTCCCCTCTCCCGTTGTGAAGCAGAATGGGTGGAGCGTGTTGTTCCTCCACACCATCTTCCTGCCGAGAAGGGACTCTCACGTAGTGTCTAGCGCGTAGGTGAGATACATAATCCCGCAGATTTTGAGCGGTGAGTGCTCAATGCTCTGGGTGTTGCTCAATCCACAGAGCATGCATTCGCCTCATGTATCCCCTACGCCCTGGATCGCTGCTCTCGAAGCACTGCAG
Source organism: Phaedon cochleariae (assembly GCA_918026855.4). Lineage (NCBI taxonomy): Eukaryota > Metazoa > Arthropoda > Insecta > Coleoptera > Chrysomelidae > Phaedon > Phaedon cochleariae. The sequence goes on from OU896707.1 coordinate 24,099,072, forward strand.
AAGGTCGTCCCTAAGATCATCCGTTCACTCAAGGCGTCCATTTTCGTCGCGGTCGTTATCAGGCTGTCCGTCCTGTTGGGCCCCACCACCTTGCCTTTGACCCCTATCCGGCTGGGGTCGGTTGTGGGGGCCCTGTCCTCTGTCTATGGGAACCAGAGTATTTGGACCTGCCAGGTGGTTAACCTAGCAGGCCCACGGCTGACATGAAAGGAGAAATGAATTTCTCCTTCTGGGTGCGCTCTCGCTGCCAGTCCGATTTTGCACCCTCAGCTCGGAAAGGTGGTGTCGCTACTCACCATGGACAAACCTCTGAGAGATCTACCATCCTACCATCATTATCATTATTATTATTACTATTATTATTATCATTTTTATTATTATTATTATTATTATTATCGTGTATGTAAAGGAAAACTAAGTTATATAATAAATTAATTAATTTATCCAAATAACTGTATGAATGTATGATAAAAATGTACTTTATTCCATAGGCTTCCCTTGATTTTCAATGTTCAAATTTAGCGCCAAAGACAATTCTCACTTACCGACCAGATGGCCAATGGCGATAAAGTAATTACGCGAAGAGATTGTGTATGCGACTCGCGACCATCTTGCGGCTGCCGTTAGTGGCGTTAGTGCCGTTCAGCGGTCCGTTCTGTGGTTCAGCGTCAAGCTTGCATCGTGCATGTAGCGTTCCCGTTCATGTTCATTGTCCATCGTCCATGTTCGATTGGGTGTTGTTTGTGAACGGCGTCTGTGCCATTGAATTTGTTAAGAATGTTAAAATGTTGAGTGTTTGAGTGGTATTTCTATACAGTCAGTTTTCCACGTGAAAGTATTCAGAATGTATTGTGTAATACAATTTAATGACAGTGGAAGCAACAGAGTGTAGCTTGTTGTTCACGAAACTTGGCTGACGCCGTTTGAAAAAGGAAGTGTTTTGGCCGCCATTTAAAGACAGCAAAACATACAAAAGAGCTCTCAGTGAAGGGGAGCCATCGACGCTGAAATTTTCAACTATTTATGTAATACCTTACATTACTATCTTGTCAATAAAATCTTCATTCGTAGCAAATTTATTTTATAGCTCAAATGAAAACCTTCCTCACCAGATTATAACCATTAACCTCAAAATTTTATTAAAAAAAACAGACGTCTTATTGACGTCTGAAATTGGTCAGTAGTGTCAGTTCGAGGTCCAATTTGAAAACACATACTGACGTCTGAAAGACTTTCAAATATGACGTCATTTGGATGTGTCTTACTTACGTCATTTGGACGTCGCATTTGTTGAAATAAAGACGTCTTTTGGCCGAATGTGATGCCGTCAATTAGACGTCATATAGTCGTCATGTGCTACCTGGGCCTGGACCGCAAGAAGAGTTTCAGACTTTTTGCATAATCTATCACGATTGGCTCATTCCAAGGCATTTATACATCATTCGAAGAATGTTACCAAACAAATGTGTGAATACAGCAGGGATGACTCATGAACAGGCCTTTCCACAGGCCACTGGGGTCTGAATTATCCCATATAGAGTCTTGGGCTGTCAGATGATTCGACATGCTGTATCTGCCTCGAAGATGGTGGTGTCTGTCCTGCCGCGGCTCGAATCGAGTTTTTGCTGTTTGGCAGGGTTTGACTCTTGTCCTCGGACCTGATTAAGAAGTTGGTTCTAATTGGGGAAGTATGGATTGGTGTGAGCCACAATAGACCCTTACGAGTCGCAGTGGAGGGCTGATTAGACCCATTCACCTGTAACCCAACCTAACTAGACCTTAGGAAAGTCGTTACTCCCAACATATCACTGAAATGAAGTAGGAAGAATGTTAGTGCCAAAATTAATTCTTGTGGAACACCGGAATTGATGGCTATGGTATCAAACGATGCATGATGAATATCCATTGGGGCAAATCATCTAACTTTGCCTACTCACACATATATTCAAATCATGCTCATATTCTCATAAATTGAAACGAAGAAAAATAAATCCCAGAAAATCTGAAGAAATCAATGTTTGACCTCGATTAAGCGAATCTCACCTGCGTCTTTGCTCGCATCAATCATCACGGTTCTCCATGTCTACTTATTGAAAAATAATAATTTGTGCTAGTAACAATGTTGAAGGAGCCCTAAATAAATTTATGTTTTATGTCTGAAATAGTAGAATCCACTGATAAATGAATACAAACTAATTGGCAATGACATATTTGACTGAACACCAAAGAATTTGTGTGCACTAAATGCAATTTTGATGTATGTACATACTCCTATTTCGCAATGAAGACAAACTCATGTAGTTGCCTCGATAGCATGATTCTTCTTTTTGGGAAGAAAGCAAGAGGATTTATGGAATGAGATAAAATCAGTATTTATCGAAAGAGCACTAAATTATGATTTTCTCAGTCGAAATAGACTGTAGTTAGTGTAGTGATGATTTCATCATGAGTCGAAAAATACTTTCTTTCTAAAATCTGGAAAAACAAATTGTACAGTGGGTTTCATCAATATTCGTGAGAGCCCTGAACAGAAACGTCGGTATATGCCCCCAAGCTACTCACGGATTAGCCTTCTAGTCATACAAAATCATACACACCTGCGCAGCTGCAAATAAGAAAACACTAACTCATCAATAATGTGCTGATGTTGATACTGCATTCTTCGCAGAATAGTATATTAACGCGCAATAATTATTATCTCCTACCATATGTGAAACCTGATGAATTTAGGAACTGAACTCTGAACGAGAGGTAATTTAGTTTAATTACTTTCGTTTAATTAGGGAACACGCTTCCAGTTGACTAATTGATCGCTGGTATCTGAAGTAGATAGATGAACACAGGTGCACGCGTGTGGGTTAGAACACCAACCTTAATTTTCTCTGTGAATGCTTTCAGTTGTTGTTCAATATTCGTCATGATTTTTAGTTCATCATAGCAGGAATTGAAAGTCACAATTCATTATGCTATCAAGGTGGCAGGAGATCAGGTAGATAGCATCGATATCTTATAAAGATGACAAATTATTATATATTTTTTTTGAAACTATTGTTCTCCGCTTTTCTTATAGATAAATAGACTCGAATTCGAATAGAGCGAAGTATCGCCATTTGAAATATTTTGATACTTTATTTTATTTCCAATTTAGAGATTTCGTGTTATAAAAACTAGATCTAATATAGCATTTTTTTTAGAGATGTGAGTACTCCAGATTTTTTATGATGATATTTGGTCCTTTCATTTGATGAGAATCACTATAAGCCAATGCAGCTGATTCAGCTGCTGAGAACGTATTCTTGGGAAGAATTCGATATCTTCATCTTTCATGTCCAATCTATCCAATTACCATTGAGGTCGATCATAATCAATTCACCGATAATGAAGGTAGAATGCTGGCATCAAGTTGTGGAAAACTGGACATGTGACTGACAATGACACTAAACATGATTTAACTCAGATGGTGTATTCACTGTGATAGTGAATTGTATCGACCAGATCATTTGTGGAGGCGAAAGTTAAATAACACAGTTTTTGCACGGGATTCCATACCACGACCCAACATATTCTTCGATGAAATCAATTGAGAAAAAAAACTAAAATCGGTTTGGTTAATGGTAAAACAGTGTAGTGTATTATCACGTCAAAGATTCCAGTATTCGAAATGAATCAATTCACCATTATGATTATTGATTTCATCTTCAGTACAGGTTTGAATAATATGGAGTATTCATTGTCGTCTTCGAATTTGTTTTCTATCAGTACCCTACTATACTTGGTATTGATTTTGGTAAGTGTGGATGGTGACAGAGGCGTTGCGACCTGATTAGATCTATTGTGCCCCATCTTTTCTTCTGCTATCTCAAGGTTTTCTTGTTTATAGCAGCCCCTCAAACTTCAATTCTTCAAGGAATCTCAGGATTTTGAGGATATCTGTTTGTGGTATTATTTCCACGATCAGCTGGTATGCTTCCAGTATATTCGATATTTTGTGATGTACAGCAGAACACTCCAGCAAGATGTGGTAGGAAGTTTCTGGATGTTCCCCACAGAATCGGCAGGTGCTGTCCTCCCGTGAAGGACTCACATTCTTCCTAGATAAAAAATCATCTGCGGCGTAATTTCAGTTTCTTTCCCAATTATGCAGAAAATTGCCCTAGCAATACATACACTTTCAGGCTCCCCTTGGAAATCTCATTTTCGGGTTGGAATTTTCTTATGGCAAGAAAACGTAGTAATTTCGGACAAGTCATCTACCGTTGATTCAACAGCTCATTTCATGCAAGAGAGTAATTTGATATAGTGTGATCCAAATTCTTTTTTATTAATCAACCGTATGGCAAAAGTCACAGCCACCTGAATACAATAATTAAAAAAATGTTATTTATGGAAAACAGAACTTGGGTTAACTCGAATTAGTCTAAGATCCGACTGCGAGATTACTATGTTCATTTTGGAAATCAAATTTCAATATAACCTATCGAAATGTGGCCGCAAGTATTTTTCACTCAGAAAATGAATGAGGGGTTTCTTGGGAATGCTGATTCTGAATCTGATGCACTAAGGTATTCAAAACTAGCCCTTTACTTCTTGTCCCGAATAAAGGTCATTTTTGTAGTCCTCAACATCGCACAACAATGGTGAATGAAACATTTCACTCGGCTATATACTTCATTGTTCTAATATACAGTCAGTAACGAATTTCAAGAAAATCGAATGAATAATAAATGAGAAATCAGGATGCTTTCATGAAAAGCAAGACACGCTGTGAATTCATTTCAGTATATTCGTTGTAAGGAAAAATCAGATAATTTCCTATAATGTCACTGCAATCATTGAAACTCTCAAATAGAAACCCAAAAGAAAAAATTCATGGATAGTGATAAATTTACACAATCTAGAATTGACAACTATTCTTGGCAAAATGTCTTTTCGTTTTTGTCAATTCAAACTTCTCAATTATAGAAATTGAGGAAAAATGTTATCTAACAGAATGTTTTCATTGATTGATATTTGAATTTACGATTTCTACCAAATACCTGCAATTTGCATTCAATATATGTGTTAACATTCAATCAGTTGAAAACTGGTTGAAACACAAAAATGGTCATCATTGTTCATATCCCCTTTTCATTTAAATGCATCCAATTGATGTCACGGAAAAATATAAACATGCCACCAAAACCAACACTTCACCTCATAACAAATACTAATTTATTCTATTTATGGTTCATCTCTGAGTGGAGACCACTCCCTGTAGGTATGAAATAATGTAATTATTGATGATCCAAATCGACGACCTCCAACTAAGTAATTTTGGCGCGTGATCAAACAAATCGTGCAGTCTCCGGCTTCATTCAAATTCCTCTGACCCAATTAACATCAAGAGTTCATGATCGGAGTATAAGATCAGATTGAAGAGATATATTTGGTTTCGTAACTGTTGCGTGATGATCGCATTAGGTTTTGGTAGGTATACTATTTCATCAATATAGAATTATTTAATCCAGTCGACAAATCCTTTGAATGTTTCCTCAGGAGAAATATAACAAAAAGATGAAGTCAGTCGACTACCCTCCATATATTGAAATTGAAGAGTTGTAAAATGTTCCGGTTTCTGTACGACGGCCATCATCGGACCAATGGGTGATTACATTATTATAGGAAAATGTTACATACTGATAAAACCGGAGTGTTGAAGCAATGGATATCGTCACTGGGATGTGTGTCTCGAGGAGATGAAGAACATCTCATTTCTGTGACTAGAAAAAGGTTCGACATTCATTATCTCTTTTGCCGGGTCACAAAATGTCACTTTCTGAAAAATAGTTATTTATTGTACAAGGGAAAAAAGTAGTAGAATTAAGCTGCAGGTTGTGTTGTCTCCCGACGCTGAGCGGAGGGAGACAAATAACCGTGAGCTAAAATGTAATATTTTTCCCGTGTATAAAACACTATTTTTTGCTGTGACAGAAGAAAGGATGAATGAATTTTGAGAAGATATTACATTATTTTGAAATCTGAAAATTATCGACGTGAAATTTTTAATAGTAGGGACACCTGCGTTGTAGGCATCTTCATAATTCTTTTGGAGTAATAAAATATCTTATGTCACTTCTGTCAGTCTGATTCTGTGATTTGATTTTAAAAAATTGCGAATTTAGTGGTTGTTTAGTAATATAAGTAACCGCGAAGTCGAATGGAAGATAAAAGGACTTGCAGTTCGTTCTCGGAGACGGTATTATTGCTGACTCATTTTTTGGAACTGTAGCACAACAAAAGCCATCAACAGAGTATATACAAAGTGTACAAAACCTGATCCCCTCGCTAGGGTAGGTAGAACACTGCAAAATAAGTTGAGTTTGCTCAGTAAAAAAATGTCGGAACGGCATCCGTTTCCATGATACAAGGTGTTGAAAAAATGATTTTTTTACACATTTTTACGATTATGTCGAAACTACTGGCAACATTGTGATGAAATTTTGTTTGTTGTCTCATAGAGGGCGCTAGTTACACGGTTCATACCGAGTAGTTCGGAACATAACTTTTTCAAGGTTAGATTTTTCAATCCAGATTTCACAATTTCACACCAAAATGTTACTCTTGGTGAAACTCGATACTATGTTCCGTTTTCGGAATATTTCGATTTGAAAATAATGAAGTAATAGCTGATGCTGGTATAAAATGTTTTTTTTATTGTGACGGAAAAAAAGTTTGGCATTTCATCTCTGTTGGCAGATTATAAAAGGTCACTTTTCATAAATTCCTTTTTTCCCGTGGGGAAGAAGTGAGTACTTTTTTCCCGGATGTATCACATATATATACACTGCCCAGTCAACACACGGACATTCGATGGACATCCATTGGACGTCCATTCAGGATATTTGGGATATCCAGAGAATATCCAGTGATATCCGATGTATATCTTATGGACGTCCAATGGACGTGCCGAGTGGAAGGAGTTGGACTTCTATAGGATATCCTTCAGGGACATCCATAAGACATTTTTCAGGGATATCCATAAGATATTGTTCACAAATATCTATAAGACATTTTTCTGGGATATCCATAAGATATTGTTCACAAATATCCATGAGATATTTTTCAGGGATATTGACTAAATATCCTTAACAATATAGAACACCATGTATATTATTCCATAATGAATTAGGAACTATTATAACGAATTCAACGGTACCGGATTGGATAGGGTTATTTCAAACGATTACGAAGATATTTGCATTAGTAGTTTTCATATGCTCATTGAGGATATGGAAATGTGAATATCTTCCTAATCATTTGTAGAAATCCTATCAAACAGTATCGTTGAATTCCTTATGATAATCCTTAATCGATTATGGAATAAAATACAGGGTGTCCCGTTTGAAAATGCCATCCTCGGTTAAACCAAAAGTGCGGTAAAGCAAGTAGATATGTCGAATAATATAAAATGAACTATAATTCATGACCCCAATTGACGTTTTACTACCTACAATAATGAAAAAGTTATAGGAGTGAACCACCTTAAAAAATCACCAGGTAGGAGGAGTATATAAAAAAATAAAATTTATTCAATTGTTGCAAACCGAATAACAAATGTTATAATGTGAATATAAATCAAACTAAATAAAATTTTTTATATATAAAAAAACAAGTATACATTCAACAAAGTATAAAATAATAAATATTCTAATTGAATTTGCAAATAACAAAAAATAAAACAGGTCACTATAAGAGAATTAAACAAAGGAAATAAAGGAATACTGTTATGCTGTGAATATGAAACTTAGATTCACTAAGATTTTTCCATCTTTCTTTTGGAAAATTTGTCATTCACGCGAATGCCATATCGATTTATATTTTATTGCTTCAGAATATTTTATTACTATCCATTGGGAAAATACCTACCCAGTTTTGAATTCAGGGATGCGAATATATCTTCTTATGGATCTCCATCTCAATCCCAAGGAAAAAAATGGAGATACAAGTTATTTCTGAAAAATCATATTTTTGTGCGAAAATGTTGAAGAACAAAAGTTATTTTGACATAAATATGATTTTATGTTTTCTTTGGATATCTTATGGCTATCCATAAGATATCTTCTGATGGATATCCGCTATAAATCCATGGATGAATATCTCATGGATGTCCATCTGAAGACCACAAAAAAGTAAATATATGAGAGCTATTTTCGAGTGATTGTATATTTTTGTACGAAAACATTGAACAACAGAGAAAAATTCCAAACTGTGGTGTTGTTATTTATATGGATTCATATTTGCATCGGATATCTTAATTGTGGCTATAAACATATTATACCTACATAACAATAGTTATATGATGGAAAACTACCTTTGAATTTCTAATAAACATGTGATTTGCATGTGATATTTGTGATGATTCGTATTGTTTTGAACCATTCTCAATTAACAATTTTTGTTCGCTAAACGAACATCTTATGGAGGTCCATAGGTGATCCGCATCAGAATATCCATTTGATATCCTCTGACGGATATCCTATGGATATCCATTTCATGTCCCAGGATATCCCGACCTGAAATGGACTTGAGAAGGATATCCATAGGATATCCTGTGTTATCTGGGTGTTGATGGTTTTTGTTGTGCTATAGTTCCGAAAAATGAGTCAATAATACCGTCTCCGAGAAAGAACTGCAAGTCCTTTTATCTTCCATTCGACTTTGCGATTACGTATATTTCTAAACAACCACTAAATTTGCAATTTTTTCAAATCAAATCACAGAATTAGACTGAAAGAACTGACATCAGATATTTGATTACTTCAAAAGAATGATAAAGATGCCTACAACGCAGGTCCTTACTGTTAAAAACTTAAAATTTCCCGTCGATAATTTTCAGATTTCAAAATGATGTAATATCTTCTCAATATCGATTCGCCCTTTCTTGTCACAGAAGAAAATAGTGTATTATACACGGGAAAAATATTAGATTTTGGCTCACGGTTTTGGAGCTAAAATCTTTTCCTTGTATAATAAATAACTATTATTGAGTTCAATTACCTATTTATTCAGATTTAAAAACGATGAAATCATTCTTGTGCTCAAGTTATTGATGCAACAAAGAATCATAAGTAGAAAATAAGAGATATTTGAATAGAAACATGAAATATTGAATCAGTTAGAGTAAGTGAACAAAATGTCCTTACGTTTCGACGAATACACGATTCTGTATTCTTCTCTTGAGAATGCATTATTCTTTCAAATAGTTGAGGATCAGCTGTTAGGTCATTTAAGTGATATTCCATTATGTCTTACAACTCTTGACGTGAATTTACCTTTGCAGCATAGACTTTTTGCTCAATATACAACAAAACTGTGTAATCCATGTTCCTAGTCAAATCTGTTTCGAAGTTATTCCTGTGATTCATTTTTGAATCAATAAGTTGAGCATCAAAAATGTATTGTTGATGTCGGTTTTCAATGAATAGGTGATAATTTTCCATAATACTCACTCTAATACATAGCTTTTATACCAGCAACAGTTATCACTTCATCATTTCCAAATCGAAATATTCCAAAAACAATACACAATATCGAGTTTTACCAAGAGTACCTTCTTGGTGTGAAATTGAATGATGTTCTAGTTCACATCAAATTTTGAAACATGTTACCTCAAAAAAGTTATGTTCAAAACTACTCGGTACGAACCGTGTAACTAGCGCCCTCTATGAGAGTCAGATGTAAAAACAAATTCATGCGATGTGTCAGATTTCAAGAAACATCCATACAAAATTTCATTACAATGTTGCAAGTAGTTTCGGAATTATCGTGAAGAATGTGTAAAAAAATAATGTTCTCAACACCTTGTGTCATGAAAACGGATGCCGTTATAACATTTTTTCACTGAGCAAACCCAACTTATTTTGTAATGTTCTACCTACCCTAGCAAGGGGGTTAGGTTTTTTTGAAACACTCGTATATCCATTGATGTTTCATGCACATTTTCTTCTCATTTGGATACATTTTGCCACTTCTCCTCATAAATTTAATTCAATGAAGAATTGATTTCTGCTATGCTGCCCCCTGAGGAAATAAGATTATAGACGAAGAGGAAACAGGCTCTAGGAATTAGTCTTGTTTAGTTGTTTACCTCATTTTTAATAACTGGTGACCTCTTACACAAAATACATAATCAATAATCTGATATTGAAAGACTAGAATGGATTCTCCCGTAAGTGTGCCACAGTTATAATTTGTGGGTGGAGCAAGGCCGAATATGCCATGAAAAATATCATTCGTATAATAATTGATTGATTGTTTTTTCTATCGCATTCAGATACGAGAATACTTTTGGAGCCTGTAGCGTTGTATAGTTTCCAACGAAACAGGATGATAATATTGATACGAATGAAAGAACACAATCAAACATTTTCAGTCCACTTGATATATTTTTATTCCTCCAGCCATGCATACAGAGTGTGCCAATAGTCGGGAATATCTAATTGGTTAGAAACCAAATTTGTTTAATACGGATCGATTGGCCTTCTAATTCTGAGTTAGGACAACCTATTCCATGTTAGGTACCTTTTTCTACAAACGTCAAAAAATGACAAGGTTCGCGCATTGACAACAAATTGCGAAGTGACACTTTTTTTCAGTTTCCTACGTTACAATGATACCTTGCACAAGACAATGCGCGAAGTAAAACAGTGCGCGAAGTACCTACTTCGCGCACTGTTATGTAAAATATATGAGATATTTATATTTCAACTTGATGGTCCACAATCGAGCAAACATCCACGAAATCATTCATTACTGAATGTTCAATAAATAACTTCGTTTCGTCTCTTGGAGCACACGAAAGGAAATTCCTATTATGTTCGTGGAACTTCGTGCGTACCTAGGGAAGATCGGGGAAGGTCATTAAAGCCTGTTCAACACTATTTTTTATATCAAGCTGAGCATATATCCATTTTAGAACAATATTTTTTGAGGTTTGTAGAAAAAATGTTGTTTGCAACTCGAGCGCGAAATACTTTGGTCATCTCGACTATTTTTTCAACTCGGCTACGCCTCGTTAAAAAAATCAGATCTCGATCACCAAAGTAGCATTTCGCGCTCTAGATACAAAAATAACTATTTTTTACTCAGCACATAACTAAAATGGCATTCAGCGTACGGATATGTACCACGCTAAATGATCGATTAATCACAGATCGATGATCTGTGATTTATTCAAGAAATCAAACTAGTCACCGTGGCTAGTGGTGCCCGCGAGAGTCTCGTTTTCGAGAGTCTCGCATGATCTCGTCACGTTTTCGAGACAAGACTCGAGACGAGACTCGGACAAGACTCGAGACGAGACGAGACGAGACGAGACGAGACGAGACGAGACGAGACGAGACGAGACGAGACGAGACGAGACGAGACGAGACGAGACGAGACGAGACGAGACGAGACGAGACGAGACGAGACGAGACGAGACGAGACGAGACGAGACGAGACGAGACGAGACGAGACGAGACGAGACGAGACGAGACGAGACGAGACGAGACGAGACGAGACGAGACGAGACGAGACGAGACGAGACGAGACGAGACGAGACGAGACGAGACGAGACGAGACGAGACGAGACGAGACGAGACGAGACGAGACGAGACGAGACGAGACGAGACGAGACGAGACGAGACGAGACGAGACGAGACGAGACGAGACGAGACGAGACGAGACGAGACGAGACGAGACGAGACGAGACGAGACGAGACGAGACGAGACTTTTATTGGTCTAGAGTCTCGTGCAAGACTTCTCGTGTCTCGTGCGAGAGTCTCGCAGGTAAATATTTCTGCGTGCCGACTGCAGACTTAAGAATTCCATTCATAATATACATATTTAGGAAGAATTCTATGAGGAAACATGAAATAAATCTGCACGATATTAAATTTGTTATGTCTAATCGACTGGGTGAAAAACAAGAACATTCGCGATCGTGAAGGCTGATCTGACTGATAAAAGTTTTTTTCTCCAAGCGGCAGGGATAGTGGCTTTTTCCTGCCGCTTAGCAGACAGAAAAGGTGTACTTTCACTGCCTAGGCAGAAAAAGTTTGTTGCTATGCAACGTTCCAAGAAATTCTAATGAAATTGATAATCAAAATTGACACTGACATTGAGTGAACACAAAATGATGTTTCATCACACAAAATTGGTTTTATATAATTTGGAGAAAACATTCTATATATGTTTCACACGACAACAAATGTAGATTGACTACTTTTCTGCCTAGTGAAACAAATAACTATTTTCTCAGATACCTATTTCTCAAATAAGTAACGTAATGTTGAAAAAAAGTTTTTGTTTTGTTTATACGGGTTACATTTATTTTATTTCGATAACTTTCGGATATATAATTTTTTTTCCTTGTTTAGATGTCAATGTGAGTATGTATACCTATCAGGTACTTACTCTTCAATGAATAATGTTATTTCTGTTGTAATTTTCTCTTCCTACTTCCCTTATACCTAAAAAGTAGGAAAAGGTGAATATCCCGTACTAGACTGGAACAAGATTATGCATGACGAAATTGCGATACATTTGCGAGACTCTCGTACGAGACGCAAGACAAGACGAGACTCGGGGCTGCAAGACGAGACTCGAGACAAGACTTCATATTTCATCGGCGAGACCAGACGAGACTTTTTGAAAGTCTCGTCTCGTTGGTCTCGTGTGGATCACTAACCGTGGCAACACAATTTCTTGAGAACATCACCATGGCAAAAGAGTTTTTTAAACACACCTACAGTCGTTTGAGTCCTGTCCGGCCTGTCAATTGAAGGAACTGTCAAATGTCATTCTGAAATTTGGTTGCAATCGTAATTATTCAAACAATTTCTGTTTCCATCAGAATTACTCATTAAAAATGTATGCGAAATGTAGACGAAAGGGAAATCGGAGAGAATGTTTTAGGTAATTGCATATTTCCAAGAACTCTGTGTAAAAATGTAGTATATAAACGTGAAACACAATATTTATGTGAGCAAAATTATGCAATCAGAAAATGGCTACAAACCTGAGAAATCGAAAACTTTGATACCGCAACGATCGAAGAATTTTCATCTTCTATGTCAAGTGAAAACTTCTTTTTCACAAAGGTTAGTAAGTAAGCCATTCATGTATTCTAACCTGACCTAGCCACATCTACAACGCAATATCACTTATACGTGTCTTGTTGGTTGCATGCAGTTGCATAGTATGATAAATATGATCTTGTCGAAGAAAAGAATTATGGTTTCGTTGGACAAGTAAAGTATGTAACGCGTTTATAAACTCTTCTAGACACTCGTTTATTAAACACTTCTTGCTCTGTTCTGCTGCGCTCGTGCTCGAAATACTCGTTACTAAAAGGACGTTCATAATACTTGTTACATAATATACTATAATATCACAGTTTTCGAGATATCAGTTTTGCTTAAAATAGTTACCGCCGTGCGAGTTGTATACGGAACATTTGTATTTTGCAAATGCAAAATAAGAGCATCAACATCGATGGTCCCATTTTGTACATGGACGCAGCCGATTTTCTACAGTCGCTCTAGAAAAATTTGAATGGCACCTGAACTGTTGAAAATAATAATAATCTTGGTCGTTGTATCGATTCATTCATATTCATCTTGTTTAATGTTCTAACATCTTATAATAGTAATGCAGTTTCTGTCCTTTTTTTTCTAAAAAAAAAAAAGATGAGTTGTCACTTTCAACAAATTCCTTTCATTGTGCAAACCTATGGAAGAATTCATCAACATTTTTATTATACTTCTACTACTATAACTTCCGATTGTGTTGTCATTGATATAAGTTGTGAACTTGCAAGCTACTATTAATGAAACACCTCTGATGCGTTTGGAAAATATTGCAAAAACAAAGCGATCTGAAATGCCTATATATCTTTTACTGAATCACATTCTTCCCGTTGCATTTTCATCAAAAAAAACAATAGGAAGTTTCTATATATCGACAAACATTTCTTGAAATCGTCTGGATGACAATACACAAAAGTAGAATGTGAAATTAACAATGCGATGATTTCAATACATTGAATCTGATATAGGTACTTTCACTAATTGTTGATACATTATCAGTTGGATGCTATTTCATCAAATTATATTCAAGATTTGTTGACATCTTTCTCAATTTCAACAACAGTTCGACTCTGGGTGTAAACATTTTCTTGATACTAAGGACTTCATCTCTTTCGGGTAATAATCGGGTATATTCGTTATATTATCGTCAGAGGAGATGATGGAACTTAAAGAATTTCATCAGGTCCATAAAGAAATCGAACTGTTCACTTTGTCCGGTTACTGCGTTTCAACTCATTGTCTATTTATTTGGAATCTTGGATTCCACTGATACGTACGGGGTGTTACTGAATGAAACCCTGTTTCTATATATCGACAAACATTTCTTGAAATCGTCTGAATGACAATTCACAAAAGTAGAATGTGAAATTAACAATGCGATGATTTCAATATATTGAATCTGATATAGGTACCTTCACTAAGTGTTGATACATTATCAGTTGGATGCTATTTCATCAAGTTATATTCAAGATTTGTTGACATCTTTCTCAATTTCAACAACAGTTCGACTCTGGGAATAAACATTTTCTTGATACTAAGGACTTCATCTCTTTCGGGTAATAATCGGGTATATTCGTTATATTATCGTCAGAGGAGATGATGGAACTTAAAGAATTTCATCAGGGCCATAAAGAAATCGAACTGTTCAGTTTGTCCGGTTACTGCGTTTCAACTCATTGTCTGTTTATTTGGAATCTTGGATTCCACTGATACGTACGGGGTGTTACTGAATGAAACCCTACACTCGATGGATTAACATATTTTTTATTTTATTTTGTGGATTGTGGAGATCGACATAAAATATCGAATTCAAAAGTTATGCTCCTTTCCGAAGTGATGAAAAATAATGTTGGCTGAATAGTGATACTATAGTTTATTCATCATAATATTTTCTCTCTTATTTACAGGACAAGTTTTGTGAATATTCCGAATTCAGTAACTATGGCTAAGGATACAAGCTGAGGATAATGGCAGTTATTTTTTTCTGAAAAAGTTATACTGTGAGTTAGGTAATTAGGTATATACATGATGTAATTTTGCAATGAAAAATATCGGTTTTTCCGATCGAAACCCATTCTATATGCGATTTTCGCACCTAGAATGCATATTAAAATAAAAATATTGTGAGAAATTCACTGAACTTGTGGGTCTATCAACAGAATATAAATTGAAATACAATAAGTTGATGTAGAATCAACAAGTTGATATAACTAATACACCATATAGATAATGCCTGATGACGCTGAGCTATTTGATGATAGTACACAGCTATTAGGTAACTCTATTCAGGTAGATAGTGTGGAGAACACGAAAGGGTATAATGAAGTTATCAACAATGGTAATGATAATTTGGTCGACTCCAAATGCTTTGGGTTATTCAACTACTTAATTGTTCTAGTCCTACAAGTACTATAAATTCTTGTAGAATCATCAACTAATTTCCAACAGTTTACTATAATAGTTACTCAAGCATTCCGTATACCCAACTTGAAACTTCATCGAGTAATTCAATAAGAATCAAGGAATTCCTTATCTTGGGAGGATGATGTTTGGAACCAACAATACATTTTTCTCCGTGTATACGGGGTTGTTATTGAAGGTAACGAATTCCGTGCAATCGAACATCATAGGCGACATCAAAGCTTTCGCATCTGGGTAGTTGGTGATCTGTGCCATACGTGCTTGATGAAAACAGATACCTTGGCAAGATGAGGCATTTCTTGATTTTCATTGATTAACCCGATGACGGATTGACTTGGGTTCAGAGAATGTGCCAGTCAAACATTCTCAAATCTGATTCTCATTTGTCAAAAAATAGTAGGTACTATTCGAAAAAGTTGAATACTAATTCAGCAATTTTTCAATTCGAGACATTTGAAAATTGCTCCCTTCCATATGGTGTCAAATGTGACTATATTAGCACACATTTCAGATTCAATGCCTCGCGAATAATTAGATGTGAACAATGCATAATTATTATGGCGGTATTATGGTTTGAAAATACAATTTTTGTATCACTATAACAATATACAACTTCAACGAGTAGTACCCTTCTTATCTTCAAGTTAACCTATTTATTTGTTTGGCACTTGCCCATTCGATAGTGAAAATCCAGGGCTCATTAAATACATCCTTCCCAATATCAATAATACAATCCAAATTATTCTAATATAGTCTGTCACGCAATCACAGTAGACTAACTATACGCGAAATCGAATACAATGGAATATGCAATTCATAAGAAGTTATGTTGCAATTAGTTCATTGTTTCATTGATACTATACAGCAGTAATGTTAACACGACAACTAACTGTATGTTAATGATACGAAAATGATCTGCTTGAAGATATTCAGATTATTGTTGAAAGAAGTAACATAAATATTTTCTAGCGGTGATAGGATCATGAAATACAGTTTTCGAAGAACTGATTGAGAAAACTTTTTTCATGGTTTATGCAAGGTTACGAGAAATCGAACCTATAAGCAATTATTCAGATATATAGATATGCTACTTCTAGATATAGAATGATAGTGACATTGGCGCAATATCATCTCATAATAAATCATATACAGGGTGATCAATTCTTATATTTACAAAAAAACAATTGGATGATTGTGAAAGTGGATATTTGAGAGGGATTGAAGACCTTCAAGATCTATCGCGCTGTCAATCAGTTATTTCCAAAGTGATGGCAAGAGCCTATTGAGCTTATCAAACATCTGTGGGCTCTTCAGCAGGCACAAATGAACGAATCGTCCGCCAGGAGAAGTCAACTGAGGATTTACTTGCCCACGTGACGCATATATCAATCAAAACTGAGCTTTATTGTCCAAGAAACATTCTTCCTATTGAAAAAAGCGTGAAACTAGCAGGTGGATAGATCCACTATGTCCAATTATTTGTACAAAGATATAAAAGATATAAACATAAAATATAGTTAATAAATAATACGAATACAAGGGTATAAAACAACTACAAAAAAACTCTAAAAGCATAACATTTATATCACATACAACGCCAACTAGGTACCTAATATTATAATAGTTGAAAAATCTAGAAATTAATTATAGAAATAAATTATACATGACTTCAAAACTTATCGTTGTAATATTTATGCAGGTCATAGTACGCTTTTTGAATAAGGGATTTTTAAACTCCTTTCTGAATTTTTTTATGCATACAGTTCCTTTGAATTGTTCTGGCAAGTGATTGTAGATTTTGTTGTTCTCATATATAATGGAATTTTCTGTTCGAGTCATCTTCGGTATCGGCAGAGACAGGTGACTGTTATTTCTAGTGGACATAATATGATTCACCGGGTTTTTCTTCGATGAATGATGTCTGGTGTGGATCAAACAGACTGTTTCCAAAATAAAGAGGCAGGTGAGAGTATTTGACCGTTTAGGCATCCAGAACTTCTTCGCAAACTCCCATGAGATGATTTGCCATCTCAGCTATGACTCCTTTTAGACTTGGTGGGCGAGTTATTTCCGATCCCAGCCAACATTGAACTACCGGGAGAAGTCCGGACTAGTGCAGGCAAGTCTGAGAAAGCAGTGACAATGCCGCAGTATTGGTAATGAGCCGATGATTTCCCTATGCTAAGTAACTATCAGTTGAACATGCGATGATGGCCTTGTGATGGTTAGATGTCTGTAAATATTTGAAATCTATTGAGTTATGGACCTTTGCTGGTCAACTTCCTGTTAATTACTCGTCCCTCTGGTGGATTTTCTAGGTTACGTCTATATCAACAATCAGCTGATCATTTGAATCATTATCATATGTGACTCTCGTGATGACGTATGTTTCTTGACAGGAGTATTATCAATCAATCGATCAATAATATGAAGGATAGGTTCTTCAATTATGATAATATTGGGTAAGTATCGAGCTACGTACTGTTCTAGTGTTTCGAATTTCATTATCAAATGCATGTGTTTGGTATCTCATAACGTCATAATATACCTAATCTTCATGATAATAGGAGTAACTCTACCCCTCCAGAATCATATAACTACCATGTTTAACACTTTCATTGCTTGCAGAAGCAATCTCAGTTAATGTCAACTTGTCTGTATCATAGAACTAGATGATAATAAAGTTCCAAATAGAGAAATACCTATGATGTGCTAAGAAATGATGGGGATTGAAAATAACCATATGATATCATCAGACTATATTGGTCAAGTAATGAACTCATGCAACAGTATTTTGTTTTCAATACTTCAATGGCGGAAGAATTCTGATAATAAAAAGGCCACTGATGATAACTGATTATGAACTCTATATTTCAGGGGTACCTCGCAACAAAGAATCCCTTTTGAGGGAATGCTACCCAATATAAGATGTAGAAGTAGATACCATGTATACCAGCCAGTAACCAGTCACTCTGGTTGAGAAGATAGTTTAGTTTATTTTAGTTTATTTAACAACGTTTTGTACAAAAAAATACATTTGTTGCAGGTCATAAACATCACATCTAGTGGGTTATGTAGGGTAGTGAGCACTAGTGCTTATGAATAGGAAATGAATCAATATAGCACACACAAAAACAAAAAAGTTTTGTCAAACAAAACAACAAAGAAGATAACATAGAATTGTTACCTATTATTGTACCATGAGCACATATATCAACACATCAGTATGTAAATACGATCAACGTCAGATTCAATTTCCTTCTAGGTTTCTAAGAGCGTTCGTGAGAATTCCTCTGTTGAATGAAAGCAGTGCTTCACAATGAATTTCCTCAGGAGATTTTCAAAGTGAGGGTAGTAAGTATTGGTCAATTTGGTTGGAAGTTGGATATCATTGTGTCATTCGTAACATTGTTTCCTTGAAATCTGGTATGTGTATGTTCGATATAATATATGATGAGAGAATAATAATATTGAAAAATACACAGTTACAAGAACTGTCAGATTTATTGGACCCCTAAAACTGCTATGGAAAACTCGATGTGTCGAGTATGTTGTACTGGCCTTTTGCCGCGGAACTGAATGTGACTGATGGGTGGCCAGTACTGGGACCAGCTGCCGGCCGCAGTGTAATGATATACAGACTTCCTCTCACGATCCCGACCCTATCGATAAACGTATGTGCTTATATATTATATTTCGAATTGATGTGAACTCTTCCTGTAGCCGAACCTGGATTTCCATTCTGCCCGATAGGCCTAAAAATTTAACATCTCCTTATCAAATTTGAAGATTGTTGAATCGTAGAAATAATCCATACTCAAAGTGGTCCAATATATTTTCAATGAAAATAGCAATACACAAAGTCGGTCGACCACACTTTATGTCAAAAATAGTTTATCAAACAATAACCTGTTTCGCCACAACGGCCGTCATCAGACTGCAGTACCTAGAATACAGGATGGATCTAGGAATTGTGAAAAATAATTGTCACGGGAAAAGCAATCCTTATAAAGAACGATGAATATTGCAGAAGTTAAAACGTCATTGGGTTGTCAGGTGAAAATATGTTCAAAACGGCTGAAGAACCATCCAACCAAAAATCTGGCCCTGATGAGATTGAACATCAAGAAACTAAGTTTTTTCATTTTATTCTTCCTAAAACAAGATCAAATGTTGACTGGAAAGAATTGATTCAGACAATGAAAAAAAAGCCAAAATATTGACGTGACATGTCAAGCTGACCCATGAAGGAACGAACATAATGAAACAAGACTGGTGTATGACAAAACAGAGCGATATATTATCAACCTAGATTGTAAGAAGGAAAATTAAGAGGGGGAAGAAGATTTATGAAGAGAAAAAAATGACGAAATGGAGTCTGGTGGGGAAAATGCAAAATGAGAAGAAGTACCCAGGAAGTATGAGAAGTAGAATGGAGCATTAGGATATGAAGAGAAAGAAACAAAGAAAAAGAAGATGAGAAGAAATCGATCTGTATAATACAGGCGCCAGTTCCAGATGGTATTGAATTACACTTACTTCAATTCTTTTTCAATAGGCGGTGATTACTAATATAATGGGTTTCGCTAGTTATTGACATGAATATGAAATCGAACAACTTAGACACTAGTTGCAGAGTTGGTATTGGAATATATTTGTGATTTTTTTCTTCAGTAAACTCTTAGTTCCAATATTCAAATACTCTCCGAATTGACATATCTTTAACTTTCTGTTTATAAGTGGGGGAATTATTTTGAGACTGAAAAACGACACGAAACATCTCACGCTCTGGCAACCATTAATATTTTTTTTCTCAAATTCACATAATTTTATCATTCTGCTTTGAAATATAACCATTCGAATTGGTAGCAAAGTGAATACGAGAAATAGGTTTCTTCGAGCGATTCTTCAACTTGTAGATAGATATCGGTTCATTATGATTGAAAACGGTTTCATAATTTCAATACTCTTGAAATTGAAATATATATGAACTATCCTTATCTGAATCCGAAATGGTGAATAAGAAACATGAGGCGACTGTGTATCACCAAGATGACGAAAATGAAGACACATCGAAGATGCCATCCTGGTATTCTCAAATTCAAACATTATTCAATTTCTCAGTACTTATTTTTCTCAGTGTCACCACTGGTAGTACCGAACGGTGTTCAGTCCTATCGGCTTAAATAGACGCGCGTCCAAATCACGATCGGAGCGCACGTTTTCAGTCCGAACCACGTTACACGAACATGAAAGCAAATGATACATGTTCCTGATGTTATTATTTCGAATTACTTATTAGGAGAGGTGCATGCCACTATTTCAGGGCCGGTGCTCTAGGATATTGTGCAAAGGAATTCATTCCTACTGTATCACTGTAACGACTGATATTCAGTTCATTAAGAATCTGTTTTCCTCAATTTCTAGGAAGAGAAAATCACAAAATGTATTATTACTTTTGTTCAGGTCGATAGCACCACCTAGAGATGCCATCAAAACACGAAAATACATCCATACATAATCACGTCCAAGAATGTTACATCGAAAACTAACGAATTTGTGCAGTGGAAGACAAAGTAGTGCATACAAATAGTAGGCATGGTATTATCATCAAAGTAATGACGAATTCCTCGAATTACTTCGAAATAAGAATAAGAATATCTCAGAATGCACTGGACAACAATTTTTTGTTATATCTCCTTCCCTCCATTGATTCTGAGTCGGTAAATGTGATAAAGACAATACAATTCATAACGTAGTTGCAGTGTTCAGAAACACGTTCTTTATACCATCAGTAACAAAATGGAGAAACACATTTACTTGCAAATTCACTGAATGCGCTGTCTTTCTGCTTTTATTTGATAAATAGAAGAGTCCAGCAGTAATCAGCAAGCATAGAAGCATCCCAGTTTCACTTGTTCTTACATCTTTTTTCATTGTTGATTTATTCCGATGGCAGCGTTCCCCGTGCTCATTACTAACATCTACACAGTTATCAGGAAAAATCGTGAGAAATGTGTCTAGGAAATGATTTTCATGGGATATATCCCAACTTATTATTGAATACGATGATAGAATAATTGTTTGCCTATACCAATTTCTCAGTAAATCAGTAACTAAGTCAATTCGAGCCTTTCTCTCATTATCTGCTAGAAAGGAGTTGAAATGTTCGTCGTTGAAGTCAGCTTTTCAGTCGCCAAAGATCAGCCATCGAACTCAATGCTTGTTAATTTGTCATTTGTGCAACTACTGCAAAAGGTGTGTTTGTTGCATAATGCAGCATATAGTTTGTAGCTCGAAACGATCTTGAGAGCTGCAATCATGCTGAGTGCGATAAATATTTTTGCTACGATCAAATTGAAATCAATTTTATTCCATTCATTTCATTCAAAATTTTATCAGAAAGTATTTTACAACACGAGAAACAGTATCAGTTCCTGATATAGCTCTTCAATTACATAAACAGTTTGAACTGAAGTTATTTTCAGTTAAATTCAATTTCGCAGCTGGAGCAATTCACTGAGTTAATTGATAGACACACTTCATTATCAGTAATTGTTTTAATATTATCGAACAGTAAAGTTTTATAGAATAGTTTATGGTATCCAAGTACCTTTAGTTACTTACCATGATTTCACGCCAACTCAAATCACAAAAAAACTATATTTTTAGATTCAACTCATAATCTACGGTTATTCAAAAAATGTTTTGCACTTGTGTAGAAAAAAATCTAATATTTCTTCTAGTGCACACTCGAGAGTGCAGAGAGTTGTTATTTTTAGTACGATCGTAGAAAGAGGTACTTATATGTATATCATCGTATAATTAGTTCATGTGAACTGCATATCCCAGGGAAATATACGGTAACATATTTACAATATGCAAGAGTATGCCCCCTGAACTCGATATAATGAACTGTATGAACAATCTTCGTTTCTCTGGCTGCAGACTATACTCAGAGGTGCTGACAATATACCGCTAATATTATTGCAGGAATTCAACTTATATCCCAAATCACAAAATGGTGCGACTCCTCAATGTCGTTCATGAAAAATCAAACCAATGTTTTTCCATGGTCCTCTGCTACAATCTTGATTCTAGTAATTCAGCATCACTTCTCAGAAGTTCTAGAACCCTAATAAACTCGTTCAATTATTCTGGGTTATGTCATGCGGCGTTTATGTTTCGCTATCATTTAATTTTTGAGTGAATGTTTCAAGGGTTTACCTCTTTCGGAAGTAAATTTCAATAAAGAACTCAATATCATAAAACAGATTGCAGTCAACAACGGATACAACGTTGATTTGATAGACAGTAGTCTTTCTTAAAAACTTCATAATAATGCTATTCAAGAAGTATATCCTTCCATCAAGAAAAATAATCAAAATTATAGAACTTCCACTTATTTCGAATCATCAACTGAACAATTAGCTTTATTTTTACATAAACAGGACTCAAAAGTAGCATATAAAACAAATAATACGTTGGGAAGGTTTATCAAAGATAATAAAGACCAAACTTCTTTATTCGAAAAATCAGGGATGAACAAACTCAACTGTAGATCTTGTCCTAAGGTATATATCAGTCAGACAAGTCGTATAGGTTCGAAAAAGGAAACCTTTTCTACATATACGCTAACCATATATTAGATGAGAATCATAGTTTTGATGATAATTTCGAAATCCTACACGTAGAAAATGAAAGAATAGAAGTCGAGCATTTTGAATCATCAGAAATCAACAAATTCGAAAATTATGACATTTCACTTAACGATCATTTAGACCCCGATAGTTCACCTCTGATGTTTTCTCAGTAGGTTATAATATGTATTTCCAATCAACCCTCTCAAGTTAATCCGGTACACCGTATTTTAATGTAGATATTGTCCCTAATTTCCTGAACTGTCCACAGCTAACTCATCCTTCAGGTTGGGAAAACAGGATATATAGAAGTTGAGCAAGCCGAGTTTATTTTATTTCATTGTACCAGTATATCACCTGACGAATCCACTGTGTTAGCGAAACATGTCGATGTTTGATAATTTTGTGGATAGCTTATCGTTTGTGAAGTTTTTACATTTGCCATGGATAACCATCAAGTAACGGCCAGGTCAATTCGAAAAAAGGTGTAACAGCCGGTAGATAATCTAGAACGATTGATTTCAATCATCATTCTGCAAATTGGAACTGAAAACATGAAAAGGAAATAAAATCAAACTTCGACACGAAGATCCCACACATATTTGTTCACATGGAATCTTTCATCTTGAAAATATGTGTTCTGCATGCTGTTGAAGTCCTTTTTCCAAAACTGACTTACTCTCTGGAATATCAATTTTTATACTTTTTGGGATCCTCTCTCCATGTCCATGAAAATTGAAGTAGGTATTATATCAATTCAGTAAGGATATGTTCAGCTGATCTAGATTTGTCAATATCTCTTTTTTCATATCGTTCCTAATGTTTTTTTCTTCCTACTGAGAGACGTATCTTCATCTCACCTGTATAATGAATACTTCACAAATACAAAGAGGAATAATCAATTCTCTGACGGATGTTTTCCATCTTCCTCAAAATATAAATAGATCAATTCTTACCCAATCACAAGCTGCGGAATGAGAAACAATCATGAAATAATTGTATTTTCAGTATAAGTAGGTACCTTGTGGAAAGTTTTATGAAAAGTGTGACAAAAAAAGCTTGCTACCAAAGGACGAGGGAGCATAGAAACGATTAAAAGGATATAGGCATACCGACACATCTACTTTAGCTGAACATATTCTTACTGGCAATAGACAACATAATGGCTAGTAGAATAACATTCAAATCACAGAAGGAGAAGAACATTGGAAAATCGATTAAACAGCTTGAATTTTCACGAATGGTGGTGATAACATTGCTTCTTGTTCTGTTGATGAAGATAGAACATGGATTTCACTTCTAAAATCTGAGTATTAACATGATAAATTTATGATCAATTGAAGAACACAATGTAGCTCACACATTTTTCTATCTACTTCAGTCAATGAAAAAAGTGTTGAAAGGAAAACAACAAGAAGTGTTGTAGAAAAAAATTATACCAGAATGATGGTCATATCCTGGTGAAGAAAACAATTTTGTAGTCGTTTCTATCTGGATCTTTTAAAAATACAACAAATCAGTTTCCAGAATGTAGAATGGTCGATCTACGCTATCTCATAAGACTGACTGATGCTCACAGTGCAAAGTCGTCCACGAAACCAGCAAAATGCTGCAAGTATGGATATGAATGAAATGAAGAACATAGCTGAAGGAATTTACCATCACGACCACACTTTTGTCATGCACAGCTTCGGAATGTATTCACTTATCTGGTCATTCCATCAATCTGAGGGTCTACCTCCGCTAGCTGTCTCTAACGATCTTTTTTTCTCTGTATGGTCACAATCATCTGGTTTTCTACCTCTACTGATATTCCTTGCAGGAAATCCGTTGCGAATCCGGCCTCTAAGTTGCCCAGACAAAGAGGAAGCTTTTTTGAACTTCTGAGTACGGTGCACTTACTCAGCACTGTTGATTTGCATGCAACATTGAATCGTACGGAACCTTCTCAACTTAAGCAATAGAATTAGAAATTCATAACTCCCATTATGAATCTGAAACTCCTCTCTCAGGAACTCTAAATCACCAACCCAAGCTTGAGAGACTAGCATTATCATTCTCAGATATATCTGATAGTAAACTGGTGAACGCACAGTGACACTTCGTAGCAAATCATTTCATTTGTTCTTACTTCAAATATATTGGGAATAAACGAAACCTTCATTCATGGAAACGAAGAGAGAGAATTCCAGAAAATTGAACATATATATGAATTCAGCCACTAATGACATTGGAATATATGTCAGAAATCTTTCAAAAGAACACAAGCGGCATAACTGTATGCGTTCGTTGGCCTATTCATGAAAAAATGTGAAGCCTATCCTGCGTTTAATATAAACGATTCGTGAAAAACTTTTTATTTGATGCTGTAGGAGGTCCAGTTTATCAAAAGATCTAGGGTACTTTGAGACAAATGGAATTGTTATGATATTCCACAATTATGAAATTTGAGATGAGCTATGTTGTTAGACCATGTTTTGCATCTGAGTTCAGAGAAAGTCATCGTGATTAGTTTTATCGCTAGATCTCTGTTTGAGGTTATGAATGACTTTGAAATGGTATGCAGATATGCTTCGTAATAGTATAATAACTCGTTGAATGTTCACTCAATGAATGCTATGTTAGATACAAGGGGTCTGCAATGAGTTCCAATTTGAAAGTAGGCAGCACAATTACCATAATAATGAATCATCTTCCGAATTTGATCGATTCATGAAATATGAATATGTTATATATGATTTATCATTAGTAGTTCTCGTAGTCATAATTGTTTCGAATATGAGAACATGTTCCCTCGTTATAGAGAGCAAAGGACCAGTGAAGGAAATTGTTATGAATAAAGAAGGGTATGTTCCTACCGTATATCAGAGATAGTCCTTCTGATTTTTTGCGGAATAGATAATTTCAGTTCAGTTCTTGATCGAAGGTTTCGACCCCTGAATGCAACTCTGAAAGAAATCAGAAAGTCGTGAATTTTGGACCTTCTTTGAGTCATGGCGATTTTCGTCTAGCAGAAATTTGAATAAGTACATTACGCACAGTGAAAGATGAAACCAGAATCGTCTCTGCCACCCAAAACTTTCTGTAATACTTATTCTTGTCAGCATTATTAGTGAACACCTCAACGAAATAGAATGAGGTGCGTTTTCGTTTGCTACAATCAATAGTAGATTGTTTTATACGGATCAAAAGTGACTCAAACAGATTCATTTTTGATCCGAATGAAATATGCTATTTTTTCTGCAACCCAAACAATTAACTCGAATAAATATGTGAAGTATAACCACCAATGCCGTGCAATATGTATGCAATGCAACAAATATTAAATAATCTGTGTGGTGAGAATTTTCAACCTTCATTTCCAGCAGGTTTATTCAATTTTCAAGGATGTTCGAATTGTAGTTCCAATATGAATACAACCACCGAGTGACATATTTGTGTATGAGCCAGGCGCTCTAATGGCAAATACCGTGTAGGAAGACGTGGAAAATGTCATAGTAGAGTAAATAGACTGGCAAAAGGCTTCTAGAATAGATTTTCGTGGGCACTTTGTTGCTGAAATGTAAAACCCATTTTTTATCATTCCTAAGACCTTTGCAATGCAAAATCACTTGGTCGTCCAAAAATCGTAGTAGGAGGGGAGTGGGGGGAGCCTTTTTTTAAAAAAAAGACAATTTTTTTTTTCATCGGTTTTCAGATCTAAGATTTGAGATAATTCATTCCTCAAATTTGTATACCCATCCGGATATCAGAAATATTTTTTTTCAATTTATAAAAATACGTCGCAGCATTGTTGTATATGGAGCGCCTTCACACAAAACCGCTTGCCCTGCACACCCATATTTTTAAAATCATTTAACTCGCTCTACCTCGAAAAGTATTGGGTCTAGCAAAAAAAGGTTTTCTATAAACGTTAAAGACCAAACATCAGAGAACATGTTGGACTTTTTAGAATTTTGATTGGATTATTGGTTCACGAGAAAATTAAATAAATCGAACGGCATATCGCGATGAACAGCGGCGACCGCAGAGACACGAGGAAGGGCGAGATTGCTATGCCTAAGTCAACCGAAAATCCACTCTACTGATGGCGATGTTGGTACGGTCGATTTTACCGTGACTTCACTGTTTTCTTGTAAATTCGAATGCATTGTTCTGGTAGCGCGGATTCCACTGAGATTACTAGTGATGAGTGATAAAGTTCTTGTCTATAAATCATATTATTTAAAGCGAATAATAACTTGTTGGTAAGTTAACAATATTTAGAACTTACTTAGTGAGTATTAGGTACAGTTACTATTTTTTTGTATCCTCTAGAAATGGATTTAACTAACAGCAGCAGCTCTGACAGTGAACTTGAGTATGACTTGAGTCGAAAATCAAATTAAGACGTGCTTCTTTTCGTATAAAACTGACAATGGACAAGACGTTTTTATTCAAAATGTGTGTCTTATTTGTTTGGAAGGAGGAAAGCTGGTTATCTCTCATGAAAAATAAAAAAAACTATCATTGAATGCACGAAAGAACGTATGACAAATTGTCATGATGACAAATATATGCGGCATATATTCTCAAAGTTTGATGATCTAGAAAATCGAAGTTTTTCACAATGGCACAAAAACTGTTATAAATCGTATACGAGCTCAAAGAACATTGTCTCGTACAAGTCAAAAAATAACAAACTGACAGCTGATTTTCCAGCAGATTTTTGTAGAGCAGATATTTTTCAAAAACGTCCCTTGCGGACACCTTTTTGATTCAAAAAAGTGCGTATTTTGTCAGAAGCGATCACAGTATCAAAAACTAAGCCAAGTTATGACTCATAATATGCAAGAAAAAATTAGAACAATATCACGAAGTAACCCTGTGTTTTTTGCGAGCACTGGAGACAACGACTTAATTGCCTCGGAAATAAAATATCATGCCGCTTGCGTTTCAACAGAATTACGCAATCTCAATGAAAAATCGGTTGGAAATACTAATATTGAAAAAACAGACGATAAAGCATTAGAGAAACTTTTTGAGGTAATGGAGAAGGGTTTGAAAATAGGTAAAGGATACTGCACAAAATCAATTGGCAAAAGATATCGTGAAATTAGTGGCATTGACGACATGAGTGAGAAACAAATAGTAAAAAAATTAAATACCATTTTGAGGATGATGTTGAGTCAATAAGGTCTCCTAGGCAAAACGAGCCCACAATATTCTTGAAGAAGTTTTCGGAAGAACAGGCAATTGAGACAATCGTGCAAAACCACGACGAATCTGTCGGTCCTAGTTTCAGTTTTGGTGCATCGGAGCAACACATTCTAGTAAAAATCTGCCAAACTATCCGAGGTGAGATGAAGAAGATGTCGACAGAGTCCGATTTTTAAAAAATTAATGTTATATAGAGACTACAAAAAGTATATTCCTGAAAGCTTGTACTACCTTGTTAACCTTATTGTCCGCAATGAAAGTGAGAATGAAAAAGAAACTGAAACTTTAGCACGATTGTCTCAATTGCCTGTTCTTTTGAAAACTTCTTCAAGAATATTGTGGGCTCGTTTTGTCTAGGAGACCTTATTGACTCAACATCATCCCCAAAATGGTATTTAATTTTTTTCACTATTTGTTTCTCACTCATGTCGTCAATGCCACTAATTTCACGATATCTTTTGCCAATTGATTTTGTGCTGTATCCTTTACCTTTTTTCAAACCCTTCTTCATTTCCTCAAAAAGTTCCTCTATTTTTTCAATATTAGTATTTCCAACCGATTTTTCATTGAGATTGCGTAATTCTGTTGAAACGCAAGCGGCATGATATTTTATTTCCGAGGCAATTAAGTCGTTGTCTCCAGTTCTCGCAAACAACACAGGGTTACTACGTGATATTGTTCTTATTTTTTCTTGCATATTATGAGTCATAACTTGGCTTAGTTCTTGATACTGTGATCGCTTCTGACAAAATACGCACTTTTTTGAATCAAAAAGGTGTCCGCAAGGGACGTTTTTGAAAAATATCTGCTCTACAAAAATCTGCTGGAAAATCAGCTGTCAGTTTGTAATTCTTTGACTTGTACGAGACAATGTTCTTTGAGCTCGTATACGATTTATAACAGTTTTTGTGCCATTTTAAAAAACTTCGATTTTCTAGATCATCAAACTTTGAGAATATATGCCGCATATATTTGTCATCATGACAATTTGTCATACGTTCTTTCGTGCATTCAATGAAAGTTTTTTTTGATTTTTCATGAGAGATAACCAGCTTTCCTCCTTCCAAACAAGTAAGACACACATTTTGAATAAAGACGTCTTGTCCATTGTAAGTTTTACGAAAAGAAGCACGTCTTAATTTGATTTTCGACTCAAGTCATACTCAAGTTCACTGTCAGAGCTGCTGCTGTTCGTTAAATCCATTTCTAGAGGATACAAAAAAAATGGTAACTGTACCTAATACTCACTAAGTAAGTTCTAAATATTGTTAACTTACCAATAAGTTATTATTCGCTTTTAATAATATGATTTATAGACAAGAACTTTATCACTCATCACTAGTAATCTCAGTGGAATCCGCGCTACCAGAACAATGCATTCGAATTTACAAGAAAACAGTGAAGTCACGGTAAAATCGACCGTACCAACATCGCCATCAGTAGAGTGGATTTTCGGTTGACTTAGGCATAGCAATCTCGCCCTTCCTCGTGTCTCTGCGGGCGCCGCTGTTCATCGCGACATGCCGTTCGATTTATTTAATTTTCTCGTGAACCAATTATCCAATCAAAATTCTAAAAAACCCAACATGTTCTCTGATGTTTGGTCTTCAACGTTTATAGAAAACCTTTTTTTGCTAGACCCAATACTTTTCGAGGTAGAGCGAGTTAAATGATTTTAAAAATATGGGTGTGCAGGACAAGCGGTTTTGTGTGAAGGCGCTCCATATACAACAATGCTGCGACGTATTTTTATAAATTGAAAAAAAATATTTCTGATATCCGGATGGGTATACAAATTTGAGGAATGAATTATCTCAAATCTTAGATCTGAAAACCGATGAAAAAAAAATTGTCTTTTTTAAAAAAAAAGGCTCCCCCCACTCTCCTCCTACTACGATTTTTGGACGACCAAGTGATTTTGCATTGCAAAGGTCTTAGGAATGATAAAAAATGGGTTTTACATTTTAGCAACAAAGTGCCCACGGGATAGCACGATAGGATCCCGTTTAAACTCTACTATCAGGTTAGAAAGCATATCAACAACAATAATAGTATAGATATAATAGCGACTATTTATTCCTCTCCTCTCCATACCACACTCTGTTTGACTTGATAATCAAATAGAAGTGAACAATATCGTTGTTTGAGACAAAAAACTATTGCTTGCCGTGATTATTCAAAAACAAGTTATCCATCCCGAGATTAACGAATGAAATACAGATCAAGCAATAATGTGAATCTTGAAGGCTTCTCTGATCAAAACAAAAATAATCAGCTGAGATGTTTGAAATTTCCATTCTTAACAATAATAAGTTGTAGTTATATCTCCAACATGGGTATGAAATGCAAAATCTGCCGAAATCAGAAACAAATCAGTCCCAACACTCCCAACCCAAGTAACCAAGCGTAACAATGTTCATTATTCAAAATTTTTTGGGATTTTCTCTCCTCGTTTCTATAAAATAAAAATATGAATATTATTTAAATATACGTGTAGTATGGACAAATCAGATGATTTGCCCCAAAATGTCACTCCGTTTAAAGAATTTTCCTATCAGAGAGCCAAAAAGAAGAATTCACTAGCTTGTCAGTGACAATTTGTATTGAAAAATTTTTTGAAGGAGAGAAATAGAGGTATATAGAAAAAATATCAAATTTTTACTTATCTTTGGACGTTTCAGGACCGATTCTGCTCCCGTTTTCAACATGAAAAGAGATTATTTCAATAGCGAAGTCGTATAATATGTCTTGAAGATTTTCAGTTTTCAATGACAATTGGTGACGTTAGCAATCAAATGAGTTACAGGAAGTTTTCACTAATTAATCTTGAATTAACCATTTTCATGTTCAGATTTTAGTAGTGAATACCATGTTCTGTCCATATCAACTGAACAAGAAGCAATGCTATTGTCTCCCTTCAGAAGAATGCAAGCAGATTACTTGATTCTTCTCTTCTGGTTGTTATCTTCTTTTCCAATGATTTTAATATTATTCCACTCTGCCATATATTGACCGTCTTCAGTAAGGATATGTTGGAAAAGAAGATAACAACCAGAAGAGAAAAATCAAGAAATCTGATTGCATTCTTCTGAACGGAGACAAAAGCATTGCTTCTTGTTCAGTTGATATAGACAGAACATGGTATTCACTACTAAAATCTGAACATGAAAATGGTAAATTAAAGATTAATTGATGAGAACATCCTGTAACTCATTTGATTGCCAACGTCACCAATTGTCATTGAAAACTGAAAAGCTTCAAGACATATTATACGACTTCGCTATTGAAATAATCTCTTTTCATGTTGAAAACGGGAGCACAACCGGTCCCGAAACGTCCAAAGATAAGTGAAATTTCGATATTTTTTATATACCTTCATTTATCTTCTTCAAAAATTTTTTCAATACAAATTGTCACTGACAACCTAGGGAATTTTTCTTTTAGGCTCTCTGATAGGGAAATTCTTTAAACGCAGTGACATTTTGGGGCAAACCATCTGATTTGTCCTTACTACACGTATATTGAAATAATATTCATATTTTTATTTTATAGAAACGAGGAAAGAAAATCCTGAAAAATTTGGAATAATGAATGTACCACCTCCTCGATTAACCTACAGACAGTGCGTAACAATGTTGTTCATTCTTGATGTCTAGTACATCCTTTTTGATTCCTAGGAGCTAAAGTTCAACTAAAGTGCCTAGCAACATACCTATTTTTGTGTCAGCAATTGAAACGTCGATTCAATAGTCTATTTTGGTATTAAAATGGACGACTTTTGTGTCGGTTGCAGAAAAAAAAAATTTCTTTTGCAATCGACTCGAAAGTCGTGCATTTTTCATCCGATATAAGCTTTAGAAGTTGACGTTTCTCTAAGTGACACAATGAAATGATATGATAGATACTTTGACAATGACATGCTCAAGTGATTCAAAATAATGGTAACTCCACGTATATATCATTAATTCAATATCAATTATTTGGATTGCAGTTGTGGAGATGACTTTGGGTTCTTATGTATAAAGATACTCATTGATTCTCAAATTTGGAATATTGATATTATTGGAGGGGCATAACGTATGGATTGACATATTCCGTGGGGCTTTTCATGAATAAGGGAAGGTGCGATATGAATACATATGAATCAATTATACAGTGTGGAGACCTATGATGGAATGAAATCCCTATCTTGAAACAAAAAATATTGAAAAAAATCATCGGAAATGTCAATTACAAATTTTTTACATGACAATTCTCAACCATAATTCCAATCATACAATTTGAAGAATTTCGATTGCTAAAAAAAGTTTGAAAGTCTGCGGTCGAGAGATGCTATGATTATAGACGAGAACTGTATGGCCTGTGATTAAGGTACGAAATCTTCAGAAAAAGATTACTTCTGATGATTTCTGGTGGCTCAGAATATCTGTTTGTTATCTCTTACGAATAATCTCATCACATTGTTGACAACAGATGTGTTGAAAACTATTATTTAGAAGTTGGGAGGCCTATAACTCCGAAGCAGAAGTAAATATCGATTGATTGCTAAGAAAACTCTCTATATTCCGTATTAGCACTCTGAAATGAAATATGCTGGATTTAATATAGTCATAGTTCGCGGCTGCCATCATCTTCGATTTTTATTAAATCCATACCGGACATTTTTGAAGAAAATACCCGGTACTACATCAATGTCTAGTAGGGGGTTCCACATAATCATTACTTCTCTCAACAAAAAATCCACGTGAAACGTTATGCTTCAGAAATATACCGGGTGTTCCAGATCACTATACTGCCGATATCTCAGTTATGATGTTTGGGATGAAATTTTGAAGTAATACACTTTCCTCAAACCCAAATGACTTCGAAGCCATTGTGTCAAAGACAACTTCTGTCGAACTACCCCTGAAAAACCACTTCCAAATTGATTTTTTCAAGCTACACTTTTGACTTTTGTATTGAGTTGTGGAATGCAATCAATTCTCACTTCAAAAATATGTAATATATCACATTCCATCTATTGATTGGGTGGATTAGTTCCACGAAATAATATTCTGGGTTTTTTCATATACAAATTCGAAGAAAATTCAATCAAATTAGTCACAGCCAACATCATTGATAAAGACCCAATATCAAATGAAAATTCACTGAGAAATTTCACACAGAACGTCAGCTCACTACTATACAATTTGAAGTTACTAAAAGGGATTATTCACAGTATACATAGGTATACAACTTACAGAATGATATTGCCAGACCGTTCTTCTCGAGTGTACACGGTGTATAAGGAACCAAAATAGACCCTGTTTCACAAGAAGAAAAAGGATTTATCAAACGAACAAAATATCTTGATCGATTGCCAGGACCAAATATTTTGTAAATGTCTCCTCACTTCAAGGATTTTTTTTTATTTTCTGGTTTCCACGAAAAGGCAAATCCTGTAATGTTCAGAGATCATCGTGAGAACCAAGGGAAATAAGTTGGGAATTGGTGTTCTTCTTGAATTTCTGGAGATTATATGCCTCGCGGAACACCTCCTTGGCAATGTGTTTCAGATCCTCGCTGTTTGTTGGATGAACGAGTCTTTGGAAAGAGATGTTCTGCAGGTCTCCAAAGTGACCACGAAGGGGTGCGAAGCCTCAACTCGACGGGTTTATCTCGCGGGGGGAACACACAAATCACCAGAATGTAAAATCACAGATCCGTAATCCATCAGAATATACATTTTCAAACCAGTAACTTGACAGAACAATATTTCATAGGAATCGTATTTATCTCTACTGTAGATGCACAGAACCGCAATCCCTCAAACCGTGTTTTGTATACTGTACATGAGCATACCAGACAATAACAGATTGCAAATGCGCAGATGTGTATTTTTCTATAATAGCAATATCGCAGATCCGCAAATATACAGAATCGAAAACTAACAAACCAACATCACAGCGGAATGATATTTCGTCAGAATCATAACAACACAGACCGTAATTCGTCAGAATCGCATAATGACAGACCGCACATTAGCAGACCGTACTTTGTCAGAATCGAAAAACAACAGACCGTTTATCGACAGAATAGTAAAATTTCAGAACCGTACATTGACAGAATAGCAAAAAATCAGAACAGCATATTCACAGAATCTCAAAATATCAGAACTGTAAATTGAAAGAATCGTAAAATGCTGAAACCGTACATCGACAGACTCGTAATACAACAGACCGTATTCCATCAGAATCATATTATATCAGAACGTACAATGACAGAATGTACTTCATCAGACTGTAATGTCATATACTGTATTGTGATAGAATCGTAAACTATCAGAACCGTAATTCAGCGGAATAGTAAAATGTTAGATCCGTAAAATAACAGAATCGTAAAAATTCAGAACCTTACATCGACAGAATCGTGAAATATAGGAACTGTACGTCAGCAGAACCGTAAAAAATCAAAACCGTACATTGGCAGAATCGGAATTCATCAGAATGTAATGCAGCAGAACCGTAAAATGACAGACTGCAGAGAGGCCTACCAGCCACGCGCAGAGCGAACGCCGGTCACAGTGTTGCCTGCTCTCACGTCATGTGGGGATTCTACGTATACTTTCAGTTCGACCTGCTTTTATGTTCCTAGTGCTCTTGTACACTCGAGAATAAGATCGTTCATATGATATGAAGTGATGAATGACCACATTTGAATATGAAATATATGAACGTCACCCAACTTTTTTGCTATATGGAGAAGAAAGTGTTTATTTGAACTATTTCCTTGAAAACTACAATTCCTTGAAGTAAGTTGAGAGAAGGGTTCGAGAAATAGGTGTTTGGCATGTGACAAGTGTTTGGGATCACACGTTAAAAGGTAAGGCCCCCGTCATTCCTTGCTTGCACAAGACTTTCGAAGACTTCTGAGGGTTGCTCGTAAGGGGGCAACCGAATGACGGATAGAACAATTTTACAATTTTTTTTTTACAACAAACTTTGGAGTTTTCAAAGTTTGATTATAGATACAAGATATTGGATGTTCTTTATATGAATCTATGTCATACCCAAATTCATTCATTTTGTATTTTGTACCCATATTTCTAGAAAAAGGAAGAAGGTGATACGAAACTAGATTGAAATCGAAGTTCAGCTACAGAATTTAGTTTCGAGAATTCTTTATTAACGATAATTAGTGCGGTGCTGTAGATAGGGGTTGATGAAAAGATGCTTATACATACATACATACATATGGAAGCCATTGAATAAACGTTCTTG
This sequence comes from Phaedon cochleariae, assembly GCA_918026855.4. Lineage (NCBI taxonomy): Eukaryota > Metazoa > Arthropoda > Insecta > Coleoptera > Chrysomelidae > Phaedon > Phaedon cochleariae. The sequence continues at coordinate 24,134,701 of OU896707.1, forward strand.
TAAAACTCACTATGGAAGCTATTAAATAAACGTTCTTGTGGATCCCACGTGTCAAGGGATACTCTTCAGGGTAATCCAAGTTGAGTGTCAGCAGCCATCGATGGCTTTGTTATTATTGATGATAGAAAATTATATCAACAGAGGAACTAAAATATGAAAAAAATAACATTGAAAGAGAATGTCAATTCTCAATTTCAGATAATTTTCATTTTCATGTTCCCTCCTGGATGTTGAACAGATATAAATAAATCAATATTCGACGTGGCAAATAATCAGAGAAGTAGTTGTTTTCTGTTGTATATTCAGAATGATATAATGTGCATATATATTTTCATTTGAAGGAAAATGCAAATTCTCAACTTCAGAAGAGTTCATCTTCAAATTATTATCGTGTGTGTTCAAAAGATATAATTAAATGTTCGTCGTAACATATAGCCAGGAAGCGATTTTACTGAATATACTGCACGCTAGCACAAACCACGCCCACCATAATACGTCATATCTCCAAACATTACCAATATACTCGGAGTCAGCACATCGCACTGAATATACTGTGCTCGAACGCAAGAATACACTTTTTATGATTTTGACAAGAATTCGACTGAAGCTCTCTCGTTGTCAATCTCTTGTACGCAGTAAATTCATACACCCAAATGGTCTACTGGTTAGCGCTGTCGACTTTCAGTCTGAAGTTCCATCGTTCGAATCGCTGTGAACTTGAACTTTTTTTTGCAACTTTTTTGTGTTTTTACTTCATTCTGGTTTTCCTTTTTCATAAAATATTTGAAGTCAAATAGGTTAGTGCGTTTAGGATAAACAGTCTCATTTTATTCAATTTTGTTGAAGAACTCAACTTTTGAAATATATTATTAATCAATGTGTTTCTACACTCCATTCGGTTTTCCTTCCACAAAAATATTGCAATCAGGGATAGGTTAGTTCGTTAAGGATAAATAGTTTCTGAGTTTTGCCTAAGTACTTCGAAGATGAGATATTACGGTCGGCGTGGTTTGTGCTAGCGTACAGTATATTTAGTAAAATCGCAGCCAGGAAAGTAGTTGTTTTCTGTTGAATATACTGAGAAAGAATTGATAATTCCATCACATACCGAATGCGAATTCTCTATGTATTTCTTTATATCTAAATAAACAGGTGCGGAAAAGTATGACTTTCGGCATTTGTTAGGTAAACTACATTTTCGTCTAAACTCGACAATGCGAAGATCAATTATTGTTTTATTGATTGTTCTATCTCAGATTCACAGAGGCTGTTCAAAAACTGCTTAGGAACTAGTGATGGGTTCAGTTTTGACGAGTGGATATGGTCAATATCATGGAAAATTAGTCTTCAAGTTCTGAATGGTTGGAGATGACATTTCGAGATTTACACAGATTAATATCAGCTTTGAGTATTCACACTCAGTTTTCATTCGTAGGTTACCCGATTTCATCTCCGAATTTTGTCCGCCCTATATCCTATTTTTATCTGGTTGCGCCTATGGTCCAAGGTTACCTGGTATATTAAAGAAAATTATGTTGGAGTAGTTGCTGTTTCCAAAAATGTTGTATCTTTGATGATTACGGAGTTCACATAGTCGATATATAAACATCAAACTAATTCACCTAGTTGGTGATGCCACACTCACTTACTCCTTGACATCATTGGAACAACGGCGACCTCTCACTTGTTCATGAAAACTTCTACGGAAAATCTTCTTCAAACGTTCGGTCATCATTCTATCACTAGCAATATCATGCAGACAGACGAACTCGACAAAAAGCTTAGTACAGCACATCTATTTGTAGTCTACCTCGATATTTGTCGAACAACTCTATCAAATTTTCTTTGAAGTATTCCCAAAAACTTCCAAAAGTTTTAATAAATTGGGATATTGCCTTTCGTGAACAAAAATTTGCACTTTCTGCCCCAAATCATTCCCCCTATAAGTCTGAACGGTACACATAATATGTACCACAGATGCTGCAAAAATTCTGAGTCACTTTATTCGTTTCAAGCAAGCAGAAAATACACCAATCCGATATTACAAGGTTATGTTCTCTATAATTACTAATGGGACTGTGTATATTTCGTGAAATTTTGATGTTTCTTTGAAAAATATTTGTGATTGTTCTGTCATATAAACTTTGCGAAAACGTGTGGTCTATAAGGTATGTAATAGTTGATCACATATGAATATAATTTCAATATAGTACACATATGTACCACTCGGTTTTTATTGTGTTAGATAGGTACCGACAGTTTTGTAATTTTCGTTCTTTTAGAACAAAAAAATTGAGTAGACGTCCGTTGACTGAGAAAGAGTTAGAAGTTTTTAACCCCAAGAACATTTTATTCAATTAAATGGTATTCAGAACCGGAATAAATGTATGATCGACCACACAAAGAGTTTCACTGATATAGCGAATCACTTCTTCGTATACCTAACAACCAGTATCTGAGGTCTGAGGATTTGGACCTCTTAGGCAACCCGTAATTCGTTGAATGGTACGCGGGGTGGAACGTTTCCAGGCGAAACGCATCCACACATTCACAATCTGAAGACAAGCAAAATAGCAGATCTCTTGCGAAAAGTCTTCTATTTATCGAGTAACCCAATCATGGAGTATAACTTGATGGAACCTTGAAATTATATTATATGCATCGTTCTTACATGTGTTTTGAAGATTTACGATACTCTCCATTGGTCGAGAGAAAAAATATTGGGATGAATGTCAAAAAAATTTAATTTCTTGTTTTCTCTAACTAGGTTGATATATTACAACTATATATGATAGGAGATAGGGAAATGAGTTTTTTTTCCATATTATAGAGAAAAAATTCGACTACATTTCGATATAGGTATATTTATTTTTTGAAATTTGGGAATATGTTAAAATTTAAAAGAATAAGAGGATAACACTTTTTCATCACATTTCAGTTTGCTTCAACACCCAATAAATTGCTTATTCGACCAATGAACGATACTTTTTTTTCACATCAAAAACTGCGGAAATTCATAACGATCATTTCGTATCGATTATATGAAGATCTATCTAGATCTAGATCTCTAACAGATTTCTCGATATAAGCGTTTTACTATGTAAGTACACTGTAACTACCGCCCGCTACCAGGCGAGACGATGTTTCCAGGAAATACCACCGACTATAAGTTAGTTATACGGTTATACCTACCCCGATGATTGGGTTATTGAACTATAGACCGCACAGTCTACCGTACTTGAACAGGGCACAATAATTAAACATCAGGGACATTTTTTGTCATCATCATCCACATATATAATGAGAAATTACGACATCGCCCCATGGTCGAGAGGACAGGTTCACCAAAATACGCACTGTTAGTTTCTGGAAAACCGTCAGTCGTTTCAAAATGTCAAACTTCACTGATGATCGAATTGGCTATAAAGAGTCAGGAAAGAATAGTAAAATGAATCCAGAGTTTATGTTCAGAAGAATTACAAGTGCAGCTCAGTTCCAAGATTCAGATTTCACTAATATTTTACCCTACGAACTCACACCAGTCCCACTCTCTCTTTTTCATGAACATAGGACTATGAGAAAAACATCTTACAACAAGTTATATCTACATTGTAACATATTGGCGAATACTTGTTCAACGACTAGTTTCTATTTCATAGATGGAATGGTCATTCTGAATGAAGTGAATGAGAAATCTTTCAAGACTCTCAACGATTTGGCAGAGAAGATACTTCAAAGAATGCTTTTCATTTTCAAAAAATATTCTCGCTGTGATTCAGTTTTTCTGGTATTCGATAGATATGATATCAAGGATTCCATAAAAGACATGGAGAGACGTGGACATCATAATCTAGGAATATTCAGTATTACAGGAAGTCGACCAGTGCCGAACTACAGGAATTTTCTGGAATCAACACCAAATAAAATGACACTCATAAAATTTTTGAGCCAGTATTCGATGGATTCCTTCAAGAGGCTACCAGGAGGAAAGTTTCTTTTCATTGCTGGAGGATCGAAAGATGTCGAATCATGTTTTAAGGTTGGTCACTCGAACTAGATGGATGTATGTACCTATATTTTCATAATTGAATTTTCAATTTTCAGGTCAGCTATGCATCAATTGACGAAGACTCTATGTCACGGTGCAACCATGAAGAAGCTGACACCCGTTTGATATTCCAAATAATAACTTCCATCGAAGAAAATAGTTCTGTTATTATAAAAACTGACGATACTGACGTGCTAGTCCTTCTTTCATATTATCATTGGAATAACGAAGTAATGAACAGTTCTGAATTTTTCATGGAAACTGGACACTAGAATTCGGTAACAGACAAAAGAAAATTCATTCCTATTCACGAAATCGCCAGAAAACTATATAGGGAAGCCTTTGTGTGATGGATTACCAGCATTCCATGCATTACCAGGATGTGATACTACGAGCTGTTTCTATAAAATAGGAAAAAGATCAGCCTATGAAGTATATAAAAAGAATATATCTAAACCTAATTTGGGTACCTTCACTTCCACCGATGTAGAGGAAAGCATTGCTGTTATGCTCGTGAATTCATATCTCTCTTGTATAAGACTGAACGTTGTGAGGATTTGAATGAGATAAGAGTTAAAATGACACTCACTACCAAGAAGTCGTCTCAAGAAATTCCACCTTCTGAAAATGCTTTCCAACAACATGCTTTGAGGTATGATCAATAATCAAGAACAATGAACATTAGAATACTTTATTTTATTCGTAGATCTTATTATCAAACTAGAATATGGACCAGTAGTCATATTGGGCTAATGGAAAAACATGACCCTTCACAATATGGATGGCAAAGAAAGGAAAATCTGATTCAACCTTGTATGATGACAAATGTCCCAGTACCAGACAATGTCAGAAAAATTATTTCTCTATTCTGCACAGAAAAAACATGTTCAATACAGAAGTGCATTTGCAAAACAGAGGATGTATTTTGTTGTACTGAATGTAAATGTAACGCTCATTGTAAGAATATTGAAAAATCCGATGACGAAGACCATCAATAAATGTACATTGTTTACTTTTCTGTAAGATGTTTCTTGTAAAAACCGCCTAATTTGCATTTGTGACAATCAACTATACATTCGAAGATATCTAGTTAAATATAAATTGCTCACCATAATTATCTTCCATTTCGACAAAATGAGCATATTTTAATGAAGAATACGGTCTAAGCGCGCGACGAGTGAAAGTTTCATCGATCGTTACGCTTAGAATGGTTTATTAATTTTACATTTTTGCTCCGACGAAACGCCTAGACTGTGGTGCGCTGTCCTAAAAATTCAATTGCAGAACAAAAACTGTTAGGAATATCCATACCATTGATCGAGATGAAATGTTCCTCATAAAATCACGCAGTTTTTGATGGGAAAATATGATGTAGTTCATTTTGAAAATAATCGAGTTCTTGCTTGTTGAAGATTAATGAAATATTGAAAAATTTTGATCAAATGGTGTAGATGTAGAGGATATTCGAATCCGTGTTGAAATATTCCTGTATTCTGAATATCAGAAATACTATGAGTACACATTAAACTTAGAATAAAAATGTAATACCAAAGTTATTCGTTCCCTGCTAAAACGTACATGTTCCTGTTGATTTTACGTACGAGGTTACAGAAGAATCTTATTATGAATGGTTTGTCCAATCATTATTTAAATAATATTATATTGTTTGCACTTATCTTAAGACTTTGCCATTTTTAGCATGATTTTACCTCTGGATGCCATCATTCTCACATATGAAGTTATTAAACTAGAGGGTTTTTGTTCTTCAACTTCACAACTGATTATTTGGCGCGAAATGGTAACAACACTTGGAAGTGACTACGTAGTATCAACAATGCGGAGGTTATAGTGCATTGCTCGTACATATTTTTGTGCGATGACAGCGTCAACTATATACTCGGGAACTTAAATCGGGAGTTGCTGATACAGAGGGGTCTAAGTGACTTCCACAGGAATTTTTTCTATATGGAAGGTAACCCCCCGTACATTCAGTATCTGAAATCAGCAATGAGAAACGTTGTGACTTCCGTTTTCGGAAGTCACAACCCGAAAATTTGAAGACCAAACATCCAGGAAGAAACTTCACGCCTGCTATTCTGGCATTAGTTTCAAGTTTCAATATTTCCGTAGTTTTGAAAAGTTCCACATCACATGTCAAATTTAATAAAAAAGAATTTCGAGCCAAACTCAATATTTCCAAGGGATATCCTGAAACAGGTTGATTTTCAATTTCCACATTTATAATAGACAATTTCTCGAATGGAACATCCTATCAACTATTGAATTCTCGAAATCTTCATGGAAAGCTGAATTCATTAAAAAAAAAACACAAAGCTAATAGCCTACCCGAAGAAACGAATGACACTGTATATAAAACAACTACACAAAATAAATGTTTGGGTGGTTTCAAACAACTTTTCATTTAACATTCCTCAATATTCCTATAAAAACAACATAATGACCTCTTTATACTGAACTTTCCTTGAATAAAGTACCATTCCTATTTCACATTCTTGGGGGAATTTAAGACTAAGAAAATTGTTTGAAATGATGACTTAATAAAAACAAATTATCATAGGGATTTCCTTTCGTGCGCTTCAAGCGTTAAAGAATATGTTCCATCAATAACTAATCCAAGTGCTTGGTAAATTTTTTTATTTTATAAGGATGCTTGCCAAAAATTCGACGGATGACGTCACAATGTGTCCATGATGATTGCAGACAAAAAGGTTCCTGCATGATCCGCCATTTTGAAAACAAATGTCATTTGAAAGGTATTTTTTCGCTCTATCGACTTACGTAAAATTATTCATACAGAGTGCCATTTGAATTTCAGTAAAATTTTGGGGCAAATCCTCTGTACTTGTACAGTGTGCAACATATGGAAATTTTTTTGGTGAATTGCACAATCAAAATACAGATAGTGCCAAAGGTTGGTGCATGTTCGGTAATCATTTGAGGTGCACTTAGAATCGTTGCAAGTCAAACAGCATACAGGGTAGGTCAAAAAGTATAAAAAATGCTCCGGAGTAAAGTACCCTTATTTCAGAAAATTCAGCAAACTGTTATGGAAAAAAGTTCTTTACAGTTGAAAGTTTTTCCTGAATACCAAAACATGGCCTCCTGAGACATATTTTAGTGTGTCGATTTGTTCCATTCATAACTTCCCAATTTGTATTTTTTTTTATATTCACCCTAAACGCTTTCATAATTTGATCATAACAAAATCAGTTGATCATTTTTTTGTTAAAATTAATGCACTTTTGTGCAATCAACTTCGATTTTATTTTTTTAGGGAATCACAAACTTGATGTTTGTTGCAACGATATACAGCTTAATTTTGGGATTTCGCAAACCATATTTTCAACAAGGTAAAACATCATTAGATAAGGAGTATGTCACCAAACTGCCTCAATATTTACTGTCAACCCTCATTTGTTCTGTTCCTTGGGTGTCCGTGATTTTTCAAAAGATATCATGGTTGTCGATCAATTTGTTCAGCTTTTTCATAAACATTTCAAATACAAAATGTTCACATTAAATGAAGGTTTTTGAATATGCATATTATCATTAATGATGTTTTACCTTGTTGAAAATAGGGTTCGCAAAATTTCAAAGTTGAGCTGAATATCGTTGCAACAAACATGAAGTTTGTGATTTCCTAAAAAAATTGAAATCCAAGTTGAATGCAAAAATATGCTTGAATTTGAAAAAAAAAGAGAATTTATTAACGAAAGGAATTGAAGAACTGAAGAATGTCTTAGGAAGCCATGTTTTGGTATTTAGGTATGAATTTCAATTGTGAACAACTTTTCTCAATAACATTCTGCTGAATTTTTTGAAATACGGGTACTTTATTCCTGAGCACTTTTTATATCATTTTACCTACCCTGTATGCTGTATGACTTGCAACTATTCTGAGTGCACCTGAAATGATGATCGAACATGCACCAACTCTTGGCACTATCTGTATTTTGGTTGTGCAATTCATTAAGAAGATTCCCATATGTTGCACACTTAAATGACCACACTGTATATTGAAATTATGCTCATATTATTATTTTGTTGAAGCGAGGAGGGAAAATCCCAAATAATCAAGTAAAATGTATGTAACACCTCCTCGATCAACCAACAGGCGGTATTTCGAGCCGTCATTGCTTGAGATTTGACATTTCATAGAAGATGAATGGAGTCATTATGATATCCGAAACGCAAATGAAATTGATCACATACAAAGTACCTCATTGATCACATACAAAGTACCCTATTGACGAACGGAACATTTTGGTATATAAACGAATTGGGTCCAATCAACTTATTTTGACCTCTACTTCAAGTAGAGCAATTTTGAGACACCGTGTATATAATCTATAACTGAAGTTATGTGAGGGATTTAAGCACAATTGACAATAAGGAATCACTAGATTCGAAAACACTTGGGAGTAGGTTTCCCGAAACGAAATAGCGATATACAAATGCTACAAGTTCTTTATTCATATTATCTACTATTTAATTGGAGAATCAAATTGAAAGGTATACACTCTGATCCGAATCTCAGACCATTGGACTATAGAAAAGTTTGAAAGTTTGATGTTTTTCTCCAATATTTATATGTTCAGAAATGGACATACAATGATTCCATTTCTGCCTTATAGAATCTCCGAGAATAGATTCACCTATTATACATGGAAAACATCGTTATATTCACATGTCTGATCTTTTGTTATATGATTTTTCAACAAAAAGAATGATATATACTTCTTTATCTAGATACAATCAAATTATCATGTCAATATCTTCCTGATTCGGATCAAACAGATTATCAAACACAAATACTACAATGTACGAACCTTTCTCAGCCCTCTAGAATTCTTCATAAAACAGTTTGAATCAGATTTGAGTAGGTATAGCAAGGAATTTCTATCGATTCAACTTGGCAACAATGCGCTACCGCTTGTTCCGAGTCTCCACGCGTCTCACACATTCTGGTATATTGACGGTCTGTCGATGTACGGTTCTGATGTTTTACGGGTCTGTCAATGTACGGTTCTGCCATTTTACGGTTCTGCTATTTCACGGGTCTTAATCCTAAAAATTCTGAAAATTTACGGGTTTGGTAGCTGCACGATTTTGCCATTGTACGAGTCTGTCATTTTACGATTCTGATGTTTTACGGGTCTGTCGTTTTACGGTTTTGATGAATTATGGATCGGAAATTCCGGTAGTCCGATGGATTATGAGTCTGTCGATGTACGGTTCTTGCATTTTACGGATCTAGAGTATTGGCAGTCTGCGCTTTTACGAGTCTGTCATTGTACGGATCTTTCATTTTACGGGTATCAAAAATCGACAGTCTGTCTTTTTACGGGTATGAACTTTTCGCATTCTGCCACTTTCAGATTCTGTACATCACAATTCTGCCAGTTTGCTGGTCGGGAATGTTCATTCTGATGGAATGGTGGTCTACAGAGTACGGGTCGCTGAATTACAGTCTGTGCTTTTACGGTTCTATGACTTTACGATTATATATTTTTATGATTCTGACGACATGAATAGTATTTTATTTACTGGTTTGGCAAAGTACACTTCTGAATATATGGCAGTCTTTCGATATACTATTGTGATTTATGCATTCTGACATTATGCAGTCTGTCAAAGTACGGTTCGACAAATTACGGGTTGTACATATTGCAGTCGCTGAAATATGGTTCTGATGATTTGCTATTCTGATTTCTTACTATTCTAGTCAAATAAATTCCTACTAATCGACGGTCTGTGTCGATACGTTCTGATGATGTATATGGACCCTCTCGCGGGGACTGCCAACAGAGGAACAATTATTGTTGTGATTTCAGAAGAGCGTCGTCCATGAAAATATTTATGAAAGAGAACCAGGTCGCCAACTCTTCTACGGTGTTCCACAGAAGTGAGTGAGTTTGTGAGCGAGGCATCACCCACGAGACGAATTACCCTTTCTTGGACAGAATCCGACAGTTTCAGGGTGAGTTTGGGTGAGTTGAAAAAAAATAAAATAAATGTGTGTGTGTATATACAGTGTGAACCCACTTCTAATGGAACCACCCCTGTATCTTACGTAAGCGTTGGGTAAGGATCCTGAAATTTGCTGGAGCGAGAGATATACTAAAAATGCACTCTATGACCAAGTGGGGTCATCTTCAGTGATATACACTGCTCGCCAACAGCCATGAAACTACCCCAATTTCCGGAAAATGATATTAGGAGTCAAAATAGGTCGAAAATCACTTCAGATTTGGAATCAGGACGCCCAATTTACTAGCTATTCAAATTTTTCCTGAATCATTTTCAGTTCGGAGAAATGAAATTTTATCGCATTTTTTATGGAAGCACCCCCGTATCTCACGTAATTGACTTTATCTTTGGACTTTCTCTTCCTCCGGCAAATTTCAGAACCCTACCTCAATAATTACGTGAGATACTGGGGTGCTTTCATTAAAAATGCGACAAAATTTCATTTTTCCGAACTGAAAATTTTCTAGGAAAAATTTGAAAAGTCAGTAAATTGCGCGTCCTGATTCCAAATCTGAAGTGATTTTCGACCTATTATGACCCCTTATATAATTTTCAGGAAATTGGGGTAGTTTCATGGCTGTTGGCGAGCAGTGTATATCACTGAAGATGATCCCACTTGGTCATAGAGTGCATTTTTGGTATATCTCTCGCTCCAGCAGATTTCAGGATCCTTACCCAACGATTACGTAAGATAAAGGGGTGGTTCCATCAGAAGTGGGTCACACTGTATATATGTATATATATGAATATGTGTATGTATGTGTATATATGGGGATCTCGATGGGGATACACATATATTATGCAGCATTGTTGTCCATTTATTATTATCATTGACATCATTGTCGTTATTATTGTTATTATTATTATTGTATTATTGTTATTATTAGGAACATTATATTAACTGTATTTTCACATGCCTAGCACTACTTACGCATTCTTTGATGTTTACATTGTCAACTGCTCAATCTCTATACCTCATAAATCAAGAACTGGGTTCTTTTAAAAGTAGGATTTAAGCAATATGACATGTATTCACTCAACAAAACCTACAAGTACTTCGTACTCTCGGTTTGCAGATAGTTAAGTCGCGAACTAGAAATCTTAATATGTTACCTATTGAATATTGTATAATTGTGTGAATAAACTATTTATTATTATCATTATACGATATTCGTTTAGTATTTTCCCTCCCTGTGTACAAGAAGATCAATTGGTTTTGTGTCACGCTGTGAATTTTTCTTATAATGACTGAATTGAGTATTGTATAATGTGGGTGACAGACTTTGATGATTCTCAACCAAGTGGGTCACCAACATATTTCGAAATGGAATCGAGTGAATAGTTACTTATTCCCGGAGTTTCTACCAGATGATACCATTCATGCAAGAAATTGATAATAATAATTCAATCATCTGTGCCAACTTCGTCGGTGCTTGTTATTCTTAATCACCCAGTATAAGTTGACCTACTGGATAACGTTGAAACTGATCCTCAACGAGTTGTGTAACAAAATATAGGACAAAAACTCATCTGAGGAATAAACAAATTTGTTTAATTATTGTCAATCCAACCGTGAAATAATCTAGCACGTCTATTCAGGTGGTAATAACAGAATGGTTATTCATGAAGGCTATTTTGTTGTTCACAAAAAACTGATGTGGATCAAAGTGTTTCAATGTTCAAGGATTATATTTCAGATATTGTAAAAACTATATCAAGCTAGACATCCATGTGATATTGCTCAACATTGGTAGGCAATTCGGTAGCATATATGCAAATTCTTGCAATATTCATTGGTGTTTCCTAAAGATTATGTATCATAGAGATTCAGTCGAAAAAAATGAATCACCAAGGTATCATTTCCTCGATTTTTCATTCAAATAAAGAAAAAATACGATTTGTTGCTGAATTGAAACATCTGGGTTTCTCTGGAAGTTTCTTGATAATATTCATTGATTTTTTCGGAGGAATATCATCTATATGCACACTGATGGATTTATCAAAAGATGAGAAGTTGAATACTTATTTACTCTTCCTGCGAAGTTATCATGAGAATTAAAAAAAAAAACTTTCCTCACAGGCACCCAGATATTTCAATTAAGAATCTCATCGATTATTTCGTTTCTCGAAATAAACCAATTTTAGGCCGTGAAAAGTGGGTAGGGAGAATACTTTTAACATTGCAATAATGCAATGCATACACAATGTATCCTACTACCGATAGATCTCTTTCACAGATTATAGAGGTAAATTTTAAGAAAAACTATGTAGATAGCAAAATATTGACTCAAGCATATATGGTGAATGCATTTTTCCACAGAAAAGTGAGAAAAATAGGTGAAAGTGATAGGTCTCAAGGGCATTTACCCTATATCAAAGAGTTCATTGAGACGTTACGGGATATTGAAAAGATAGCAAAAAATGATAAGATCCAAATAATAGGAGAATTTCTGACATACTAACGAATATGTCACTGTGAAAATACTGTATCGTCCTGATGCACTTCACTGTAGCTCCTTTGAACCTCTAATTGGTGGTATATACATATTCTAGTATTCGTCAAAGATCTATCATACCAACTCAATTTTCCGGAAATATATGAATCATGATCCTGTTTAATGAATCAAGGTGTGATCGTAAAAGTAATATACTGAAAGGGAAATTGTGACATTGATAACTAACAAAATCTTCGGAACAAAAATACTCACAAAATTTCTCCAGAACTTGGTTCAAGTGAATTGAACATCATATATGAACTATGAGCTTTGAATGTTCTCTATATATAGAGAAAATGAAACTTCAAAAATATACTGATAGCGGGAAAGATGAGTTCATAATATCTACCATTCAAGTGAAAATGAGGCAAACATATATGCTCAACTGAATTCACCACGAATATCTGGAAAAACTAGAAAATAGATACTCCTGGGCATCTTCCATGGATAGAAAACCCTGGATATACAGCGTAGTTACAACTTACACTCCATATATATATATATATATACACCTGCTTCATCTTTGTATTGTTAGGTACGTTCACAGCCAGCTCTATAACAGAATTTTGCTACTTCACACACCTTCAGCAACTAATTGTGGCAATATTTTGTAACATTACATGTTCAGTGGGAGAGTAGTTAGGAATGACTATTATAGGCGCCTATTTCGTGTATGAGATTAATTATATTTCCATAGCGTTTCAGATTATCCATAAGATATGATGGGTCAGTTATTATAATCTCATGGGTACTAAGTGTTAAAAAATGCAGCTCACGTAGTTCGAGTAGTTTGAATTACTTCGTATCCCGATATGATTGGCTAATAGGATCGAACTTTAGTCCTGAAGAAACCCTCATACATGTGTTCAGTATCCTTTCTGAAAGCTTCTGGTCTGTATCTAGGAGTGCGTGGCCATACATTCAATCACAGTATGATATATTGGACTCAATCAGGTATTCACATAAATGCAGTTCTAGATTATTGCTAAAAATATTTATCTGCTGGTATAAACTTCTGGGTATCATATACGATATTCCACAAGAATAATTAACATGTTCTGTATATCTCTCAAGTCGCCATCTAGCCATAACCCTTTCTTTTTGCAATAATACATGGTAGTGCATCACCTCCTATCTGTATATTTACTTCGTTGCTCCAATGCTAAACATCTGAGTATGAGACCGAAAATCGAGAGCTTTGATTTGCTAGCATTCAGTTCCAAGTTGTGTGAGAATGGGACATTGTATGAAAGTGCAAGAACAGAATAGATATAATTCATGGCAAGTTGAAGTTCTTCTATTTGGAAACTAAGGTATGGCTGTGTCCCCCCTACATACTGATTCATTTGCCAGAATCTCATGAATTTAATGAAATCTGAAATATGAATTGGGAACAATAGCGGATCAAGAACTAAACCCTGGAGTTCATCAAAAGAGTTTGCGTCCTTACTCCAGATGTCTTGTTATCAATAACAAAATACAACAGCACTATATCAAAACTCGTTTCCCTAGAGAACGAAAAAGCTACGGAATTCAATGCTCGAGGAAGTATTCTCAAGAACTTCTGATCCTCAGTAATTGAAAAATTAATTCAAACACCTACCTCCTCTCCCTATCCTCCCTAGGTATGCACGATGTTCTCCGAACATTATAGGGATTCTTGCGATCCATTTCTCAAATAATTGGCAATTAATTCAACAGATCTAGTTCCAAATCCGAAAATATCTGAGTTTTTGTTCAAGTGTTTTTATCGCTTAGTGGAAATCCATATAATAATGTTCAAAGAACGTCGCGAGTACCTAGGGACGATAGGGAGAGGAGGTCGGAGTTGTATATTTCTTTGAATATTTGGAGATTATATGTTGTTGAAAATACATCCTTAGGCAATTAATTCCAGAGCTTTTCCATTCTATGGAGTGACGAGTTTTGATAAAGTGCTGTTCGGTATATTTCGAGGATGACAACGGAAAGATGTGCTGGCTGCGTTCGTCTAGTTCGTCTGGCTGGTATTGTTAGTCGTGGAATGATAGCTGAGATTTCTGAAGAACATCTCCCATGAAAGTATTTATAAAAGAGTGAAAGGTGGCCAACTTTCCTACAGTGTTTCAATGATGTCATAGTGTGAGTGCGTCTGGCATCACCCACCTGGTAAATTGCACTCCGTTGGATGGAATATGGGTATGTTCAGGTGCTGAAACCCATATGTGAGGACAGTAATATAGGATAGGTCGTATCTGTGCTTTGTAAATCATGAGAAGCTGTTGAGGTTTTGAGTAGCTGTCCGCACGGAATAAAATTCCGAGTTTTTGTAAAATAGCTTTCGCGATGGTTCTGGCATGATTATTCAATGAAAGAGTATTGCTGATAGAAGTATCAAGCATCGATATGGTGGACTTGGTGGCAATGTTGATATTAGACATTGTCTTATCAGGCATTCTGAGTTCTGCCTTTCTAGAGGAAATACAGGCTTGAGTTTTCAAGGCGCGGATCCGACTATGTTGTTGGTTCCCCAGGATGTTATTTCAGCAAGATCTTCATTGACAGTGTTTTCCTGCATTCGTCGTAATATCTGAGTTTCCTGGGGACAATGGAAATTATTGGGAAGAACGCAGTATGGAGAGTACTATCGTCTGCATAGCTGTGAATATGGCAATGTTGGTGCCAAATTTTATACTTGTGGAACACCAGAATTGATGACAATTGTATCAGACGTTACTACGTCCATCAATACCGCCGCGAAATTCAAGTTTCCTGTAGAGAGTGGTAATTCTGGAAGAGAAGGCAGTATGGAGAATACTATCATCTGCAAAACTGTGGAAAGCGCAAGTGGTTGCTCTCAGCAGATCATTGATATAAAGTAGGAACAATGTTGATGCCAAAACTGTTCCTTGTGAAACGCCGGAACAGATGACATTTGTATCAGACGATACATCGTACACTACCACGTAAAGTAATCTGCCTGAAAAAACACTCTGAAAGAGATGGTATAGCGGGGGTGTCAAACCGTATGATGGTAGTTTGAAAAGTAGTCCTTGGTGTCGATCACGGTCGAATGCATTCGATTTGTCTAACGTCACAGCTAGAGATTTTTTTTTTTTTTGATGAAGCTTGCCATATAATGGTGGCATAGGCGGTGACGAAACCTATAGTGGTTATTTTTAATGATTCCTGAACTTTGCAGATATTTGATGAGCTCAATATTGATGGCTTTCTCCATCACTCTGGAGATTACTGATAAGAAGGCAATAGGCCTGTAGTTGTTGGGATGATTCATGCTACCACTTTTTGGGGATTTTCTTAACTCTAGCTATCTTCCAGCATGATGGAAAAATACCTGCATTGTACGAGATGGAAAATAACTTGCAGAGAGTAGGTGTCGAATCTGGTGCACAATTTCTGAAGATAATGAGTGAAATTGCATCAGGCCTGTTAGCCTTATTCATTTCGAGACCATGGAAAATTCTTCTGATAGTGCGTTGACGGAAAACGATTTCGGGTATTCGACTTTCAACAGATGGAATATCAGGCGGCACCTCTCCTTGGAAATCTATAGTAGAGTTTGATGCGAACATTCCTGCAAAAATGTATGGTTTCTTCTTCTGATGTCGCTGCTGAATTTCTGTCAGCTTTGAAGAGTGGTGGAAATAAACTATTTAAGAAATTCCTTCCGATTGCTTTAGCAAGGGATTCATCGAGACAATCTATGAGTGTCGATTTCATTTTGGCATTGTATGTTTCTTTTGATGCATCTGTTGTATGGTTGCAGTTATTCCTGGCTCAGACGTATTTTGCTATAGTCACCAGGTTAAGGTTTTTGCGTCAGCGATGGTAGGCTGTTTGTTTCAAGGCATCAGTTAAGTGTGGAAACCTGATCAGAGATTTGCTTTTTCAAGAAATATGGAAAATATTAGAGAATGGTGAGTTTTATCATGACTGTGAAGAGAATACATATTCTTTGAAGCTTCATCATGTGATGATTCAGTTCCATTCAGAGTGATTAAGCTTTTTATTTTCAAATAGATGAAAGAGGATTAAAAAGCTTGAATCAGTCAAAATAGTACGTTAAATTTTTTGCTCGTTTGGCAAAAGTGTAAGGATTTCAGGATGAAATTTGGATCGGAGTAATGTTTTTCATTGAATGAGTGATTCGGGAATACATAATTGGAACATGTTCAGTAATTCTAGTTCTGATTTTGCTAGATCTTTTTCTCTGAAAAAAAATTTTTTGAACTCAAAAACATAATTTTCAACATCTTCAACCTTTTTCATTCTATCTTGGTGTCAGTTAACGTTTCTTATATTTTTCTGATCATTGATTCTTGTAAAGAAATGTTTAATCCTCCTCGAACTGGTGGACTGTGTCCTGTGTCACTTGTGATATATTGATAATGAATGCTTGAATGTGAATGCTTTGATTTCCTTTCAATCGAAATGGAAATGTATTCAGTTTTCGATAATTTTCCCTGTGAATGTCAAGTCACTTATACATAACAAAGTACAAATCAACAAAATCTGAAGATACTATGATAGATAAAATGAAATGATACACAGCTACTCTTCCATTCATGGTTCGCTGTCGAGCGAATGGTATCGTAGTCAACCACATATAGCTAATAGACCTCGTACTCCATGGTTTGATCATGAATGTGCCACTCTCAAGAAGCAACCCAACATGAACCTTCGAATGTGTAGGAGAGAGAACTTCTTTTCTCCCTTCAAAACCAAATTTCTTGAATCGAAGCATGCGTGGAAGAAAGCGGTCAAATCAAAACGCATTGAATATCAAAAGTTGATTCAAGAGTAACTATCCAATTTGAAGAACTCAAAAAATTCCTGGAATACAATCAACAGATCCAGACGTGATTGCTCTCACTCTAACTCAACTTCATCTACCTTGGAATATTTTTATGACAAGGTTTATCTAGTAAGAGTACCTCATAATGTAATTTTTTCCGATGTTCTGAATCCATATTTGAACACTTCTATCTCAACTGCTAAAGACTACCAGGTGTTGAACAGATGTAGAAACAATGGAATTCAGGGCGGATATTATATTATAGCAACAAAATAGTCTTTGTCCATTCAACCAAATCTTACCGTTGATTTGAATCAATAATTATTCAAATCAAATGGATTATGAGTTGAAAACTGACAAAAAAGATGTTGCAGTAACAAAATATTTTGCCGTGAATATATGGCCCTCAGATTTTGTTGAATTCAAACAATATTTGTATTCCGTGTTAATCCGACGTATGGGGTGTTTGGTCTCGATGTAATGCAATATTTTTCACAGATCATTGGTCGGTATGAATTTTCAGTTCTCTCCTAGTATCTGGAAACATAAATAGAAGTTGAATTTGTGACAGATCCTAAATGAGCACGCTCCATTGAACCAAGTTGGAACTTACAAATAAAATGAGCTTTGATATTATGGCATAAGCCAATATGCATAACTAAGGAATTCTTATTACTCGATGGTGTTCTGCTCATGTGCAATCTGAGTTTCATAAGGGTAAGATTATATATTTGAATTGAAAACTCTTAATATCACGATACATTCGAATATAATATCCATAGCTGAATTACCTATCTTACTGGGCCACCCACTCAGTTATCGTACCAATCAAGTAGGTATAAATTTTGTCAGCAGATCCATGAAACCTTAGTACAAGATCAACTTGGGTGGCACTTTGATGAAAGACGAATACACTATCGGCCCCCAAACTGTTAGGCAAGCTAATTTGTGAACCGAATATTCCATACGGAATCCATGAAAGTGTAGCTGATTTTGTGCATATTACGGTATACCTATATCTCACCCTGTCTTTGATTTTCAATTGTGTGTCCCATTATCGTGTTACATGATTACGTTTTCTGATGGTTTCTAAAATAAAATGTCATAGTCTGCGTTCAATCTCCTTCTCAGATTTATCAGTAATTCGCATTCAACTGAATTCGAAAGTGGTAGATTTTTTTCTTTCATAGACATTGTCAAACAAGAACTAACCTCAAAGCATTTTCAACAATTGCTGCGAAATATTTCACAAGAATATATAGAAGTTATTTTAGAAATTGTTGTATTTGACGAACAGTCAGATTCTCCATTTCCAAATTCTATCATTCATTTCACACCTCCAAAAATAACATTTCCTCGAATATTTCTAAAGATCCGAAAATGAGAATTCTTGGATATTTTTGATCATCATAATTATAACTACTTCAAGTTGTCAAAATATCGTTCCAAACGCTGGAAAAATTCAAGAAGATTTGTGGGAGATTTCTTGATATCTTTCGTTACTCTAGATCCACAGCTCTTGTTATTTTTTGCGGAACGTTCGGTCAACACTTCCTTTCATCTAAGAGAACAGTATAACCGATCAGACTTTCACCCCAATAAACTTAGCAGAACCACTCCAATATTTCGGATTTGCAATAGTACTATAATTTGTTACTAATTTATTACTAATTTATTATCATATTCGCAAATTTATTACTCTTCATTAAACAGAAAAAACCAACGGCTCTGCTAGCTTTATGTCAACCTAGCACAACCATAGCTGGAAATTTAATATTTTGAAAATTTTAAATATACCATAATTCATAACTATTTTATTACTAACTTATAACTATGATCACGAATTTTTTACTCATCATTTCAAGGAAAAAAACGACGACTTGTCTATCTCGATCTCAACCTAGCAGAACCAAAACTCAAATCACATGTTTTTTGAAATTCTGTTGTATTATTGATATAAGTTACTGATTTATTACTAATTTATTACCACATTCGCAAATTTCTAAAACTTCTTTCAACAAGGAAACCCAACGGCTCTGCTAGCTTTCTGTTAACCTAGCAGAGCCATAGCTAAACAATAATGTTTTGAAAACTTCAAATATACCATAATTTATTACTATTTTATAACTAACTTATTAACATAATCGCACGAATTTGGTAATAAATCAGTAATGCATTAACAACTAATTGATAATTCAATAGAATTTCAAAAAACATGTGATTTGAGTTTTGGTTCTGCTAGGTTGAGATCGATATAGTCAAATAAACGTTTTCTTCTAGAAATGATTAGTAAAGATTTGTGAATATAGTCATAAGTTCGTAATGGTGTATCGAGAGTTTTCGATCGAAATAGTAAATTCTTTGCTATGGTTCTGCTAGGATGACATAAAGATAGCAGAGCCGTTGGTTTTCCCTGTTGAATGAAGTGTTAGGAATTTGCGAATGTGGTGATAAATTAGTAATAAACTAGTAATAAATTAGTAACTTATCGATGATACAGCAGAATTTAAAAAAACATGTGATTTGAGTTTTGGTTCTGCTAGGTTGAGATCGATATAGTCAAATCGTCCTTTTTTCCTTGAAATGATGAGTAAAAAATTCGTGATTATAGTCATAAGTTGGTAATAAAATAGTTATAAATTATGGTATATTTAAAATTTTCAAAATATTACATTTTCAGCTATGGTTCTGCTAGGTTGACATAAAGCTAGCAGAGCCGTTGGTTTTTTTCTGTTTAATGATGAGTAATAAATTAGCGAATATGATAATAAATTAGTACTAAATTAGTAACAAATTATAGTACTATTGCAAATCCGAAATATAGAAGTGGTTCTGCTAAGTTTATTGGGATCAGACTTTCCTCTATTCCTGAAGGCTCCTAGAGTAATTTTTGTGTAATGATAAAATAGCCTGTATATATCATCAAATAACAGAATGCTGTCTCTAATTTCGGAGGTTTTTGAGTTGAAATATAAAATATTCGGAAGATGAGTAGTATCAATTGATAAAAGTGCAAACTGAAAACTATCTTCAATAATTTCAATGCATCGAAAACGGCTGAAAGTTATTAGAGTATATGATAATAGTATGTAGATTTCAAAAATAGACAAGGTGTTCCATTCAAAATGAATACGTTCATGCCCACTTTCAGATTAACCATAATCCTACGCTTCTGGCAATATCAGATCGATTCTTCATATTGGCAGATATGAAGATCCAAAATTTTTAGATTTTTTTCGACAACTTTTAACTGATGACACACACGTTATACACAACGTTCACGTTTTGGAGTGGAATAAAAAACGAACTCATCAATTCCAAAAAATTCGAATTCGAAATATACACACATGCACACATGAAAACAATTCCTCTTATCCCAAAATGATTTTTTATTCGATGAAAAGTTTTCGAATTTCTCTAATGTAGAAAATAATTTATTCGGAATATTCATTTGGTTTCAGGATATAATCTCTATCCAAGTAATTCAACAATAATTAGTAGAGAAAACTACAATTCTTGGAAGACATAACTCGAAATCTCTTGTTCCAAGACACAATAAAAGATATTTCCTCATTGAAGAAATGAGCTAAACATTTTTATCAGAAGAACAGAATTTGTGATTCCATATTCGTGAATCAATCCTTACAAATTCTTGAAAATCTTTGCAATTTCGTCTTGAAGGTTGTGTTGCCAAATGAACGGATCCGTACCCATTTATATTATTTATAATAATTTCAACTTGACCAAGTTTCAAAATCTTCCTGAATGTTATTCATGATCCCTTCCATACCTATACCGCTACCAATAAGAGAGTAACAATAATTATCAATTCAGAATTATGAATTTGTTTCAAAGTCTGTAGCATTCAAGATAGGTAGATAATTTGTAATAGGTATGTAGTTCAATGAAAATAGATTTCCGTATATTTCTTCAGATTTGTGCTGGAAAAAGTTCAAGGAATATAATAGGATAGGATAATTCCTATTGATAATAATATTTCAACTTCGTGAGACCAGAAAGCATATATGGTCTTTCTGACCTAACGGTCATTTGAAATATGAAAGTCGGCAACACTGTCCAAGGCGCACAATATTGCAGTTTTTGATTTGTTGACCACACTTCCATTTGCCTAGCTGCCCTATGCGCCTCGTAGTTTGTTCGACAATAAGTATTTCAATCAGCATTCGGAATGAAAGAAAAACTGCAGGAATGGAGAATGATGGATTGAAGCAAATAAGAAATACTTGTTTTTCCATAGTCCATACTCGAAGTTGAGCAGAACGACCAAGAAAGAAAAGTCTCGAAAACGTACATACGATATTGATTGGCGAAAGTATGCAGTTGATTCTGCTTCAAAAAGGTTTGAGACATGTTTTGACCATTCGAATGGTCATCACCAACCATAGATATCAAAAGTAAATCTACAATGGATAGAATATACTATACATCTCGCAAAAATCAACATTGTGAGTGACATGGAATTATACTAATATCAACATTTGGAACATGTGTAACTGATAAAAATCCAGAATCTGATAACAAAAAAAGTGTTTTGATATTAACGACGTTATATAGCGATCGAATATAGTTATAGAAGGATATTCAATGAGTGAATCGTACCACTTTTGTTGTTATCAGATTCTTGATGTTCAACAGTTATACACTTGTTCTAGGTTTTGATTATTGCATAATTCCATCATGCTATTTCTTACTCATAATGCTGACCTTTGCGAGTTGTTAGGTATAACTTTCATTCATTCAAGATTTTCCTTTGGTACCACTCATTGATGATGACCATCTGAATGGTCGAAACATGTCTCAAACTTTTCTGAAGCAGGATTAACTGCATAATTTTGGCAAATGATTTTGTGGAGACGACTCATTTGCCTTATCACGTTCGAAGTTCTTGAATGAGGAGCTATTTCATCCAATCAAGCAAATGATAGTTTTTCCATTCAGCAAAATGGTAGTTTCAATTTAAACACCTCATTCCATTCGTGCAATCTCATGAATTTCTAGTTATGGAATAAGCTGCAGTGAATAACAAGAATTTCTGTTATTTGATTCGAGAAAAGTACTATCCAAATTGAGAGAATAATTGTCTTGACAATCTTAACAATTAGACTCTTGTTCAGAGTATGGCTACTGTCCTCATATGAAGAATATCTAAACGCTTGGTCAGAGAATTGGAAATGAAAAATTCCTATTTCAAGCAATCGTTTATTCCACTATACATAAACAAGCCATAATCTTGATCCAAAGCATATTTCATTACAGGAAATTATTTTTATGTGTGTATGGAAATTTACTTCCTGAAGAAAATATTATATGAAGGTGCTTTGTTCCTGTCCTAGCACTCCTGAAGTTAGCCTATGAAATTAGGCATGATTCGGCGGCATCAAGCATCTACAGTTATGCAGTTATCACTTCGGCTTCTTGCCGAATAATTTCCTGCTGCTGCCATCCTGTGATTTTTAATATAAGGTTAGCTTGAAAGTCAAGTATAGTACCGTAATCAACCGTTACCATCGAGATTAGAAGGCCAGCAGACTCTGACGTAAACAGCTCGTGACGTCACCTAAGAGAGGCCAGTGTTTTACCGCTTGTCGACTAACGCGTCAGTTCGTGTTAATTCATTGGTGATTCACGTATGTTTTTGAAGCGGACCAGAATTCTTCTGTTGTTAATTCATCATAATAAGTGGCGGAAAAATTACTGTTTTGTGAAATATTTTGTGTTGTGATAGGCGAAATAACAATGCCTTTCAAGTGTTGTGTTCCTTTTTGTCGGGGGAATTATGTGGGTGGTCCAAAAGTTCATGCTTTTATAGTTTCCCGTTGGACGAGGAACTATCGAAAAAGTGGGTATATGCAATTCACCGCGAGGATTTTACTCCATCTAAGTACAGTAGTAAACAAAGAGCTTAATTTATAATGATGAATCAATAATACAAGACAATTACTCTCTAATGAAAAGTATGAGTAGAAGAAAAAAAAAAGCTTTGATTGTGCAGTTAGTTTTGTATTCGTATATTATATTCAACAAAATGATCCCTGAATTCGAGTAAATTTTCTTGAATGTTCATAATAAACGAGCATTTTGAACTCAATACATTCCCAAATTTCTTTCTGAAAACGGTCATTTGCCTCGTGGCAATGAATGCAGAATTCATCCCAATGATCAAATTGCAACTATCATATAAACATGTACTACAAACACTCTACTCAAAAAGGTGAAAC
This sequence comes from Phaedon cochleariae, assembly GCA_918026855.4. NCBI lineage: Eukaryota > Metazoa > Arthropoda > Insecta > Coleoptera > Chrysomelidae > Phaedon > Phaedon cochleariae. Next base: position 24,158,329 of record OU896707.1, read on the forward strand.
TGCATTCATCATGCGATGGGTATTTTTGTCTGAAATGAAACACGAATTTGATAATGAAAATATGAACAAACCATTATTGATTAAGAGGAGAGATTCAACCAAATCGACATGCAGGCCTTCACTAGATGTTGCTATATGGGCTTATGAATGATTCAATTGAAAAACTGATTAAATCATCGTAAAGAAGAAGGCTGGGACTAGGGCCTGGTTATCATACGGAGTCGAAACTCATTTATTTATAGAAGATACAGATTTTTGAAAAACGTAAACATTGAAATTTTTTTGTCTCAAATTGAAATATTTTTGATCTCAGTACAATTGTTGGAAATTCGGCAAGGTGTCACTGGAATATCAGCTCTTGAAATGTTTCCATTCGGACAGGAAGCAACAAAAACGATTATTCTGTCAACAAAATATCCATTCATCCCAGCTGATCTCGGTAAACTCCATTTCTTGAAAGAATATAATGCAGGAAACTAGGATGTGGTAGTTCAGGCACTGCCTGAGAGATGGCAGTGTTCGAAATGACAGACTGCGGCAGAGAGGAATGGTGCATTGTATTGCAAGCAGATGGCGCTTAGGAGAGATGATGAATTCAAACCCGTTTACACCGTTGCCAATGTTATACATATTACTCGGACATATTATGAAATCTAGGCGACGTGATGATACAGAGGGTATTATTCAATTATCTGGGCATATTTCAAGGGGAGGTTCTCCGAGTGTTTGTAAGACGAACAAATCTAACATATAAAATTCTCCTGTCACGGTCACGGTCATAGTGGTCGAACTCCTCCGAAACGGCTCGACCGATTCGTATGAAATTTTTTGTGCGTATTCGGTAGGTATGAGAATCGGTCGTAATATTTTCTTAAATAGAAAATACAAAATGGCGGATCCAATATGGCGACCCAGTATAGTTATCCGATTTCATTCAAAATTTGTACTCAGGGGTTTTCGGGGTCGGAGATTATGCATATTTCGTCAAATTTTGGAAATTCAAGATGGCGGATCCAATATGGCGGACGAGCTTTGTAATTATGGTCAGATTCCATCCAAAATTGGTATCTGGGGGTTTTCGAGGTCGGAGATTATGATTTCTTCATCGAAATAAGGAAATTCAAAATGGTGGATCCAATATGGCGGACGAGTTTTGTAATTATTTCTTTTTATCGCTTGGAGCGCACGAATGGAAATCCCTATAATGTTCAAAGAACATCGTGCGTTCCTAGGGAGGATAGGGACAGGAGGTGGGTATTGGAGTTTTTTTTGAACTTCTGGAGATTATATGTTGTTGGGAATACTTCCTCGGGCACTGAATTCCAGAGCCTAGCCGTTCTATGGATGAAGGAGTTTTGATAAAGTGCTGTTCGACATCTTTCGAGGTTGACAACGAAAGGATGTGCTGACTGGGCTTGTCTACTTCGTCTGGTATTGCTAGTGGAGGGATGATAGCCATTTCCCGTGGAAGTATCGATAGAAAAGTGAAAGGTCGCCGACCTTTCTACGGTGTTCCAATGGTGTCAAAGAGTGAGTGAGTGTGGCGTCACCCACCAGGCGAATGGCTCTTCTCTGGATGGAATCTAAGAGCATCAGTGTATGTTTTGGTGCTGAACAGAACAGATTGGTCAGATATCATTCAAAATTGGTATCTGGTGGTTTTCGAGGTCAGGGATTATGATTTTTTATCAAAATTAGGAAATTCGAAATGGCGGATCCAATATGGCGGACGAGTTTTGTAATTATGGTCAGATTCTATTCAAAATTGGTATCTGGAGGTTTTAGAGGTCGTAGATAATTATGAATCATTTGTCAAAATGGGGAAATTCAAAATGGTGGATCCAATATGGTGGAAGAGTTTTTTAATTATTATGATCAGATTCTATGTAAAATTGGTATCGGGGGGTTTTCGGAGTCGAAAATAATGATCCTTTCATCAAAATTTGGAAATCCAAGATGGCAGATTCAATATGGCTGACGAGTTTTGTAACTTAATCCGATTCCATTCCAAATTTGTATATGGGGGATTTTGGGATGGGAGATTATGATTGTTCATCAAAATAAGGAAATTGAAGATGGAGGATGGCAACTGAGTGTTATGATCCGATTCTATTCAAAATTTGTATCTGGGTGTTTTCGGGGTCGAAGAAGAATTAGAAAACAAATGAATATAAGTATGTTGATAAATATTTAACTAAAAAAATATTTTCTGGAAATAATTGTATAAAGCAGAACAACGTTTGCCGGGTATCAGCTATTGTAATAAATATTAGTTTGAAAAACTAATGAAACACCTTTTTATAGATAGCCATACTAAAAAGAAGTGAGTAGAAAATAAAGAGTAGTTTGAAAAAATAAAGAGGTATAGAGAACCGAACTAAAAAGAACTAGAAAATAAATAGAGTAGTTTGAAACGGCCTAGAATTTGTCACTGAATTATAATTATATAAGTAGACCTGAAAATTTAAACATACAAATTCAGCAGAATTTCTTCAATTCTATTCATGAGATCGATAATTATGTCAGCATATGGATGGAAATAATAGGAATGGCACAGTTGTGGAACAAACTTCAAAAAGCTTTGTTAATCTGTGTCAAAAGTTCAGGTTATTTCACTCTAAAACTCATGCAAAAACATTCGTCTCAGAACTCTCAGAGTACAGTTCTCAGATTTTGGATCCATTGATATGGCGATATTCACAAAGGATAATACCGCCACGGCAACAAAACAAAACTGAGCGAGAAATCGTTTTATGTCTCTCTCCCTCCCGCGGCTAACCGGGGGGATATTCATTGGTCGCGCGGTGATTCCCCGTCTTTCCGCAGTCCGACACGTGCCACTTTGAATTGCGTGAACTTCAGATGAACTTCAAACTAACCGGCATATAATCAATAATTGAAAAGCCAGTGTTGCAAGCTGCTGCAAATGATATGTCGCAAAAATTCATAAGAATGGGCAGAAAAGCGAGGCAATAGGAAAGTCAGCCACATACGAAATATTTGAAAATATAGCAGCCGCTTTTTTTTCGAGACATTTGGAGACGTTATCGAACATCCAGTTCATGTTTTAGAGTATAATCGTAGGTAGATACTTCATATTCCACTTACATCTTCTTTGGGGAAGATTTTTGAAATTCACTGAATTCCGTGATATTAAAATTTTCTTTGAAATATATACAGGGTTATTCATTCAAAATGGTCAATGTGTGAGCTAGAAATAGTAAACATCAGAATATCAAGATGCAGCCTCACATCTCTCATAGAAAATGTTGTTAGTTTTGGAGAAACAGGTTGTTCAAGAAAAATATTTCATTTTAAAATTCCTCATACAATAACTTTGTGAGTTTTATATCAGCATGAACATAATTTTCTTATATTTTTTCATTATAATTCGATTTTTAATTGATTTAAAAAAAGTTGACCATTAAAACAAAATGGATTGTGAGATATAGAAAGCATATGATGGCAAATCAATTTCTCACCGTTATGTTGAAGACCGAAACCAGGGAATCCTGGAAACTTTGGTACGATATAATCACACTCACACTATACACTGTTTTATCACTATCAAACAGAATTTTTATCAACTCGACAAACTTTATTACCTAAAAACATTCGCTGTCTAAGATAGACTAACAAAAACTTTTGAGATGGTGTTCGCTTGAATCTCCTAATTTTGACAAATGATTCAAAATCTCCGACCCCTGAAACACCAGTAAAAATTTTGAATAGAATCGGATAATAAAATTAGAAAACTTGTCCGCTTTAATGGATCTGCAATCCTGAATTTCCCAATTTTGACTATAGAATCATAATCTCCGACCCCAAACACCCTTATATATAAATTTTGAATAGGATAGAATCATCATCACATAACTCGTCCGCCATATTGAATCCGTCATCTTGAATTTTTTCATTTCGGGATTCATAATCTCCGACCCCAAAAAACCCCAGATACAAATTTCTAATGGCATAGAATCATAATTACGAAACTCGTGCGCCATATTGGTGGAGCCATGATGAAAGAGTCATAATCTCCGACGCCGAGAACCCCCAGACACCAATTTTGAATAGAATGGGATCATAATTATTATAAATAAAACTCGTCAGCCATCTTCAATATCCTAATTTTCACGAAAGAATCATAATCTCCGACCCCGAAAACCTCCATATACCAATTTAGAATAGAATCTTATCATAATTACAAAATACTACATAATATAAGATGAGATGCGATACTGCACCCTTCAAATTTATTGCTATTCATTGACCTCGCGATAACGGGACACGGAACGGGTCGTGACGATGACGCGAAATCCAATGTTTTTCTCCACCCAAAAAAGTGCTCAACGCGCCTAGAAGTTCTCACTTCGAAAAAATTGTTTTTTTCATTAGTGCAATTATGATCGAAATTTGTATTTCAGCAAGCAGGTCTGAATTAGAGAACATGAAATTTGAATCAAGGATTTCTTTCATTCTACACACTGTATATATCAATATAACCCTTATTATCAGTAATAGCAGTGTGAATTCGTAAGAATGAAGATATTTGAAACTAGGCAATCGTCTCGTATATACCCTACACAGAAAACACGAAATTTCTATTTATAGCCATCTGAACTTGATAAAAAGTCTTGCACACATTATTTCTGAATTACACAGACTATTTTGAGTATTTTGTCCTGAACAATGATTTCGATCCCCATCCTTGGAAGTTTTTCTGGCGACGCCAATAATGATAAGTTATATTAGTAGGAAATGAAATTAAAAAGGAAAAGAAATATTCGAAAGACTACTTGTGAAGACAGTTTCAAAAATGACTCATGACATGAATTTTCATTGTAGCGAGATATAGGTATTTGCTTGACTTGAATGGAGTGAAAAGTGGAATCATGTTGAGCAGGCCCGTGGAGCAGTAGCTCTGGCAACACTGCACGTACATAATACAATTACCTACGATTGCATTCAATTGTGTGCCACCTATTGGTGACCTGCTGTAACATATGAAATCGAAGAACTCTACAATAGCTGTGAAAGCTGTAATTTAATTATTTTATTCCGATTTCGACATCACACTGACACCTAGAAATAGTTGTTGAACTAGTATATATATATAGGCTATATTCGGTCGGAAAGCTGTCGCGAAAGGCCCGCCTTAAGATATTTGACGCTATAAAGTTACAAATTTCACCTTCTTTTGCGCCTGTCTTCTGGATGGCATTTAGAACAATTTTCCATTCTTTTTTTATCACATTGACAATTTATATATATCACAATGTATGACACATTCCTTTCTATTATATGATTCAACTATAAATATGATTTTCTTGAGATTTATCCATATTTAGTGAAAAGAAGGAAGAATATCATTTGAAATGATGGCGTGTGTAATGTCATTCCAGAGCAATCCTTTTGACATCTCGTATTTTGATTGACTATTGATTGAATGGCCTTCATCTGGAATGCTTGTTCACTAAATATGAAAAACCCGCCATAAAAATCATATTTCCTGTTGAATTTTCTATATAAAAATCTGTCATCGAAGTACATCATGAGTATATAAAGTGCCCAATGACAAAATAAGAAGAGAAAGTAGCTTCAAATTCCCCCAACACATGCAAGGGGAGAAAGAAGGCGAAATTTCGAACTTTTCCTTGAAATATCTCGATAAATAGTGGTTTGTTCACATTCTCATTATCGAATTCGTGTTTTTCAGACAAAACTACGTAAGTACAAAAAAAACTTTCGAAAAAAAACCATCGCACGATGAATGCAGTTTTACGCTTAAAAATTACTGTTTCAACTCTAACGAGCAATTGGGTAAAAAATCCAACAACATCAAATTGAAAACTCTCAGTGGCTAATTTTTTTGGTCATAGGAATTCTCCAAGATAAATATAGGTAATTATAACAAGCGGCATGTCTATCAAAATAAAATACATTTTCCACAATTCTTTTTCGATCAAACTCACGATAAGCTTATGTTCTGCGGGCCCTCTATAAGTAGGTGTGGAGTTTACCTTCATCACAATTTTTGCCAATATATTCAATTCGAATGGGTTGCTGTAGGTGGGTATCTGTGTTTCATTCTGGTTTCTGCTTCGAAACTTCATTTTTCTATAATAAAATCGAATGGGATGCGAAGAAGGGCTCAGTTGACGACTGGCATCCTTTTTCAACCGGAAGCCCCTTTCGTGCGCTTCAAGCGATAAAAAAAAATGAGCGTTTGTCGTTTCGAACCGCTGGTTAGGCCTCACTAAGGTGACGTCACCACGGAGCATGCAGGCCTGATTGTCTCGATGGTAACGAATCAACTCCTACTCTGCAGGATCTAGCTGATACTATTTGGCAAGAAACCGAAGTCAGTAATTTCAGAGACCAGCTTCAGGAGTGCGCCAGGACAAAAACGGAGCACATTCAGACAATTTAATCTTCATTAAATGAATTCGAGAAAATATGTGTTCTTACATTTTGAATGAAAATTTTTTGGAATTGATGAGCTCGTTTTCTTTATTTCACTTCAAAATGTGAACAACTCCTTGGACCACCCTATATATAAGCAGTTAATAACACACTTGACTAGCAATAAGTGAAATGCAAGTTTGATAGTTTGATCGCCTACAATGCAGAACATTTTTATGATATAAAATTATAATTTTTGAATCTTTGGCCGAAAACGTTCCCGTACGTTTCAATGTTGCGTTTTGATTGACGCAAGTGTCGTATGGAGTCAGTAACGCAGCCATTGCAGAACAGAAATGGCCTGAAGGACGTTTCGTGAGATGTAAGGTCAGTTGAAATATCCTGGAAAGTCGCAAAATGAAACACAATCATTCTTTTGGAATGAAGAAATCGAGCTCAGACATTATTTTAGTAATTTTTCATTCGATGAAGAACGACAGGAATGATGACTTAGTATTCATCCAGAACGATATGTTCTCAAATAAAATATTGTGAAATAGTTCAGAAACTTCTATTACTCTACCCCAATATATTTGGATACAAAATTAATGTCCCCGAACAGGTAATACGAATGAAGATCGCCATGTACCTATATAATATAAACTGGGCGTCAATTGAAACGTTAATAGTGAAATTTGGCATCAATTTTGACTTCTCGTAATTTCTAAAATATTGAACGAATTTTGAATTGCCGCCCAGATTCTGAATGCCTTTTTCATCTTCCTCCGAACCGTTCCTTACAGCTCCTTCTAAATTGATCAAGACCCATGATACAGGGTGAAACAAAGTTTCGTGCATTTTGAAAAAAAATTCTCCGCCCCCCTCCCCATTTTGTCGGAAAACCACGATGCTCATATTTTATTCAGGCATTTCATGAATAACAACCATACCTCGCGACATTTTCGAGTTTTTGCCAAGAACTACTGTGGTTTCCGAAAAAAAAATGTTTAGCATTTTTTTTAAATGGACTTATTTTAGAGGAGTACATCACCTGTATCCTCAAAGAGATGAATCAGTCTATTTATTGTCATGACGGACTCATTGAAAATGGTACTCAAATGAGTTTGGGTGTATCCTAATCGTCGTAACCTGAAATAATAATTATCTGTATCACTATAGTGATCTTACCTAATGATATTTTTCATTTCGACCCGATTTGAACGAGGCATCTTCAAATTTTCTAGGAGCCGAATCACACTGACGTTTTCATGAAAATTGGCGATTGATATAACCTCTATGCATACCTACATTGTTTCAACAATACGTTGTTATAGAACAAAGGTATCGTTGTTTGTTTTTGTTGATGAGATGTGTTGATTTACTGCTCACTAAGGTATAAAAAACTTTTATCATAGACTGCGAAGTAATAAATTATCGATTGTTTTTGAGTAACCTGGTATAGATATTTGCTCCAACGCTTTCCTGAAATGCATAAAAGCATCCATTTATGGAACTCCTCTGAAATTAGTCCATTAAAAAAAATATTTTTTTTTGGAAACCACAGTAGTTTTTGACAAAAACTCGAAAATGTCCCGAGGTATGGTTGCTATTCATGAAATGCCCGAATAAAATATGAGCATCGTGGTCTTCCGACAAAATGAGGGGGCGGAGAAATTTTTTTCAAAATGCACGAAAATTTTTTTCACCCTGTATCATGGGTCCTGATCAATTTAGAAGAAACTGTAAGGAACGGTTCGAAAGACAATGAAAAAGGCATTCAGAATCTGCGCGGCAATTCGAAATTCGTTCAATATTTTAGAAATTACGAGAAGTCAAGCTTGATGCCAAATCTCATTATTAACGTTTCAATTGACGCCCAGTTTATACCTATACTTTATATCTTATACCAGGATGGGATTGGACAATGCGACATCTAAATATGAAGGCAAATTTAATTTTGTTCTGATATTTCCGATTTGAGAGATATTGCATTCGTTTCATTAAGCCAATCAATACACAGATAGGTGAGTTCGGAATTTCAATTCCTGGTGATGAGGAAAAAACTAAGATATTATATAAACGTGAACTCATTGCTTGCCCGAAAATACGAAATCGTTATAATCACTTTATTATCTTCAAGGCTGATTGAATTCAATTCAATTTTTAATTGAAATATTTCACGAATAATCCGAATCCTGCGCTAGATAATGATCTTAATTCATTACCAAGATTGAAATATACTGTAATGCGATAGACTTAATAACCTCGTTTCATTGTTAACATTTTTCTCCAACTGCTTTATTATAGATAAATTGATTTTAAACATATCGAAACAGATAAACCTCTCTAAATGTGATACACATTGGATTTTGCCACACCCTGCCGTTATATTGCTCGGTTCCGAATGCAGTGCAATTATTTAAAGGAAGTGATTGAAGGTTGGAACTATTGGCTGAATGTTGCAACTATGGCCTTTTCCATGGGCGCTCATATGGGGGCAGAGGAGAAACGTACCCCCCTCCAGAAATTACAAGTGAATCAAAAACTTCTAAACGTTTAGGTTATGATCCTCGGTAGAAACATATCTATACTGCAATGATTTTAAGTCAATATCAATTCAATTGTGATTGAAGGAGTTCACAGAAGTTAATCAGTCTGTCTGTTTGATATACAAGGTGTTCAACGACGTATATCTGCGAGGGGGTGGTAGGTAATGTTGTTTTGAACATATTCAACCATATATACTTGTGAATCAAAAACACCTAAACGTTGAGGTTAGGAACCTCGGTCGGACATTCGAAGGATGTCCCTTAGGGACATTTCGATTGTTATACGATCCTGTGAATATTGAGGGATTCTGTGCATAGATATTTGAAGGAATGTACCATCAGGGAAATTTCATGGTTGTCTAGAAGGGACATCCTTCAAATGGGGTAGACTATTTTGTAAATCCCACTATGATAAATTTTACGAAATTTGCCTAAGGAAAGATTGGGATGCTTGTCTAAGAACTGACGACCCCCTTCAATTTTACTATAACCTACTGATCGATTGCTTCAATCAGGCCTTTCCGATACAAAAAATAAAAATAAAAAATATTAATAAAAAAATGTGGCTAACGAAAGGTATTCGGAATTCATCTAATAATCTAAGATCACTCCACCAAATTAGAAAATTCACCAACGAAGCATTTTTCCATGAATACTACAACTCCTTTAAACGGATCTATAGAAAAATCGTCAAAGCAGCAAAAAATACCTACTTTCATAATAAAATATCCAGCAGTAGTAATACAATTAAAGAAACCTGGCGAGTCGTAAATGATCTTCGTGGGAAAAACAATGTTAAAGCTAGCGGAGAAGGCCTAGACCCTAATTTGTTCAATGATTACTATTGCAGTGTTGCAAAGAAACTCTCAAGTAATATTCGGGATGCAGCTGATCCACTCATATTCATGAACAATACAAATATCAAAGATACGTTTGTACTTTCTGAGACTAACTTGCATGAATTAATGGACACTATAAAACACATGAAAAACAAAAAAGCTTGTGGGATCGATAACATATCAATAAAAATATTTGAGAATATGCCAATTTTCACGCTGCAATTATTAGTACAGCTAATTAACAATTCCTTTGCATCAGGGACCTTTCCAAACTTCCTGAAAACCTCAATAGTGATTCCCATCCATAAAGGTGGTGAAAAACTTGATCCATCCAACTATAGGCCCATCTCACTCATACCGGTTCTAGGTAAAATAATTGAGAAACTAGTTAAATCTAGACTTATGAACTTCTTAAAAAGGCATAATATATTAAATACCCAACAATTTGGATTTCAGCAACAGAAATCTACGGGGGATGCTGTCTTCACATTTCTCAACAAACTGTATACTGAACTGAATCAGGGGGAAGTGAGTGCAGCAATATTCTGTGATTTGTCGAAGGCCTTCGACTGCGTAAATCACGAAATTTTGCTGCGCAAACTACGACTCTATGGATTCGGGAATCAGAGCCATAAGTGGGTAGAGTCTTACCTGAGTCAAAGAACTCAATTAGTTAAAACTCATAAGTTATCGGACAGTGGGGCAATTCATTGTGGCGTTCCTCAAGGATCGGTGCTTGGTCCAATCTTGTTTTTGTTGTACTTCAATGACCTGACAAGCATAACATCTGATGGACTATTCACAGTCTTCGCAGATGATACAACAATCTTATGGCATGATAACAACATAGAAAGCTTACACTCGAAAATAACCCGAGATATAGCAAAAATTAAAAGATGGTGTGATGCTAACCTACTCTCTTTCAACATTACCAAGACAAACTTTATATCATACCATTGTGCCCTACCCGATATTCCTTTAGGTAATGAATTGATAGTCAATGTGAGTATGAACAAATTTCTTGGAGTCTACATTGATGATAAACTGAAATTTCATCAACACGTGAAACAACTGGGAAATAAGCTAGCATCAGGATGTTATGCTCTGCGTGTAGTGGCCAATGAATTGGGTACAGCGACAGCTAAGGTTGTTTACCATGCACTAATTGAATCACATATCAGATATGGAATCGCCTTCTGGGGTTCATGTAATCAAGAAAACTTCCATTCAATATTTGTCTTACAAAAACGAGCCATTCGATTTTTATGTAATGTAGCACCAAGAGTGTCATGTAGGATACTTTTCAAACAAAATAATTTACTGACGGTTCCATCTTTGTTTATACTTGAGACAGTTTGCTTGATTTTCAAGAATAAAGCCTCATATGAAGTCAATGACGGTATTACTCGCCAAAATGGTAATTTGAAACTTCCCATTCCCTCTACCAACAAGATCAAGAACTCACTAATATATAATGCAGTAAAAATGTTTAATCATATTCCATGGAGCATTAGGAACATTGAAGGGTATAAACGATTTAGATCATCTGTGAAGAATATTCTCCTAGATCTAATTCCTTATGATGTTCAGGAGTTTTTCCAGGCCACTCTTCAATAACTTAACTAAATATGGAGAATCCATAGGCTAGTCTAGATACTAGATATAGTATTTTGAAATTTCTATTTTTGACTGTGATACCTTATCAGGATCTCATATCATTTTTATTATTTTTATATTTTTTATATTTTTTATATTTTTTATCTTTTTTATGTTTACATCTTCAATAAGTTTTAATGTGTTTTGTTTGTATTGACTTATATATTAATATGATTGTAAGTTTCTTTTAATTTTATTGTGTTTATTCCCTGTAGTCTCTGTACGCATATACATATTTAATGCATAAGTTTTATATATTTCTTCACTTTGTCAATGAGAATTTCATTCTTCCGACAATAAAGTATAATTTGATTTGATTTGATTTGATTATATAAGATCTGAAGTCATGCCAGAATATGTACTACTCGGAACAACCGATGGATGTCCCTGAAGGAACGTATAAAATCATATCCCATTAGGGACATGCCAAGGACGTCCTTGAACATTCTACAATATGTACCACGTGGAACGTCTAAGGAATGCTATTTCCAGAACATTTGGAATGATGTACCAGCTGGGACATTCCGTGGACGTCCTTGCTCTGACATTGCATGAAATGTACGGGATGGGACGTCCCAAGGACACTTATTTCAGGTTCGGGACATTCGGACGTGAATTGTACCAAATAGGGACGTCCCTAGGACGTTGTGTGCTATCAGGGTTGGTTCACCGACGTATATCTGCAAGTTGGTGGTAGGTAATGTTATTTTGAACATATTCAACCATATATACTTGTATTCATAGTGTTACACTTTTCGAGAAATCAACGAGCCAAAAAATATTTTTTTTCAGATTTGGATCCCATCACCTGTCCAATATTGATGGAATACGTACCTATTCAACTTTTCATCACAAAAATATACAATCCGATCAAATGTTTGTATAATAGTGTATATAGTTGAATATGTTCGAAAAGATTCTTACATATCACTCCTTCTTATATGAACGTCGGTGAACCGAAAACCTTGTATATTGAAGGTCTGCATGAAAATTATCTTATTTGAAAACTAAAAAGTATCTAATCCCGAGCACCCCTTTTTAAGAAAACCAACTCATTTTCTACCGGGTGATTCTCAAAGGTGGCTCACCAATATAACTTTTTTGTTATTGAAGAAAAAAAAAATCGAAATTGGAAGGGGTTGTATATTATAGTAGATCTTATGTTGCTTCACATATCAACTTGCTGTGCCGTAAATCCGATTTGACCGGAAATCGAAATAAGTCATAATAAATTGGATGCCCCATTTGAAAATCAAAAGTTGAGGTCATTTTCGCCTAACTCGAAAGTACGGCAAAGCTAGTGAATATGTCGAAGGATGTGAATTCAACTTCGAAACACAGACTCTCAATTTCGTTTCTCTATCTTTGATAATGAAAAAGTTAAAGGGGTTAGTAAATCACTCGGCTTATGTTATGCGCTATCCTCATTGAACACATCATCATGCAGTTTCGAAAAATAATTTCAAAGTACGTAAACCAGGCTCCTTTCAGTTCACCTTTATGAAATTAACCAATAAGAATTTTGTGGAGATTTCATCAGTTGAGAGCGACCAGTAACCCGAACGTTATCGGTATTTATAGTGATATATGATGTTGAAGACAGAATTGATATTGTTAATGTTAAGTATGAAAATTGAAACAATTACTCTCGAAATACTAGAAGTAAGGTTATGTCCCATGATGATATTTCTCTGAGAAATTGATAAGATAATAAGAAATACAGGTAATTAATTATTCAAATCATTGATAGTAGGTACTGGACATGAGATACCTATTAAATATATATTAACAGAGATATTTCATTCCAAGATATTCTGGCTTCTCCTCTTGGGACATCGATTCACCAATAAGTTATGAATAATAGAATGTATGTTTTTTATCTAAACATATTATCATTCCAGGAAAATTTCGCAAATATCATGATATCCATATTTTTTCGATAAAATTTCATTTTTATCAACCTATCCCTAGACATTACCTGAAGATGTATCTATACATATCCCAAAAGACCTTACAGAGATGTTCTAAGACGTATTCAAAATGTCAGGCTCGCCCTCGACGTCCTGAGGACATTATTGTGAACGCCTCAGAAGGGCCTCAAAAGGTATTTGTGCTATCTGGGATAGAACTGCACTCACTATCAATAATACAACTATCAGCCTGTCATGGAATAAAATTCGACGAAGCTACTTGGGGTTATTCAGCGTTCACTTAACGTTATTCGATATCTCACTGATTTTTCCTTTTCATGAGCATTTGTCGGACATCTTACGTCCAAAAGACATGTTCAATCATACTCATTTGTGCTGTTGATGCAAACCTATATACAGGATTGGGCAAAAGTATGGAACCAGGTGAATATCTCGGTAACCGTTCGTTAGATTTTTTTAGATTTATGTACAGGGTGATTTCAAAACGTGGTGGATTTGAAAATGTTATCGTCGATGTTGTCACTTTTTCAGTTATTCCGGAATTATTATCAACTTCCTCATTTTAAATAGAACATTCTGTATTTTATCGAATTCACAGATTCTCCCTGAGAAGCTGATTTCATCGATTTATCACACTCGGGTCTAGCTAGAATGATTACTGAGATATAGGGTGTTCGAAATCGAGATTTTTCAACTTTAGGATTTTTTTGTGTCGAAACTATTCATTATTGGTCAAAACGGCTCACATGTCCTTACGTCAACTGTTGATTCACTATCTACCGACATTTAATTGAAACAAATACAGGGTGGTTCAAGATTCAGAAATCTGATCACCCTGTATCTGTTCCCATTATATACCAATAGATAGTAGATCAAAGGTTAGGATAGGAACATGAAAGTCGTTTTGACAGATAATGAAGAATGAGATAATGAATATTCGACACAAAAATAACCCAAAGTTGAAAAATCTCGATTTTGATCACCCTATATCTCAGTAGTCATTCCTGCTAGACCCCAAGTGTGATGAATCGATAAAATCAGCTTTTCAGGGTGAATCTGAAAATTCAATAAAATATAGGGTGTTTTATATAAAATGAGGAAGTTGATAATAATTCCGGAATAAATGAAAAAGTAACAACATCGACGATAACATTTTCAAATCCACCACGTTTTGAAATCACCCTTTACATATATTCAAAGAAATTCAACATACGGTTACCGAGATATTCACCTGGTTCCATACTTTTGCCCAACCCTGTATAGGGCGATAATCTCGACGACACGACAGTTACGGGAACTTCCTTTCTTGAATTCAATTCACCATTCGAAATCTGCATATGAATTCGAATATAAAAACAATAATTATTCAGGCATCAAGGTAGTAAAGAATATCAGGGACCAAGATTATATCCCGAGGCTTCAGCCAAGGGATAGATTAGATTAGATTTAGAATGGGGCCTTCGGGCTATCTGCCTGCACACCTCGACCTTTTCAGATCTATTGTGTCTGCCCTCAAAATCGATTAGAGTTCTTCGGCTAGCCCCGTCTTCTCTATGAGACTCCATAGGCTAGCTTTCAGATCCCCTGTGTATCTCTGGGCTTCTGGTTTTTCCTCACCCAGCGTAAGGAACCTTAGTCTTGACAAGCCCTCACAGTGGCAAAGTATGTGTACTGCTGTTACCTCCTCTTCCTGACAGAACCTGCACAGCAGTTCTTCAGTCAGACCTATCGTACTCATGTGTTTGTTGAGCCTACAATGCCCTGTGAGAAGTCCCACTAGTATTCTAGTTGAACTTCGTTTCTGGCTTAGTAGATATTCTGTGAATGTTGGCGATGGTTTTTTAATAAACTCTTTTGCCTGTCTCATTCCTGGCGATTTGTTCCACCATTCTTGAGATTTGGTTTGCATCCATGATTTGATACTAGTCTTTTGTATAGCTTTCGCAATACCACAAAAGGGTTCTGGGCCATTCAGAGCTTTGTTTGCTCCAGCCAAGGGATATAAGATCTCGTTGTACTAATATTCTTCACTACCGAGGTTTGAATTTGATTTTTTTTTTCACCACTATAGCAATATATTTCAACCATTTCAGTACTGTGGAACCGAAATATGGACCTATTGTCACTATGAAAGCACTTTTTTTCTATACAAGTCCTTATTGATCAATACCTATTAGATTCGAGTGTCATTCCTGCGAATCTCTGATCAGAACAGTGCTTTCGGGTTAAGTACAATAGGCTATGTCTAAGGATATTGAGATTATATTCCAAGCATATTCTCACAAGGTGGCCTAAATATGCTGTATATATGTTTTTGGCCACAAGTAGCATATATGCTATCTCGAATCACATCCTCTGAATATATTCAAATATTCTCATGAAATACTTTCATCGCCAAAAGAATCACAAGTTACCAAACAGTGACGAATACTCACATAACCATCGAAGAATGATTGCAAAGCAATTATTCAACACCATCCATACAGAATCCACAATCTATAATGATTAAACCTCACCACTTTTTTACATTTATTCGAATGTTATTTCATGTCACAACTGGACGATTTATATGATCATACTACCATTTTCTGTTATTATTACCAATTAGTGGTTGTAGCTTTGTATTTCCGCATGTTATTTCCATCCATATTTTATATTTAATTATGAATTAATAATTGCATAAACTGTGGGCTTATTCAGAAAAATGTGTATGTAGGTAAAGCAGTTCACTACAATTTATTGATAACTGTAATGACGACTGAATTATTATGTCTTGAGTTCGGAAGCTACATATACTATCGATCCAGATTGGTATAAGAATGAACGATTTCTTCAGTGAAATATTTTTTGTGTATATGTATACAGAGAGGTAATCTTTGGGATCTTGGTAACCATCACATAGATACGAAGTCGGTAATCAGGGCGAAGTTGCGCAATTTGATAATTATATACTGATCGGAATAACGCCTCAAAAATGAGTTCTTATTTTTTCCTGACCCCATTTGAAGTGATTTGATGAAATGTGTTTTATTTGTTATACGATAATTTCGTCTTTCAAATAGTTGAAAAAAAAAAAAGATTGTTACTTACAAATTCAATTCCAGTTCTGAATCCAATGACATATCACACTTCACAATTATAATTTAATGTTTCGGACCAAGACATCTTCATTGTTATTTGATGATGGTAAGGAGGAACGAAACGTTATCGGATCAAAAATCTAATGACAGCATCTTGTAGAGATGGAAAAATGGCTGCAAATATTCAATTCATTTTGGTATCTTTGAGTGAAATCAGAAAAAAAATCAGTTCTTTGAACCGATTACTGTAGATTCTTTCCGAGAAGGGGGGTGTTTTTTAATACCGGTTGCCTGTATTGAAACTATTATCGTTCATCAAATTGTGAGAGCCAGAAGTTACAAGGTTGTAAACACACTCATGTCGAGATAACCTAGTAAAATAACTGCAACGGTCGGTTGAAATGATGTTCCATGAAAACTTTTATTAACGTTAAATCAACGCAAAAATGTTGCTGAAATATACGTTATTTTCAACCAGTAAAAACGCGTGTTTTAAACTGAAGCCCTTGATGCAAGAACAGGGCAAATCTATATTTCTTCCCACTAAACATGTAATGTTACAAAATATTGCCACAATATATTGTGAAGCTTTCATCCGTGATATAAAAATACAATATTGTATCTATTTTGCTGCTATATTCGTGTTGACAATTTAACAGAAAAACTTACTGGCAAATTGTTTGTAAGTTACAAAATGACCCTTTCAATTAAGTTTCAATAGCAATACTGCATCAACTATATATTCTCATTGAAATTGCAACATTACATGGATCAACTACGAACAATATCAGTGCAACATTACATATGGAATTTTCAATTGTAATGTTGCATCAACATTGATACTTCATTGAGTTTGTAAATAACATAAGCTAACTACAAACAATATTGCTACAAATTATGGGATGCAATACATATTTGATTAAAAAATGTAATATAAATGAAATATACAAAATGCTACATTGGGTATCGATCGAGACGCCATTTCATGAAATGCTTACGCGCAGTCGCAAACTTGCATTCGACAAACGCCAGTATCTTAGTCGCCATATTTGTTGGTGTTTGGCTTCGGTAATAGGTATTTTG
Organism: Phaedon cochleariae; assembly: GCA_918026855.4. Classification (NCBI taxonomy): domain Eukaryota; kingdom Metazoa; phylum Arthropoda; class Insecta; order Coleoptera; family Chrysomelidae; genus Phaedon; species Phaedon cochleariae. The sequence goes on from OU896707.1 coordinate 24,175,869, forward strand.
TTGTTGTACACGTCCAAATGGCAAATGATACCAATAAATAATATACTTTGGAACATAAATTAAGGTATAAGTGGTGATCTGGTGATATGTGATATTAGGCAGTTGGGAAGGTTTTGAATCGCAGTTAGCAGTTGATGGTTAGGTAAGTCAACATTAGTTATTCTAGGTTAGGTATACATTTTACAAATTCATACATCGTTCATTGATCTAAGCGGATCGTACGATCGACAATAAATAACATAGAACGATTATGATTATTCGTATACCTACTCAAAGTTATAGTACAACCTCGTGAATTCCATTGAGTGTGCAGTCAAAGTGAATCAAAGTGTACCTACTCTTTTATTGTTTCTGTTTGACCTTTCGGGTCTTTATCGGCTCTTTATCAGGAACTCTATAAAACATTACAAATTATATAAAATCAATCCTTTTTATTACTGAAACACTTAGGGACATTGAGGTTTTGTTTAACCTCATGGTGATGGTAGAATCATTGCTCAAATCATCAAATCTTATCTCTCATTTTACTGCACTCAAAAACTTCGAGAACAATTCATTCTAAAACAACCTCAAAAATCGTTCTTCAGAATATTCTCTAGATGCTGAGAAATATTCATATTATCTTCAGTGTATATTATAAGGATACTCTCAGCATACCTTGGAAAATGAATATTTCCAGAATCAAGTATACAATCCTCAACTCTCAAGTTTAACCGGTAGATGAACTAACTCAACTAACAGGTAGATTCCTGATTATTTTATTTTATCATAATTTCCTTTGTTCCAGGTTCTTATGCAGTGCATTGCCCTAGTACCGTTATATCGAAAATATTCAGAAATTTCCTCAATTTACCCACTTTTAAATTATAAAATAGTCGACACGATTATTCGATTATCAGAATATTGTTACTATGTATAATTTATAATATGAAATATGTAATTTTTCTATACTTTTTATTTTATATTGCCAGTAACCTTGATAAAATATAACAATAAGATTACATTCTTTCATTGTGTATGAAATTGTAATGATTTTGACCAGCTTCATTACTAGACTGGTTTTGATCAAAATCTAAGTACCTGAGCCTGATTCTAGTTGAATTTCACCTGTTCGAAAGCTCGAAACCTGAAAACCTGAGAGAGCTGAGTAATGCATTGATTCCTGACTTCCCACAGCTTTTCCTGATAGTAAAAGCTGATGAACATCATTACAACCCTAAAGACTTCAATATTTTCAACCCTTTGCTTATGATATGAAATTTGATTGAATTATTTTTCAGTTGAAATGATGAATGTTTAAATGCTCATAACTTTGTTGTTATTGAATATTTTCCAGCCAAATTCATTCAGTAGCATAAGCAAAGGTAGTAGATCCTGTTCCTGTGCCCATTTAGGGTGTAATATTATTTTTTCCGCGTTTTGTGTTGGAGGTGCACATGTGTTTTTCAAGGACAGATTCAGTGGCCATGGCCATGAGCCATGACAAGGTGGGAGTTGTGACCAATGAGATTCCAGATTTACTTGTCCTTGTGCCAAGGCCAAAGCAGTGCATAAATATTGAAGACAGCCAAGGATTCGACACTCTCTAAGCTCTTCTTGACAAGTCTACACCACCTGATCTCCGTTGCTCTTCAAGCTCCTGATTCTCTAGCTGATCTTTTAGTGCTCTCATAGTTCATTCAAAACCAGTGTAAAATAGTATTGTATAGTGATTTCCTGTTACACATGTAAGTTTGTATATTTTTCACCAGTGTTATTCATCCTGTTTATAGCCTCATTTCATTCCTGTTGTTTTTCACACCGATACTCACCCGACCTGTGTAAAGAATCCAGAACTCTAAATTGAATAAACGGATTTTGTGATTGCATATTTCATATTTCCTTCTCTGTTGTCATTGTTTTCAGTTCCAAATAGTTCAATAATTTATTTAGTGATTTTCAATATTTTCATTTGTCACAATTGCAGAATATTATTATTGACTGACGACTGACACTGACAAGCCAGTTAACACCTCTTCTTCTTCTTCTTTTCCTTGAGAAATCCAGTCCTGTGCACCGGTGTCTCTGTGCTTTGTATCCCGTCAGGCGGGGATCTATGTTTCATCAACTATTGACATGAATGGAAAAATATAAATAATTAACCTCACTAAAAATCCGATATTAGAAAATTAGAAAATCGAAGGAAAAGGAAAGATAAATAGAAATTGAATCTGTTTAATTCGTTTGGAACTGTGTTTCCGATTCTCCAGGTAGAAATAATGAAATAGTTTGAATAAATAATTTTCCAGACCTAACCTTAAAATACCAAAGACCTGAGAGATATTTTGCTTTGATTCCTGTAACTATCCCGACCAGAAATAGCAACCAGTATTCCAGGCTAGACTCAGGGTTCGTAATTAAAGCCTACACTCCCTTGGCTACTTATTGATTCCAGGTCGATTCAATACCATTGACCCCTGGATTATACTGTGGGTACCGAGGTAGGTATACCTCCTGTACCTTTCTCCACTGTTGCTACTGTGGGCCTCCTTCCCGACTAAGTTGGGAGGAGCAGGTGAAGTAAATCACCTTTATCAAAAATCTGGCGCTCGAGAATTCCCCCTGTCAAATACCAGAGAAGTCTCCTGTCCTGAACAGAGCGTCCAAGTAAGGGCCCCAGAATAAAGACCCCTTACAAAATGTTACTTTACTTTATACACAATGTTACAATAACTCTGCTGGAATAATTTATTTGCGAACATTACATTCATAATATTGCTGAACGTCCGTTTCAGTAGTTGCTGCGACCTTGCAGTAAGATAGCGACAATGTCTGATGTAACATTACACATAACATTGAAATATTGCTGTAATATTGTTGACATATTACTTTGCTCAGTGGGTTAAATGATGGGAAAATGAAAAAACTCTCCTGTTGGAAAATAAATTGAAACAAATACAAAATAGGCAGACTGCGTTAGCTTATCATGAAAAATAAGTAATATTTCTGCCGTCTACATATTGAAACAAAAAAATGGAAATTAAAGATAAAAGATTTTTTGGATGTATGCTCGAGGGAGGAACATGAAGTTCAAATACAAACATCTCATATAGTCTTTATTCCAGTGTGCGAAGTATGTTCTTCGCGCATCGTTTAACTTCGCGCACTGCTTCGCACATGGTGTCGTGTTAACGTAGGAAACTGAAAAAAAGTGTCACTTCGCAAATTGTTATCAAGGCGCGAACCTTGTCATTTCTTGACCTGCTACTTTGGTGATTGAGATCTGATTTCTTCAACAAGGCGTAGATGAGTTGAAAAAATAGTCGAGATGACCGAAGTATTTCGCGCTCGAGTTGCAAACAACATTTTTTCTACAAACTTCATAAAATATAGTTCCATAGAAAAAATGTTCCAAGCTTGATATAAAAAAAAAATTTGAATGAACTGGCCTAAAAGGCCTCCCCCTATCCTCCCTAGGTACGCATGATTTTCCACGAACATAATAGGAATTTCCTTTCGTGCGCTCCAAGAGATAAAACAAAGTAATTGTTGAAATAAATGACTTCGTGGATGTTTGCTCGATTGAGGACCATGAAGTTGGAATATAAATATCTCATATATTTTATCATGGTAAAGTAGGAAACTGGAAAAAGTGTCACTCCGCAATTTGTTATCGATGAGCGAACCTTGTCATTCTTTGACGTTTGTAGAAAAATTAATTTTGAATGGTGGTTCGGTAAATAACAGTTTGAAACCGGTGGAATTGGCCCGGGTACTACACCAAATTCTTCACTGAAAATAAACGTGACATATCAACGTATTGATACTGTCTCGAATGATCATAATCGAATAATTAAATCAGACGATTTGAATATATTGGTGACATGAGATTTATTGATGTTCATGCACTTCCGATCAATTTTCAATCGTCAAGTTCTCGGTTTTTTTGAGTTTTCCAAAAGTGTCAGTCAGTTTATTCACCTTTTGTGACCACAATAATTTAATTATTATCATCATCATTTTCATAATCATTCTGATTACTATTATAATTTACTGACCTGATATGTTATCCATGTATATTCCTTTCCTCAGATGTTCCACTTTCTTTTCAATGAGATTCCTATCTCTACGCATCCCTATATTCAAATATGCTCGGCTACTCGTATTTGTATTGAAATTGAAATCATTATTCAGAGAGGGGATCCTGATATTAGTATGATACTTGATTGAACAAAAAAAAGGTCATATCGAATAAAAAAAAATAATTGAACAGAACAATAATTACAACAAAAATAATACATCACAGGTGAACACATTCGAAGATAATATTACAGTGACTTTATATGATTTTTAAGTTGGGTTCTTGAAAAATGTATAGTGCTGAGTTCATCATGAGCTTGAGAAGTTGGTTGAAATGGTCCAAACCTTGAAAACAGAAAACGATTTCGTTGAATTTATTGTTCTTGTTCTAGATATGTGAAATTATTATAAGTGATGAACGACTCGGCGTATTTTGATCTTGAGTTCTTGATAGTCTCTATAATGAATATCATAGTTGAGTAAGAAAATATTTTTGTTATGTCATACCAACTCAGAGTATTTACCATGAATTCAATCGGAAATCGGAGCATACCTATTTCTATAATTTCATTTGGAGGTGTTCTACTTCAACTTTTATGATCTGATAATATCTTCAATGCCTTCAACAAAATATGAATTGAAGTTGTTAGCAGCTTCCATCTCAGTCTTACTATGGAAATCGAGTTATCAGATCTGGAATCTATACATACAAAATTCAGATCGTTTTCCACTTTCAATCAGTTTCCTTATAGTTTTCCACATCTCTTTTGAGTCACCCATATTTTTTCTTTCAAAGTATTGTGCTTTATTTATTTTCAACATATTGACAACCCTATTCAGTTTTGATTCTCATTGATTCCATAACTCCGCTTTTAAGGTACCATTAAATTCAAGCGGTGACTGATACATTACGCTTACGCTGAGCGTAATATATGTATCAATCAACGATTTAATGTGATCTTTTTTTGGAAGCTTCATCAATTTTGTCATCATACCAACCATTGGTGCAATATCATCCTATTTTAATCTTCATTTTGATTACTCAGTCATCAACATTTCCCAATGAAAATGAAATACTGAAATAAACGTTCGATAATCGTTCCAAGAATTCGAATATCAATCTCACATTCATTTTCTACGTATTATTAACATTATTAGTACTCGATCAAACGACGTATAAAGTAGGTACACAAATGATTTGTTGTTTCAATCTATCATTTTTCTAACGTTAAGTATATGAAGTTAATTTCAACTGATTATTCTATTGTGAAGTTGTCGTTTCGTTGAGATATACAATGACGTGTTGTTGCTACTAGATCCTAACGCTCGTCGGGCAGCATTCATCCCTCTGGCCAAAGGCCCTCTGGTGAATGTTATCCTCCGGGCGTTAGGAACTATATAACGTACTTGATTCATAAATAGCTATTATATGCCATGAAACTTGTTTGATTTTGTCTTCCATGAGACAATTCAAGACACTATTTTGACGTTATTTTCGAAGTCTTCAAGACGTCACATTGCTACCTGGGTAGTTGGGAATGAACTTTTTTTATCTCTTGGAGCGCACAAAAGGAAATTCCTATAATGCTCGTGAAACATCGAGCGTTCCTAGGGTGAACAGGAAGAGGAGGTTGGTGTTGGATTTTGTCTCAACTTACGGAGGTAATAAGTTCTTGAGAATACCAAACAGGAATAACAAACGAGTATTGGCAGAGTATTTTTCAGAGATTTCTGAGGAACATTACCCGTGGAAGTATCTATAAAGAAGTGGTAGGTCGCCAACTTCTCTACCCCAAGTAGCACACATATATTGGGACGATATCGGTGCAATATTACGAAAATATCGGCAAAATATTGTGAAAGTAATATTGGCGAGAAAAAAAATGTGAACATTCGGCGATATTGGTACAATATCAGTCTCCAAATGTGGGTAGAATATTCGTAGAGTTACATTGGCCACAAAATGTGTTATCAATATTGACGAGAAATTAATGGTGAACATTTTTCAATATTGGTGCAATATTATATGGAAATATCGGTGAATTATTGAAAATCATCATGAAGCTATGTTGTCTCGAGAATATCGGTAGAATATTTTCATACCAACATTGCTGGAATATTCGTGATGTTATATTGGTCACAAAATGTGATATCGATATTGTTGATAAATGAACAGTGCACATTTGACAATACTGGTGCAATATTGATTGAAAATATTGGTAAATTATTGAAAATCATTATGTGGCTAGGTTAGGTTAGGTTCCATGTGAGTGGGGCGAACACCTCCCCTCCACTGCGACCCCAGATGGGTCTATTGTGGCTCACCCCTAGAGGTTACAGTTCACCGTACAATCCACATCTTTTTACAAAGTTCATGGTTGAATTGGGTGAGATTTGTCTGAAATCGATAGGTTCTAGGTTGGTAAAGCCAAATGTGTCGAAACTCAGTCTTTCTAAGCTAGAGCATGAATATAATATGTGTTCAGCCGTTTCGTCTTCCACACAACAGAACCGACAGTCCGTTTGTTGGTTCAGACCCATCCTTCCCAGGTGGTATTTTAGACGACAGTGTCCCGTAAGCAGTCCAGTCAGAATTCGCAGGTTACCCCTGCTCCATTCTAGAATCTGCCTGGTTATTTTTTTCGATGGTTTAGGCAGGAACGCCTTCGAATGGGTTAATCCTGGTAATTCGGACCAGTACGTGAGTGTTTTTCCCTCCGCCCAGCCCGAGATAGTTGTTTTCGCCGCACTTGCGGTGACCCCAAAATATGGTTCTGGTCCTATGAACACAGATTCGGTTCCCTGTTTGGCGAGGATGTCGGCTTTCTCGTTACCCTCCACCCCCTGGTGTCCAGGCACCCACAGCAAAGTGACTCTGTTGTTAGCACCCAGGCTTTCTAGGGATTCAATGCAGCTCCATACAAGCTTGGAATTTATCTTGCTGGAGCTCAGTGCTTTAAGAGCAGCCTGACTGTCTGATACAATACTGATATTTTTGTTTACTAGAGGTTTATTCGACAATTCTCTAGCACACAATGCAATTGCGAATACCTCCGCCTGAAAGATTGTAGCATATTTGCCGACATTGACGGAAATTTCCGTCTTCGGTTTTCTGCTGAACACACCGGCTCCCACTCCACGAGGGGTTTTCGAACCATCTGTGTACATTACTTGTTCGGTCTCTGGGAATCGGACTGATCCGCTTGCCCATTCGTCTCTCTTCGGAAAGAGGACTTTGAAAGACTTTTTCACGTATGTCTGAGTGGCCAACATGTCGGAAACCATTCTTAGAGTTTGGTGATTTTTTGTTTCACACAGTATCCCGGAGTGGTCCAGCAGTCGCCCCCCTCTGATTTGATTTTCCAATGACAGGAATCTGTAGGAAACCATCCTGGCTTCCCTCTCCAAGACAATGTGGAGGGGAGTGAGGTTCAGGAGGTTTTCCATCGCTGCCGTTGGAGTAGAGGACATCGCCCCTGTAATGGCCAGGCACGCCAGCCGCTGGAGACGAGCAAGCTTTGCACTGGCTGTTCCCTGCAGACCTTTAGTCCACCAGACAACCGAGCCATACGTGACCATTGGTTTTACCATTGTTTGGTAAATCCAGTAAATCTGTTTGGGGTTCATTCCCCATGATTTGCCGCATACCCTTCTGAGGTTCCAGAGGGAAAATCTGGCTTTGTCAATAGTTTTTGCCATATGGGCGTTCCAGGTGAGTCTTTTATATAGGGTGACCCCTAGATATTTCACCTCCGTCGCAAACGGAATGCTCTCCCCATATAGGACAGGCTGACGAAGCTTATCTAGCTTTTGCCTTTTTGTAAAAGGGATGATTACAGTTTTCCGGGGGATCACAGACATCTGCTCTCTCTTGCAACATCTGTACACAGTATCAAGGACTTATCCTTGTAGGCCGTTTGAGATAGTCGCTTAAAATTTTCCTCTTACAATCATCTGCATAGCATTGGAAACCCACCCCCTGCATGGAGAGATCGCTCAGCAGAGAGTCAACCAAAAATGACCACATAAGGGGGGAAAGTACCCCGCCCTGTGGACAACCCTTTGCCGCTCTAAACCTGATCGACCCTCCATGCAGTTATGATATGACGTACCGATTTCCAATCATGGTTTTGATCCAGTTGAATATTTGCCTGCTGATTCCTCTACCTTGCATTGCCATGTAGAGTGATTGTGGTAGGGCGTTATTGAACGCTCCTTCTATGTCTAGGAAGGCTGCCAGCGCAACTCCCTTATGATCTAAGGAATGGCTGATCTTTCCTACAAGATTGTTCAGTGCTAAATCCGTTGATTTGCCTGTTTGGTAGGCATATTGATGGGGATTTAGGGGATGCTCCCTTAGATTCCCCTCTCTAATATGCCTGTCTAGAATTCTTTCTAGAGTTTTTAATAGGAACGAGGTGAGGCTGATCGGTCGGAAGGATTTGGGTAGTTCGATTCGCCGTACCCGATTTGTGTATATACACAACCCTCGCTGTTGACCAGCCTAACGGAATGTAGCTCCACGCCAAACTCGCTCTATATAATTTAACCAGGAGAGGTAGTAAAACTTCTCTACCCTTTTGTAAGACGGCAGGAAAAACTCCGTCCTCTCCCGGAGACTTGAATGGGGAGAAACAATTCACCGCCCATTCCACTGACTCTGGGGTGACCACCATTGAGGCATTCTTTCAGTCCTCCTTTTTTGGTCGTATTATCGATCCCATTGGAAGTGGAATCTGCTGACGGTCCTCCAGGAGCAGGCTACCGGGAAAGTGAGTCTGTAGAAGAACCTCTAACGTTTGCCTACCAGAGTCCGTAAAAGAGCCATCCGGTCGTTTTATCGAGCCGATCTCTTGGGTCGGATCTCTGGCGAGAGCCTTGTGAATTCTCATGCTGGCAGGTACATCTGATAGGGTCCATATACATCATCAGAACGTATCGACACAGACCGTCGATTAGTAGGAATTTATTTGACTAGAATAGTAAGAGATCAGAATAGCAAATTATCAGAACCATATTTCAGCGACTGCAATATGTACAACCCGTAATTTGTCGAACCGTACTTTGACAGACTGCATTATGTCAGAATGCATAAATCACAATAGTATATCGAAAGACTGCCATATATTCAGAAGTGTACTCTGCCAAACCAGTAAATAAAATACTCTTTATGTCGTCAGAATCATGAAAATATATAATCGTAAAGTCATAGAACCGTAAAAGCACAGACTGTAATTCAGCGACCCGTACTCTGTAGACCACCATTTCATCAGAATGAACATTCCCGACCAGCAAACTGGCAGAATTGTGATGTACAGAATCTGAAAATGGCAGAATGCGAAAAGTTCATACCCGTAAGAAGACAGACTGTCGATTGTTGATACCCGTAAAATGAAAGATCCGTACAATGACAGACTCGTAAAAGCACAGACTGCCAATACTCTAGATCCGTAAAATGCAAGAACCGTACATCGACAGACTCATAATCCATCGGACTACCGGAATTTCCGATCTATAATTCATCAAAACCGTAAAACGACAGACCCGTAAAACAGCAGAATCGTAAAATGACAGACTCGTACAATGGCAGAATCGTGCAGCTACCAAACCCGTAAATTTTCAGAATTTTTCGGATTAAGACCCGTAAAACATCAGACCCGTACATCGACAGACCGTCAATATACCAGAATGTGTGAGACGCGTGGAGACTCCGAACAAGCGGTAGCGCATTGTTGCCAAGTTGAATAGATGGAAATTCCTTGCTATACCTACTCAAATCTGATTCTGACTGTTTTATGAAGAATTCTAGAGGGCTGAGAAAGGTTCGTACATTGTAGTATTTGTGTTTGATAATCTGTTTGATCCGAATCAGGAAGATATTGACATGATAATTTGATTGTATCAAGATAAAGAAGTATATATAATTCTTTTTGTTGAAAAATTATGTAACAAAACATCAGACATATGAATATAACGATGTTTTCTATGTATAATAGGTGAATCTATTCTCGGAGATTCTATAAGGCAGAAATGGAATCATTGTATGTCCATTTCTGAACATATTATAAATATTGGAGAAAAACATCAAACTTTCAAACTTTTCTATAGTCCAATGGTCTTAGATTCGGATCAGAGTGTATACCTTTCAATTTGATTCTCCAATTAAATAGTAGATAATATAAATAAAGAACTTGTAGCATTTGTATATCGCTATTTCGTTTCGGGAAACCTACTCCCCAAGAGTTTTCGGATCTAGTGATTTCTTATTGTCAATTGTGCTTAAATCCCTCACATGACTTCAGTTATAGATTATATATAGGATGTCCCAAACCCAAAATTGCTCTACTTGAAGTAGAGGTCAAAATAAGTTGATTGGACCCAATTCGTTTATATACCAAAATGTTTCGTTCGTCAATGGGGTACTTTGTATGTGATCAATTTCATTTGCGTTTCGGATATCATAATGACTTCATTCATCTTCCATGAAATGTCAAATCTCAAGCAATGGCGGCTCGAAATACCGCCTGTTGGTTGATCGAGGAGGTGTTACATACATTTTACTTGATTATTTGGGATTTTCCCTCATCGCTTCTACAAAATAATAATATGAGCATAATTTCAATATACAGTGTGGTCATTTAATTGTGCAACATATGGGAATCTTCTTAATGAATTGCACAACCAAAATACAGATAGTGCCAAGAGTTGGTGCATGTTCGATCATCATTTCAGGTGCACTCAGAATAGTTGCAAGTCAAACAGCATACAGGGTAGGTAAAAAGATATAAAAAGTGCTCAGGAGTAAAGTACCCGTATTTCAAAAAATTCAGCAGAATTTTATTGAGAAAAGTTGTTCACAATTAAAATTCATACCTAAATACCAGGAAATGGCTTCCTGAGACATTCTTCAGTTCTTCAATTCCTTTCGTTAATAAATTCCCATTTTTTCTTTCAAATTCAAGCATATTTTTGCATTCAACTTGGATTTCAATTTTTTTAGGAAATCACAAATTTTATGTTTGTTGCAACGATATTCAGCTCAACTTTGAAATTTTGCGAACCCTATTTTCAACAAGGTAAAGCATCATTAATGATAATATGCATATTCAAAAACCTTCATTTAATGTGAACATTTTGTATTTGAAATGTTTATGAAAAAGCTGAACAAATTGATCGACAACCATGATATCTTTTGAAAAATCACGGACACCCAAGGAACAGAACAAATGAGGATTGACAGTAAATATTGAGGCAGTTTGGTGACATACTCCTTATCTAATGATGTTGTTACCTTGTTGAAAATATGGTTTGCGAAATCTCAAAATCAAGCTGTATATCGTTGCAACAAACATCAAGTTTGTGATTCCCTAAGAAACAAAAAATCCGAGTTGATTGCACAAAAGTGCATCAATTTCAACAAAAGTATGATCAACTGATTTTGTTATGATCAAATTATGAAAGTGTTTAGGGTGAATACGAAAAAAAAATACAAATTCGGAAGTTATTAATGGAACAAATCGAAACACTAAAATATGTCTTTGGTGGCCATGTTTTGCTATTCAGGAAAAACTTTCAATTGTAAAGAACTTTTTTCCATAACAGTTTGCTGAATTTTCTGAGATAAGGGTACTTTACTCCTGAGCATTTTTTATATTTTTTGACCTACCCTGTATGCTGTTTGACTTGCAACGATTCTAAGTGCACCGTAAATGGTTACCGAACATGCACCAACCTTTGACACTATCTGTATTTTGATTGTGCAATTCATCAAAAAAATTTCCATATGTTGCACACTGTACAGGGTGATTCACCATAAATGTCCCCCCCTTTAGCTCACTTATTATTGAACCGATTTGAAAATTTGAAAAATCATCTAAAATAATTTTTCAGAAATTTTTTTCCCGTTGCATCAGAAAATACAGGGTGCTTGGACCAAACGATCTACAGAGTACTACTTGATTTTTTCAAATGGAACACCCTGTATTTCATTGTATTTTTATATTCTTCCTGAAGAGCTGATTTCATCAATACATCACACTTGGGGTCTAGCGGGAATGATTACAGAGATATAGGGAGTTCAAAATCGAGATTTTTCAACTTTAGGATTTTTTTGTGTTGAAACTATTCATTATTGGTCAAAAGAAGTAATATTCCTCCAATTAGACTTTTTCATATAAAAAATCAATAGTCCACTATTGAAATACAATGTTTGAGTGATTTTTGAGCATCTTTGAATTCATCTATACAATATATATCATTTTGAAGGAGAAAAGAGGAATTTAATGAGCTAATAAATTGAAAAATTCATAAGTTTGAGTTGAATCTCCAAAACCATACTGCGAAAAAAGAATTGAGTACGACATTGGAATCTGAATGATATTCTCCATGACAAAAGATTTGAAAAACTCCGTGAATATAGAGGGTGTCCAAAATGTGAAATAAGTTATAGGCAAAATCTGAGTTTCACAAAAAAGTGGCACAGAACCGCAAAAACCGCAAGGTTCCATGTTCCACAACAACAGAGATATCTCAGATGTCTGAACCAAAATGGAATACACTGTACAGGGTGATTCAAACTCCCCGCCCTTGGCTCATAACAAGGAAAGGAAAACTGCAGATGGAAATCTCTCAGAGGGGATATATTTATCCTTATTTGAAAATATCTCAGCTTCTTTCAAAATGGCGGAAATGACGTCTGCAAAATTATTTTTTCCACAGTCACAATTTTTCCTCATATTCTGAAAAAACATATATTTTTTTAAACATCTTCCATCGTGAAACTTTCTTTCTTCTTCATTGAGTTGATAGCTATGATGTGATATATGATTCGCATTTTCAAATAAACTCCAACTGACCCCGCCGTGATAAAAATCAAGTCGACCGGAAAACAAATAGTAAGTAATTTGATATATTCTGCATTCATCATTTAGAACCGATTAAAGCTGAAACCAGCTGACTCGATTTTTGATTACGGCAGGGTCAGTTGATATTCATTCGAAAATATTCTTTGCATAAAGTCACAATTTTTTTCTCATGTTCTGAAAGAAAATATTTCATTCAACAACTTTCAGAAAGAAAATTTTCTCCTATCATCATTTGGTTGATAGCTATCGAGACTTTGATGTTAGCAGTTTTGAATGAATCTTAACTGACCCCGTTGTAATGAAAATCAAGGCAAATCGTTTTGCAAGCAATATGGATTGGGATACATTTTGCATTCATATTTGAACCGATTGAAACGTAAACCTGGCGACTTGTTACGGCGGGGTCAGTTGAGATTTATTTGAAAATACCAAAGATTATTGAAATGGAAATACTAAATCCAGAGTCCCACGGCTTTTAACCAAATGGAGATAGTAGAAACTTGTCATGATGAAAGTTGTTAATAAAATATGTTCTTTCGGAATATGAGGAAAAAATAGTGGCTTCGTGAAAAAAAAATTATCTGACGCTATCTCGGGAAAAGTTGAAATATATTTGAATACGAGAACATATACTTTACACGACACATCCATTCTAATCCTCTCTGCCGTATTTGCATTTGCAGTTTTCCTTTTCCTGTTATGAGCCAAAGGCGGAAAGTTTGAATCACCATGTACATAATGGTTTCATGCTCACATAGGTCATCTTTTGATCAGAAAATCATTCCGGACATATAAGTATTATTCAGTGTTGCGCTTCAGCGCTACAGGGGCTAAGTTTTCCTCCCATAATTTTTTTATGCACTGTTATGCACATAAGAGCAGGCTACCTAATTTCAATCTTTCATTTGAGGAACTTGGTAGCACTTTCAATATTTGAGGGATCAAAAGTAAATACTGGCGTTTTTTCTCAAACGCTATAGCAATAATGCTTTCGAAGCAATATGATAACCATGCACGGCCTTTCATTATTTTCTTGCATATTTATTCAATTTTTCCACTCCTCAGGTGCATAATAGTTATTAATACACCAAGGTAGTGAAGAATATTAGTATTACCCAGGGACAGCAATACATTACAATCATTACATTTTTGTGGAACTGAGATATGAACCTATTGCTACTATGAAAGCCGAGATGAAAGCACTTCTTTTCAATTTAAAAAAATCTAGTAGTAAATACCTATAACAGATTCAAATGCCATCAGAACAGTGAGTTCGGGTTATTATATCAGAGGTGGGTGGCTATGTCTTCATTGACTAGTGGTTATAAAATGACGAAAACTACCTTGGCAGTAAAAGTACACTTCACGCCTCGGGAAGGAGTAAATAATGGTAGGTTTTATAGCTAGTGGTGGAAAAAATAGTATATATACCACGGGACTGATATTAGGATAATAAGGAATACGAACAAACTGAAAAAGAACAGGAAGGAAAGAAATTTGTTTCATCATTCGTAGACCGATGTCATTCGATATTCTCTGGTTCTTTCAATACGTGTATGAATGAAGGTAGGTGTACCAGATTTGTACCTGTTCAGTTTCTAAAATCAATGAATATGCTTTCCATTCAAATTTTTTGACTCATGATTGTGGTGAAAATAATCACTTATTCGAACGGTAGGAGAAAATCCAATTCTCATTTGACCTTGAATAAGGAAAAAAATCGCCTACGGCACTCTCCTTATTTATTATATCACTCAATACTGAATGTAATCTTTTTTTTTATTTTTGAAATCTAGCCGGCCTACTCCGGTCGAGCTACCAACTTTTCGCATCGGGATCAAAAGTACTACAATTTTGGTTTCATCCAATTTCTCGAAATCCTTGTTCAATTCTGTTGAAAAAACGAGTGACACCTTGTTTTGAAGAATGTTTGAAAAAGGAAGAATACCATGAAAATATTAGGTACATTTTCACATTGACGTTTCCGCATCGAATTTGCTTCCGTATTCAACATAAAAATGGAACATGTTTTAGTTCGGAGTACGGCAGACGGTGCGTTCAATAACCCAATCATGGGGTATAACTTAATTGAACATCAAGGACATTTTTTGTCATTATCATCCACATATATAATGAGAAATTACGACATCGCCCCATGGTCGAGAGATTTTCTACAGGGAAAAATGTACGAAGATCGCGTTTTTCAATATGTCTGAAAAATAGCAGTCTAACAATAATGGGGATGAAGCTAAAAGAACATATGAGGGCTCATTTTGTAGCCTGAAGTATAACCAATCGAATGGTGTATTGACAATTCATATTTTATCATCCGAATATCTAAAGATTTCACCACTTTCAAAAACTATCCTATATAATTTTTCAATATTTCATTAATCTTCAACAAGCAAGAACTCGATTATTTTCCAAATGAACTACATCATATTTTCCCATCAAAAACTGCGTAATTTTATGAGGAACATTTCATCTCGATCAATGGTATGGATATTCCTAACAGTTATTAAATTTTTAGAACAGCGCACCACAGTCGAGGCGTTTCGTCGGAGCGAAAATGTAAAATCAATAAAACATTCTAAGCGTAACGATCTATGAAACTTTCACTCGTCGCGCGCTTAGACCGTATTCTTCATTAAAATATGCTCATTTTGTCGAAATGGAAGATATGGTGAGCAATTTATATTTAACTAGATATCTTCGAATGTATAGTTGATTGTCACAAATGCAAATTGAGCGGTTTTTACAAGAAACATCATACAGAAAAGTAAACAATGTACATTTATTGATGGTCTTCGTCATCGGATTTTTCAATATTCTTACAATGAGCGTTACATTTACATTCAGTACAACAAAATACATCCTCTGTTTTGCAAATGCACTTCTGTGTTGAACATGTTTTTTCTGTACGCAGTAAATTCATACACCCAAATGGTCTACTGGTTAGCGCTGTCGACATTCAGTCTGAAGGTCCATGGTTCGAATCGCTGTGAACTTGAACTTTTTATTGCAACTTTTTTGTTTTTTTACTTCATTCTGGTTTTCCTTCTTCATAAAATATTTGAAGTCAAATAGGTTAGTGCGTTTAGGATAAACAGTCTCATTTTATTCAATTTTGTTGAAGAACTCAACTTTTGAAATATATTATTAATCAATGTGTTTCTACACTCCATTCGGTTTTCCTTCCACAAAAATATTGAAATCAGGGATAGGTTATTTCGTCAAGGATAAATAATTTCTGAGTTTTGCCTAAGTACTTCGAAGATGAGATATTACGGTCGGCGTGGTTTGATGTGCTAGCGTACACTATATTTAGTAAAATCGCAGCCAGGAAAGTAGTTGTTTTCTGTTGAATATACTGAGAAAGAATTATTAATTTCATCACATACCGAATGCGAATTCTCTATGTTTTTCTTTATATCTAAATATACAGGTGCGGAAAAGTATGACTTTCGGCATTTGTTAGGTAAACTACATTTTCGTCTAAACTCGACAATGCGAAAATCAATTATTGTTTTATTGATTGTTCTATCTCAGATTCACAGAGGATGTTCAACAAACTGCTTAGGAACTGGTGATGGGTTCAGTTTTGACGAGTGGATATGGTCAATATCATGGAAAATTAGTCTTCAAGTTCTGAATGGTTGGAGATGACATTTCGAGAATTACACAGATTAATATTAGCTTTGAGTATTCACACTCAGTTTTCATTCGTAGGTTACCCGATTTCATCTTCGAATTTTGTCCGCCATATATCCTATTTTTATCTGGTGGCGCCTATGGTTCAAGGTCACCTGATATAGATCAGAATCAAGATCAGATAGACAAGAACGTTTATTTAATAGCTTCCATAGTGAGTTTTACTAGAACGTTTATTCAATGGCTTCCATATGTATGTATGTATGTATAAGCATTTTTTCATCAATCCCTATCTACAGCACCGCACTAATTATCGTTAATAAAGAGTTCTCGAAACTAAATTCCGTAGCTGAACTTCTCGATTTCAATCTAGTTTCGTATCACCTTCTTCCTTTTTCTAGAAATATGGGTACAAAATACAAAATGAATGAATTTGGGTATGACATAGATTCATATAAAGAACATCCAATATCTTGTATCTATATTCAAACTTTTAAAACTCCAAAGTTTGTTGTAAAAAAAAATTGTAAAATTGTTTTATCCGTCATTCAGTTGCCCCCTTACGAGCAACCCTCAGAAGTCTTCGAAAGTCTTGTGCGAGCAAGGAATGACGGGGGCCTTACCTTTTAACGTGTGATCCCAAACACTTGTAACATGCCAAACACCTATTTCTCGAACCCTTCTCTCAACTGACTTCAAGGAATTGTAGTTTTTAAGAAAATACTTCAAATAAACACTTTCTTCTCCATATAGCAAAAAAGTTGGGTGACGTTCATATATTTCATATTGAAATGTGGTCATTCATCACTTCATATCATATGAACGATCTTATTCTCGAGTGTACAAGAGCAATAGGAACATAAAAGCAGGTCGAACTGAAAGTATACGTAGAATCCCCACATGACGTGAGAGCAGGCAACACTGTGACCGGCGTTCGCTCTGCGCGTGGCTGGTAGGCCTCTCTGCAGTCTGTCATTTTACGGTTCTGCTGCATTACATTCTGATGAATTCCGATTCTGCCAATGTACGGTTTTGATTT
The DNA here is from genome assembly GCA_918026855.4 of Phaedon cochleariae. NCBI lineage: Eukaryota > Metazoa > Arthropoda > Insecta > Coleoptera > Chrysomelidae > Phaedon > Phaedon cochleariae. The sequence continues at coordinate 24,193,482 of OU896707.1, forward strand.
TTCACGGTTCTGCTGACGTACAGTTCCTATATTTCACGATTCTGTCGATGTACGGTTCTGAATTTTCACGATTCTGTTATTTTACGGATCTAACATTTTACTATTCTGCTGAATTACGGTTCTGATAGTTTAAGATTCTATCACAATACAGTATATGACATTACAGTCTGATGAACTACATTCTGTCATTGTACGTTCTGATATAATATGATTCTGATGGAATACGGTCTGTTGTTTTACGAGTCTGTCAATGTACGGTTTCAGCATTTTACGATTCTTCCAATTTACAGTTCTGATATTTTGAGATTCTGTGAATATGCTGTTCTGATTTTTTGCTATTCTGTCAATGTACGGTTCTGACATTTTACTATTCTGTCGATAAACGGTCTGTTGTATTTCGATTCTGACAAAGTACGGTCTGCTAATGTGCGGTCTGTCATTCTGCGATTCTGACGAATTACGGTCTGTGTTGTTATGATTCTGACGAAATATCATTCCGCTGTGATGTTGGTTTGTAAGTTTTCGATTCTGTATATTTGCGGATCTGCGATATTGCTATTATAGAAAAATACACATCTGCGCATTTGCAATCTGTTATTGTCTGGTATGCTCATGTACAGTATACAAAATACGGTTTGAGGGATTGCGATTCTGTGCATCTACAGTAGAGATAAATACGATTCCTATAAAATATTGTTCTGTTAAGTTACTGGTTTGAAAATGTATATTCTGATGGATTACGGATCTGCGATTTTACATTCTGGTGATTTGTGTGTTCCCCATCTGATATACTCTGACAGAATCTCCTCCAAGAGTTTCTCTTGGCTTTCCTTATTTCTTTGTTATAAGCCGTTAGAGATGTGCGGTAAGTGTCCCAGCACCCTGCATCTTCAGCTCGATTGAAGAGACGTCGAACTTCTTGCCTTTTTTTGTCCAGGCTCTTGCTCCACCAGGGTGTACCTCTGTGGTCTTTTTTCTCCTTTAGTGGGCAGTTGTCCTGATAGGCCGTTAGAATTGCGGTTGCTATACGCTCATTCGCCACTTCGATTTCGGCACTATTTTTGATAGTACTGATTCTGGGATCAAGGTGCTTCTGGAGAGATTCACAGTACCCATTCCAGTCTGTGCACTTAGGATCCCGAAATTGTACTATTGGTAGGTGTCCTGTTCTCACATCAAATCGTATATGTCAATGATCTGAACATACTTGCCAATTAACGATCTTCGTACTCATAAATTGTGTACTGATTGTTAAGTCTAAAACCTCTCCGCGAATTCCGTTCACGAAAGTTGGCTCCGAGCCTACGTTATTTACGACTAGCCCTTCACCTATTATATAGTTATATAGGTACTCACCTCTTTCATTGATGTTGCTACTTCCCCAGTCCAAATGGTGGGCATTTGCATCACATCCAATGATCAGTTGCCTGTTTTTCCTCTTGCAGAAGGCGATTAGCTCTCGCACTGCTGCTGGAGGAGGATGTTTCCTCAGGTCGCCCGGGAAGTATGCAGAGCAGACTACTACGTCTATGCTGCTGTCCCCCACCGGGACCGAGAGCTGAGCTGCAACCACATCAGGGGTGCAGAAACCTGTTAACATAAAGTAGTTGATGTTATTCCGGATAAGTATACAAGCCCTAGGTTTGCCACCTGTAGTGCATGCAATCAACTTACCAGAGCAGTTTCCCAGGCCGCTAATCCGGCCTGTGTTGGAAATCCAGGGTTCCTGGATCAATGCCACATCAAGTTTTTGACAGGCGAACCTCCTGCCAAGGACGAAAGAGGCCGCTTTGGCATGTTGGATATTCGCCTGAAGGAACGAGATGTGGGTAGCCATCTTCCCTACGAGGAGGGAGGGCAAGGAGGATTACTTTCCCCTCTTGCCTCAGGTTCCGGTCCACCTCGTTTTTTCGGCGCCTTACCTCGAAGGGGGTTTTTTCCCCTTGCCTGTAAAGGCCGTTTTGGTTTTTTCGGCAGCTTTTGCCGAAGTCCCCGAGCCCGCAATACCCTCCAAGTTGGATTTGTCCCCATTTTTGGGTCTCGCGATTCTGCTCGAGGACTCCGGCCCCGCTGTCGATGCCGGATCTTTCTTCGAGTTCTTGAACCGGAATTGCACCTGTCCAAAACCGAAGTGTGGGCGGAAGTGTAGCCGCTCCAATTCCTTAATGGATCCATCGTCCATTGAGAATGTCCACGTCTGTCCCATACCTGCGCTTTCCCTGTGTAGTATAGTTCACTCCTGGGTACGCAGTGTATGGTTCATCTTACGTAGACGATTCGTCACCTGCTCCCCCGTCAGTCTGGGCAGCCCTTCATCATCTGGGATGAAGGCCACGCAGATGTGGGGTTTAGGTATATCATCCTTCTTCACCAGCTTCAACTTGGCGCCTTCTCACAGCTGAAGGGAGCATAGCACTTCCTCCAGCCACTGGGCCGTCACCTCGTCAGCGCAGGTGAGAAGGAGTAATCCAGGCCGAATAGTGCAGCTCTGGAACCGGACTTGGGGACCATCGTCCGGTAGTTTGTCTACAGTGGCCATAACGGCTCGCTGTAGCAGGCGGAGCTGGTCGTTTGACAACTGAGCATCCGGGTGGTCCAGGTGGATTATGCCCACCTTGACTCCCTGCGCTGCAGCTACAAACGTCTTTTTGTGTTCTTTGGGGCCCTCCATTGTACGGGGCTTTTTCGCCGCCGCTTCTGGAGTGCTGCCCTGCGAACGCATTCGTTTAGTGGCTAGAAGTGGGGGGGATTGATCCCCTCTCTTCTTCCCATCCAACTCTTTCAGGACTTGATCCAAGGCGGTTTTGTATGGAACTCCGCTCTTGATCAATCGGCTTAGACGTTTTCTCGTCGCGCCGGCAAATCTGACCTTCTTGTCCAGGTCCAGAGAGGCCACCGCACTGGTGACCTCTCCTCCTGTCAGGTCGCTTTTCTCAGGAGTGGGGGATAAAGGTTCCCTCTCGGTATCCTGCGAGATTTGAGTGCCTGGAGGGTCGATAGCAGACGCCTCCATCGGCACTGGTTCCTGTGCGAGGGGATTCTCCCCTTCGCAGATTTCCGTTTCTGTATTTTTACTCATATTGTTTCCACGAGTAGCTAGGGAAAGTGGTCAGCTGCGGCAGAGCCCCGCATTACCGCAGCAAGGCAAGGTACTACTAGGAGGTCGCCTGGTATCCTAGAGGTTCTGTGAGCGATAGCTGTTTGGTTCAGGCACAGCTACCATACATGTCGTATGCCCCTCGGCACGGGTCGCGTAACACCTTGAGCGAAGCCTGAAATTCGCGGTAGATTCTATCTATCTAGTTTGATTATGAGGAAAATGATTCCTCATAACCAAAGCTAGTAATGATATAGCCGCTGCCCTATATCATGTCCTTCGTTGATCCGCGGGTGTTTATTCAGTATATTAGACACCTTTCCTGCTAGGCAGGAAGTTCCCTATCAGCCATTGGGACGCGCCATGTTGGGGTTAAGGACATCCCCGCATGGTATGTGGCTATGTTGTCTTCAAAAATATTGGTGAAATATTTCCATACCAATATTTGCGAGTTATTCGCATTGGCAATAATCACAAAGGTCCGCCCAGCCGAAGTGCAATTGAAGGGCCTTGCCATGGGGAAGCCGCCTTTTTGAACACGGTTAACCCCTACTCCAGGTAATAATGCTTTTCAATCTTCTAGAATCAATATTTATATTCTCTCGTCTGATCGGCATTGGGAGTAAGTTACCAATCATTTATTAATAGCGAATTAATATCGAAATTTCGATATCGATATGTATTTTCAAAACAATATGTGAACAATATTGCTCACATGATATTGTGAATCAGATATCAGCCAATATAAGATGATATTATTTTCTGAATATGGCTGTTGAACTATTCAACCGATATGCAATTGAACTCGAGAATACAATATTGTTTTTCTCTTCTATGACCGATATAAGATATACATTGAATTGCCGTTATTGATATTCATCTTCGGAACGATATACATTCCATGTCTTTCGCATGATATAGTCAAAACGATATCAATCAATTTGGGTGAATATAATGTTTTGAATATTGTCGAAACAATATTCAAGAATGAGCCGTCTAACTCGAATATACAATATTACATAACCGCTTCAGAATCGACATGGGGAGAATGTTCAAATTGCAATATTGGTTATAATTGTTAGAAACAATATGTATATGATATTTTTCGCATGATAGAGTTGAAATAATATCAATCATATAGGTTAATTCGATGTTCCAAATATTGTTTAAACAATATTCATCCAATTTGCCGTCGAACTCGATTACATAATATTGCGTAACCGCTTCAGAATCGACATGGGGACATTGTTTGAATTGCGTATTGGTTATAGTTGTTGGAAACAATTTGTATACGATATCTTTCGCGTGATATAGTTGAAATGATATCAATCAATATAGGTTAACACGTTGACTGCCGGGCTCATATACACACTGTTGGTATCAGAGCCGAAGCAAAATCAAAAATTTTGTCCCAGAAACCATGAGTGACTCTATGTAGCTGAAGCCTACAGAAGATAGTATATCGTTGAAATTCTTGAAAATTGGGACACTGGATCCAAAAAATTGAAGAAATTTGGCTCGGTCTTATAGACCGAGTCGGCGCTCGTTTATACATGTATACCCGTGTACGCCGCGTCGGTCCGCCAGCTCGGTCCGTCCGGGTTCGGCCTCGGTCTAGTGCTGTACGCAATACTTGTCTCAACCTATATAAACTTGTCACTGAAGCCGTCTTGGTCGCTCTCCGCGATATTATTAACAATAATTCAGACCGACGGCTTCACGGGCGGTTCAATTGACTCGGTCCTATAGGCCGAGCCGGCCTGGTGTATCAACTCCAATCTTGGTCTATGAGACCGAGGCGGCACGTCAGGATATTTTTTTCTCGGTCTAATAGACCGACATGGCAGTCAACGTGTTAATTTTATGTTCCAAATATTGTTGTAACAATATTCTACCAATGTGCTGTCGAACTCGAAAATACAATATTTCATTACCGCTTCAGAATTGACATTGGGAGAATCTTCAAATTGCTATATTGGTTATAATTGTTGGAAACAATATGTATACGATATCTTCCGCATGATATAGATACAATGATATCAATCAAGATAGGTGAATATGATGTTTCAAATATTGTTAGAACAGTATTCAACCAATATGTCGTAGTACTCAAATATACAATATTGCACAACCGCTTCAGAATCGACATGAGGAGAATATTCAAATCGCGATATTGGTTATACATGTAAGAAACAATATGCATACGATATATTCCGCATGATATATATAAAATGATATCAATCAAGATAGGTAAACATAATGTTTCAAATATTGTTAAAACAATATTCAACCAATATTCCGTCGAGCTTGAATATACAATATTGCATAACCGCTTCAGAATCGACATGGGGAGAATGTTCAAATTGCGATATTGGTAATAATTGTTGGAAACAATATATATACGATGTTGTTGTATCGACATTTGTTAAACAATATTATACAACATTCATAGATATGTTTTTCAACACATTGATAACGAATTCTACAACCAATATTGCTTCAATATTGTAGCTGACAATCCATATTTAGCTCAGGTTGAACCAATATTCCACCAATATTATCATTCCAATATTGTATGTCCAATATACTCTCATATTGGACCTATATTATTTTTCACATGTACGATATATCTATATCGGCCCAATATGAAATCAGGTTCCAGCCAATATGATGTGCTACCTGGGACGGTGTTCTAATGGGATCAAAGAGATGGCGAGTTCGGCATCACCCACCAGGCGAATGGCTCCTATCTGGATGGAATCTAAGAGCATCAGCGTATGTTTGGGGGCTGAACCCCATACATGAGAACAATATTCTGAAATCGGCAGAATCTGTGCTCTGTAGATCATGGTTTCACAGTACTATTCTTAGTTTATTTTATCGCGCCGACGCTTGCTCGAAGTTAAGATAGAAATAGGAGTAACCAAACGTAGTTTGTAAGATATAAATGACGTCAAGGACTGTGATATCTCTCAGATGCGAATGATACAATGAACAGAAAGCCACTTCAGTACCAGCAGACCAGCATATCGAACATGAACTTCAGAAGATCACGGTCGTGTTCTGGGCATGCAGAGGAGCGTTTGTAACTACGTTGGGGCTCAGTCCCAAGATTCTCTGCTGGATCAGCACAACTCTCATACTTCCAATGATCACGTACGGAGCCATCCCTAACAACACAGGGATGTCCTAGGTACGTCTCTTTCTTGTCCCGCGGTACAAGGACATGATTGGGACATCAAGGGGATGTCCTGCAGTGATTGTCCAGTGGACATTTTGCCCGGTACATCCCTAGGTTATCCTATTCGTGTCCCTGGAGTATCTGATATCCATTCACATCAGAGTCATTGAATTTCATCAAACTATTGAGTTGAATTTTTTGAAAATGTTTGTTTCTCTTCCGGAAAATGATTGTAATTGAAATAAAGAATAAAGTCTCAGAACTTCTTGAGAAATTACGATTTTTCGCAGACAGAAATCGTACATGCATAATGCCCCGCATTTTTAAACACCCAAGAATGATAATAATTATACCCAATTCCTAATAAAGTTGTATTTATTCAGGTTCTTGTAGTTGAGTCCTGTTTATAAATCTGTTTAGTACATAAATCTTCAGGAGGCATGATAGCCAATGGAGCAAGGTGCGTGCATGATAAGCCAAAGGTCCCGGGTTCAATCCCTACTCGACCTACAACTTTTTTCTTTTGTCGAAAGGATGTCCCTGGGATATCCTTGGGACGTCCTAGGGATATCCTTTCATTGTACTTGGTACATTCTAGAGACGTACCAGAAGGACATCCCTTGGATGCCTTTTTTAGCGGCCAGCGGCTGTCCCTTGGACATCCCTAGTATGTATGTTGTCCCGACAAAGGACATCCCTGAGATGTCCTAGTATAAAATCAGGGACGTCCATGGGAAGTCCCTAGGATGTACTGGTGTTGTTAGGGATCGTAAGGTACAGCATACAACAAATCAAAAACTCATTCAGATAGGGTACAACGACTCGCCTGCCTTATTGTTATAACGAGTGCAATGAAAGCGGTTCCCACAAGGACACTGAAGATACTTATAGGTTTGACTTTCCTGTACTTCTTCATTGAACACTAGGCATGCAGAGCCATGGCTTGCTTGAAAAGCTTCAATCAATTCTGGAGCGAAAAAACGTATGAACATTATCGATTATGGAATCAGACGGTGAAGGTTTACCGCATCCTTGAGATGCCAGGAGACAGTTCTTCTCTTGTCATTAGATTTATGAAAAGGCTTCAGTCAACTGTCCCAAAATTGAAGGACTGGGAGCAGTTCTTGAAAAGCATGGTCCATATACCAGTGGAATCATCTGGTACACAGATGGCTCAGGTGGGTAGATCAGCAGGAGCTGGAGTACATGGACAATCTCTATAAGCGGAAATCCCAAATTTTGCCACAGTATTACAGGCAGAAGTATTCGCTAAATATACTCTCCTGTGTTAAAGAAAATATCAACAGAAACCACCATCCTCAGTTTGCTATCGATGTCGAAGTGCATTGATGAGCTGCAGAAGTCATACCTAGCCAACAAGGTGAAGCTTGTTCGGGTCCCTAGTCATTAGGGTGGGCCGAGAATTAGAATTTTGGACTTTGGTTTCGGAATAGTGCACAAAAGTTGCCTTTTGTTATTCCAACAAAAATGCTCATTAACAGTTTTTTGATTGTAATGCATCTTTTGCCCCCTACCGGAACTCAAAATTTTCAGAAAATTTTGAAAATCGACATCTGAAATTTCGATTTGGAATAGCATGCAGAAGCTTCCTCCCCTTATTCCGACCAACATATTCAACTGCAGTTTTTTCATTGCATTACGTCTTCTGCCCCCTACCGGAACTCAAAACCTCAAGAAAAAATTAAAATACGAACTTTTTCGATAGAATAATGTTTATTAACACATTTTTTTAATATCTCACAATTTCTTCTCTTTACATTACCTCAAATATGTATTAATTGAGAAAGGCAGATAACAAACTCGGTCATGTAATGAAATGTATAACGAATAAATTAATTGTAAAAAGTCCTTTTTGCTCTCAAATTGTGGCATTAATTTACGAGAATCTGATCTTGCTTTTATAAATCCATCTCGCTTTTTAGAACCAACAACTGATAACGAAGCTTCCGTCACCAATTTTATGCATCTTTCCACGGCTTGGCTGTGACAGGGGTAAGATGTAACCTTAATAACTTTATTCGGGGTTTCTCTTATTATATTTTGCAATCCATCTAGTTCTGAATTATGGAGTAGTGGGGGCGGAGTAATGTCATTGTCATTATTCTGCCAGTCAATCAGTCATCTGCATCGAAATTCAGTTTCGGTATTCTGAAGGAACGAATTTTTCCTGGATTTTCCCTTTCCTTCGCCTTCAGAATACGTCGCATGGCAAGTTCTCTGATGTGAGAACGAGGGTCACTTAGCATACATACTAATATGTTTTCCGGGTGTGCGAAATATGCATTGCGTTGTATAACTGGGTCAATAATTACTCGCAAATCGTCCCTTAAATATCGACTTAGCTCAATGGTTTGCCAAACGTGTTTTGCTCCATTTTGACAAGATGGATTCAGTTTAATCAGAAACAACATCGGCGCATAAACTCTCAGAACAAAAGTTATCAGTTCTTTCAAATTTGAACTGGGGCTATTGGTGGAAATATACAGCCGCAATAGGCGGTTTGCCAAAGTAAGCCATCGGGAATGACTCACTTTTCCTGGATTCTGGTTTGCTGAATCTGCAGAACATTGGCCAGAGGATATTGCAAGGCAAATTTCGTATAGATATCTCTGGTCGGTACTCAAGTCGCAGAACTCTACTTCGGGTAATTCACAGTCAATAACTTCATATATATATTCGAAGTTTTATAATTTTTGCCATTGAAAGCAGATAATAGATGATAAAATAAGATTGCCCAAAATACTTACTCCTACAAAAAAAAAAAAATATATTAAACTAGAAGGTGCATACCTACATGGTTACCGCACTTTCAAGGGCTGGTAGGGGGCAGTAGACGTAATGCAATAAAAAAACTGTATGTGAATATTTTGGTCGGAATAAGGAACCGAAGCTTTTGCGTGCTATTCCAAATCGAAATTCCAAAGGTTGATTTTAATTTTTTTTTTTTGAAAATTTTGATTTCTGGTAGGGGGCAGTAGACGTAATGCAATAAAGAAACTGTATGTAAATATTCTGGTCGGAATAAGGAAAGGAAGCTTCTTCGTGCTATTCCAAATCGAAATTCCAAAGGTCGATTTTAATTTTTTTTTGAAAATTTTGAGTTCTGGTAGGGGGCAGAAGACGAATTACAATAGAAAAACTGTGGTTAAACATTTATGTCGGAATAACAAGAGGCACTTTTTGTGCACTATTCCTAAACGAAATTCCAAAATTATTGAATAAAACGGTTTCTCGGCCCACCCTACTAGTCATACCAGATTACCCGGAAATGATAGGCCGACCACCTCTGGCTAGACTTGGACCAAATAGCTCAGCGATTGGACCAGACAAATCTCAGCACTTTCTAAATCTTGGGGCGTCTCAACTATAAAAGATATCTTGGAAACTGAATTCCAGAATATATGGAAAGGGACACCTGGCATGAGACAATCGAAACTTCACATCGAAAACTCTTTCACCAGAATAAATGAAAGTTTTTTCACATTCAGCAGGATGGAAATAGGAATAGTGGTAGGGCTCCTCACGGGGCACTGCCATCTGAAAAGTCACCTCAACATCATGAGTATCACTGATGATGCTGAATGAAGATGGTGCCTGGAGGATGAGAAGTCAGCTACTCACATCCTCACGAAAAGCACAGCAATAGCAGCAATACGTGAAGCGCATCTCGGAAACATAGTTTTGAACCCAGAGAGTGTGAAAAGAGTATCGTTTAGAAAGGCTTGGCAATTTCTCTCGCGAAATCGGTTACTCACATGGCTGAATCAAATCCCAGCTCAGTATGGTCCAGAGTAGACGGCCTACATGCTGTTGGATCCCTCTTTCTACAATGTTAAAATCAAGTCAAATCCTACTAGGAGATGAGTTAATATCACAAAAATAGAGTTGATGTTACATCAAAGAGTGAATTGATAAAAATGTAACAGATGAAACTAGAGGTAAAACAACTTACCTGTGAGGTAGTTCAATATTCGAAATGACGTTATGGAATTTGAATATAATATACGATTGTGAAAACGTTCAAATACTCATTGGAGAGTACGTGTATTTCAGCGACATCTTGTCATGTTTGTGATTTCATCACGTCATTTCGAAGTTAGCGTTCACAAGGAAATATCACTGATGCATTCAAAATCACACTATTAGATGAATTAACAGGGGAAATCGAAAATCTGTAGTCAGTGACACCTCGTTTGAAAACTGTACTCATATTCCTCCTATATTTTTTCAATTCAGTAACTGTTTATTAATATCCTCTTGACATTTTACATGTGTAAGTCAACTTATGTTAAAATATATTTGAGTATTCCGGTGGGATGGGACAGAAACAAAAAATCTGTTGACAGTCGTCAAAAACAATTCCAAGTATCCATTGATGAAAATATGAAGTACATAAAATGTTCACTCCAAAGACAAAAACCTATATGAATATGGATTATTCGGAGGAAAACATATTGAACTATCTTTCTCAACCATATATAATGAGAAACTCTATGAATTGCTATACTCGCTCTGCTATAGTAATTGAACATGACAATAATAATTGAGTTAATATAACTACAACAGGTAGGAACTACAGGTATTATTATAGATCATGAAATGCGATGCTGTGAGTCATCACGCAATCTGAAAGTGTAAATGTGATATTTTTTATAGACAAATATTGTTCTTATAATGCAAAGTGCGAGAATTTTCTTTTTGCGTGAGGAAGAAACATTTCCACAAGTGATGACCTAATTGTTGAATGTATTCAAATACTTATATTGGAATTGTAGGAATTCTTCTTGCAGACAGTAAAAAAAAAGAACTCTCTTCATGCCAACTTCCTCAATCATCCACGATGTCAGAAAGAAGTTGGGATGGTTTCCTTCATTGTAACCTCTATCGATTCATCTATTCGATGAAAGAAATCGCACCTTGAATTGACACCTTGAACGATATAGAGATCTTGGATAACTATAGCGCGTTTCAAAAAACGTTTCGTAGAAGCATTTCCTATTCGCATGCTCATTAGATGCATGTAAATCCACTCTCTCGAAGGACTTTCGTGTTTGTATGACAATTTTTTGATCCAATTCTCGTTACACTTTGTGTTCGCCATGCAAATATAATATGCTATAAGGAAACACTCGGCTATTACGTTCACGCCTACTAGATCTGGACTATACATGGGCACCATATGTTATGCATTAGGCTGGTCAAAAACCTGTATTTTGTTATATCCGTCGCCAGTTGAGAAAACTTGACATTTAGTTACGACATAATATTATAATCTTGCCTTATATTGCAAAACTCACGGGCATCAGTAGCATGATGACCTATCGTAAATTCACATATCGTCGGATACAATCTGAAAAGAGTATGAGAAAAATACACTTTGCCAGAAAGCAGAAAGCATTCTCAGAAAACTCTATTACTGAAATCATTCGTAAGTAGCAGATCTTGCATCTGCTCACGAAGATGTTAGGATCTTTGATCAATTCTAATACTAATTCATTTGCCTAGACCCCGAAATACTTTGTTAGCAAACCAAAAAAGAAGATAATCTTGAGGTTGCAAACGTGGCTATGGTATACACACAATTTTTCGTGCAATCGTCAAAATAATTGAACTTGATAATTATAAATAATTATATAATTGCTCTGAAATTAACAACAGTCCAATTTGATGAACGATGTCACAGCGTTGTTGGTATGGAAATGTCATGTTTGAATGTAATGAGAGTACACAATACACAGAGTAAATGAATCACTTATGCTAGTTGAATATATTTTAACAGTGGCAAGTGAAAAGTTGTATACTATTTGGGACTAGGAGTGAAGACAATAGCTTCAAGAAAATTTGTGTTCCTCAGAATGTACACCTATACCACTATTAACCTGGGTCCTGGTCTCGAATTTTAGATTGATTACCAGTAGTGGACACATCACTTGTTAATTGTGACTTATTCACTTGTTATAAGTGACCTATTCACATGTCATTAGTGACTCATTGATTTGCCATTAGTGACTTATCCACTTGTCATTAGTGACTTATCCACTTGTCATTAGTGACTTGTTCACTTGTCATAAGTGACCTAATCACATGTCAGTAGTGACCCATTTATTCGTCATCAGTGATTCATTCACTTTCATTAAGGACTTATTCACCTGTCATTAGCTAGGTACTATGATGTTCTCTGAAAAATGATAACCTTGGTAAAAAGACAAAACTTGTTCATTTGGAGGATCCATTGCATTGTAATGATGAATCAAGAAATCACAAGAAGGTAAGGCTGACGACAAATATTGAGACACTAGATACCGGGTATATCAGGATCAGGGGCCCGAGAAAGAACGGTTCATCAGATGGGCTCGTACAGTCTTTCTTTCTGCAGTGATGTAGATGAAGAAGTGAAATTGATATTAACTGTCATACTCATTGAACGTTACTTTCTCCCACTTCGAATATCATCGGAAGTGGATTATAGAATTCTGTTCATGATGTCAACAATTATGTACTTTTCTGGGAGAGTAATTTTTCACATTATCTTTTCCAAAAGAAAAACATCTGAAGAACTCAAAACCCCACAGCTCAGAGCGCGCGGCACACAAACTGAGAATCTTCACGGATATGATATAGCAGAAGGGCTTGACAATTCTTGACAGAACGAAAATATGGTCTGATAATAATGATAACCTTGATAGGTGTTGTCGTAGTTTGAAAATGTCGAATTTGCAAGAGACGTCTGATTTGACAGCTAGTGCTAGGGGTGACGACTGCGAAATTCAACATAGCGTATTGTGTTGAGAACGCAATATACACTTTTCGCATGCGATTGCACGAAGAATTTTCTCGACTGAGCTCACCGATTGACTTGATGGTCTGGTGGACAGCTTATAGGGTAAAAAACATCTCGATTGAAACTTATTTCCTTCCACATTGTACAGAAGGGTTTCCTATAGATTCCTGTTAATGGAAAACTGTTAAGATGGGGGCAAATGTTTGACCACTTCAGGATACCAAACTTTGAAATTATCGGTCTGACTCAGACACACGTGATACCAAATTCCTAATACACACAGGTGGTCCCTGCTTGGAATAAGAGACACAGCAGAAAACCAAAAACAAAAATCTTGCAGTCCATTTCGTCAAGAATGCTACAATCTTCAAAGTTCAATACCTATCTTCCCTTCATATTTTTTCTATAGGCACGCACGATGTTTCTAGATCATATTAGGGTTTTTATTTCGTGCCCTCCACAAAAAAATCGAGTTTTCGAAATTAATGTATATCTCGAAAACGACTTCATGTAAGTCTATATAGAATCATCGAGATAAATTGACGAGTAATGAGTGGACCAAGAAGAGCAATTATATCTATGTAGAGTGGTTCATTAGAAAAAACACTGTTATATTAATAATTTATGTATTTGTTCGAACCAATTTTCTTGTAATGAGGTTTCCTCTTCAGATACAATAAATGTTATTGATTGATTGATTGATTGATTAGAAAAAACAGACTTCTAGTCACTTTTATTGATCACAAAATAATCCTAATTCTTCAATCACACTATATGTTTCAATTGAGATTTTTCCCAACGGTCAAGAACTTTCCGGGTTCAACTTCTTCGTCTCCCAAATATTAGCTCCTGAATATTCCAGATTATTGAAATATTCACCTTCATCTTCCTCAGGAAATTGTGAAAACATTTATTGTATCGCTTGGGATAGGTATGCATAGGAATATACCATCAGACAAACATGATGTGAAGTCGACGTAGATTCTGAAAATGAAATAATAGTTCCAATTGAAAGATTCAAGTTGCTTCTTCTTTCTGATACAAGCGACTATATTGTATTGATAGTAGGAAACTGAATGCTCGATTATTGATACATTCAATTCTCAGAATGATCTTGCTTTTCGTCTTCCAGATACTTCTTATGCGCTATTCACCTTGCCGTGAATCATCCTATATATAATGGAGAAACTGAAGAAATAACACACGTTACTGTGTAAGCGTAAGCAACTGCTGGAGTGCATATTTCCGAACCAAATCTTATCGGTGGTATATTTCTCGTTTTTGGCACACAATTTTGACAATCAATATTTCTTATGAAGCGCAATTCATTCAGTATTCGGCGATACACGTCTATTAATCATTGATTACATCATACCTTTTAGCCAAATACTCTGTAGGTATATATTAGACTTATTAGCACTTGCCCTGCGTCATCATTTGATTACACTTCATGATATTGTAACGGCCTTTGTTTCTGCGGCCCTTACTTCTGACGCTCTGTTCAGGACGGAGTCTACTCGGGACCCTATTCTCAAATGGTGAGATATTTTGTCGCATGCGAGATTTCTACATTGTCGAACAAAAAACGTGAGTGCCCATTCTCGAATGACGCATTCGAAAATTTTCGATAGACAAATTGTAGAGTGGTCTGTGAGATTGAATATTTGACTGATTTCTTCACTTGTTAACTTGGGAATGGCAGTTTCATTGACAGAAATTGAAAATTTGGAAAATCAAGAAAATCATCAACGGCCACTAGAGAACGTATATAATGCGATCAGATTTTTATCGGACATAAAATGTATAAAAACGTTAAGGTAAGGAATTAGTGAGAGTCCATTGCACTGCTAGTGAGTGCTAGATTTCTGGTACAGGGACATAGGTCTTCTGCATGTTTTTTGCCAGATAGAAGTGGCTCATTCTATTTTTCTTCCATCAAGTTGAGTGTTTCCTTTCAAGATGAAATACAATAACTTTTTTCTTTTCACTGCCATTATTATTTCAACATATCATTGACATAACCTCCATCATCACAACAGAGAAATCACAACACATCGGCACATAACACATTCGAGAATCGTTAATTCGATGTTGCCAGTTCATGCTATTCGACAAATTTTGTCTCATGCGAGTTTGAAGTCGAAAGCAATCGAGAATACCACACTTTAACGTTGTGCGACAATTTCTATCGACATATATGTCGCATACGACATATTTCGTTCGACATTCGAGAATAGGCCCCCTGGTATTTGGGATTGTTTTTGAGGTAGTTTACTCTATACCTGCTCTGCGTAAAATATTCTTGTACTAAGGCCCAAAGTAGCAACAGTGGAGAAAAGGTATAGGAGGTGTACCTACACCTACCTCGGTACCTACAGTATAAACCAGGGGTCAATGTTATTGAATCGACCTGGAATCAATAAGGAGCCAAGGGAGTGTAGGCTTTGATTATAAACCCTGGGTTCAGCCTGAAATATTGGTTGCTATTTTTAGTTGGGATAATTACAGGAATCAAAGCAAAATATCTCTCATGTCTCTGGTATTTTTAGGTTAGGCCTGAAAAATTATTTTTTCAAACTATTTCATCATTTCTACCTGGAGAATCGGTAACACAGTTCCCAACGAATTGAACAGATTCAATTCCTATTTATCTTTCTTTTTCCTTCGATTTTCTGAATCTTCAATTCCGGGATTTTAGTGGGGTTAATTATTTTTTCCATTTATGTCAAAATTTCATGAACCATGAACCACAGACCACCGCCTGACAGGACACAGAACACAGAGACACCAGTGCACAAGACTGGAATGTTTAAAAGATAAGAAGAAGAAGAATTGACAACTGACTTGTCAGTGTCAGCCGTCACCGTCAGCCGTCAGTCAATAATAATAATCAGAAATTTGACCAATGAAAATTTTGAAACTCACTAAAGTTGTTTTTTCTTGTTGTTGTGTTCAACACGATTTGAAATCGAGCATTTTCTTGTGCAATTCATGACGTCACCAAGTAATACGGTTCATTCCGGTTCAAGAATTCCTAAATGAACGGTTCGAACCGTGTTCGACCCAGAACCAGGAAAACCAGTGGAGGAGTGGAAAAACGTCGAAGTTTGATGATTTGAGCGTTTGAGGTTATTGATATTATTTTTGAGAAAGTGACTATATAGCTTGAAAAATGGAGTGTGATTAGGGTATGGTGCATAATTTTCCACTTTAGGATGCTGAAAGTTTTCGAGAAGAATAATCATTTCCAGATTATCATCTATTTCTCTGGACTGGCATTTGTATGAAAGAGAAACACCTTGCCTCATCTTCTGATTATCAATTGAAGATTGTACTATTAGTGATTATTTTCAGGTTATGTGTTATGTATCTGACTTATAACAGCTTCCATTCCAAAATAGTCTGATTTCTTGAATGAGAGAAAGGACCCCGCACTTTTAGTACGTAAAATGGTTCTCGGTGAAATTTTCTGAATTTTCAGTATGTTGTAGAATTCGATGAACTGATTGAACCTGCAGAATCGTAAAGTTCTTTGATGAACAGATTCTGAGATACAGGGCGTTGAAGTTACAAATCGGTATTTTTCATTTAATTATTTTCTCGAAATTCAAAGATGCCAAGTACAATTTTTTTCGCTCATATCATCAACGAACCTCCATATTACTCAACATAATTCAGATGGTTCAGATAATGTAATTGTTTACAGAGTGAAACATATAAACATTTCAGTGATGTCTGAAAATTCGATGTAATAATGAAATATCGAGAAAATAATTTAGTCATGCAATATACTATTCTCATTCCATCATGAATCACAATTCATACATTTCATACAGGGTGATTTGAAAAATTGGTGACAGCTAAGACCGATTAATTCATACACATCCTGTATATTCGAGTGAATTGTTAACCTCCCAAGATAGCTGATACCGTATGAACATGATTTCGTTGAGATATATAGGGTGATCATGAAGATTTTCGATGATGAAAATGACAAATAATCGTGTTTTTTGAAATCACCCTGTTATTCATGATTAACTCGGTGAAATTCCCTAATTATTTTATAATATATTCATCATCCGCTCCTCAACGCTGTCTTGGAAATTCAGTTTTCTATCATGACGGGTGTCATAGTTATTAATTCAGGAACTTACCATTTGCATGACGAGTTGAAGAGACTTGTTCACTTACATTCGCATAGTGGCCGATATTTTTCACAAATAGTGAAACGTGAGAATGTGGAGACGAAAATAAGTTTAGTATTCATATACAGGGTGAACATTAAAAATTCAATAACAATAGCAGATATATGAATTGAATAATATTGATATAATGTACAGATAGTTAGACGAATTTTGTTGGTATACAAGCTCTGCCAAAATGAAAAACGAACAATACCTAGGAGATGGGAGAATGATTCGGTAGCAACTGTTATCAAGTGGCGTATGGTTTCCATAGCCAACTTTTCAATTTTTGGCTTTCATTTTGCTTCCACGGCCTACTCGGTGAATTTCAATAATAATTTTTCTCTGATTTATTTTCTCGTTAGATACCAACTTGTGATATGCCATTGGAAAGGGAATTGAATGCTGAATAAAGCGAAAAGAAAAAAAATATGGTTTCTATTCAAAATAAGAAAGTTGATGTTACTTCCGGTTAGACCGGAAGTTAACATTGACATGTCAATATGCTCAAATTCTAGCTCTTATGTCATTATATCGACGCTCCAAATTTCACAAACCTACTTCATACAATAATTGAGATATTCCGTAGGCAATACTTCCGTAGCCACATGGTATACGTATATTGAAATATATCATTGGAATGTGATATGAATATGAATCTAATGATATTATAATAATTACTGATAGCAAGCAAATACGGAAATGATGGAAACGCCTGATTCTGAGTGGAAAACAAATGTGAAAAAATCTGTCGATTCCCGGATTCAACTCTCCCTATTAGAAATGGAAGCGTGAAAGACCGAATCATTCTCCCATCTCCTAGGTATTGTTCGTTTTTCATTTTGGCAGAGCTCGTATACCAACGAAATTCGCCTAACTATCTATACATTATATTAATGTTATTAAATTCATATATCTTCTATTGTTATTGAATTTCTAATGTTCACCCTGTATATGAATACTCAACTCATTTTCGTCTCCACATTCTCACGTTTCACTATTTATGAAAAATATCGGCCACTATGCGAATGTAAGTGAACAAGTCTCTTCAACTCTTCATGCAAATGGTAAGTTCCTGAATTAATAAATATGACACCCGTCATGATAGGAAACTGAATTTTCAAGACAGCGTTGAGGAGCGCATGATGAATATATTAAAAAATAATTAGGGAATTTCACCGAGTTAAACATGAATAACAGGGTGATTTCAAAAAACACGATTTTTTGTCATTTTCATCATCGAAAATCTTCATGATCACCCTATATATCTCAACGAAATCATGTTCATACAGTATCAGCTATCTTGGGAGGTTAACAATTCACTCGAATATACAGGATGTGTATTAATAAATCGGTCTTAGGTGTCACCCATTTTTCAAATCACCCTGTATAAAATGTTTGAATTGTGATTCATGATAGAATGAGAATAGTATATTGCATGCCCATATTATTTTTTCGATATTTCCGAGGATATTTCATTACTACATCGAATTTTCAGACATCACTGAAATGTTTATATGTTTCACTCTGTAAACAATTACATTATCTGAACCATCTGAATTATGTTGTGTAATATGGAGGTTCGTTGATGATATGAGCGAAAAAAATTGTACTTGGCATCTTTGAATTTCGAGAAAATAATTAAATGAAAAATACCGATTTGTAACTTCAACGCCCTGTATCTCAGAATCTGTTCATCAAAGAACTTTACGATTCTGCAGGTTCAATCAGTTCATCAAATTCTACAACATACTGAAAATTCAGAAAATTTCACCGAGAACCATTTTACGTACTAAAAGTGCGGGGTCCTTACTACTTCACGCTTGAAAACGGTTCAAAACTAATCTTGACCACGGTTCAACAATAAAAAACAACTTGAATAAATTATTGAACTATTTGGAACTGAAAACAATGACACCAGAGAAAGAAAATTGAAATATGCAATCACAACAACTGTTTATTCGCAAATACAACTTTCTGGATTCTTTACACAGGTCGATTGAGTATCGGTATAAAAAACAACAGGAATGAAATGAATCTATGAACTGGATGAATAATAATGGTGGAAGATATTATACAGACTCACATGTGACACAGGAAATCACTATACATTAATACTTTACACTGGCTTTGAATGAACTATGAGAGCACCAAGAGATCAGCAAGAGAACCTGGAGCTTGAAGAACAAAGAGTGTCTACCGTAGATATCAGGTAATGTAGACTTGTAGAGAAGAGAGTGATCCCTTAGCTGTCTTCAGTATTTATATTCCCCCCTTGACCTCGATACAAGGACAGCTCGATCCTAGGTCCTTATTGGTCGGAATCCTCAACTATGGCTGCAGAAACTATCATCCAAAAGCACATGGTCCCAAACAAAATAAAAAAGTTATGGGCAGGTAAACATCCATCATTTCAACTGATAAATAATTCATCCAAACTCAGGGTTGTTATGATGGTGTTCAGAATTTACCACCAGGAAAAGCTTTGGAAAGTCGGGAATCAATGAATTACTTAGCTCTCTCAGATTCTCAGGTTTCGCACTTCCGAACAAGTGAAATTCAAGTAGAATCAGTCTCAGGTCACTCAAAACCAGTCTAGTGATGAAGCTGGTCAAAACACTTCATTACAATATCAAAAAATAAAACAATAACCTATGAATAAAATAAGATAAAATCATACAAATCCACTCACCTCACATTCATCTCGATTGAATTTAGTATTGAAAAACTCATATAAAATATTACCTACTTCAGAATCGTATATTCAAAAAGTAAATATCATTGCGAGTATTTTGTGTTATGACGTGAACTTGTGAATGGTACAACTGGGCTAACGTAATGTAAATACACGGGTAACTTACTATATGCATGCTATCGAGATTCATCTCCACATGACCATAATTTTTTTATGAGCATTTCTTCCTCTGCAACAGATCTTGATGTGGCTCCCAGAATGATCCTGTGAAGTTCAACCGAAATGTATTTCTTAATGATGAAACCATATCAAGATGATTAAATAACTGATAAATGCGATGAAATGGTGTTAACTGTTCTGAATGTAGTCCAGAGATATTTTCAACAATACTTGCCTTGAAAAGAAAAATGTTTCGATTTTATCTTTATCATCAAGGTGATGCACTTCTGGAATGCACTTTGACATTGCTCTTGATTCTTGTCATGATAAACTGCTTAAAAATATATTTTTATTATTACGCCCAACCAAATTTGGATTTCGAACAAAAATTATCACGAAGATATTTTAATACTGGCCCATTTGGACAAAAATACACAAAGAGATAATTATTGTCACGAGTATGGAATTTAATCTCTGAAAACACCAATTGTGGAGTTTCAAAATAATAAAAATTCCAAGTTCGAAATGAAAGTGTTTAATGAATACAAATGCAGTCATAAAAAATGTTTCGAGTTCTGAACGATAGAGGAAGATGTGGATACAGCATCAATTAGATCAGTTTCATTCATGTAAGTATTCCCAGGATGCGCATACATTCTAGATTCAAGCATAGTTGGGATGTTCGTGATCAATGTGAATTGCAATGTTAAGTGAAATTGACAATTTGGTTATATTTAAGTCAGCATATCATTACAATTATAATATCAGACAACGTTCATGAACATGTTCATTCACGTATCATCATCAATTTGTAGAGAAGTCCTTGATATATCTCAAAGTGGGAGTTTTTCTACTACTTTGAGATATATCCATATTTCCAAGATCTCATTTTGTGGATATCAATATTGACCTGTTGAAATAAAAGAATCACATGTACGTGAAACTGAAGGTTATATAACAAACTTGACATGACAGACGTCAGAAAATTTTTTCAAGACAGCTACATCATTTCGCAGAGGCAGTTAGCTTCCCACTTTTTCTTCACTACTTCAAATATCGATTGTTCTCCATATCATAGACCATATTTCCCATTTTGCCCAGTAATTTACTTCAATATTTGTTCATCTACTCCCATGTAAATACTTGGTTATTGTTACATGTATATCAATACCGACTTTTCTAGAACTATAATACTTTCTAGTTACGAACTTTGATCATTCTGATAGAAGTTGTGGAGATTACTTTGGGTTTTCATCTATGAACTACACCACTACACTTTGACTTACCATGGACCTCTTCCAATGAGGTTTTTTGCTTGAAATGATTTTGAGAATGGGGAAGACCACTGAGGGAAGAAATCCGTGCAAACCTCTTTCAATCGACGAATCATGATTTACATTTTATGTACAATCAATATTATGAGTTGAAGTTGAAGCGAATCGAATCTATATCGTTTTGAAATCAGCATATTTCATTCGATATTTCAAACAGCCAAATATGATGGTGGAGTCGTGACGTATTAGTCCCGAACTGTAGCTATCTCTCTCTGATACCTCGTAATTCTGCAGTGTTGCAGTGTAATTGGTCAGTTCAAGGACAATAGGCGTGTTGGGACTAAGACGTCGCACCAGTCACACCAATGAATTGATGAAATATCAAATGGCGCAGGAATTATGTGTTTTGTAATGGACATATACTTATTCATTTTTTTTATCGTCTTATCATGAATGAAAAAATTCAAAATTAATACACTGGTAGTTTTTCAGTATAGAGTTCACGATAATGTCGTTTTAAAAAATCAGTGGTCTTCCCCATTGGAGCTACGTGACGCCTTTCTGTATCCACTAAGTACGGTATAGTTTTAACTGCAGATAATGATACCAATGTAAACTAGACTTTTCACTGAGCCGAAGTATATTAATTCCAGACAGTAATGAGAAAGTTGGGTGAGTATGTCTGCCATTCATATAGTTCATTATACACATAGGGAATAAAGAGGAATTTTGATTCCCTAGACAAAAATTGCATAGCCCGACCAACGGGAGGAATATAATTTGTCAAAGGATTCAAAAACACTTCAGTCCTGACGTGTATATACTACTTCATGCAATTAAGACGGGCCTCCACATTTTGACGCTGACCTTCTCGCAAGATGTCACTACGGTGAAGAAATCATAAATTAATTACGCCATCTTGAAAATTCAATGCAGAGCTCTTCGATTTTTCGAAGCCTAATATCAGTACAGAAATCTGCATCGATCTAGTATAATTCAAATCGACTGCCGATTGGACCACCTAGGGCGCTCAGGGCACAAAACATTATGACGGATGACAGCTGACAGAACATTTACTTACAATTCCAGCCGATAGATGGATAAATGATGAATCATATTATTTTCAACATAGTTCAGTCGTTGATTGATATATTACGCTTACGCTGGGAAGATGCCCAACCTGTATTATATTTTCGAGTCGATGCCCCGCTCATCCCCTCGTCTATCGTTCAGCCACTGTGAGGTAGCAACTCCACTAGGCACACAGAACATGTCTGAACTAATTGTACAGATTACTACACTTTTGTACAGAATTACAGATCCCATCCCACCGCGTGCTATCCCTCCAGAAATGTTTGTTTATCCTTGTCTTCTACGATGAGATGAGACCCGACCCGCCCGACCGGTTCCGATAAAAAAATGTTTGCTACGGTCGGTGAATCCCATGGACGTATATGGGGAATCCGCCATCCGCAACCAAAACAATAACAACGGGATGCGAGTATTGATTTTTCCCTCGGTTCCTTGCGGAAGAGAGAAGAACATATTATGATCTCTCACTCAGTTGGGTTCTTACTCCGTGGCTTTTTTTTAAATTCCCTTATGAATAACTTGTCATACTCTGCCTAGACCAATATCTATATGTATATCTGGAAAAACATCTCACGCCTTTTTCGTTGATTATTTTTTTCACTCAATTTGTATCCATATTCCATATTGAAGTTTTGTATTTTTAAGACATTACCGAATATTGATAATATAATCAATCTGAATATGATAATTTCTTATTAGAGTCTCATCAGTAGATAGAAAATAAATAGTCAGATATCTTTGAATCTTTGATTGTTAATGGTTCACTATGAAAATGAAATAAAATACATCATCTATAATAGGCATAATATACAGATAGTGAGTCATAACTATTGGAACATATACAGTGTGTCCCACTTACCATGCTCACCATGGGTATCTTTTTAACGGTGAGAGATACGAGGTCGGTTAAATGACACCAAATGTGGAGTTTGTCAAGGCCAACTATAATGTGAAAGAATATTTTGATAAAATCTATTCGTTTTTGTTTTATACGCAAATAACAGATTTTTATCATTTTCATGCCTCCTCCGTAACTTGTTTATTTATGAAAATATACAAATAGGAATTTCACATTCTCATGGCAGTTTTTCAAAGTTATTTCGGAAAAAATATGAAATTTATGCCAACTCTTCTAGAATTTGAGATATCAGCACCAACTTTAGTTTTTCAAATGTAGGTCATAGCTCACTATGACTTAGTTACAAATGACTTTTTTTCCCTCACAGATGATATGTCGCAGGAATAGTTTTGTGTTGATAACAACGGAGTTGTCGGCATTTATACACAAACAAAAAATTATTTGGAAGCCGCCATCTTGAATTAATAAATTTAAAAAAAAAACATAATCTCTGACCTCAAGAACCCCCACTTACCAATTTTGAATGGAATCGGACCAAATCTTGTCCGCCATCTTGGAGCAGCCATTTTTTTTAATTTCAACAAAAATTCCATGATGTTTTGTCACCGAAATTATGAACACCTGCCAAATTTCAAGTCAATCAGAGTAATGGAATTTTAGTTGAAATTAAAAAAAATGGCTGCTCCAAGATGGCGGACAAGATTTGGTCCTATTCCATTCAAAATTGGTAAGTGGGGGTTTTTGAGGTCGGAGATCATGATTTTTTTGTTAAAATTTATAAATTCAAGATGGCGGCTTCCAAATAATTTTTTGTTTTTGTATAAATGACGATAACTCCGTTGTTATCAACACAAACCTATTACTGCGACATATCATCTGTAAGGGAAAAAAAAGTTATTTGTAACTAAGTCATAGTGAGCTATGACCTACATTTGAAAAACTGAAGTTGGTGCTGATATCTCAAATTCTAGAAGAGTTGGCATAAATTTCATATTTTTTTCGAAATCACTCTGAAAAACTGCCATGAAAATGTGAAATTCCTATTTGAATATTTTCACAAATAAAGAAGTTACGGAGGAGACATGAAAATGATCAAAATCTGTTTTTTGCGTATAAAACAGAAACGAATAGATTTTATCGAAATATTTTTTCACATTATAGTTGGCCTTGACAAACTCCACATTTGTTGTCATTTTAACCGACCTCATATCTCTCACCGTTAAAAAGATACCCATGGTGAGCATGGTAAGTGGGACACACTGTATAGAATTCATTTATTTATTGGATTACAAGAGTTGAAACTGCATGCTTATGAACCATTTTTTACAGTAGGTATCTAGTTGTTGAGAAATATGAATTCTTTTTTGGTATATTAGAAGAGATAAAAACAGAAAACAGCTACATTTCCAGGCTATATGCCATGATATATAATCATGAAATCGGCGTTGATATTTTGTGATACCAGTAACTTTTTCTGAGTAGAATCGATTTTACGGCTCTAGAACAACGGAGAACAGACTACGGAACGCTCAGAATCTCCGCCCTAACAACACAGGGATGTTCTAGGTACGTACCCTTTTTGTCGCACGGTACAAGGACATAATTGGGGTATCCAGGGGTGGTTGTCCAGTGGACATCCGGCCCGGTACATCCATAGGTTATCCTATTCGTGTCCCTGGAATATCTGATATCTATTCACATCAGAGTCATTGACTTTCATCAAAATATTGAGTTGAATTTTCATGAAAATGTTTGTTTTTTTTCTGGTAAATAATTGTAATGAAAATAAAGAAAATTGTCTCAAAACTTCTCAAGAAATGACCATTTTTCGCAAACAGAAATCGTAAATGCATAATCCCCTCATTTTTAAACATCCACGAATGATAATAATAATTATACCCAAATCCTAACAAAGTTGTATTTATTCAGGTTTCTGCAGTTTAGTCCTGTTTAAAAATCTGTTTGGCACATAAATCTTCAGAAGGCATATCAGCCAATGGATTAAGGTGCGTGCCTGATAAGCTAAAATTCCCGGGTTCAAACCATACTCGACCTAATTTTTTTTCTTTTGTCGAAGGGATGTCCGTGGAATATCCTTGCGACCTCCTAGGGATATCCTTTCTTCGTTCTTGGTACATCCCAGGGACGTACCAGACGGAAATCCCTTGAATGCTTTTTTTGTCAGCCAGCTGATGTCCCTGGGACGTCCCTAGTATGTACTCTGTCCCGACAAAGGATATCTCTGGGATGTCCTTGTATAAAATTAGGGACGTCCCTGGGAAGTCCCTAGGATGTACTTGTGTTGTTAGGGCGACAAACGACGACGACGATAATACAAATTTGATTTTGTAAATCGACATAATGAAATATGAAATTCCACTCAAACAGACCCATTTAGATTCAGTTCTATGGTAAAATACACTAAGGTGACAACACTGGTCCGGGTTCGTGAATTTCAATCAAATTTATGAGCAGCTTATATATTGATATCCGCTGACCAGTTTATTCCACAATCGCCAAAAATGGAAGCATATATTGTTGAGACATAAAATTTTGTGATTCATTCCAATTCGATTTCTATAAACTTTTTTCATGATCTCACGTCCGTGGTGCGCTCGTTAGAAGCACATCCAGTACAACTATTACTAACAAATTCGAATTTACCGCCATTCGTGAATTAAAAAATGAGTGATAAATGTTTGCTATTGCCTCTGACAACCTTGAACGTGCAAAGGCATTCTTGAACAAATAACAAACTTTTCACATTTTGAGCCCCATCTGATGGTAGGTACATCATCCAGTTCGCGCAAAACGTACTAGATTAGATGCTTTTAGAGCCGACTGCTGCGACGGTACCTCCATCTAGCAGAGAGTACCTGAACTACGATATTCAAGTTTTCTACCATCTAATTTAGAGAAGATATTATCCATACAAGATATATAGGCCTATTGTTTACATAAATTGAACATAAAAAAGGCTTTCATCTAAATGGTTACATTTCAAGAGCTGAAATTCTAATGTGGGTTGCCCAAAATAATAACGCAGGGTATGAGTGACTATAACGTTATTCTGAGACACAAAATTTCACAATGTTTACATCTTTTTGATCTTCTGCAGCTTTCTTAATCGAACAAAATTTGCCTTCAAAACTATCCAAACCCGAGTCGGAACTTTCGTCTTTATGATGTATCAATCTATTTGGCAATCGGACTTTTAATAACGCCGAAAGTCATTTCATAGTAGAGGTCTGCATTCCAGCCATTGTGAAATGACCTTGGTTACGCCCCTCTTAAGGAAGGGTAAAACATTGAAAATAACGAAAAAAATGAGACGCCACTGAACGGTAGGTACTCTATTTCTAAAACGTCATCAAAGGGGCTGATTGTTACCATATCAACTACCTCAGTAACTATGGTGATCCAGATTTCTGGAAAATGGTGGTACTTTGAATCCCTAAGGATCAGAAGTAACTTCGAATCCCTAGGGATTCAAAGTATCACTATTTCCCCTAAAATAGAGAATGAAGGTAACGTTAAATATACCTGAAGTGCATACAATTGGTTTTTTCACTACTATAGCACACATTTTTTCAATATGAATACCTCAGTGGCTTTGTTACATCATGATGGGTCTGGTTGTGGTTCTCTAAATCAGGGTCTATCGAATGATAGTACAAATTGTGAATCGATTGTTCATCGTGAACTCATTTACATGCATATAAATATTACTGTAGGTACCTGTATATAATAATTTTCAT
Source organism: Phaedon cochleariae (assembly GCA_918026855.4). Taxonomy (NCBI): domain Eukaryota; kingdom Metazoa; phylum Arthropoda; class Insecta; order Coleoptera; family Chrysomelidae; genus Phaedon; species Phaedon cochleariae. The sequence continues at coordinate 24,220,583 of OU896707.1, forward strand.
GAATTTTGCGTTATACAGAAACATTGATTATTCTCCGTACTCGAAGTCCATACATAGATCTTCCATTCATATTGGTGTACTTTCTCCATTTCCGCAATTCACTTCACATCCAGTAATTGACGTTGATTTTCGTCATCCGATAATTTATTTCAAACTTGGGATCTAATGATTTCAACAAAGTTTATGTCAATTCCAGCAGAGCTTCCTGTCGTTTATCCATCAGGTACTCATAGTATAGGCAATTTCAAATTCAAATTTCCGTCGTCATCGGTGATCATGAAAATACCTGCATCGGCAATGGAAGAAACGATATGAGAGTCCTGTTATTCTGAGAAGAAACTGCAACAAATTTCATTTGATTTGATTACATATTATATATAATAATGTAATTCACTGTCTTTTAATTTGGGAAAAAGGATTATTATATTCATAAAATCATCCAGATTTGAGTTGATACGAATAAATCTTTTATTTGATTCTAGTAATATGAGGACTCCATTCAAGAGACCGTTTTCTTCAATGTACCTTCTACCATGGAAGTTTTTTATCAGAAAGAATGTATATATACATATATATGTGCAACATCATTATTTGTGCAATTATACCTCACTATAAAAAATCGAAAGATTTTTTCTTGAGGAAAATATATCTTCATTATTTGACTTGATATTATATATTTCTCAATCAAATATATTCTTGAATTCAATTGATTTCTCTCAAATGATCCTGTTATACAACATACACGAATCGATTAATTTGGTTGGCAGAAACGATGTTGAACCCAAATAAGTTTCATTTCGATCATTTGAATGAACCAATATTCTCAATTCGAATAACGACTTCAATCTGTGTAGCGAATAATACATAAGAATGAATGAATGCTATATATTATCCTTCTATACACTGAGGAGAGTTCGAAAGAAAGTTTTTCGCTCAGTTTTTTCCACCTGACGTAAAGGTAGAAAATGTAGTAATAATCTCAGAAATAATACCATATTTATCTGAAAGTGGAATAACTAGGTGAAAGTAAATATTTAACAATGTCTTTCCTACAACATTTATTTAATGAACAGTATGAATATACTGAAGGGACAAGTTTCAGACCCTACGGTTCATCACAATATAAATTCATAAGTCAACTAGGAGACTCTCATTTCTAGATATTGAGGTGGGACAAGGGGTAAAAGTGGATGCTTTGTTCATCCTCTTCACCCCCAGCCACTCATTTTACAATTCGATATAGCATCCCTTACCTTGAAATACATCAAATATTACAAAAACAAAAATCTATCTGACCAGATGAATATTATTTCTTTCTATTAGTATTTTATAAGCTCATTCAACCCACCACACATCGAAACACTTCATCCATTGAGGATGATGCATTTTTTCAATCCTGATTTTCCGAACTGAGATAACACCTTCTTCTTGGTGTAGAAACTAATTTATTCGGTATATTCATTTGGTTCCATGATATACTCTGTATCGAAGCAATTCAACAGATTTTCTACAAAGAAAAAACTGTTCTAAGGCAATATAAAAAATAGTTCACCATTGAAAAAATGAGCTGAATATCTTCATCAGAAGAAGAGGATTTGTAATTCCATATTCTTGAATCAATTCTTACACATTCTTTAATATCATTGCATTTTCGTCTCCAAGGTTGTGTTGGCAAACGTACGAATACGTTATCAAATATAATTATTCCAACTCTGCCGAGTATCAAAATCTTGCTTTTGGGTGTATGATAAATTGACATTAATCATACAGGGCGTGGAAAGAAATTCTGAATGGAGACTCTATCACGAATCTGCGATTAGAGGTCTATAAAAATCACAAGTTTCCATCGTTCAAGGCCAGGAAAGTAGTTGATTTCTATTGAATAAACTGCAGAAGAGTTGATATTCTCATCACATGGAAAATGCGAATTCTCAATGTATTGCTTTATATAAATATATATCTATTTTTGTATGTTCATAATTTATCTGAGAATATTACTCTTCAACACTATCAAAATCTTCTCGGATGTTATTTATGATTTCTTCCATACCTTTACCTCTACCAACACGAGAGTAACAATAATTATCAATTCAGAATTATGAATGTGTTTTTTTAGGGTTACAATAAATTATTGTCTGGAAGAGTACATGCTCTATATGACCTACAAATACAAAGTTTGAATGATTTATCTCGATGTGATATAGTTAGTTATTTTTTGCGACTTGAGAATCTGGACATAATGATCGAACTAAGAGCTGATAGAGAAGTTGAATCTGAAGAAATCAGTTGACTTCTTGATGCAGACATACATGAAAATATGTCATCAACTGGAAGAATTGAACAATTTCAAAATGATAGTTGCTCTTGGGGTACGTTCAGGTCAGGAGTGTACTACACTCGACACTCTTTTTTATTCCATTAACAATTGTATCTAAGAGTCATGAAGTTTAGATGTACTCGGAATAAAAGATTCAATGGGAGTTACGAGAAGAAATATCAGAGAGGCAGAAAATGTCGGAATTGTGATGAACTCATCACTATAAATATAGAACATAGGTATATGAAGTAAGAATTCCTTAGATGGAGAATAGTACACATCACCTTCTCGACAATATGAAGTTAGTTGTGAGAAGGCTGATAGCTACAACTGGGGTGGTACAATCCTTGAAAGGGAGCTGAGACATCTGATGATGAACAATATATAACCCACCATGTTGTTATCGAATCACATGTAACGAGCAAGATTTGTCAATCACCAATATATAAGGTAAATTATGGTAATTGGCAAAAACATATTTTGGTCATAACTTTCCAACAGCCTCTTCGATTCGTCTGACTTTTTGATGGAATGTTCTCCTACTACTCATCCTAATTGATTGATTTATTCAGAAACGTGGATATAAAGGACTGTACTCGAAACATTTCGCTATTTTAGTTTATATCCAAAAGTACATCTCATATATGGATTTTGTAAATGGTGACAAAACATTTTCAAAGGTCACAAATAAACACCAGAAATAAAATACTCAAAATCTTCCTAAGACTCTCAGAATTTTTTTTTAAAAACGACCAATTTCAGGCCATTTTTTAAAATGGCGTCTGATATCGTGAGGAATTGACATGCTTGCATGATTCGAGCCATTGAGGAATGGTTTGACATGTTTCAGGGGTCTCTGAATACGAAATTACCTACAAAATTATGTCGATATCATTTGAGAATGAACGTTTTGAAAAATGTGATGTATTGAACAGTTTGCGAATATTCTGAAAATCACGTAATTGAGACAAATTTCTCATTAGAGTGACGTCCTCTACTGAAAATTTCCTAAACGACAAAGATTAAGTATGGCCTCATGACTAGTTGGACGTACCGCTCCATTCGTGCGCTCCAAAGATAGAAAAAAGTGAGTTTCTGAAAGTAGAAAACATGTTCATGTCCGGATTGAAAAGATGGTAATAGATAATATTACTAACATGACGATGAAAAATGTTCTTCGAAGGGGTTGAATCTTATTGAATTTGAATGGTAAACATAGTAATACATATTCTTCTGTGTTGAAGAAAGGATATGGGAATCTGAAAGTACTGTTTTCAAGTAGAAACTTGCTGTCACGTAAAGGAACTTTATGATAGATAGATAGATAGATAGATAGATAGATAGATTTATTTAAAGCTTTCAATTTAAACAGTTGAAACACTCAAGTCATATAAAATCATCAATAATTTACCTCACATTATAGATAATAAAAACACAAAATGACTCTTAATATAATTAAGATACCTAATTACAATAAGTCTAAAAATATATATATATATATATCTCAGTCATTGGTAAAAGAAAATTATATTGAAGCTACAAATAACATTACTTGTCCAGGAATTCTTTCAATGAATATGGCTCAATGCCACACAACAGATCAAAAACATGTTTTTTAAAATTTTGTCTTGTGCGATGTTCTTTAATATTCAAGGGTAAATTGTTATAAAATTTAATGGAGGCATAATGTGGCCCTTTCTCCGTATTTGTGAGTCTATGCTTAGGAACAATAAAATTGGTTTTCTGTCTCGTAGAATATTCATGTCTGTATGTGTCTTCTTCAAAATTTGATTTATTGTCATATACAAAGAGTACACAAACATATATGTAAATGGCATATACGGTAAGTATTTTGTTGAATTTGAAGGTACCACGACAAGAATCTGTATATTTCATATTCAACATGGTCTTCAAGATACGTTTCTGCATGATGAAAATACGTTCTAGTTGTGTACTCCCTCCCCATACTAATATTCCATATTTCAGAAACGGATAAACAGTCCCATAATATGCAGTCTTCAGTGCATCGAAATTTAAGTGACTTTTTAAAACTCTAATTGCATAACATTTACTAGCTAGTTTTTTTGCGAGATATTCAATATGTGTCTCATAATTTAGTTTGTCATCTATATAGATTCCTAACAGTTTTGTACTGGTTGAAAAAGATAATCTATCGCTTTCGAGCTGGACATATTCCGGAATAGCAATATTTTTGTGAACAGTTTTAAAAAGTATACAGTCTGTTTTAGAGGTGTTTAGTAATAATTTGTTTGTACTAAAGTATGTGGATACTGTTGAGATGTTGTTTGAAATCGATTGTTCCAGATTTAGTTGCCTGTTGATAGGTAAAATGATATTGGAATCATCTGCATAGCTCACAACTGTAGTGCTTGATTTTTTAAAAATTTCTGAAAAATCATTTACATATACAATGAATAGTAAAGGGCCCAGAACACTTCCCTGTGGTACGCCTTTTTCGATCTCAGTAAAACCTGAGAAGAACTCAGTATTTAGTTGCCTAATGCAAACTTTTTGTTTCCTGTTACTCAAGTAAGATTTTAAGAGATTTAAGGCATTTCTTCTGATTCCATAATTGAACAGTTTTCGAAGTAAAATGGAGTGATCAACACAGTCAAACGCTTTACTGAGATCGAGAAAAATACCACATGCGCAAGAGTCTTGTTCGATTAACTGTTGAATTTCATCTATAAATTTGAACAAAGCTGTTTCAGTACTTTTTCCTTTGAGAAAACCATGTTGAAAATCATTGAGCAAGCCTTGTGTTTCGAAAAAATTCATGATTCTCATAGATATGATTATCTCAAATAACTTGGAAAAAGCTGACAACAAACTTATTGGCCTGTAGTTTGTCATGTCATTTATTTCACCTTTTTTATACAGGGGTATCACTAAAGCTAACTTCATTTGATCTGGATAGGTACCGGATATTAGGCAGTCATTGAAAATGTGACATAGAACTGGTAATAAGGACGGGATACACATTTTTAAAATTTTTGGTGGTATATCATCTACACCACTGCTCATTTTATTTTTCAGTTTGCCGCTAGCTAGAATTATTTCCTCTTCACTTACTGGATATAGATATATTGTGTTGGGATTGATTCTATTAAAAGTAATTTTTTCATTGGGATTTAATACTAGATTATCTATAATGGGTGCAGAATTCACAAAGTGAACATTGAAATCATTTGCTAAACTTATCCCGTTCCCATGAATATCAGGTAAAACAGCTTTTCTGTTTGCAGCCTTATTGTTGAGAATATTAATTACATTCCAAGTGGTTTTTGATTTATTTTCACTTTCTTGAATCATAATTTTGTAATAGTCGCTTTTTGTTTTATTCAGAAGCAATCTGTAGTATTCTCTGTATTCATTGTATATATTTTTAAATTGTTCATTTCCAAGAGCCATTATCTGCAAGGTGCTTACTTTTTTTTTCATGCTTTGTATTTCTTCATTTAACATCCACTTTTCGTTTTTTTTTGTCTTATTTTTGATTTTCTTTATGGGAAAGAACGAATTGAAGAGATCACAAGCTCCCGTTCTTTCACAAACTAACCATTGTGATTATGTTTATGGTCCATTTCTGTCGAAACGCGATTCAACAAGACTACAGAGACTGCAAAACACTCGTCTTCGGCTTATCTATGGAATTCGCAAGTACGACAGAATCAGTCATACATTGGAAACCATCGGGTGGCTCAATATGCAAAACCGGAGGAAACTTCACGCCTTCACCCTTTACCATGAAATTATTTTACATAAGAATCCTCCATATCTGCATAGGAAAATCAAGTTCAGGACTGACGTACATAATGTTAATGTGAGACGCAAAAACATGATATCTATTCCTAAACATAAAACTACACAATTTCAACGATCTTTTTCATATTCAATTGCGGCTGCCTACAATGATCTGAGCTCTGATTTGAAACATAAACCCATAAACAGCTTCAAAAAATAAATTTTCAACAATATTTTCAACGAGCAATGTGCACGGCTATGAGCTGATTCACTTTTGTTGTGTAATGTAATAAAAGATCATTATTAGTATTATAAATAAAATATTTTTGTTTTCATCACCTTATTTTCTCAATTGATAATTTTTATTGTTTAGTATCAATTTTTGAGTTTGGTACTTAGGGAAGAACAGTTTTTAACTGACTAAGCGCCATTTAACCAGTGGATATACTTATACTTATATATAATGTATTATTGCTTGGCTGGTTAATAAAGGAGATTATTATTATCATTATTATTATTATTATTATTATATAAAAACAGGTATTATCATTCTCAGAGGGGCCAGTATTCCTAAGATACCCTCAGGAGGTTTTCATCAAGTGAAAAATCAAAAATTTTACAAAAATTAGGAGAACCCACATGAGTGAGACTTGAGTGACCTATAGGTTAGCTGTCACTGAAAAATCGAAAAACCATGAGATCAAACGTCAAACGGATGACAAGATGTCAACAGGACAGATGACAGGTAAAATGGTGCAATTGAACTATTTTTCAAACAGACATGGGAGAAGATCAAAACTGGTTGAGTGAAAAAAATTACATATCAGAAAATTTGAGTTGGGTTAAAAACAAGTTATTAGGAATGAAGGAGCAAGGGAGAAGGAAGGATCTGAATCTCAAACAAATTTTAGTGAAATGAAAAATGTTAGGCAGTCATAGTTTACCTAGTCATTAACCGAAATGGATTTATCATCCTTCAATGAGGAGTTGATCTCGAAGATCTCTACTGAATTTAGTAAACGTCCTTTTTGACACACACGTGAAACTTCCAAATTTCCTTCGATATTAAAACTGTGTTGGGAATTCAAAACATGATAAGCAAAGGAGTTGTTTGTGTTATATTCATCTAGGTGCCAAATTCTTTCTTTCTCAATAAGTTTTTTGTGCTCAGTTACCTACTCTAGTCATAATTCTTCTGTCACTTCGACCGATATATTGGGCACTGCAATCGGGTTCCGAACAAGTGACTTTGTATACGCCTGATTTTTGTACAATTGGGATTTTATCTTTAGTGTTGACGAGAGTTCTAGATGTGGTGCCTGTGGTAAAAAAATACCTGTATTTATATCATAATGTTACTATGTATACCATTCAAATTAAATGAGATTCAACAACTTCAAAGAACATTTTTCATCCTCATGTAATTAATATTAGCTATTACCATATTCCTGCAACAAGTTAAGCCTTCTGTAGGATGTTGAAAACCTTGGGCTGATGATGGGCTTATTATAAGCCTGGAACATGTTCCCCTCGTTCTGCTTTGTTCAACAATCGAATGTCGTTGAGATGATTTTGAGTTGTATCCTTCCTTCAAACAAATATATCTATTCATCCTCTCATCATAATGAAAGGGTATCACTTCAGTTAAGCATTTCATCTGAAATGGAAAAATCTGATATTTGTGAACTTAGTTTAACTTATAATAATATTTGACAAAAAAAGCAATGATGAATATTTGTTGGTACTTCACATTTCGAATCCATTAACTGCACTCACGTGGTCACGTGGTCACGTGACGAACGTGAAGCGATTATCAGCTTATCGGATATGCCACCATCGATCACCAAGAAAATGTTCACGAAACTGTTATCCACCATATTTTACGAATTTGATGACGGTTAATTCATAGCTACATGATGTCCTCCTCAAATGTGTCACCCAGCTTCACGCTCGTAATTCTAAGGATATTTTGGTCATTCAAGAACATTTTTGAAATAATTTTTCAAGATTTTTTCAAATCTGTGCTCACTTATTCCTTATATTTACAAAATTAATGACGACCTCGACAAGTTTTTTGAATTGAACACCCCATATATCATCCAATGATCGAAATGTTCATGAAAATCTGAATTCACAAATATATTACACATAGCGTTTGTCTACAGTTTGTCCCATAGTATCCATCCAATCAATTTGAGAGATCTCCTGAAATAAGTCGATTTCAATTTTCAATTGGCAACATCTATAAGAAAAATCGAATATACTGGGTGATCTACGTTTGAGTTATGACATCCGCGACAACTTTTCCAAATAGAAAACCCTATACTTCAAATCTGGGGTTGCAATCAGTAATATATCACATACATGTTTGGGACGGTCTCCTCATGTTTTTCTCCGAGTCTCCTTGGCATAGAGTATGCTTTGACTCTGAGGACCCTCCACAGTGTGCTGCGGAAATATCCGAGATCATCATGCTCGGAATGAACACATACATACCTCATTCTTCGAAAAGATCATCACCATCGGAACCCAGGTTCAACAAAAACTGTTCTAGAACTGTTGCCTTGAAACAAACAGCCTATACCATCGCTGGCGCAAAAACCATAACCTCGCGACTAGAGCAGAATACGTTGATACCAGGAATAACTGCAGCCAAACAATAGATGCTACAAAAGAAACATACGATGCCATGATAAGATCTGAACTCATAGATTGTCCCAATGGCTCCGATTGTTTTGGTCCCTTATTTCACTAATAGTTCATTTCCACCACTGTCCGAATCCGACCGCACATTAGCAACAACATCGCAGGAGAAATCAAATATTTTTGCAGAGATGTTCGCAGCAAACTCTACTTCAGATTCCCTAGGAAAAGTGCCGCCAGACATTCCAACCGTTGAGAGTCGAATGCCCGGAATCGTCTTCCGTCAACGCACTATCAGACGAATTTTGCTTGGTCTCAGAACGAATAAGGCTAACGGTCCTGATGGAATTCCACTCATCATCCTCAAAAAATGTGCACCAGAATTGACACCGATTCTTTTCAAGTTGTTCATCGTCTCGTACAGGTCAGATATTTTTCCATCATGCTGGAAGACAGCTAGAGCCACCTCATCCTCAAAACAGGGAACAAGAACCTGCCCAATAACTGCAGGCCCATTGCTCTGTTATAAGTAATCTCCAAAGTGATGGAGAAAGCTGTCAATATTGAGCTTATTAAATATCTGGAGAGCTCAGGAATCATCAATGATAGACAATACGACTCTCGTCACCGAAGATCTACTGGAGATCTACTCGCCTACGTCAACCATTTATGGCAAGCTTCATTAGAAAAACACGGGGAATCTCTAGCTGTCGCGTTGGACATATCCAAAGTATTCGACCGTGTTTGGCACGAAGGGCTCCTCCACAAACTACCATCATAAGGCTTACCACCTCAGCTATGCCATCTCTTATTATGTTTTCTTTCAGGCAGATCGCTTCACGTGGTGGTGAACGGTGAATCGTCTGATACCATTGGCATCAATTTTGGCACCAACATTATTCCTTCTTCATATCAATGATCTGTTGGGAGTAACAACTTGCCCCATTCACAGCTTTGCAGATGATAGTAACCTCCATACTGCGTTTTATTTCAGAAATCCCATTTTTGCCTAGGAAACAAAGAACTCACGGCTCAGGCAGGTCAATGCTGTCAATGAAGACCTTGCTGAAATCACAGCCTAGGTAACCAACAACCTAGTTGAATTCAACGCCACCAAAACTCAAGTCTATATTTTCTCTAGAAAGGCGGAACTCAGTGTGCACGATATTGTAATGTCTGGCACCACCATCCACACCAAGCCCACCATATCCATGCTCGGTATTTCCATCAGCAACACTCTTTCATGGGATAATAATGTCAGATCCATCGCAAAAGCTGCTTCACAAAAACTCGGATTATTTTTCCGTGCGGAAAGCTGCTTTACACCTCAACAGCTTCTCATGATTTACAAAGCGCAGATACGGCCTGTTCTAGAATACTGTTCCCACATATGGGGTTCAGCACCAAAACATACGCGAATGCTCTTAGATTTCATCCAGAGAAGAGCCATACGCCTGGTGGGTAACGCCATACTCACTCACTCTTTGACATCATTGGAACACCGTAAAATGGTCGGCGACCTTTTACTTTTCTATCGATACTACCACGGGAAATGTTCTTCGAAAATCTCTGCTATCATCCCTTCACTAGCAATACCAGTCAGACGAACTAGAGAAGCCCAGTCAGCACATCCTATCGTTGTCAACCTCGAAAGATGTCGAACAGCACTTTATCAAAACCCCTTCATCCATAGGACGGCTAGGCTCTGGAATTCATTGTCTGAGGAAGTATCCCCAACAACATAAGTTCAGAAAAAATTCCGATACCTACCTCCTGTCCCTATCCTCCCTAGGAACGCACGATGTTCTTTGAACATTATAGGGATTGCCTTTCGTGCGCTCCAAGCGATAAAAAAAATAATAAATACAGTGCGTCAATCAAATTTAGTAGTTTTGTGAAGTATTGGACAAATCTGTCGAAAATTTGAAGAAAAGTTTATGAAGAGAACCCTTAGATCCGAAAATTTCAATTGATACATACAGAATAATTATTGTAGAAGAAACTGCGTCATCGGTATTTTTCAATAGCTACCCGATTTCAGGATAGAACTTAATATAACGGAAGCAATGTTGCAAACCCTATGTGTGATATAGTGGATCAACCTGTTTATCTACTTTCCCCTTAGAAATGTGGCGAATTGAAGAATAAGAGCGACGTTATACATTTTTCAAATGAACAATTTCTGGCCAAACAACTTAAATAGAAAACCTCACTTTCAGATTCACCCTGTTTAGGGTGTTCTTTTCGAAGAGATTTACGCTGACGTCATTACTCAAACGTGGATCACCCTGTATATTCAATTTTTTCTTGATAATATGAAAAATCAAAATAAAAGTTGACTTGTTTTAGGAGATCTCTCAGAAATGGATAGTTTGGCTAAAAATGAATTAATTCAGCAGGTACTCAACGTAAGTACTGTATAAAACAATATCTCCTCAATCGCCCACCTTCCTACCTTTTCTGCAGATCCTGATCATCTCAGCTGTACATGATCCCATGCATGATATATATGTGATAAGTATGAGTTCCATCTCGAAACGTGAAACGTGAGATATTGAAATACTTATAAACCACGCAACACTAATTTAGTCGCACTCCAAAATGTTGCCCCTGTTGTAAT